>CM077152.1:124656799-125256799 GCA_039583875.1 Platanthera guangdongensis | reverse complement strand
TCCTTTCACAAGGATAAGTGCCACATCAAGATGTTAAGTGACCAAAATGTCATCTTAATAGGCACTAGGAGTTGGAATGTTTATTACTTAAATTTTTCTTGCTTAGATAATAGTTCCCCTATAAGCCTAGATACAGATGAGAAAGTCTCATATTGTGTCTATTGGAACAAGAGACTGGCTCATTTGAATTATAAGAGCATTGGTCAGCTCTTCAGTGATGAGCTTATTAGGAATGGTCCCAAAATAAAATGCTCCAAGGAGGGTATCTGTGCTACTTGCCAAAAGGGCAAGCAGACTAAGACCTCCTTTAAGAGCATTGGGGCCAAGGATTCAGTGAGATGCTTGTATCTCTTGCATATGGACTTGTTTGGTCATATACTTGTTCATAGTCTAGGTAGGAAGGTCTACACCCTTGTGGTGATTGATGACTTTTCCAGGTTTACTTGGGTTTTCTTCCTTAGAAGAAAGGGTGAAACCCTTGAAATCTTCACAAATTTTGTCAAGCAAATTCAGAATGAGCTTGCATGCTCTGTGGTCAGAATGAGAAGTGACCATAGAACTGAGTTTCAGTATGCTGCTATGAATACATTCTGTGAAGAGCAAGGGATTCATCAAGAGTTCTCCTCTCCAAGAATACCCCAGCAAAATAGGTTAGCTGAGAGGAAAAACAGGACTCTCATAGAAGCTGGGAGAACACTATTTAGTGACACTTCTCTCCATGAATATTTCTGGGCTGAGGCAGTTAACACTGCATGTCATGTGCTTAATAGGGCTTCTATTACCAAAGGCCATAAGAAGACTCCCTATGAGATCTTGAAGGGCAGAATACCAAACATATCCTACTTCATGATCTTTGGTTGCAAGTGCTTCATCCTGGATAATGGTAAGTCAAAAATGACTAAGTTTGCTACCAAATCCCATGAGGGGATATTTGTTGGGTACAACAATAACAATAGGGCAGATAGAGTCTATAACTTTACAAATTAAGTTGTAGAAGAGTCTGTCCATGTAGTGTTTGATGAGACATGCATGATTGACAGTGAGCTATCAAGCTCTTTGCCTAGCTCTGCAGGAACAAATATCATGATGGAAAAGATCTCCATCAAGGATAAAGACCCAACTTTCTAAGAAGATTGTGAAGAGGGATGTTGTCCAGAGGAAGAACAGGGCAATCAAGCTAGAAATGAAGACCAACCTTCTAAAGAAAATGATAATCAGTAGGAAGCAGTCAGACTAACCCCAGCAGTCAGATATCTTAGAGATCATCCTCCAGAGCAAATAATAGGTGAAGCTAGCCAAGGTGTACAGACCAGAAGCAGGAGTCTCAATGTAACGCCCCAAAACTCAAAAGAGCGATGAGAGGCATTTTGAGCCAAGTTTAGAATTTGGAAGGGGTCACACGGCCTGGGATACGGGCATGTCATAGGTCGTGTCCTTGGCAGGTTGTGGAGTATTTGACACAGAGATTGTTGTGTGTGTCGACACAGGGCCTACTGTGTGTGTTGATGCAGGGACTGCTGTGTCAACATAGGGCCTGCTGTGTCGACACAGGGCCTGCTTTGTCGACACAGGGCCTACTATGTCGACACAGGGCCTGCTATGTCGACACAGGGCCTGCTGTGTCGACACATCGAGGCATTGTTGTGTCGACACAGCCAGTCAGTGCTGTGTCGACACAGGGCCTGTTGTGTCGACATAGGGCCTACTGTATCGATAGAGCCAGGCAGTGCTGTGTCAACACAGCCAGGCAGTGCTGTGTCGACACAGGTTGTGCTGTGTCGACATAGAGTGTCGACATAGAGGTCTTGGCAGGGTCTCGACTTAATGTTCCGACACAGTTTGAGTTTGTCGCGGACGTGTCCTGCTCTGGTTTGTGAACCGTGTGGTGTTCGACCCAGTTTTTCCATGTCAGACTGGCATCATAGCCGTACATTTCTTTATGTTGGGATCCGACGACTGGAGGTTATTCCTATTTGGATATACCTGAGTGTAGGGTTTCAAAACTGTTAAATTTTCTCAACGTGGTCAGCAAGATAGCCCAAACGCCAAATTAATATCTTCGGAACTACCCAGTTCGCACGTTGAACCAGCGGAAACCAAGGACTAGAGGAACAAAGGTAAATCACAACAAACAATGGAAGCACAAGCAGGTCTATTAGTCATTCACTTCTTTACAATGCGAGGCATACATAGCGAGACATGATTTCGCTAGTATAACAGCTGAAAAACAGAAGCACCAAAAAACAAGCCGGGCGGACAGAACCCGAGTCCGCCGAGACCGCGAGGTCGCCGAAGCCGCCCAAACTATGCTGCAATCCGCCGAATACCACGGAGTCCGCCGAAGCCGCGAGGTCGCGCGGACACACCGTTATTCGCCTTCTGCTGAACCCGAACTGAGGAACACCCCTACCCGCCTGAAGCCGGCGGACAGGTTATTGAAGCTGGCAAAGTTGAAACATAACTGACAAGCCGCAGAGCGACCTCCTGCTGAGTCCGCAGAGACCACACACTTCCAAGCACTTGACCGAAGTTACATCCAAACTCCTGGCTCCTTGAAGTTATCCGCGCGACTTGCACACAGCAAACCGTCAGCCTAAAACAATCCGTGCGGACTGGCAAACACAGACCGCACACTTCGCACACCCCAACTTACAGTTCACTCAAGTTACTGTAGATGTGCTAGGGGGTCCTATTTATAGGCCGGGTGAGGAGTGTGGTCACCGCCCAAGAGATAGCGACACCGCCCCAGCCCGCGCGAATACAAACCACCGTCCGCTGAGTCCGCCTGGACTTAGCCGGTCACCAAGGAAAACAGCCAGGAGCAAGGCAACCAATGACGAACCCTCTCCAGTCCGCCTAAGCTAAGCGGACAAGGCATCAGCCCGCAAAGCTCCAACCGCTTCAGGACAGCAAAGCCCCTTCAATGGCTGTCCGCACCAACCCGAGGCAGTCCGCAAGACACACACCTCAATCCGCCACAATCCACGACCAAAGGCAGCTAAAGAGACCGCCTGGTCACAGCGGACTCGGCGGATACGGCGGACACACTGAACTTGGCACCAAGTGTGACCAAGCCCAAAACCATAAGGGGCTAATGCGAGCTTGGCGGACGCAAAACTTCAGTCCGCCAAAACACCACAGCGCAGACCGCCACAGTCCGCGAGCTCCTCGCACTCTGATGTGCCCGCGAACAGACTCTTACTGTGGTTGGTTCGGTGAGTCGATCGCTGCGGGCTTGCTCGGGTAGGCAAGTGCACCTATCGCAAGTAGTACTCGATATTCGGGGGAATACCGAGGTCGTATTGTTCTCGGGGTCGCGTTGACTATTCTTACTCCTCCGGGAGGACTATTATTTTACTGAAAATAAGGTGGATTTTTTTACTTAATAAAAGGAGAAAAAGCAAAGGAGCGAAAAAAAACGATTTAAAAAATATTCGATGAAGGGTTAACGCTCGGCATCGAATCGGATTAAGACTAAAACAATTTTTAATAATAAAAAGACTTGGTTTTCAAATTAATAATAAGGCAACTTGGCCGTGGAGGTTCCACAAATGTGAGCTCACCTAGCTATAGGGATATCGCTCACCTAAACGTTAAGACTATTCGACCGAACGTTAGTCCGACGAAGGATTCCTCTTAACGCCCGCTTTACGCTAAGAACCCCGCTATTGGGTGGGGGACCCAATCCGGTAGAATTACGCTAGTCCTCTCTCGAGGGTATGCACGCAACTCTATTTACCCAGGGGTGATCGGTCCATATGCACGGCCTCTCGGCTAGCTAACATATGGACTACGGAAATAGAGCCCACACATCGATTATGTGGTCCTACGCGTCGTAAACCCGGGGCAAACCCTAAGTGCTTAAATTAAAATGAAAATAAAGAGCTTCAATTATTATAAATCATTTTAAATGTCCCAAAGCTCTTCGATGCCGAGGCTAATAGCGATTAGCCACACATCGGTATGGGGACGGCTTATAATTTAGTGAGGCGCAAGTTCGAAATTAAACACTAAACGTTTATAAGAAGGGGACACAAGAAAAATAACAACATTTAGAAAACTGAAAAAATTAGCTAGAACAAGAACTCACGCACACTCCAAATTATAAATTAAAAAGGAACTAAGTTACACATAAAAAGAAATTTTGCATAATTCAAATTTGCGAGTCCCACTCAAACGAGTGGGGGCGGTAAATAAAGGCTGAAAATTGCAAGTCCTACTCAAACGAGTAGGACTGAAATGAAAGCGAGTCCTACTCAAATGAGTAGGAGAAAATAAATGCGATTACAGGGCTAAAAAGTCCGGCCATTTAACTCAAGTGAGTAGGCGGAAAAAATAAAGAAAGAAAAATTACAAATCCTACTCAAACGAGTAGGCGGGAAATAAAGTCCGGCCATTTAAACTCAAGTGAGTAGGCGGAAAAATAAAGAAAGAAAAATTACAAGTCCTACTCAAACGAGTAGGACTGAAAATGAAAACGATGCGCCATTTAACTCTTAACGAGTAGGCGGAAATAAATGCACACGAACACACACACTCCATATGAAATTCAAGAAAGCAATAAAATTATACACCTACACTCACACACTCTACATAATTGAACAAAGCATTAAAAGAAAGCATTAAAACAAAGCATGAAAATTATACACCTACACTCACACACTCTACACAATTTAAATCAAAGCATAAAAGTTAATACACATACACTCACACACACTTTTCATGAAAAATCAAAGTTACCTAAAAATTAAAACTTATACTTTTTCATGCTTAGGTTTTGCCAAAAACAAATAAAAAGAAGAAATTTCAATTTTTAGAAGATAAAAGTTTTTCAAAATAAATTGAAAACCAAAGTTTTTGGAAAATTAAAAAGCTAACAATTTCATTCCTATGATTTTATAAAAGTGATAAAAAAGATGAAAAAGAAGATGAAAAGAACAAAAGAGGTTTTACAATCCTAAAAGAAAACTAAGTAAAAAAATAAGAACAAATTCACTTTTTAAAATCTCTTTTATAGAATCATAAGGATGAAATCAAAATCTAAGCATGAAAACTAGTTAAAGGAAATCTAAGCATGAAAACTTGTTAAAGGAAAAAGACAAGGTGAGAAAGAGAAAGAAAACTATCATGCTTAAGCATGAAGACAAGTAAAAGACATGGAAAGTAAATACATTACACTCATACACACACACACACCTTTCATAAATGAAGAACTAAGTGAAGAACAACGATGAAACCAAGGATAAAAAGGGAAAGAGGTGAGCCATCCAAATGAACTTTTCATGCTAAATAAAGAGAGAAAATCTAACATTTTTATTAAAATTTTCAAGCTATTACAAAGCTAAAAGATAAAGGAAAACAAAGCATGAAATAAGAAGGGAGAAATCTCCTTACATAGCACTAGTATCCACGGATTAAGCCCACAAAAAGACACTAACTTGGCCCAAAAATCTGAACCCTTGGACCTTACAGAACTGGGCTATTTATAGGAAAAAATTTCAAAGTACACGCCCTCGGTCACGGGCGTGTAGGGGGGGGGCGTGACAGTACTATTCATGAAGGCGGCTGGCGATTGGACAGCAAAGTTGACTTCGGGCTGAGTTCGCAGCAGTCACGCCCTAGGTCACGGGCGTGACTATGGGCGTGTCGGGGAGGTAGAACCGGGCGCGGGTTGCGTCAAATGTCTTCGGCATCATCTTGTCGGGCCAGCTGGAAAGGTCACGCCCCATGTCACAGGCGTGACTATGGGCGTGACAGTTGGGGTCGACACTCGACGAATGTCGAGCGGAAAGTGTCGAGTCGAAATTGTTGAGCTGAAATTGGGTCACGCCCCAGGTCACGGGCGTGACACTGGGCGTGACAGTTGGTGTCGACACTCGACGATCGTCGAGCGGAATTCGTCGAGAGGAGAGGACACGGGCTTGGGTCACGCCCCGTGTCGGGTGACACGGGCGTGTCGCCAGGCGTGTCAAGCCTTTTCTTCAGAAATTTTCCGATTTCACGGGAAATGCACAGTCACGGCTCGGTCACGGGCGTGACCCATGTGTCACGGGCGTGTACGTCCCAAATTTTGGCAGATTTTGAAATTTTTCTGAAAAATCAAATAAAACAAGTTAGGAGAAAATTTACAAGAATAGGAACATTTTATTGAACAAAAATAAGTAAAAATGACGAAAATAAATGAAAATGACTAAATTAATGTGCATAAAAATACGCATATTTACAGTTCATCAAATACCCCCATACTTAGGCTTTTGCTATTCCAGAGCAAAAGTTTGAGGTGAATCTATAAGGAATAAAAAAAACTCTAAGTTTTGGCTATCGCTTAATCAATTATAAGAGAGATCGAAATAAATATACGGGGTGTAAGAGTTAAGTCCTAAAATTATGTAGATGATTTAAATAGCGCAAAAGTTTTGGCCAAAAGACTTCTTGATGTAATCAAATAGAAGGCAACATTTGTAATGGTTAGATTAACGAAAATAGTTTGGAATTATAAGAACTCTAGCTTATACGAGTGCTACCGGAAATAATACAATTTACTAATTATGCTCTCAAAAAGATTTTTGAATTAATTCTAGAATTGTGTAATTGGCTAAGGGGGTAGTGTGGTTTATGAAGAGGGTTTTGATATTTGAGGTGAGGTAATTTTTTCTCGAACCTCCATATTTTTTTCTTTTGGATTATTAGGAAAACGAAATCTTATTTTCCTAATATGATTTTTGTTTTTCAACTTCATAAGAAAAATTAACCCAATGTATATTTGTAGGAGTAATGAATTTTATCCTCTTACTCCTTATATAATCTTTTAAAATTATTGGGTGCCTATGTTTACGGAACGAAATCTTGTTCCCATTGACATAAGATCTTTTAAGGATAAAATTTTTCATGCCAAGTAGGTCATGAAAAGTGAGGGGAGAAAGGAAAACTAGATTGTAATCCTAAAAATTTTTGAGAGCAACCTTAATAATTTGTACGTTCCAATTTTTTTCAGAAAGCTAAAAGTAAGTATAATTGAATTCTATAGTCGTTATTTCCTAACATAATATACGTGCTCCTATCAATGAAAAATTAGAAGTAGTGCCTAAAATGAGTTCGCTATTTTTAACAAAGCATAAAGAATTCTTTAAAACTTAACCCCGGCTATTTAAATGTTTCAATCAATAATTAACAAACGGGTAGCAAACAAAGAATTAATAGTATTCACATATAAATAAACTCAAAACAGAATTTTTGGATAGCAGAAAAGTTAAGTATGGAATATTTAATTTATTTATTTCAAAACATTTTTTTTATTATTTTTATAGTTTTTGTTATCATTTTTTTGTTTGTTTTTCATTTATTATCTTTTTTTGTATTTTTGTTTTTCTCAATTTTTTTGAAAATTTTTTGAACTATTATCTTTTTTTTTGTATTTTTTTAAGAGAATTTTCATAATATGTACAAAAATAAGGGAGAAAAAGAAAAAGGTTTGTACAAGAATGAGGAAGGGGGAGAGAAAAAAAATAAAAAAAAAAAATATATATACAAAGTGAAACTAAACAAAATAATTTTTTGTTTTGTTTTTTTTTTTGAGTTTTTGGAAAAGAGAAAGAGAACAAAACAAAATTTTTTTGGATTTTTGTTTTTTTTCATTTAAAATTTTTTTTTGTTTTTTCATTAAAATTTTTTTTTTCATTTTAAGATGTTTTTTTAATTTTTTTGTTTTTGTTTTGTTGTTATATGTATTTTTTTGTATTTTTCTTCTTTTTTTTTTTGGAGATGCAGAAAAATTGAAGTGTAGAAAGTAAAGCACGAAAATACCCCCATACTTAAGTCCAACATTGTCCCCAATGTTGTATCGTAAGTATGCAGAACAGAAAGGAAAGACAATATGTACAAAGAAAAGAAAGGGAAGGGGGTAGAAGCTTCCCTGAAACGCGGAGGGGGAGGCCGATCAGAAACCCTGCGTTTATTAGAAAAAAAAATAACAAAGATAATAAGGAAAGAGCGAAAAAGATAAGCGAGGGGTGCCTCCCATGAGCGCTTTGTTTATAGTCGTGTAGCTTGACTATTTTGGCGGGTTTATAATGTGGAGGAAAGCTATGGTTTCGCTAAAACCGATCACTGGGTCGCCCGCGATATAAGACTTTAACCGATGACCGTTTACTTTAAAAGAACCTTTGTCCGGGTGGGAGACGAGTACGGTTCCATAAGGAAAAACTTCTTCAACTAGGAAGGGACCGGACCATCTAGATTTTAATTTACCTGGAAAAAGCCTAAGACGTGAATTGTAAAGAAGGACAAGATCGCCCGGAGAAAATAATTTTTGGGACTTGATTTTTCGATCGTGATATAACTTAGAGCGCTCCTTATAGAATTTATTGCTCTCGTAAGCGTTCGCACGCCATTCATCGAGCTCGTTTAGTTGCAGTTTTCTATTCTGAGCTGCTAAGTTGGAGTCGAGGTTTAAGAGTTTTAAAGCCCAAAGTGCGCGATGTTCTAATTCTACGGGTAAATGGCACGCTTTGCCGTAGACTAACCGGAACGGCGTACATCCAATAGCGGTTTTGTAAGCCGTCCGATACGCCCACAACGCATCGTCGAGTTTAACGGACCAATCTTTCCTATTTAGCGAAACGGTTTTTTCTAAAATTCGCTTAATCTCTCGATTTACTACCTCGACTTGGCCACTTGTTTGCGGGTGGTAGGGGGTGGCAAGCTTGTGCGTGACTCCGTATTTAGCTAACGTCTTAGCCATAAGAGCGTTACAGAAATGCGTTCCCCTATCACTAACAATTGCGCGAGGCGTGCCGAAGCGAGAAAATAATTTTTTAAGAAATGTAACGACGACTCGCGCATCGTTGGTGGGGAGAGCTTGCGCTTCCGCCCACCTCGATACGTAGTCGACCGCCACTAAAATATACATATTTTTGAAAGACGGAGGTAGGGGGCCAACAAAATCTATGCCCCACAAATCGAAGACTTCGCACTCTAAAAACATGTTTTGGGGCATCTCGTCGCGACGAGAGATGTTACCCGACCGCTGACAGCTATCGCATGCGCGCACAAAATTATGCGCGTCTTTGAAGAGAGTGGGCCAAAAGTAGCCCGCCTCTAGCGCCTTCCGAGCGGTCCGGTTGGCTTGATAATGCCCACCGGCTGGACCCTCGTGGCAGTGCTTAAGAATTTGCAAGCACTCCACACCCGCAACGCATCTTCGGACCGCTTGGTCCGCGCAGATACGAAAAAGAAATGGGTCCTCCCAAAAGAAATTTTTCAAGTCAGAAAAGAATTTCTTCTTTTGATGACTGGAAAACTCTTTTGGAAGGACCCGCGCTACTAAGAAATTTGCAAAATCTGCGAACCAAGGCGAAGATGACGAAGATTTATTAATGGCAAGAAGGCGTTCCTCGGGGAATCTGTCATTTATTTCAGATTCGACGAGCGCTTCCGCACCCGGATTTTCTAAACGGGAGAGGTGGTCCGCCGCTAGATTTTCCGCTCCCCGCTTATCTCGGATCTCCAAATCGAACTCCTGTAGGAGGAGAATCCATCGAAGAAGGCGGGGCTTCGCATCATTTTTAGCTAATAAATATTTAAGCGCGCAGTGATCGGTAAAAACGATAACTTTAGAAAGCGTTATATACGAGCGAAACTTATCGAAAGCGAAAACGACGGCTAAGAGTTCCTTTTCCGTTGTCGTGTAATTTACTTGTGCGGAAGTGAGCGTCTTGCTAGCGTAATAAATAGGATGAAAATGTTTTTCTACGCGTTGGCCAAGAACGGCACCTAAGGCAATATCACTAGCGTCGCACATTATTTCGAACGGAAGGGACCAATTAGGGGCCACTAAAATTGGTGAGGAGATAAGTTTTTGTTTTATCAAATTAAAGGCGGACTCGCATTCGCTACTAAAGATGAAGCGTTATTCCTTTTCCAAGAGGTGAGTTAGCGGCTTTGTTATTTTTGAAAAGTCTTGAATGAAGCGTCGATAAAAGCCCGCATGGCCTAAGAAACTCCTAATAGTTTTTACGTTGGTTGGATGCGGAAGTTTTTCTATAATTTCTATCTTGGCCTTATCCACCTCTATCCCCTTAGACGAAATCATATGGCCGAGGACCAAACCTCCTCGAACCATAAAGTTGCATTTTTCCCAATTTAAAACAAGGCTTGTGTCCTCGCACCGTTGAAGGACACGATCTAAATTTTGGAGGCAATCGGGAAAAGAGCGTCCGAAAACAGAGAAGTCATCCATAAAGACTTCCATAATGTCTTCTACTAGCTCGCCAAAGATCGCTAGCATACATCTTTGGAATGTAGCTGGCGCGTTGCAGAGTCCAAATGGCATTCTTCGATAGGCGAAGGTGCCAAACGGGCAAGTAAAAGTTGTTTTCTCTTGATCATCGGGGGAAATGGGGATTTGGAAAAACCCCGATAAACCATCAAGAAAACAATAATACGGATGACCGGATAAACGCTCTAAAATCTGGTCTAGAAATGGCAGAGGAAAATGGTCCTTGCGGGTGGCGTCATTAAGTTTCCTATAGTCGATGCACACTCGCCAACCCGTAACAGTACGAGTTGGGACAAGCTCGTTATGCTCATTCGCCACTACGGTAAGACCGCCCTTCTTGGGCACGACATGCACGGGACTAACCCATGCACTGTCCGAAATAGGGTAGATAATCCCCGCATCTAATAACTTAATGATTTCGGCTTTAACGACGTCTTTCATGTTTGGGTTAAGACGACGTTGCGGCTGTATCGTTTTGCGGCAATTATCGTTTAGGAAAATCTTATGGGTGCAAAAGGAGGGGCTAATCCCCTTTAGGTCAGAGATTTGCCACGCAATTGCGTGGCGATGTTTAAATAAAACTTCCAATAAATCGGAAGTCTCCGAATCACTCAAGTCCGAAGAAATGATAACGGGGAACGTATCACCTTTTCCCAAAAAAGCGTACTTGAGCGAGGCGGGTAAGGGTTTGAGGTCTAGGATGGGCGGTTCTTCTAGGGAGGTTTTAATGCCTATGTCTTTCTTACCAATTGGTTCGAAAGGCAAGTCTATAGATGTATCCTCATCGCAGTTAAAATTTTCGAGCGCATAAATATCGTCATTTAAAAATACGGACTCGAAAATGGGAGAAGAACGATCTCCGAAAAAAGTATTTAAAGAATAACAGAAATCGTCGCTCGATGACAAATTGTCCATCGAGGGATTAATAGAGAAAGTAACTTGGTCATCGCCTACTCGGAGGAGAAGGCTACCATTACTAACATCTATTAGTGCGCGGGAGGTGGCGAGAAAAGGGCGACCGAGTATTATTGGTACCTCGGCGTCCTCCTCGATATCTAAGATGACGAAGTCTACCGGGAAGGTAAACTTGTCGACTCGGACAAGGACGTCCTCCACTACCCCGATAGGGAACTTAACCGAGCGATCCGCTAATTGGATGCGCATATTCGTAGGACTAGGAGTACCCAAACCTAAACGCGAAAAGAGCGAGAACGGCATCAGATTAATGCTAGCCCCTAAATCAGCTAAGGCGTACTTTACTAATATATCGCCAAAAAGGCACGGGATGGAAAACCGTCCCGGGTCGTTTTGTTTTGCGGGCAATTTATTAGTAAGGGCCGCCGAGCAGACAGCGTTGAGAGATACATGCGAAATATCCTCTAATTTGCGTTTATTAGAAAGTAGTTCTTTTAAAAATTTCGCATATTTGGGCATTTGCGAGATAGCCTCGCAAAAAGGAACATTAATGTGAATTTGCTTTAATAATAAAATAAATTTTTCATATTGCGCGTCCTTACGCTCGTTTTCTAACTTATGCGGATACGGGAGAGCCTTGTTTAAAATAATTTTTTCTTTTATAATAGGTAAAGGCGGCGTGAGCGAAGAAAGGGGAAGAGGGGTCGGAGGTGAAATATGTACCTGAGGGTCGGTCCGTTTTGGATCGACCACCTCCTTTCCGCTACGGAGGGTTATAGCGTTGGCGTTTTCCCGCGGATTGGGCTCCGTGTTTCCCGGCAGTGCCCCGAGCGCGCGCTCGGACATCATCCTCGCTAGATGTCCAACCTGTTGTTCGAGTGTTTTTAGCGATCCGGTGATGTTCCGGATATTTGACTCGTTGGACGCAATATACTTCGAAAAATTTTCCTCCATCGGGGAGGGTTTCGGAAGAGGAGGGGGAGGAAGAAATCCGGGCGCATAAGAAATAGGGGGACGCTGAGCATTATTCGGGTTGCTCCACGAGAAGTTGGGGTGATTCCTCCAACCCGGATTATAGTTATTACTATAAGGGTTGTTGTTGGGGTTGAAGGGAGGACGACCCGAATTTCCCATGAAGTCCACGAACTCTTCAGCTACGCAGACGTTAGGGGGAATAAAACAAGGCGGAGTGGAGGAGGCAGCAGACATCTCCGCCACCTGCTTTGTTAACCTTTCAACTTGAAGGGTCAAGAGAGCAGTGGCATCCACTTCAAAAAGACCAGCCGCCGGCTTTGGCCGTCCCCGCGGGACGTTCCATTGATAGGCGTTCATAGCCATCTCTTCGAATAAAGCCTGGGCGGCCTCGGGGGTTTTGTTGTTAAGCGTACCCCCGGCAGCCGCGTCAATCATTTGACGCGTCTGAAAATTCAGCCCATTATAGAAAATTTGAACTTGCAACCACGTTGGCAGCGCGTGGTGCGGGCAACGGCGGAGGAATTCCTTAAATCGTTCCCAAGTCTCGTATAGAGACTCAGGATCGTTCTGCACAAACGAAGAAATGTCCGCCCGCAACTTTGCAGTTTTGGCGGGCGGAAAGTACTTCGTTAGGAACCGTTCCGTCAACTCAGCCCACGTGGTGATACATCCTCGCGGGAGGGCATTCAACCACGCCTTGGCTTTGGACTTAAGGGAAAAAGGAAATAAGCGCAAACGAATGGCGTCATCAGTGACGCCATTGATCTTGAAGGTGTCGCATATCTCCAAGAAATTGGACAAGTGGACATTCGGGTCCTCATCCGGCAGTCCATCGAACTGCACGGCGTTTTGGACCATTTGAATGACACTTGACTTTATTTCAAAATTATTATTGGCCACCGCAGGGCGAACAATACTCGACCCTGAATCATCCAGGTTAGGCCGGGCGTAATAAGACATAGTACGCTCGGCCGCCGGGGGAATGTTAGGGGCGGCCATAACTACAACAGTGGGTTCTCCGATAGATTCCTCGGGATCTAAAGAAGCATTTCGGCGATGAGATCGGATACGCGCAAGAGAGCGTTCGATCTCAGGGTCGAAGTCTAAATCTTCAGACTCTGAGGGTTGTCCTCGGGTCATACACCCAAACAAAAATAAAACAAAAATAAACTTTTTTTTTTGTGTTTTTAAAATAAAGTTTTTAGTTTTTTTTTTTTATAGAAAATAAGTAAAATTAATAGACTCCGGAATTCGAAATAGCAACTCGAAAAGAGGCTCCCCGGCAACGGCACCAAAAACTTGATGTGCCCGCGAATAGACTCTTACTGTGGTTGGTTCGGTGAGTCGATCGCCGCGGGCTTGCTCGGGTAGGCAAGTGCACCTATCGCAAGTAGTACTCGATATTCGGGGGAATACCGAGGTCGTATTGTTCTCGGGGTCGCGTTGACTATTCTTACTCCTCCGGGAGGACTATTATTTTACTGAAAATAAGGTGGATTTTTTTACTTAATAAAAGGCGAAAAAGCAAAGGAGCGAAAAAAAACGATTTAGAAAATATTCGATGAAGGGTTAACGCTCGGCATCGAATCGGATTAAGACTAAAACAATTTTTAATAATAAAAAGACTTGGTTTTCAAATTAATAATAAGGCAACTTGGCCGTGGAGGTTCCACAAATGTGAGCTCACCTAGCTATAGGGATATCGCTCACCTAAACGTTAAGACTATTCGACCGAACGTTAGTCCGACGAAGGATTCCTCTTAACGCCCGCTTTACGCTAAGAACCCCGCTATTGGGTGGGGGACCCAATCCGGTAGAATTACGCTAGTCCTCTCTCGAGGGTATGCACGCAACTCTATTTACCCAGGGGTGATCGGTCCATATGCACGACCTCTCGGCTAGCTAGCATATGGACTACGGAAATAGAGCCCACACATCGATTATGTGGTCCTACGCGTCGTAAACCCGGGGCAAACCCTAAGTGCTTAAATTAAAATGAAAATAAAGAGCTTCAATTATTATAAATCATTTTAAATGTCCCAAAGCTCTTCGATGCCGAGGCTAATAGCGATTAGCCACACATCGGTATGGGGACGGCTTATAATTTAGTGAGGCGCGAGTTCGAAATTAAACACTAAACGTTTATAAGAAGGGGACACAAGAAAAATAACAACATTTAGAAAACTGAAAAAATTAGCTAGAACAAGAACTCACGCACACTCCAAATTATAAATTAAAAAGGAACTAAGTTACACATAAAAAGAAATTTTGCATAATTCAAATTTGCGAGTCCCACTCAAACGAGTGGGGGCGGTAAATAAAGGCTGAAAATTGCAAGTCCTACTCAAACGAGTAGGACTGAAATGAAAGCGAGTCCTACTCAAATGAGTAGGAGAAAATAAATGCGATTACAGGGCTAAAAAGTCCGGCCATTTAACTCAAGTGAGTAGGCGGAAAAAATAAAGAAAGAAAAATTACAAATCCTACTCAAACGAGTAGGCGGGAAATAAAGTCCGGCCATTTAAACTCAAGTGAGTAGGCGGAAAAATAAAGAAAGAAAAATTACAAGTCCTACTCAAACGAGTAGGACTGAAAATGAAAATGATGAGCCATTTAACTCTTAACGAGTAGGCGGAAATAAATGCACACGAACACACACACTCCATATGAAATTCAAGAAAGCAATAAAATTATACACCTACACTCACACACTCTACATAATTGAACAAAGCATTAAAAGAAAGCATTAAAACAAAGCATGAAAATTATACACCTACACTCACACACTCTACACAATTTAAATCAAAGCATAAAAGTTAATACACCTACACTCACACACACTTTTCATGAAAAATCAAAGTTACCTAAAAATTAAAACTTATACTTTTTCATGCTTAGGTTTTGCCAAAAACAAATAAAAAGAAGAAATTTCAATTTTTAGAAGATAAAAGTTTTTCAAAATAAATTGAAAACCAAAGTTTTTGGAAAATTAAAAAGCCAACAATTTCATTCCTATGATTTTATAAAAGTGATAAAAAAGATGAAAAAGAAGATGAAAAGAACAAAAGAGGTTTTACAATCCTAAAAGAAAACTAAGTAAAAAAATAAGAACAAATTCACTTTTTAAAATCTCTTTTATAGAATCATAAGGATGAAATCAAAATCTAAGCATGAAAACTAGTTAAAGGAAATCTAAGCATGAAAACTTGTTAAAGGAAAAAGACAAGGTGAGAAAGAGAAAGAAAACTATCATGCTTAAGCATGAAGACAAGTAAAAGACATGGAAAGTAAATACATTACACTCATACACACACACACACACCTTTCATAAATGAAGAACTAAGTGAAGAACAAGGATGAAACCAAGGATAAAAAGGGAAAGAGGTGAGCCATCCAAATGAACTTTTCATGCTAAATAAAGAGAGAAAATCTAACATTTTTATTAAAATTTTCAAGCTATTACAAAGCTAAAAGATAAAGGAAAACAAAGCATGAAATAAGAAGGGAGAAATCTCCTTACATAGCACTAGTATCCACGGATTAAGCCCACAAAAAGACACTAACTTGGCCCAAAAATCTGAACTCTTGGACCTTACAGAACTGGGCTATTTATAGGAAAAAATTTCTAAGTACACGCCCTCGGTCACGGGCGTGTAGGGGGGGCGTGACAGTACTATTCATGAAGGCAGCTGGCGATTGGACAGCAAAGTTGACTTCGGGCTGAGTTCGCAGCAGTCACGCCCTAGGTCACGGGCGTGACTATGGGCGTGTCGGGGAGGTAGAACCGGGCGCGGGTTGCGTCAAATGTCTTCGGCAGCATCTTGTCGGGCCAGCTGGAAAGGTCACGCCCCATGTCACGGGCGTGACTATGGGCGTGACAGTTGGGGTCGACACTCGACGAATGTCGAGCGGAAAGTGTCGAGTCGAAATCGTTGAGCTGAAATTGGGTCACGCCCCAGGTCACGGGCGTGACACTGGGCGTGATAGTTGGTGTCAACACTCGACGATCGTCGAGCGGAATTCGTCGAGAGGAGAGGACACGGGCTTGGGTCACGCCCCGTGTCGGGTGACACGGGCGTGTCGCCAGGCGTGTCAAGCCTTTTCTTCAGAAATTTTCCGATTTCACGGGAAATGCACAGTCACGGCTCGGTCACGGGCGTGACCCATGTGTCACGGGCGTGTACGTCCCAAATTTTGGCAGATTTTGAAATTTTTCTGAAAAATCAAATAAAACAAGTTAGGAGAAAATTTACAAGAATAGGAACATTTTATTGAACAAAAATAAGTAAAAACGACGAAAATAAATGAAAATGACTAAATTAATGTGCATAAAAATATGCATATTTACAGTTCATCACACTCCTGCCCTATCACAGCGATCAATCCCGGACTCCAAAACCAGGCCGCCACAACGATCTCCACAGCAACTCCCTGTTGTGGCACCAGAGCTCGACAAGGCCTCAGCCAAGCTCTAAGCTTAGTCCGCAACAGCCAATACCGCGGACACATCAGTCCGCAAGCTTCCCGCGGACAAGAGCCAACCCGCCTTTCAGCACAAGCTTGCACCCGCGACCACTGAGCAAAGCACCAGTCCGCAAGCCTCTCTATCCTCAGATACCAGGCCGCACCAAACCGCAGACTCCATGCAACAACCCACTCAGAACACAGCCGGCTTCCACCAGACTTTTCACCGGGCCGCAAACCTTAGTCCGCCCAGTCCGCCAAGGCTGTCCGCCACAGGCCGCGCGGCCTGTCCCGTCACCCACTTCCACTTCACAAAATTCAACACTCCCCCTTGAAGTGAGAAGTGGTGACCAAGCCCAGCAAGCTGCGCAAGCGTTCAAAGGGCCCCTTCGACAGTGGCTTCGTGAAGATGTCAGCAAGATTATCTTCACTCCGAACATGCCCGACCAGCAGAGACCCCTCCAACACCTTCTCCCTGATGAAGTGGTGATCAATCTCTATATGCTTGGTCCTGGCGTGACACACTGGATTGTTTACCAGTTTGAGAGCACTCTCATTGTCACCCCGGAGTAAAGTAGGCCCTTGCACTTCTTCATGAACATCCTCTATAAGCCTCCTCAACCAAACGGCTTCCCGAGCTGCCAAGGCCGAAGCCTTATACTTCGCCTCCGTGGTTGAAACTGACACTGAGTCCTGCTTCTTGCTACACCACGAGATGCTATCTGAACCGCAAGTGAACACATAACCTGAAGTAGACCTTCGATCATCCGAATCACCGCCATAGTCAGCATCCGTGTACCCGAGCAACGCAACCTCCGCATCCCTTCTATAGAGGAGTCCCATGTCAGAAGAAGCCTTGACATACTTCAGAATTCCCTTCGCCGCCACTAGATGAGATTGCCTTGGTTCAGCCATATACCGACTTACTCGGCCAACAGCATAAGCGATATCCGGCCTTGTAATCGTCAGGTAAATCAAGCTCCCAACAAGAGCCCTGAACACCAAGGGATCAAGAAGAACCCTTCCCTCATCCCGTCGAAGCTTCAGCCCAGATTCCAGTGGAGTAGAGCACTTCTTCCCTTCGCCCATGCCAAACCGCTTCACAATGTGATCAGCATACCCTTTCTGGATAATGAGAACCCCGCACTCCTTCCTCTCCACTTCCAGACCAAGAAAGTGATGCAACTCTCCCAAGTCTTTCATCTCGAAGCGTATAGCAAGCTCTGCCCTGAGCCTTGCTACTTCCTCCTCCGAGTTCCCTGTGATGATCATATCATCCACATACAGCAGGACCAAGACTCTTAGCTCTCCATTCTTCTTGACGAACAAGCTTGAATCCGAGTTAGAAGCCAGGTATCCACAGAATTGCAAGTACTCTGCAATCTTCCCATACCACGCTCGAGGAGCTTGCTTCAACCCATAGAGAGCCTTCCTGAGTTTGCAGACATAGTCCGGATGCTTCTCAGAGACAAAACCAAGCGGCTGATCCATGAAGATGTCCTTGTCAATCTCTCCGTAAAGAAAGGCATTCTTCACATCGAGTTGCCACAACCTCCATCCCTTGCTAGCAGCCAAGGAGATCACCACTCTTACAGAAGTCATCTTCGCAACTGGACTGAATGTCTCCTCATAGTCTTCTCCATACTGCTGTGAGAATCCTCTAGCGACCAGGCGAGCCTTGAACCGATCAATGCTCCCATCAGCCTTCTTCTTCAACTTATACACCCACTTGCAAGTAACCAGAGTAACCCCATCAACCTTGGGCACAAGGTCCCAGGTTTCATTCTTCTTCAGAGCATCAATCTCTTCCTTCATGGCATCATCCCACTCCTTCACTCCAGTGGCCTCGTTGAAGTTTGCAGGCTCTCGCTCATCCAGAGGACCTGCAAAGAAGCAGGATACAAAGCTCACTGCATTCCCATCACAGTACCGAGCCGGTGGCTTAACCACCCTCTTCGATCTCCGAAGACACGGCTCCTTGCTCACGGCTTCCGTTGCTTCTTCAGGCTCCACTCCTACCTGGGGCAAGCATTGAGCAGTGCTCCCCCTGCTTCCTGAGCCAGAAGGCTCAGCCTCGGAGTTCGAAGCAACAGGAGCTGCTGGTGAAACAGCAAGCTCCTCTTCCAAGACTTCAGCAGCCTCCACCGGTGCTTCATCATCCTTGCTACTTCCGATTAGCTCCACCGAGCCACCTCCATATGACGTCAGCTCGTCGAAGACAACGTCTCTTGACACCACAAACTTCTTCGTCACAGGGTCCATGCACTTCCATCCCTTCTTCCGCTCATCATAGCCAACAAAGACAAGTTTCCTTGCCTTCGCATCCAGCTTTGTCCGTGAAGCATCCGGGACATGCACGTAGCAAGTTGAACCGAACACCCTAAGGTGTTCAACACTCGGCTTCTCCTTCAGCAACAGCTCAATAGGAGTCTTCATGTTGATAGGGCTGAGTGGCATCCGGTTGATAACATAAGCAGCACAAGACATTCCCTCCGCCCAAAAGGACCTTGGGATATCTTTCGCATGCAGCCAGCATTTGCAGGTTTCCGTCAAATGACGGATCTTCCGCTCCGCTACCCCATTTTGTTGTGGAGTGTGAGCACAAGTAAGCTCCCGTTGGATCCCGTGCTTCCTGTAGAAGTTAGAAAACTCGGAAGAGACAAACTCCCCCTGTTATCAGTTCTAAACTTCTTAACTCGCAAGCCAAGCCGGCCTTCTACCAACTCCTTGAACTCCACGAACAAACGGAAGGCTTCCGACTTCTCCTTTAAGAAGTACACCCAAGTATACCTTGAGTAGTCATCAACCAAGACAAGCATGTATCTGCTTCCACCAAGGCTGGCAGTAACCGTCGGTCCCATCAGGTCGCCATGAATACACTCCAATGGTTTCTTGCTCCTTGTTTGTGATTTATCAAACGGAAGGCGATGTGCCTTACCGTATTGACAGCCCGCACAAACATGCCCATCACCAAAGGAGGACAACTTCGGCAACCCCCTCACCAGACTTCTACTCGCCATTGCCTTTAGCTTGTCCATGCCAACATGCCCCAGCCTCTCATGCCAGATAGCCGCACTATCATTGGCCCTCATTCTATCAACATAAGCACTGGTGGAAAGAACATACAAGCTCTTCACCCTTCTCCCAACATGAGCAACATCAGCATTCACCGCTGATACGTTGCGAAGGAACCTCACGTCTGTTGGCCCAAACAGAACGTGATACCCAGCGTCCACCGCATTGGTCACCGAGAAGAGGTTCTTCTTCATGCCCGGTACGTGATACACACTCCTTAACGTAAGTGGCCCCTGATCACTACCCAATGACACGACCCCCTCTTTCTCTACTGCATAAACAGTATTATCAGCAGTGATAATAGCTTCATTACCTGAGTAAGCCTGCATGGAGGTGAACATCGATTTGTCTCCGGTGAGGTGATGACCACACCCGGAGTCCACGATCCACTCGCCGTTGAAGTCCCCAGCAGACAAGGCCCGGACACAAGTGCCCGTCAAGAAAGCTCCGCCCCATTCTGCTTCTTCACTTCTCGAACAAGCTTCCTCCTTTCCCGCAGCATGCCCAGGCTGCAGTTTGACCTTGCAGTCCCGCTTGAAGTGCCCACGCTGATGACACCGGTAGCACTTCATATTCTGCTTCCAGTCCTTAGGAGCATTGCTCCTCTCCGGCGGATATGAAGTTGAAGTCCCCTTCTCAACAGCGGCCTGCACCTTCTTCTTCTTCCCTTCCCATCCTTTCTTCTTTCCTTAGAAGAGAGCTTCGCTGCCTTCCTGATTTAGGTTCACTCCAGCCATCTGCCTTGCTAAGCTCTCCTGCGAGGCAAGCAGATTCTCCAGCTCAAGCAACGACGGCAGAGTAGCCCACCCTTGAACAGATGTGACAAAGGCCACATACTCCTTCCGCAAGCCGCGGACGATGTGCCTTTTCATCTTTGCCTCAGAGATAGGCTCATCAGGATCCAGTGCCGACAGCTCAGCACACAAGCTCTTCATCTTTAAGAAGTACTTGGAGATGGAAAGGTCTCCCTGAGTTGCCCTGGACAACTCATTCTCCAGGAACTGAAGCCGAGCCACATTCTTCCTATTGAACAACTCATCAATGGTTGTCCAAATATCAGCAGCCGACTCACATCCAATGATGTGATCAAACAGTTCCGGAGACACGGCTCTCTTCAGAATGAACTACGCCTTAGCATTTGTTCTTCTCCAGAGCCTAACCTGCTCAGCAGTACCGAAAGCAGCAGTGACTTCCTGCCTGTCGTCTCCACCGACGACTTCCCACAGCTCCTCGCCAAGAAGGTAACTCTTCATGCACGACTTCCACTTCTTAAAGTTAGTCGGTGTTAAGAGTTCAATGCCCAGACCTCTTGCTAAGCTCCCTTCCATTGCAACACCTGTTGGCAACCTTTCAGCAGCTCCGAGCAACAACACAGGTTGATCACCACTCAATCACAGAGTAACAACACTGGCTGACTTCCGCTCACGCAACTGAACCTCAGTAACCTCAGAAACCTCCCTCTGATACCATGTTAAATTTTCTCAACGTGGTCAGCAAGATAGCCCAAACGCCAAATTAATATCTTCGGAACTACCCAGTTCGCACGTTGAACCAGCGGAAACCAAGGACTAGAGGAACAAAGGTAAATCACAACAAACAATGGAAGCACAAGCAGGTCTATTAGCCATTCACTTCTTTACAATGCGAGGCATACATAGCGAGACATGATTTCGCTAGTATAACAGCTGAAAAACAGAAGCACCAAAAAACAAGCCGGGCGGACAGAACCCGAGTCCGCCGAGACCGCGAGGTCACCGAGGTCGCCGAAGCCGCCCAAACTATGCTGCAATCCGCTGAATACCACGGAGTCTGCCGAAGCCGCGAGGCCGCGCAGACACACCGTTATTCGCCTTCTGCTGAACCCGAACTGAGGAACACCCCTACCCGCCTGAAGCCGGCGGACAGGTTATTGTAGCTGGCAAAGTTGAAACAGAACTGACAAGCCGCAGAGCGACCTCCTGCTGAGTCCGCAGAGACCGCACACTTCCAAGCACTTGACCGAAGTCACAGCCAAACTCCTGGCTCCTTGAAGTTATCCGCGCGACCTGCACACAGCAAACCGTCAGCCTGAAACAATCCGTGCGGACTGGCAAACACAGACCACACACTTCGCACACCCCAACTTACTGTCCACTCAAGTTACTGTAGATGTGCTAGGGGGGTCCTATTTATAGGCTGGGTGAGGAGTGTGGTCACCGCCCAAGAGATAGCGACAATGCCCCAGCCCGCGCGAATACAAACCACCGTCTGCTGAGTCCGCCTGGACTTAGCCGGTCACCAAGGAAAACCGCTAGGAGCAAGGCAACCAATGACGAACCCTCTCCAGTCCGCCTAAGCTAAGCGGACAAGGCATCAGCCCGCAAAGCTCCAACTGCTTCAGGACAGCAAACCCCCTTCAATGGCTGTCCGCACCAACCCGAGGCAGTCCGCAAGACACACACCTCAATCCGCCACAAGTCCACGACCAAAGGCAGCTAAAGAGACCGCCCGGTCACAGCGGACTCGGCGGATACGGCGGACACACTGAACTTGGCACAAGGTGTGACCAAGCCCAAAACCATAAGGGGCTAATGCGAGCTTGGCGGACGCAAAACTTCAGTCCGCCAAAACACCACAGCGCAGACCGCCACAGTCCGCGAGCTCCTCGCACTCCTGCCCTATCACAGCGATGAATCCCGGACTCCAAAACCAGGCCGCCACAACGATCTCCACAGCAACTCCCTGCTGTGCCACCAGAGCTCGACAAGGCCTCAGCCAAGCTCTAAGCTTAGTCCGCAACAGCCAATACCGCGGACACATCAGTCTGCAAGCTTCCCGCGGACAAGAGCCAACCCGCCTTTCAGCACAAGCTTGCACCCGCGACCACTGAGCAAAGCACCAGTCCGCAAGCCTCTCTATCCTCAGATACCAGGCCGCACCAAACCGCGGACTCCATGCAACAACCCGCTCAGAACACAGCCGGCTTCCACCAGACTTTTCACCAGGCCGCAAACCTCAGTCCGCCCAGTCCGCCAAGGCTGTCCGCCACAGGCCGCGCGGCCTGTCCCGTCACCCACTTCCACTTCACAAAATTCAACAAAAACCCTCATCTTCTGTTCGTTGGTTCTCTGTCTAAGTTCTAGAGAGAGGAGAGAGCAACGAAGAAGAAGTCTAGATCCAGTCACCGACGGAGCTTCGGAGCTCCAAATCGCGAACCGACTTCGGATCTACGGAGGTAAGGAGAGGGCAGAGCTTTTCATCCGCATACTTTTCCATGGTACCAAGGAAGAACGCTGGTGTAACGATTCTCTACTTGACCATGTGAAGCTCTACTTCTTTTGTATAGGGAAGCCCACTCTCGCGAGTTTTTGATGAGTTTGAGGCCTTCCTTCGGGTATACATGAATAGTCCCCATTGTGTACATGTAGAGTCCGTAATCGAGAATGAATATAGGCATGATGTGTGAAGCCTACCCGGATAGGTTAGTCTGGATCGGTGATGTTGCATTGCATAAATGGCCGGAGAAGACTCTGTGC
This sequence comes from Platanthera guangdongensis, assembly GCA_039583875.1. NCBI lineage: Eukaryota > Viridiplantae > Streptophyta > Magnoliopsida > Asparagales > Orchidaceae > Platanthera > Platanthera guangdongensis. The sequence goes on along the minus strand of CM077152.1, from coordinate 125,233,579 downwards.
AAATGTTTATTTTTCGGGTTTTCTACGCTGTAGATTGCAGCAGGGAGCCTTGTGGGCTAACCTCGAGGTGCACCCAGAAAACTGGGTAGATGAGTGATTCTGCCGTCTTGGTGGCCTGGGAGCCAACTTGTACATAACTGGGTTATGTAATATTGTGCGCTCGATTCACGGGCTTTGGGGAAGCTTAACCCATGTCGATGATTTTAAATGTCGTGGCAAGTGAGCAACGGGTTGAGTGGAACCGTTCCTGCTCTATGATGTTCGGTTTTTGAGGCCTACCGAGGGCTTAGAGGTCGAGTCTTTGGCTGTCGATGATTTTAAGTGTCATGACTTCTGCCTATAGGTTGTTGATGATTTTAAGTGTCATAACGTCTTCCTAAAAGACTCAAATGCTCACAAGTTGTGTCGTCCAAGTGGCGGTGGTGGGACCGCAGTTTCGACCGGGTTCACCGAGAATGTGCCCTGAGAGCTCGGGGTGCGTGGCCATGCGTGCCTATGCTTGTGATGTAATATTATTACTATATAATGCTTGGTTATGTTAATAAAGTGCAGGGAAGGAGCATCGCCGCCCCGAGTTTGGGGGAGAGATCGTTATAATTTTGTCAGCATAGCTAACCGTTGCTTTTGTTTACCACCGTGCAGTGGATTGTTGCTTGCAGGTGCTGCAGGACCGTGCAGTAATTAGCGGGCTAAAGCCTAAGTTGCTGAGCCGGCCCTCGAAGGCCTAATTTTGAGTGTTTTCTTTTAATCATATATGGCCAGCCTGCATGCCAAGGTTTGAAAAACATGTTATTTGAGGAAAACAATTGTAAGGCCTTAAGGCCAGTACTTGTGTATTTGTACTTCATTCCTTTTGGTTCTGTTTAGTGGACATTCATGCTAGTGTTGGTTTCTTGTTGTTGCAACTAATAAAATTGCTTTCGCTAGAATGACTCTGTGTAGGACGTTGGATTGGTTGGATGGTTTCCATTGAGTAACCACCCGGTTTGTCTGTGGTATATGGCGTCGGGCCCCGACCGGACCTACTGCTATATGCTATGTGACGGATAGGGGGTGTTACAATTTGGTATCAGACTGCTGGTTTTGGTCGGGCTTCCAAATGAATTCGTGGACGAATTCTTTTTAAGGGGTGGTGAGCATATGTGTGTGCGTCATCGTTATAACATCAAAAGAACCCATGAATGTCCACTTAGGAATGAAAATACACGTGTTTGAGGAACCTGCGTGTTCCTATAATTGCTTTTTGCAATTTTGTATGGTCGCTTAACGGTGTTTTGTACAACTATAGGTTACCAGAAGCGGTGCTGGGCCGTCAGAACGCCGAGTTTCTGAGGCTAGTAGTGCACCAAATGATTCTCCTGCAACACCTCCATCGGCTGAAACCATACGATTTGTTGCCGAAGCAGTGTTTACCATGATCAATGCGCAGCCTGCAAGGCAAATATAGCAGCCCGCTCCTGCGATGGAGCAGGTACCTCTTCCATAGGTTGAGCTGAGAAGAGTGGAGCAGGTAGTAGTGGAGCCTTTGGTGCCAAGGCGAGCAACTGAAAGGCAGCTCAAGCACGTTATGAGCATTAATCCTCCTGTATTCTCAGGGTTGGGAATCCCATCGCAAGCTGAAGATTGGCTCTCCCGAGTGAAGAGAGTTCTGACAGCTACTGTAACGGAGGAGTGGCAGATGACCACTATAGCTACGTTCCTTCTGGACGGTGCTGCTAGGTTGTGGTGGGAAGGATTGGAGCTACATCACTTGAGGGGTAGACAAATTATGGACGTCTCGATGGAGGAGTTCTCGAGACTGTTCTTGGCAAGGTACCTCCCTTCGGTGCAGAGGATTGCTTTGGAGAACGAATTCCTGAAATTGGTATAATGAGAGAGTAGTGTGGATGAGTATCTCCACGAGGTTACTCGGTTGGCTCGGTATGCTAGCTCTACGTTCGCGGATGAGTAGCATAAGACCAACCGTTTCTACGAAGGTCTGAGAGATGACTTGAGGCTACTACTATCGGGGCCGATGACGTAGGGCTTCTTGACCCTGGTCAACAAGGTCCGGTCTTTGGACAAGGATATGAAGAACGTGCAAGCTAAGAAAAACTCTGGTGATAAGAGGTCGGAGTTCAAAGTGTCGAACTCCTCAAAGTCTGTGTTCCGGATGTGGAACAAGAAAGCTAGGACTTCGAGTCCAGCCCCCTCTGCTGGTGCTTCTAGGGCGACTACGGGTCGGACCCCGGGAGTATGTTACAACTGTGGGAAGCCGGGGCATTATGCCCGTGAGTCCAGGGGTGGACGTCCAAAGTCTGAGTTGAAGCCGGGAGCAACATTTGAAGAAAAGGGCAAGGCGGTGGAGTCAACCACGTCCCATTATGCTCCGGCTCAACCGAGAGTTTATAATATTGGCCGACAGGAGGCCATCAAACAAGCGAATGTGGTGACAGGTACGATTTAAATTTATAGCAAGTTAAATTTTAAATACTTGTTGTGCTTGTATTACCTTACCACTGCTTATTTAGGATTTGTTTTGATTTGTGAGTATCCGGCGAGAGCACTCTTTGATACGTGAGCTTAGCACTCCTTTTTGTCTGAAAGCTTCATATCACGCATCAGAGTACCTTCTTCGATGGCGAAGGATAAACTGGATGTGTTGTTGCCCAATGGGTGTTCGATGCGCGCGGAGAGAATCTGTGGCGTTCAGATTCGGATTGGGAGTCAGGAGTTCCATTTGCTAGCATCTCTACTGCTGGTGGTGGAGTTTAACGTAATATTTGGCATGGACTGGCTCTCGGAGCAGCAAGCTTATATCGATTGCAGTCGCAAGGAAGTTAAGTTGGGAACAGGTCATGATACGACCTTTACGGTCTTTAAAGGGTCGAGCAAGACGTTGATGTCTGCTCTTCAGGTGGTGAAGGTGGTTTGTGCTAGTGCAGAGCTGTTCTTTAAACTAGTGGAGGTTGCAAAGTCGAAGCCTACTTTGGATAGTATTTTAGTGGTATCGGAGTATCCTGATGTGTTCCCTAGCGATCTTTCTGGAGCCCCGTGATGAATTATAAATATACGTATTTTTATGTACATTAATTTAGTGGTTTTCATCGTTTTTACTTATTTTTGTTCAATAAAATGCTCCTATTTTTGTAAATTTACTACTAACTTATTTTATTTTATTTTTCAGGAAAACAAAATCTGCCAAAAAAGTGCTGACATGCCCGTATTCCCTGGGTCACGCCCGTGACCAGGGCGTGACAACACAAAAACCCGCGCTCGATGATTTCAACTCGACGATCGTCGACTCTGCGCCACGCCCAGCGTCACGCCATGACCTGGGGAATGACCACTCCACCTGGCTCGACAAGACCCGCGTGACGACTTTTGACGCGACCCGCGCCCAGATCCACCTCCCCGACACGCCTAATGTCACACCCGTGACACAGGGCGTGACCGCCACATCTTCAGCCCGAAGTCAACTTTGCCGTCAAATCGACGGCCACCTTCGCAAACAGTAGTGACACGCCCGCCGACACGCCCGTGTCGGAGGGCGTGTACTTAGATTTGTTTTCTATAAATACCCTACTTCTGTAATGACCAAGGGTTCACATTTTTGAGCCACTTTAGTGTGTTTTGTGGGCTGCACCCGTGGATTCCTTTGCTATGTAAGGAGATTTCTCCCCCCTTCCTTTCATGTTTGTTTTTTGCTTTAGCTTTAGCTTTGTAATAGTATTGTAATAGTCTATTTTAATCAATAAAAATGTTAATTTTTCTCTTCTTAAATGTCTTTGGAATGAACTTATGTGCCCACTTTTCTTCTCATTTTATCCTTAGTTTCTCCTTTGTTTTTCTTTTTATGAAAAGTGTGTGTGTGTGTGTGTGTGTATGAGTGTAACATGTTTATTATTCATATTTTTAACTTGTCTTCATGTTAGGTTTTGTAGTAGATTTCATTTCCAAATCAAATGTGGTATGATAAGTTTTTCTCTTTTTCATCATGTCCTTTTCTTAAGAGTCTTATGCTTTCATTCTTATGTATTTTAAAAAGAGTTTTGAAAGTGATTTTGATTTTTTTTTACTTAGCTTTTTTTTGTAGGATTGTAAAACTTTTTTTGTTATTTTCATTTTTTTCACTTTTTAATAGTTTTTATGAAAATATAAGAATGAAAAACTTGTTATTTTAATTTTTAAAGAACTTTGGTTTTTGATTTGTTTTGGAAAACTTTTGTTCTCTTAAAATTCTAATTTGTTCTTTTTATTTGTTTTTGGTAAAATGTGAGTATAAAAAAGTAGTAGTTTTAATTTTTAGGTAACTTTCATTTTGTTTTCAAAATTGTGTGTGTGAGTGTAGGAGTTAGGATTTCATTTTGCTCTTTAAGATTTCATGTTGTGTGTGAGTGTATGAGAATAATCTTTATGCTTTCTTTAATTTATGAAGAGTGTGTGAGTGTAGGTGTTAAATTTTCATGCTTTATTTTATCGCTTCTTCAATTATGTAGAGTGCGTGTGTGTAGGAGATAAATTTTAAAGCTTTATTTTCTTGCTTTCTTTCAGTTTATGTAGAGTACGTGCGTGTGCGCATTTATTTCCGCCCACTCGTTAAGAGTTAAATGGCGTGTTTTTATTTCCCGCCTACTCGTTTGAGTAGGACTTGTAATTTTCTTTATTTTCGCATACTCGTTAAGAGTTAAATGGCGTGCCCTTTATTTCCCGCCTACTCATTTGAGTAGGACTTGTAATTTTCCTTTTTTGTAACTTAGTTTCTATTTATTTATAATTTGAAGTGTGTGTGAGTTCTTTTTAGCTAACTTTTCAGCTTTCTAAATGTTTGTTATTTTTTATGTCCTCTTCTAATAATCCTTTAGCGTTTAGTCTCGAACTCGCGCCTCATCAAATTATAAAGTCGTCCCCATACCGATGTGTGGCTAATTGTTATTAGTCTCGACATCGAAGAGCATTGGGACATTTAAAATAATTCGTAATAATTAAAGCTCTTTATTTTCACTTTAATTTAAGCACTTAAGGTTTGCCCCGGGTTAACGACGTGTAGGACCACAAATCGATGTGTGAGCCCTATTTCCGTTATCCATATGCTAGCTAGCCGAGAGGTTGTGCATATGGACAGATCATCCCTGGGTAAATAGAGTTGCGTGCATACCCTCGAGAGAGGACAAGCGTAATTCTACCGGATTGGGTTCCCCACCCAATAGCGGGGTTCTTAGCGTAAAGCGGGCGTTAAGAGGAATCCTTCGTCGGACCAACGTTCAGTCGAATAGTCTTAGCATTCAGGTGAGCAATATCCCTATAGCTAGGTGAGCTCACATTTGTGGAACCTCCACGGCCAAGTTGCCTTTTATTAATTTGAAAACTAAGTCCTATAATTATTAAAAGTTATTTTTGTCTTAATCTGATTCGATGCTGAGCGTTAACCCTTCATCGAATTTTTCTAAATCGTTTTTTTGCTCTTTTACTTTTTCCGTATTTACTTAATTAAAATCTCCACCTTACTTTCAGTAAAATAATAGTCCTCCTGGAGGAGTAAAAATAGTCAACCCGACCCCGAGAACAATACGACCTCGGTATTCTCCCGAATTTTTCGAGTTGCTATTTTGAATTCCAGAGTCTATTACTTTTACTTATTTTCTATAAACTAAAAAAAAACTAAAAACTTTATTTTAAATAAAATAAAATAAAAAGAGTTTATTTTTTTTATTTTTTTCTTTGGGTGTATGACCCGTGGACAACCCTCTAAGTCTAAAGATTTTGACTTCAACACTGAGATCGAACGCTCCCTTGCGCGTATTCGATCTAAACGCCGAATTCCTTCTTTAGACCCTGAAGAATCTATCGGCGAACCCTCTTTCGAAGTTATGGCCGCCCATAACCCTGCCCCGGCGGCCGAGCGTACTATGTCTTATTACGCCCGTCCAAACCTGGATGATACTGGGTCTAGTATTGTTCGCCCTGCGATGGCGAATAATAATTTTGAAATAAAATCGAGTGTCATTCAAATGGTCCAAAACGTCGTGCAGTTCGATGGACTGCCGGATGAGGACCCGAATGTCCACTTGTCCAACTTTTTGGAAATATGCGACACCTTCAAGATTAATGGCATCACTGATGACGCCATTCGCTTGCGCCTATTTCCTTTTTCCCTTAAGTACAAAGCCAAGGCGTGGTTGAATGCCCTCCCGCGAGGATGTATCACCATGTGGGCTGAGTTGGCTACAAGTACAAATTTGTTTATAATGCGCTTAATTTTCAGACGCGTCAAATGATTGACGCGGCTGCCGGGGGCACACTAAACAACAAAACCCCCGAGGCCGCCCAGGCTTTATTCGAAGAGATGGCTATGAACGCCTATCAATGGAACGTCCCGCGGGGACGCCCAAAGCCGGCGGCTGGTCTTTTTGAAGTGGATGCCACTGCTCTCTTAACCCTTCAATTTGAAAGGTTAACAAAGCAGGTGGCGGAGATGTCTGCTGCCTCCTCCACTCCGCCTTGTTTTATTCCCCCCAACGTCTGCGTGGCCGAAGAGTTCGTGGACTTCGTAGGAAATTCGGGTTGTCCTTCCTTCAACCCCAACAATAACCCTTATAGTTATAACTATAATTTGGGTTGGAGGAATCACCCAAATTTCTCTTGGAGCAACCCGAATAATGAGCATCGTCCCCCTCTTTCTTATGCGCCCGGATTTATGCAGCATACTCCTCTTCCAAAACCCTCCCTGATGGAGGAAAATATTTCTAAGTATATTGCGTCCAACGAGTCAAATATCCGGAACATCACCAGATCGCTAAAAACTCTCGAACAACAGGTTGGACAACTGGCGAGGATGATGTCCGAGCGCACGCTCGGGGCACTGCCGGGAAACACGGAGCCCAATCTGGGGGAGAATGCCAATGTTATAACCCTCTGTAGCGGAAAGGAGGTGGTCGATCCAAAACAGACCGACCCTCAGGTACATATTTCACCTCCGACCCCTCTTCACCTTTCTTCGATTACGCCGCCTTTACCGATTTTAAAAGAAAAAATTATTTTAAATAAGGCCTTGCCGTAGCCGCATAAATTTGATAACGAGCGTAAGGACGCGCAATATGAAAAATTTATTTTATTATTAAAACAAATTCATATTAATGTTCCTTTTTGCAAGGCTATCTCGCAAATGCCCAAATATGCGAAATTTTTAAAAGAATTACTTTCTAATAAATGCAAATTAGAGGATATTTCGCATATGTCTCTCAACGCTGTCTGCTCGGCGGCCCTGAATAATAAATTGCCCACAAAACAAAGCGACCCGGGATGGTTTTCCATCATGTGTCTTATTGACGATATATTAGTAAAGTACGCCTTAGCTGATTTAGGGGCTAGCATTAATCTGATGTCGTTCTCGCTCTTTCAACGTTTAGGTTTGGGTACTCCTAGTCCTACGAATATGCGCATCCAATTAGCGGATCGCTCGGTTAAGTTCCCTATCGGGGTAGTGGAGGACGTCCTTGTCCGAGTAGACAAGTTTACCTTCCCGGTAGACTTCGCCATCTTAGACATCGAGGTGGACGCCGAGGTACCGATAATACTTGGTCGCCCTTTTCTCGCCACCTCCCGTGCACTAATAGATGTTAGTAATGGTCATCTTCTCCTCCGGGTAGGAGATGATCAAGTTACTTTCTCTATTAATCCCTCGATGGACAATTTGTCATCGAGCGATGATTTCTGCTATTCTTTAGATAGCTTTTTTGGAGATTGTTCTCTCACATTTTCGAGCCCGTATTTTTAAACGACGATATTAATGCGCTCAAAAATTTTAAATGCGATGAGGATACCTCTTTAGACTTACCTTTCGAACCAATTGGTAAGAAAGACATAGGAATTAAAACCTCCCTAGAAGAACCGCCCATCCTAGACCTCAAACCCTTACCCGACTCACTCAAATACGCTTTTTTGGGAAAAGGCGATACGCTTCCCGTTATTATTTCTTCGGACTTGAGTGATTCGGAGACTTCCGATTTATTGGAAGTTTTATTTAAACATCGCCACGCAATTGCGTGGCAAATCTCTGACTTAAAGGGGATTAGCCCCTCCTTTTGCACCCATAAGATATTTCTTAACGATAATTGCCGCAAAACGATTCAGCCGCAGCGTCGTCTTAACCCAAACATGAAAGACGTCGTTAAAGCCGAGATTATTAAGTTATTAGATGCGGGGATTATTTACCCTATTTCGGACAGTGCATGGGTTAGTCCCGTGCATGTCGTGCCCAAGAAGGGCGGTCTAACCGTAGTGGTGAATGAGCATAACGAGCTCATCCCAACTCGTACTGTTACGGGTTGGCGAGTGTGCATCGATTATAGAAAACTTAATGATGCCACCCGTAAGGACCATTTCCCTCTACCTTTTCTGGACCAGATTTTAGAGCGTTTATCCGGTCATCCATATTATTGTTTTCTTGATGGTTTATCGGGGTTTTTCCAAAGAGAATTGATATTAGCAGTCCATAAATGGCTATTTGCAGTCCACTTCTAGTCGCAGTCCATAGATTATAATCGTAGTCCAAAATAAAACTCGCAGTCCAACCAAAGTTCTTAGGTAGAATTAAAAGTAAATAAAAGTCCAACTACATAAAAAGAACGGTCGGGACAACCACGCTTAACCAACTCCTCCTCTTTTCTTATAGCTTCCAAAGCAAAAAGTGATATAGATCCAAGTAGTTCAGTGTCCCGACGTGGTACAATGCTTAAATGAGCAAAAGTGTTGATTTAAATCCCTCGTTGCGATCATCTGCAAGAATAAATAAATAGAAAAATAGATAAATACTCGCATTTATATTTCCGAGTAACAAGTACTTTGCAATAAAATAGTAAATAACAGAGTAACTCCACCAACATACCAGCACAAACTGCATATACGGTTGCTCTTTGTCTAAGCACCACCAAAAATAGTAAATAGTATAGTAACCGCATACAAAACTGAAAAGACATGTTTCAAGTTTTGTTAATTTTTGCAAACAATTTTTATCAATACTATAAGATAATTGATGAAATATTTTGAATGTGTCAAAAACTAAATGTGACATACCTTGAGTTTATGGATCACCCAAATTAACGATCCCATGCTTCTGCTATTGAATCATGATATCGTTGCCATATTGAAAAAATAGGTGGTAGTGGTCTATTTTCATCCATTATCAACTGAATGAAATGATTCTCGTTGATAAACCCAATATAAATGATCTTTCGAACATCTGGAGGTGCTGAATATAGAGGGAGAAATGTGAAGGACTGAAAACGTGAATAATGAACCAAAGCTACATTGTAGCAGGATGCAATGATCAACCCCATATCTGGCATGGTCATCCACTTATCAAATGGTGCCGGCGTTTCATTGCAATTAAGAGATAGTTGTAACTCTTGCTTCCTTACACTTCCATATATGCTTGTGTACAAGTTGTCATGATTGAGGAGTTCTAAAGAAAGTTCTTCATGAACTTGTAACCAATTATCCCCTTTATCCAATGCTTGGCCTAGAACCCGATAACCACAGTGGCCATCTCCGAGCACATTTATGGCATCCACTATATATTTTGTGATGTATGGTGGCATTTCCTCACGTACGCTATTCAAAAAGGTCTTGCTACCAGGACATTTCCGTGTACTCCTTTTTGTAGGTTTCTTCTTCTTTAGGGGTTGTTCATCTTTCAAAAGAACATGCTCAAATAAAGAGAGTTCTCTTTTTGTTGATTTATAATCCGCATCATAATTCTTTGTGCTTCCCTTTGGCCTACCTTTAAGCTTTTTTGGCACTAAAGGTTCATAAGTTTGTGATGTAGTTGGATCCATTAACTCACGAAGTTTTCTCTTTAACTCATTCTTTTGAATATCCGGAATGTTGTTATATTTCTCAAGTATAGCTTCCAACAGAATCTTTATTTCATTAATTGACTCTTCCTCTTCCTTGACATTCGGTAAGTCTTGTGTTGTTGATTGAATTTGTAGTTGTTTCCAATGTTTGTGTATCATCCACAATGGGAAGGAACTTGAATTTTTAATATAATTTACCAACTCGTGCGCGCATGACAAACCCAATGTAAACCTTGTTTTGTGTAAGCATTGTACCACGTCGGGACAACCACGCTTAACCAACTCCTCCTCTTTTCTTGTAGCAACAAATTGAACCTATTCCAAGAGAAGAAATAAATTTATATAAAGTGATTGCAATTTGACTGTCCCAAAATGATTTCAATGTTGGGGATCATAAGAAAATAGTTCTGTAACAGGAGCTCTTGTTATGCTACAGCTTGCAGGCTTTGCTGTGGGTGCTGTTCCATGGTTGAAATCACTAATAATTGGAAGTAGAGCTCCTCTTGTTATGCTTTCTAGCAATAAATTTAGAATTATAGAACCTAATCTAGCAATGGAAAGCAGTACAAGTAAGTTTAGTAGCAGCCCCAATACAAATATTGAATTTTAGAACCAATCTTAGAACCTAATCTAGCAGCACCAGTACAGGAAAGCAGTACAGGAAATTTAGAACCTAATCTAGCAGCAAGAACAAGAAGGGTGGGGTGAAGCATTGCTGAAATTAGTAACAGCAGTACAGGTAAAGTTCTCAAAAAGAAGTGTTTCAAGCTAAACTAGCATCTCTAGTTTGCAGTACAGCATGAGTCTGATCAATCTAATGAGAAATTTGAGAGAGAAATGGAAAGCTAAATAATGACAATGTTTGCTTACCTATCGGAGGACTCCATTTGGGGAAGAAGAGGACGGAGCGGGCGACGACGTCCAAGTGGAATTACGTCCGGCGTTTCAGCAGGAGCGACGGCGTCAAGGTTCGAAAGATGAGAAGCCGCCGTTCGGGGAGGGCGAAGTCGATTGAGGAGGCGATGGCGTCCGGGGCGAACAGGGGCCGGCGAGGTTGGGAACGCGAAGGCGGCGACGTCCGAGGCGAACAGGGTCCGGCGAGGTTAGGAACGCTAAGGAGGCGCGTCCGGGGCGAACAGGGGCCGGCGACGATGGGATCGCGAAGGAGACGCCGTTCAGGGTGGGAAACAGTAAACCCTGGGGTGCGAGCTAAATAATAGAGGGTTTCATAAAGGAGGACTTTTCATTCCATTCTGGACTGCGAATATCCATTTCAGGACTGCTAATATCAATTCTCTTTCCAAATCCCTATTTCCCCCGATGATCAAGAGAAAACAACTTTTACTTGCCCGTTTGGCACCTTCGCATATCAAAGAATGACATTTGGACTCTCCAATGCGCCGGCTACATTCCAAAGATGTATGTTATCGATCTTTGGCGAGCTAGTAGAAGACATTATGGAAATCTTTATGCATGACTTTTCTATTTTCGGATGCTCTTTTCCCGATTGCCTTCACAATTTAGATCGTGTCCTTCAACGGTGCGAGGACACAAGCCTTGTATTAAATTGGGAAAAATGCAACTTTATGGTTCGAGGAGGTTTGGTCCTCGGCCATATGATTTCGTCTAAGGGGATGGAGGTGGATAAGGCCAAGATAGAAATCATAGAAAAACTTATGCAACCAACAAACGTAAAATCTATTAGGAGTTTCTTAGGCCATGTGGGCTTTTACCGACGCTTTATTCAAGACTTTTCAAAAATAACAAAGCCGCTTACTCAGCTCTTGGAAAAGGAATCACGTTTCATCTTTAGTAGCGAATGCGAGTCCGCCTTAAATTTAATAAAACAAAAACTTATCACCTCACCGATTTTAGTGGCCCCTAATTGGTCCCTTCCGTTTGAAATTATGTGCGACGCTAGTGATATTGCCTTAGGTGCCGTTCTTGGCCAACGCGTAGAAAAACATTTTCATCCAATTTATTACGCTAGCAAAACGCTCACTTCCGCACAAATAAATTACACGACGACGGAAAAGGAACTCTTAGCCGTCGTTTTCGCTTTTGATAAGTTTCGCTCGTATATAACGCTATCTAATGTTATCGTATTTACCGATCACTCCGCCCTAAAATATTTATTAGCTAAAAATGACGCCAAGCCCCCCTTCTTCGATGGATTCTCCTCCTACAAGAGTTTGATTTGGAGATCCGAGATAAGGGGGGAGCGGAAAATCTAGGGCCAACCACCTCTCCCATTTAGAAAATCCGGGTACGGAAGCACTCGTCGAATCTAAAATAAATGATAGATTTCCCGAGGAACGCCTCCTTGCCATTCATAATTCTTCATCATCTTCGCCTTGGTACGCAGACTTTGCAAATTACTTAGTAGCGTGGGTGCTTCCTAAGGAGTTTTCAAGTCATCAAAAGTAGAAATTCTTTTCTGACTTGAAAAATTTCTTTTGGGAGGACTCATTTCTTTTTCGTATCTGCGCGGACCAAGCGGTCCGAAGATGCATTGCGGGTGTGGAGTGCTTACAAATTCTTAAGCATTGCCACGAGGGTCCAGCCAGTGGGCATTATCAAGCCAACCGGACCGCTCGGAAGGCGCTAGAGGCGGGCTACTTTTGGCCCACTCTCTTTAAAGACGCGCATAATTATGTGCGCGCATGTGATAGCAGTCAGTGGTCGGGTAACATCTCTCATCGCGACGAGATTCCCCAAAACATGTTTTAAGAATGCGAAGCCTTCGATTTATGGGGCATAGATTTTGTTGGCCCCCTACCTCCGTCTTTCAAAAATATGTATATTTTAGTGGCGGTTGACTACGTATCGAGGTGGGTGGAAGCGCAAGCTCTCCCTACAAACGATACGCGAGTCGTCGTTACATTTCTTAAAAGACTATTTTCTCGCTTTGGCACACCTCGCGCAATTGTTAGTGATAGGGGAACGCATTTCTGTAACGCTCTTATGGCTAAGACGTTAGCAAAATACGGAATCACGCACAAGCTTGCCACCCCCTACCACCCGCAAACAAGTGGCCAAGTTGAGGTAGTAAATCGAGAGATTAAACGAATTTTAGAAAAAACTGTTTCACTAAATAGGAAAGATTGGTCCGTTAAACTCGACGATGCGTTGTGGGTGTATCGAATGGCATACAAAACCGCAATTGGTTGTACGTCGTTCCGGTTAGTATATGGTAAAGCGTGCCATTTACCCGTAGAACTAGAGCATCGCGCTCTTTGGGCTTTAAAACTCTTAAACCTCGACGCCAACTTAGCCGCTCAGAATAGAAAACTGCAACTAAACGAGCTCGATGAATGGCGTGCGAACGCTTACGAGAGCAATAAATTCTATAAGGAGCACTCTAAGTTATATCACGATCGAAAAATAAAGTACCCAAAATTTTTTTCTCCGGGCGATCTTGTCCTTCTTTACAATTCACGTCTTAGACTTTTTTCGGGTAAACTAAAATCTAGATGGTCCGTCAACTTCCTAGTTGAAGAAGTTTTTCCATATGAGACCGTACTCGTCTCCCACCCGGAAAAAGGTTCGTTTAAAGTAAACGGTCATCGGTTAAAGTCTTATATAGCAGACGACCTAGTGATCGGGCATAACGAAGCCATAACTTTCCTCAACATTATATACCCGCCAAAATAGTCAAGCTACACGACTATAAACAAAGCGCTCCTGGAAGGCACCCCTCGCTTATCTTTTTCGCTCTTTCCTTATTGTCTTTGCTACTTTTTCTAATAAATGCAGGGTTTCTAATGGACTTCCCTGAATGCGCATCAGGGATGTTTCTACCTCCCCCCCCCTCTCTTTACTTTTGTACATATAACATTTTATTTAATTTTTGTTCAGCATACTTACGTTGCAACATTAGGGACAATGTTGGACTTAAGTATGGGGGTATTTTCGTGCTTTACTTTCTGCACTTCTATTTTTCTGCATTTCAAAAATACAAAAAATATATATAACTACAAAACAAAACAAAAAAAATCTTAAAATAAGAAAAAAAAACAAAAAAATTAAAATGAAAAATCCAAAAAAAATTTCATTTTCTTTTTCTTTCTTTTTTCCAAAAACTCCAAAAAAATTATAAAACAAAAAAAATCTTTAGTTTCACTTTGTAAATATTTTTTTTCTTTGTAAATATTTTTATGTAAATAATCTTCTCTCTCTCCCCCTTCCTTTTCCCTCTTATTCTTGTAAATAACTTTTCTTTTTCTCCCGATCTTTGTAAATAAAATGAAAATTTTCTTTAAAAATACAAATTTGTTTTTATGTATATATTAAAGACATAAACTTAAAAAACAAAAAAAAGATAATAGTTCAAAAAATTCAAAAAAATTGAGTAAACAAAACAAAAATACAAAAAAAAGATAATAAATAAAAAACACAAAAAATGATGATAAAACTATAAAAATAAAAAAAATGTTTTGAAACAAATAAATCAAATATTTCAACCTTAACTTTCCTGCTATCCAAAAATTTTGTTTTGAGTTTATTTATATGTAAATTTTATTAATTCTCTGTTTGTTATTCGTTTGTTAATTATTGAGTGAAAAATTTAAATAGCCGGGGTTAAGTTTTAAAGAATTCATTATGCTTTGTTAAAAATAGCGAACTCGTTTTAGACACTAGTTCTAATTTTTCATTGATAGGAGCACGTGTACTATGTTAGAAAATAACGACTATATGATTCAATTATGTTTATTTTTAGCTTTTTGAAAAATTGGAACGTACAATTTATTAAGGTTGCTCTCAAAATTGTTTTAAATTAAAAATATAGTTTTCCTTTCTCCCCTTACCTATCATGACCTACTTGGCATGATAAAATTTTTTTATCCATAAAAGATCCTATGTCAATGGGAATAAGATTTCATTCCATAAACATAAGCACCCAATAATTTAAAAAGATTATATATTATGGAGTAAGAGGATAAAATTCATTACTCCATATATACATTGTGTTAGTTTTATTCTTATGAAGTTGAATAGAAAGATGATATTAGGAAAAATAAGATTTCATTTCCTAATAATCCAAAAAGAAAAAAAAAATGGAGGTTCGAGAAAAAATTACCTCACCTCAAAATCAAAACCCTCTTCATAAACCAACATCAATCCCCTTAGCCAATTTCACGATTCTAGAATTAATTCAAAATTTTTTTTGAGAGCATAATTTGTAAATTGCATTATTTTCGGTAAAACTCCTATAAGCTAAACGTTCATATAATTACAAACTATTTTTGTTAATCTAACAAATACAATTACTGCTTTCTATTTGATTACATCAAGAAGTCTTTTGGCCAAAACTTTTGCGCTATCTAAATCATCTACATAATTTTAGGACTTAACTCTTACACCCGTATATTTATTTAGATCTCTCTTATAATTGATTAAGAGGTAGCTAAACTTAGAGTTTTTTCTATTCCTTATAAGTTCACCTCAAACTTTTGCTCTAGAATAGCAAAAACTTAAGTATGAAGGTATTTGATAAATTGTAAATATACGTATTTTGTGGTCATTAATTTAGTCGTTTTCATCGTTTTTACTTATTTTTGTTCAATAAAATGCTCCTATTTTTGTAAATTAACTACTAACTTATTTTATTTTATTTTTCAGGAAAAAAAATAAAAAACTGCCAAAACAGTGCTGACACGCCCGTGTTCCCTGGGTCACGCCCGTGACTAGGGCGTGATAACTCAAAAACCCGCGCTCGACGATTTCAACTCGACGATCGTCGACTCTGCGCCACGTTCAGCGTCACGCCGTGACTTGGGGCGTGACCACTCCACCTGGCAAGATAAGACCCGCACGAAGACTTTTGACGCGACACGCGCCCAGATCCACCTCCCCGACACGCCTAATGTCACGCCTGTGACACAAGGCGTGACCGCCACGACTTCAGCTCGAAGTCAACTTTGTCGTCAAATCGTCGGCCGCCTTCGCAAACAGTAGTGACACGCTCGCCGACACGCCCGTGTCGGAGGGCGTGTACTTAGATTTTTGTTTTCTATAAATATCCCACTTCTGTAATGACCAAGGGTTCACATTTTTGAGCCACTTTAGTGTGTTTTATGGGCTGCATCCGTGGATTCCTTTGCTATGTAAGGAGATTTCTCCCCCTTCCTTTCATGTTTGTTTTTGCTTTAGCTTTAGCTTTGTAATAGCTTTGTAATAGTCTATTTTAATCAATAAAAATGTTAATTTTTCTCTTCTTAAATGACTTTGAAATGAACTTATGTGCCCACTTTTCTTCTCATTTTATCCTTAGTTTCTCCTTTGTTTTTCTCTTTATGAAAAGTGTGTGTGTGTGTGTATGAGTGTAACATGTTTATTATTCATGTTTTAACTTGTCTTCATGTTAGGTTTTGTAGTAGATTTCATTTCCAAATCAAATGTGGTATGATAAGTTTTTCTCTTTTTCATCATGTCCTTTTCTTAAGAGCCTTATGCTTTCATTCTTATGTATTTTTAAAAGAGTTCTGAAAGTGATTTTGATTTTTTTTACTTAGCTTTTTTTGTAGGATTGTAAAACTTTTTTTGTTATTTTCATTTTCTTTTCACTTTTTAATAGCTTTTATGAAAACATAAGAATGAAAAACTTGTTATTTTAATTTTTAAAAAACTTTGGTTTTTGATTTGTTTTGAAAAACTTTTGTTCTCTTAAAATTCTAATTTGTTCTTTTTATTTGTTTTTGGTAAAATGTGAGTATAAAAAAGTAGTAGTTTTAATTTTTAGGTAACTTTCATTTTGTTTTCAAAATTGTGTGTGTGAGTGTAGGAGTTAGGATTTCATTTTGCTCTTTAATATTTCATGTTGTGTGTGAGTGTATGAGAATAATCTTTATGCTTTCTTTAATTTATGAATAGTGTGTGAGAGTAGGTGTTAAATTTTCATGCTTTATTTTCATGCTTTATTTTATCGCTTTCTTCAATTATGTAGAGTGCGTGTGTGTAGAAGATAAATTTTCAAGCTTTATTTTCTTGCTTTCTTTCAATTTATGTATAGTGCGTACGTGTGCGCATTTATTTTCGCCCACTCGTTAAGAGTTAAATGTCGTGTTTTTATTTCCCGCCTACTCGTTTGAGTAGGACTTGTAATTTTCTTTATTTCCGCCTACTCGTTAAGAGTTAAATGACGTTCCCTTTATTTCCTGCCTACTCGTTTGAGTAGGACTTGTAATTTTCCTTTTTTGTAACTTAGTTTCTGTTTATTTATATTTTGAAGTGTGCGTGAGTTCTTTTTAGCTAACTTTTCAGCTTTCTAAATGTTTGTTATTTTTTATGTCCTCTTCTAATAATCCTTTAGCGTTTAGTCTCGCACTCGCGCCTCATCAAATTATAAAGTCGTCCCCATACCGATGTGTGGATAATCGCTATTAGCCTCGGCATCGAAGAGCATTGGGACATTTAAAATAATTCGTAATAATTAAAGCTCTTTATTTTCACTTTAATTTAAGCACTTAAGGTTTGCCCCAGGTTAACGACGCGTACGACCACAAATTGATGTGTGGGCCCTATTTCCGTTATCCATATGCTAGCTAGCTGAGAGGCCGTGCGTATGGACAGATCACCCCTGGGTAAATAGAGTTGCATACATACCCTCGAGAGAGGACAAGCGTAATTCTATCAGATTGGGTTCCCCACCCAATATCGGGGTTCTTAGCATAAAGCGAGCGTTAAGAGGAATCCTTCGTCGAACTAACGTCCGGTCGAATAGTCTTAGTGTTCAGGTAAGCGATATCCTTATAGCTAGGTGAGCTCACATTTGTGGAACCTCCACGGCCAAGTTGCATTTTATTAATTTGAAAACTAAGTCCTATAATTATTAAAAGTTATTTTTGTCTTAATCCAATTCGATACCGAGCGTTAACCCTTCATCGAATTTTTCTAAATCTTTTTTTCGCTCTTTTATTTTTTCCGTCTTTACTTAATTAAAATCTCCACCTTACTTTCAGTAAAATAATAGTCCTCCTAGAGGAGTAAGAATAGTCAACCCGACCCCAAGAACAATACGACCTCGGTATTCCCCGAATATCGAGTACTACTTGCGATAGGTACACTTGCCTCATCTAGCACGCCCGCGGCGATCGACTCACCGAACCAACCACAGTAAGAGTCTGTTCGTGGGCCCATCACCCCGCCTCAACAGGAGATAGATTTCATGATTGAAGTAGTGCCAGGTGCGAAACCTGTGTCTCGATCCCCGTATCGGCTAGCGCCTAAAGAAATGGCGGAGCTGAAGGTGCAACTTCAAGAGTTGTTGGAGCAAGGGTTTGTGCGTCCAAGTTCATCGCCTTGGAACGCACCGATCCTCTTTGTTAAGAAGAAGTACGGGAGCTTGAAGCTTTGTATTGATTATCGGGAGTTAAACAAGCTAACAAAAAGTATAAGTACCCGATCCCTAGGATTGATGATCTATTTAATCAGTTAGTCGGGTCGACGGTGTACTTGAAGTTGGACCTCAAGTCTGGATACTATCAGCTGAGAAGAAGGGAGAGTGATATCCCCAAAATAGCTTTTAGTACGAGATACGAGCATTACGAGTTTACGGTCATGTTGTTTGGGCTGACGAATGCACCGTCGGTGTTCATAGATTTGATGAACAGGACTTTCAGGGAGTACTTGGACCATTTTGTGATCGTCTTCATCGACGATATTTTGGTGTACTCGCAGAGTGAGGAAGATCACTTCAGGCATCTTCATTTGGTTTTGGAGACGCTAAGGAGGAACCAATTATACGCCAAGTTCTCGAAATGCGAGTTTTGGTTGTCCTCAGTGGCGTTCCTCGGACTTATAGTGAGTGGGGAAGGTATTGCAGTGGATCCGGCGAAGATTGTTGCGATACGAGAGTGGCCTGAGCTTTCTACGGTAGCGAAAGTCCGGAGCTTTATGGGGCTTGCCTGCTATTATAGGCACTTCGTGGAGAACTTCTCGCAGATAGCGTTACCTCTCACTACTTTGATGAGGAAGGAGCAGAGGTTCGTTTGGACGCCGGAGTGTGGGCGAGCTTTTGAAGAGTTGAAGTGTCGGTTGACCATGGCGCCTGTGCTGAGTTTGCCTAGTGGGACCGAAGGTTTTGAAATCTATAGCGATGCTTCGGGTAGTGGTTTCGGTTGCGTTCTACTACAGCATGGAAGAGTTATAGCGTATGACTCGAGACAGCTGAAAGTGCACGAGAGGAATTATCCGGTCCATGACTTGGAGTTAACAGCCGCGATTTTTGCCTTGAAGCTGTGGAGGCACTACTTGTATGGAGTAAGGGTCGATATCTATACCGACCATAAGAGCCTGAAATATTTGTTGGATCAGAAAGATCTGAACATGCGGCAGCATAGGTGGATGGAGTTCCTGGGGGACTATACATTAAAGATCCACTACGTGCCTTGTAAAAGCAATGCAGTTGCGGACGCGTTGAGTCGCCAGGCCCCAGCTCAAGCCAATTAGCTGTCGGTCCATGATGAGCGGTTGGTTCGGGAGTTGGGGGCATTGGAGATCTTTTGCGTTGACAAGCAGTCGAGTGCTGAAGCGCTTTTGAATTGGACAGAAGTTCTATATGACCTAGCTGATCGGATTCGGCAGGCTTTGGATATGGATGACCACATGAAGCAGATCATGGTTGAAGCTCTGGATGGGTCAAATTCCCAATTCGTT
The DNA here is from genome assembly GCA_039583875.1 of Platanthera guangdongensis. Lineage (NCBI taxonomy): Eukaryota > Viridiplantae > Streptophyta > Magnoliopsida > Asparagales > Orchidaceae > Platanthera > Platanthera guangdongensis. The sequence goes on along the minus strand of CM077152.1, from coordinate 125,214,086 downwards.
GTTGAGGACGGAATACTTTGGAAAGATGGTCGTCTGTGCGTCCCAAGCATGGGTAATTTGCGGGTGGATTTGTTGTACGAGGCACATCATACTAAGTACTCGATTCACCCGGGGAGCACGAAGATGTACCGCGATGTTAAGAAATCATTCTGGTGGCCAGGACTGAAGAAGGATGTGGCACTGTACGTGGCTAAGTGCCAAACTTATGCCTTGGTGAAGGCGGAGTGTCAAAAGCCGGGAGGATTCTTGAAGTTCTTGCCTATTCTGGAGTGGAAATTTGACGACATTACTATAGACTTTGTGCACGGGCTGCCAAGGTCGCAAAAAGGGAACGACGTCATTTGGGTGGTCGTAGATCATCTAACGAAGGTGTCGCATTTCATTCCCCATATGAAGGATGATCCGGTTGAGAAATTGGCAATGCTGTATGTGGACAATATTGTGCGGCTTCATGGTGTGCCCCGCAGCATCGTGAGTGACCGTGAAGGGAGGTTTACGTCCAATGATTGGAGGCTGGTGTAGCAGATGTTGGGAACAAAGCTGAGTTTCAGCACAGCCTTTCATCCGCAAATGAATGGACAGACCGAGAGGGTCAATAGGAAGATGGAAGGCATGTTTCGCATGTGCGTCCTGGATTTTGGAAAGCAGTGGGAGGACCACTTATACTTAGTGAAGTTTGCGTACAACAATAGCTACCAGGCAAGCATACAAATGGCGCCCTTCGAGGCCCTTTATGGTAGAAGATGTTGCACATCGTTGTCTTGGTTAGAAACGGGCGAGTAAAAGTTGTACAAGCGACAAGAGGTGGAAGATGCTACTTCTTTGGTGCGAACCATTTGGGAGAGGTTGCTAATCGCTCAGGACCGCCAGGCTAAGTACTATAATGCCAAGCACAGGAATGTGGACTTCGCTGTTGGCGACTAGGTGTACTTGAAAATAAGCCGTTCAAGGGTGTCTCGCGGGTGCGGCGCTTAAAGAAGCTAAGCTCGAGGTACCTTGGACCGTTTGATGTTCTGGAGTGGATTGGAGAAGTAGTTTATCGTTTGAAGCTATCAATGGAGCTTAGTGGTTTACATGATGTATTCCATATATCGGTGCTATGGAAGGCGGTGCAAGAGTCTTCGCATGTGATCGCAGTGGATCAAGTGCCGGTGGATAATGGGTTGACGACGAAGGTCAAGCCCGTACATATTGAGGACTCGGAGATCAAGAAGCTATGTAATAAAGAGATAATAATGGTCAAAGTCTGTTGGGACAATTGCGGTCACGAGGAGCTCTCTTGGGAGCGAGAGCAGACCATGCTTGAGGAGTACCCGGAGTTATTCCACTCAGGTATCGTTTGTGTTGTTTTTATCTTTCCTTTATGTAATTTTGGGGACAAAATTCTTTTAAGAGGGGGAGAGTTGTAACACCCCGAAACCCAAAAGAGCGACGGGAGGCGTTTTGAGCCAAGTTTGGAATTTGGCAGGGGTCACACGGCCTGAGATACGGGCGTGTCATAGGCCATGCCCTTGGCGGGTTGTGGCGTGTTCGACACAGAGCCTGCTGTGTCGACATAGGGCCTGCTGTGTCAACACTGGGCCTGCTGTGTTGAGACAGGGCATGTTGTGTCGACACAGGGCCTGTTGTGTCCACACAGGGCCTGCTGTGTCCACACAGGGCCTGCTGTGTCGACACAGGGCCTGCTGTGTCGACACAGGGTCTGCTATGTCGACACAGCCAGGGAGTGCTGTGTCGACACAGCTAGGAAGTGCTATGTCGGCACAGGGCCTGCTGTGTCGACACAGGGCGTGCTGTGTCGACACAGCCAGGCAGTGTTGTGTCGACACAGCCAAGCAGTGCTGTGTCGATATAGGTTGTGCTGTGTCGACACAGAGTGTCGACACAGAGTGTCGACATAGGGGTCTTGGCAGGGTCTCGACTTAATGTTCCGACACAGTTTGAGTTTATCGCGGACGTGTCCTGCTCCGGTTTGTGAACCGTGCGGTGTTCGGCCCAGTTTTTCCATGTCAAACCTGGATCGTTGCCGTACATTTATTTATGTTGGGATCCGACAGCTAGAGGTTATTCCTATTGGGATATACCCGAGTGTAGGGTTTCAAAATCCTCATCTTATATTCGCTGGTTCTCTGTCTAAGTTCTAGAGAGAGGGGAGAGCAACGTTGAAGAAGAAGTCTAGATTTGGTCACCGGCGGAGCTTCGGAGCTCCAAATTGCGAACCGACTTCGGATCTATGGAGGCATGGAGAGGGCGATGGTTTTCATCTGCATACTTTTCCATGGTGCCAAGGAATAATGCTCGGGTAACGATTCTCTACTTGAGCATGTGAAGCTCTACTTCTTTTGCATAGGGAAGCCCGCTCTCGCGAGTTTGCGGTGAGTTTGAGGCGTTCCTTCGGGTAGACATGAATAGTTCCCATTGTGTATATGTAGAGTCCATAATCGAGAATGGATATATGCATGATGTGTGAAACCTACCCGGACAAGTTGGTCTGGATCGGTGATGTTGCATTGCATAAATGGCCGGAGAAGACTCCGCGCAAATGTTTGTTTTTCGGGTTTTCTATGCGGTAGATTACAGCAGTGAGCCTTGGGGGCTAACCTCGAGGTGCACCCGAAAAACTGGGCAGATGCGTGATTCTGCCGTCTTGGTGGCATGGGAGCCAACTTGTACATAACTGGGTTATGTAATATTGAGCGCTCGATTCACGGGATTCGGGGAAGCTTAACCTGTGCCGATGATTTTAAATGTCATGGCAAGGGAGCAAATGGTTGAGTGGAACCGTTCCTGCTCTATTCTGTTCGGTTTTTGAGGCCTGCCGAGGGCTTAGAAGTCGGGTCTTTGGCTGTCGATGATTTTTAGTGTCATGACTTCTGTCTATAGGCTATTGATGATTTTAAGTGTCATAACGTCTGCCTAAAAGACTCAAATGCTCACAAGGTGTGCCGTCCAAGTGGCGGTGGTGGGACCGCGGTTTCGATCGGGTTCACCAAGAATGTGCCCTGAGAGCACGGGGTGTGTGGCCATGTGTGCCTACGCCTGTGATGTAATATTATTACTATATAATGCTTGATTATGCTAATAAAGTGCAGGGAAGGAGCATCGCCGCCCTGAGTTTGGGGGCGGGATCATTATAATTTGGTCAGCATAGCTGACCGTTGCTTTTGTTTTGCCACCGTGCAGTGGATTGTTGCTTGCAGGTGCTGCAGGACCGAGCGGTAAATAGCGGGCTAAAGCCCAAGTTGCTGAGCCGGCACTCGAAGGCCTAATTTTGAGTGTTTTCTTTTATTCATGAATGTCCGGCCTGCGTGCCGAGGTTTGAAAAACATGTAATTTGAGGAAAACAATTGTAAGGCCTTAAGGCCAGTACTTGTGTATTTGTACTTCATTCCTTTTGGTTCTGTTTATTAGACATTCATGCTAGTGTTGGGTTCTTGTTGTTGCAACTAATGAAATTGCTTCCGCTAGAATGACTCTGTGTAGGACGTTGGATTGGTTGGATGATTTCCATTGAGTAACCACCCGGTCTATCTGTGGTATATGACATCGGGCCCCGGCCAGACCTACTGTTATATGCTATATGACGGATAGGGGGTGTTACACTCAACACAACACTCTATTCCAGCTTCCTATCACAAGAAGAGCCCAAGAAATTTGAAGATGCAAATCAAGACCAATTTTGGATTGGTGCAATACAGGAAGAACTGAACCAGTTCAAAAGGTGCAAGGTCTGGAAGCTGGTTCCCAGACTAGATCGACACAATGTCATTGCAGTCAAGTGGATTTTCAAAAATAAACTTGATGAAAATGGCATTGTAATCAAGAAAAAGCCAGACTGGTGGCCAAAGGGTATAGACAGGAAGAAGGGATTGATTATGATCAAACCTTTGCCCCAGTTGCAAGGTTGGAAGCAATCAGACTCTTCCTTGCATTTGCATCCTTCCGGGGATTCAAGTTATTCCAAATGGATGTCAAGTCAGCCTTTCTGAATGAAGACTTGGAGGAAGAGGTTTATGTAGAGCAGCCTCCAGGTTTTATTGATTCTAACATTCCTTCTGTTGTATATAGACATAGGAAAGCTCTTTATGGGCTTAAGCAAGCCCTAAGAGCATAGTTTGAGACACTGTCTACCTTCCTCATTGAGAACAAATTCTCAAGGGGGAAGATAGACAAAACTCAATTCCTAAGGGAATTTAAGGGCAATATCATCTGATTCCAGATTTATGTTGATGACATAATATTTGGCTCTACTGATGACAACCTCTGCAGGAAGTTTTCAAAACTTATGCAAGAGAAGTTTGAGATGAGTAGTATGGGTGAATTGAAGTTTTTCTTGGGACTCCAAGTAAAACAGACTGATGATGGTCTATCCATATCCCAGTCAAAATTCACCAGGGAGATGGAGAATGCTTCCACCATAAGAACTCCCATGAGCTCAAGTATGTCTATAGGCAAAGATGATCCATGAAAGCTTGTTGATCAAACTCTGTATAGAGGTATAGTTGGCTCCCTTCTCTACCTCACAGCAAGTAGGCCTGATATTATGTATGCAACATGTGTCTGTGTTAGGTATCAAGCTTGCACTAAATAGTCTCACTATACTGCTGTGAAAAGAATCTTGAGATATCATTTCATTAGAGAACATGTGGATAGGGAAGACATCTCCCTTGAGTTTGTCTCCACAGACAAGCAAGTGAATGATATCTTCACTAAGCCACTAGATGAAGCTAAGTTCAACACCTTCAAATTTGAATTGGGCATGTTGAATCTTGTGTAGCTTCAATTCTCTCTTCTACCATATGTTGTATTATTTTTTTTGCTGGAAGAACAAGCTCTTCCTCCAGATACTTAAGATCGTGTGCAACTATTGAGGTGGAGCTAGCCCAACAGCTGAGATAGATAGGGGGAGAACAACCTATCTGTATGCTCCCTATTACAAAAGTCAAAAAGGGGGAGGAAAGAAGTCAAGGGCTGAGAAGTACAGCCAAATGGAAAGTAAGGATGGAAGCATGCCATGGGGAGTAGAGTAAGTAAATCTCCACGGGCTGGAGAAATGGTAACACTTCTCAGTATGCTCCCTATTATTAAATTTTGTTATGATGAAATGTTGTGTTGTCAATGACCTATATTGTTTTGACTTCTTCAAATAGGGGGAGATTGGTGTGTCTATTGATCCCAATATCCCAGATTTGTAAGAAGTCAAACGGGCCAATGACATACACATATAATGTATTTGATGTGTGCTCTAGTTCTTGTATGCAGGTAGTCCATGATTGGATAGGTGAAGAAAAATGAGTTGGGCAGTAAACTCAAATTTCGTCGAACTCAGCTCAGAGTTCGTCGAACTCAGCTCACTGATCGTCGAGCGCAACTCAATATATAGTGGGACAAGCACAAGAGTTCAGGATTCATAATTCGTCGAACTCAGCTCAAAGTTCGTCGAGCTCAGGTTATAGTTCGTCGAGCTTAGCCCAATGCTTGTCAAGCTAAAGCAAGAAAAAATTGACTAAGGCAAAAATCGTTGAGACCGCTGAGAAGATCGAAGTTCGTCGATCTCAGCCCAATGCTTGTCAAACTAAAGCAAGAGAAAATATGTCTAAGGCAAAAGCACTGAGACTGTTGAGAAGAAGGCGTTGAGACCGCTGAGACGACTGTGATAGTAGAGACAAAGCCATGAAATTTTCTAAGTCCAGAAGTGTTGAGTGAAGCAGGTTCACTCAACGCTTCTAATAACGCAAAAAAGCGCTTAGATAGTTAAGAGGTAAACAACTGAGACAATACTAGCTGGAAATTTTCTAAGTCTAGAAGAGTTGAGTGATGCAGGTTCACTCAATGCCTGTAATGAACAAAGAAGTGCTAAGACTGTTAAGAGGGAAACCGCTGCGACAGTAAAGTGCAAAAACCGCTGAGATAGCAGAGAAGAAGAAAGCGCTGAAATAAAGGATTGTCTCAGCTGATAAATGAAAAACTGCTGAGACCGCTAAGAAAAAACCACTAAGTCAGTTAAGTGCAAAAACCGCTGAGACAGTAGATAAGAAGAATGCGCCGAGACAATGGCTTATCTCAGCTGATAATGAAAAACCGCTGAAACCGCTGAGAGAAAACCACTGAGGCAAAGCCAAGAAATTTTATAAGTCCAGAAGCACTGAGAGCCAAGGCTAATAGCATTGAGTGTCTTAACATCACTCAATGCTTGATGGGATTGTGGAATATTTTCTAAGACTAGATGTTGATGACCACTGTTGACATCATCAAAGTCAAAATTGCAGGAAGCCGTTGCGGGAAAGCTGCTACAGCGCCGAAAGATGTTTTGTCCCTTTCTAATGGAGTTGGCGTTCACCAATCCTTGGTGGGCCCACATACTATGGTGTCGTTAATTCAAATCAATGCATATAAAAGGGGAAACAGAAAACAGGTTAGGGTTAACGAATCAAATGAACAGAAAGAGAAATTGATAGAGGCGGTTGGACATTTACTTCCAATCAAGCTTGAAAGCTAAAGTCCAGTCAAGATAGCCTGAAGGTAAAGAAGGATAGCTGAAGCACTTCAAAGCTCAGCAAGTTTGTTCTCAACAGAATAGTTTAGCTGATTCCTCTCATCAGTAAGGTTGAAGCTGCTCATCTGTGCAGCAGGAAAAAGTGATAGCTGTAGAAGAAGACTAATTCCTTCTACAGCAAGTGAGCTGGACTGAAATCTGCTCAATCCAGCAAAATTAACTCATAGTTATTTCTCTAAGTCAGTTATTTTATTTTCTTCAACCAACTATTTTAATTCTTGTAGTATTCAGGTTTTCTGAATCTGAGTGTATGGCACATTGTTCCTGAGGTAGGTGACAAATTTGTCACTGAGGTAGGTGCCATGTTGGGGCACTGAGGTAGGATCCAAGTGAGGATCTGAGCTATAGGGCTTAAGTACCTGTGGTAGGAGAGTGCTGCTCTCTGAGGTAGGATCCAAGTGTTGATCTGAGGTAAGGCTGTCCTCCCAGCCTAAGTGTAGGGCCTTGTGCCTAAGGTAGGTGATTGAAGAGTCACTAAGCTGTAGGTGACAAGATTGTTACTGAGATTGTAAGCCTTGGAGGAGGCTGAGTTATAGGTACCTGAAAGGGTACTGAGTTGTAGGAGTGCTGCAGCACTCTGAGAGTAGGGTCGTGTGCTTGAAGCTGTAAAGCTGAAAAGCCTGAGTGTAGGCCTTAGAAATAAGGCTGAGGTAGGTGATCTCTAGATCACTGAGCTATAGGAGTTCTGTAGAGCTCTGAGGTAGGAACCCTTGTGGTTCTGAGTTAGATTCTGAGAAGAATCTGTGTATAAGGCTTAGGGCCTGAGGTGTAAGCTCTAAGGAGCATAGGTGGAGTTTGTGCAGAGTCCAACAAGTAAGTTGGATAGGTGAGATGGAAAGTGGATGTACCCAATTGGGGAACCACTATAAATTCTTGTGTTTGCTGTGTGTGCTTGTTTTTCTTTGTGATTGCATGATTTAAGGACAAGCTATAGTTAGTTCAAGTTGAAAATAGCAAAAGATTTATTAAAAGCTCAAAGACCTATTCACCCCCCCCCCCCTCTAGGTGATTAGCTAACCTTGAAGTAAGTAACTTTCAGTGAGGCACCCGTGTCAAACAAAGTATGGGCAGGCTTGCCACTAATAAAGACTATACCTGAGGTTTTGTTTAGTTAAGTTATGTTGTTGTTCTACTAGGGGGTTGTAAGGTACTATAAATGAAATTAAAATTGCAATTAAACTTAAGTACATTTGAAGACCTCCTCGGGGTTCCTCGGCTCGGCAAGATCAAATGCGTACATCTGCTCTAGCCTTCATCCTCTACCGTGAGGTCCTTGGTCCTGACCTCATCCTTGGCATCGGCACTACTGTACTGGAGGGGCTGCTGGAGGTGGAGGAGGTGGTGGACGAAACTGCTGAGGGCAGTCAGCTCTAATGTGCCCTGGCTGGGGCACCCATAACATATTACATGTCGATGACCTCGATCATCCTGTCTCATCGAACCCTGGATATGCATCAGTGGAGGAGCTAATAATGTAGGAGGCCTCTACTCCGACCTGAATTTAGGACGATGACGTCTTCTACTTCTCCTATGGTTCATAACTCTGCCTCGATGTGGGCCCCGGCTGCTCTCCTCGAAGGGTGGACCATCTGTCGGCCTCTCCACTCTATTTTTCACTCTCAGCTGATCTGCCTCTAACTTCTTTGTCATTTATATGATCTGGGTTGAAGTGTCATGGGATGTGAATAGTAAGGTCTGTCTCAATGGATCCTTTTGTCCATGGTAGAATCTCTTCGCATATCTCCTATCATACAAGTCATATATCCCCACAAATATTGCCAGATGGGAGAAGTCCCTCTAGTAATCTATCACAATCCTACTCCCCTATTGGAAGTTCAAAAACCTCTCCTCCGGCTCATCCGTGTTCGTAGTGGACACAAAATGCTCTAGGAAAACCTCACTAAAGTCCTACCATGAAATGTCTGAAAGCTCTCTATCTGCATATGAGGAGTCCATCAAGGACTTCCACCACCTCTTTGCATGAGCATCCAATGCGGAAGTCGCCAAATAAACTGCCTTGCTGACTAGGCAGCTAATGCCTGCAAGCATTTCCTATATGGTCTCAAGCCATTCCTCCTTAATCGCATTTTTTGTCCAATGGTACATCGGGAAAGACAAACTCTTGAAAGCATTCAACCAATTAGATCCCGGGTCTGCAAGACCGGGACCTGCTGAGCTCTGAAGGCCTCAAGGATAGCCATCAAAGTCTGCCCTAACTTTGTCTGCTGAAAAGTAGTGGCAGTCGTTGGGGGGGGATGACATTCTGCCATTCGGCGATCTATGGGGGCTACACAAAAGGTAAGGTTTATATTAGTATTGGTCTAACTCATTGTTTAAATGGACTATTTTTTGTGACTTTTAACATATGGGCACACCATTGCTTCTGCTGTATAGTTTGTCTGCAAAATAATGATCGAGCGGGGTGACCTAGTGTTTTGTGGACTTCTTTCTCTTATGATTGTTTGTTCAAGTGATACCAGTTTGTAAGACCCATGCCCTTACCATGGAGTTACCTGGGTCTTATGCCCATAACTATCATCTTATTGTGATACTAACACACGAGTTAGTCGCCACCACCTGACGTCGATCCTGTCAGCTAGTACGATCATTCTAACCTTCGGGTCAATATGAGAAAATAAATAGAAACACAACATACAAGTCCACAGAATCACAAGATCATCATCATTTAATGAAATATAGAATCCACAATGAGTACAAAAAAGAGAGTAAGGGCTTATGCTAAGCACATGCCAAAATGAAATAAAATTCTCCCTTGTAACATCTCCAAGTAGAAGCTGAAACTAAACACTCATCATCACCTGACGCTGAACTGTAGTATTAGTTCGTTGTATCTGCTCCTCAAGTCATGCCACCTCATCTCGTTGGTCGTATTGGTGCTCCAACTCCTTGAGCTCCTACCACAACCGACCATTAGTTATAAAGACTAAGCCATTTTGTCCTCGCCTCACCCCCGCGACTCTCAGGCATCGTGCGGGAGAATGAAAGCAGAGGACAACAAAGGCATTGTCAAAATAGTTAGTGACTAGGGAACTATTCTATCATAAGAAAAATATAGCATTATTCATAGCATTACACTAGCAGTTAAGTATGATAGCAAAGGGTAAAGAACAGTAAACAGTAAACGATAAAAGTAGTAAAGTAAGTAAGTACAGCGCAAGTAAAGTAAGCTACTACTATGTTATCATCACAAGAGTACCGTAATTTATATGAATTCTCATACAAACTTATAAGTTAAGGTTTTTGGAATTGTAATTTATCATATAAAAGAGCCCATACTAATTTATATGATAAGGATTTGCGGTATGAATGACCTATAAGTATGTATGTTATGATATGTTGATGGAGACGACGACCCTCAACCTATTGAAGACGGTGACGGCGTGCCTACGGATGACCAAATGGAGCATCGCCATAATATCCGTCCTGGGCGCAAACCAATATATTAATAATTATCAATAATTTATTAATAATTAATAATAATTATTAAATCAACTTTTTATGTTTTGTTTTTATTCTACAATTTTATTTTGAGTATTTATTTCATGTTTAAATTTTCATTTCATGTATAATGATGGGCGCTTATAACCATCATGTGTTATTTTAATTATTTCATTTCATGTGCTATGATGGGTGCATATAACCATCATATTTTCAATTTTGAATTTTGAATTTCGAATGAAGGGTGATGGAGTGGTGTAAGCCTATATATATGTCATGATATTTGTCATATTGATTAGTGAATGATTGAAAGAAAAACCTAACTTGTCTTGAGAATCTCCTTCTCCTCTCCTCCTTGGCCGCCCCCTCTCTTCCCCCTCTTCCTTGGCAATTTCTGCCACCCTCCTCCCCTCTTTCCCTCCTCTTTTCTCCCCTTAACAACCCTCTCCTACTCCTTCTCCCTAAACAAAACCGCCTCCCATCCTCCTCACCCAAACCGACCACCAATAAGAAATTTTGCCACCCTCATCCTTGAAGAAATTTAGCCAAGGCAAGAAGATCTCCCCTTGTGGATCATCTCCGGTGTGAAGCGGCGAAGGCGGACAAGTTTCTCTCCAACCGGCGTGACTCCGGCGGAGCCGTTGAAGAACGATCCAAATAGAGAAATCGGAAACATCAATTCTGATAGGTAACGAATCCTTTCTACATATTGTGTGTTTCACTCCCTAGATCAATTCCTGTGGTGGTAGAGTCTTGGCGTTGAATTTTGAATCGTTAATTAATCATAGTTTCTTCGATTGGTTTGTGTTTGTTTTGATTGAATTATTTTTCGAAAAAAAGGTTTTGCGAACCTTCGTTTTCTTTTGTTGTGAGAGATGTACCTTTTTCAAATCGTATTTATTTGGTAGATCTCTTTTGGTACAACACCGCTCGTTCGGAGTGGGTGAGTCCTTTTAGCCGGAAATAATATTGGCCTATAGCCTTTGTTCGATCCTAAGTGGTTTGGCTATCCGTACGTGAGGATTGAATCAAGTAGAGGCAAATGTGCTCGTCCGTAGATTTATTTGGTGTCAACGTGCAAGTCTGCATCAATTTGGTATCAGATCCAGGTTGTGCTAATTTCTTAATTAATACCATCCTAGAAAAAACTTTCCTTAGAACGCCGACATGCACTTGCACGTTTCATTGCACAACATAAAAATCAATTTATAAATTTTTGGTCTGCAAATAGCGGCCTAAAATTTTCATTTTTTTCTCAAAATTCAAAAAAAATAAAATTCTGGAAATTCTCCATCATTTTATTAGTAAAAAATAAAAAAATATTTTATTTTTATTAAGCCATTATTTTTATTAAATCATTACAAAATTTTAATTTTTGTCTGTCAATAGCGGCCTATATTTTTATTTTTTTCCAGCAAAAAAATCAAAAACAAATTTTAACAATCTTCAATTTATTTCCTGTAAGAAAACAAAAAAACTATTTTTACCCTAGTTACTAAGTGGGAACAATTCCATCTTTGAAAATTAAATAGGGTCAGGTTCATTTCTCATTGCATGTGCACCAGTTCCGGTTGAGTTTTCTCTCTGGTTCTCACTAAAATGGCATATGACGTATATGCTGCCCGGCCAGACTATTCATATGCTATGGATATGTCTAAACACACCCCTATGGCACAACACATTCATCCTACTTATGATGGTTTAGGATGTCCCCAAATTTTTAGAGATTGACTTAAAGGATTAGAGTATTATTTTAGTGGCCACTTATGGGATGACCACAAAAAGGTTAAGTTTACCCGAGAGCGATTAGTAGGTCTATAACAACCCCATCCGTTCACATAGTATATACTAGAAGGTCCGGCCGGGGCCCCACAACATAGACCACAAAACAGGCGGTGCAGTTACGGTGTGATAACAGAGTAGCGCATCGCACCCTAACACATTGCATTCTAGCGGATGCCTATAACACTACACTTGAACTCCACACCTGAATGTCCAACATATAAAAACTCCACATTTTATATATGATAGGAATGTCTTACACATACAAGTAATTGGCCTTATGGCCTTATAGGGCTTTCAAAATAGTGGCCTCAAACATTAGCACGCAGGCCGGCCACATCAAAAGAAAACATAACACTTCCATTTCTTTTAGCCTTCGAGGGCTAGCAACGGCAGCAGCAAATGTAGCAGGGACATCAGCCCTTATGTGTCCCACTCGGCTCTCCAGCACCTGCACAGGGACATTCCATCCAACGATGACAAACAGAGGCAACGGTCAGCATTCAGCTGACCAAATTATAACGACCCTACCCCTTTCTCGGGGCAGCGGTATTCTTCCTTGTAGGCTAGCATATCACAAGCATGTATAGATATCTCATATAATGTGCTTTCATGCACACATGCCATCACAACTATCAGCCACACGGCCCGACGGTCCGTGCACTCAGGGCACATTCTTGGTGTAACGACAAACCAGTTGCCCACCATCGTATAAGGGTCGCAACCCAATGGAAAATCACTTGAGCATTTACTCCATGGTGTGTAGCCGGAGTTTTATAGTCTTAGTGAACCGGGATTGGCCTCTAGCCCCCATTGTATCAAGGCAGGCAGGCCTAAGACTCTTATTATGCGCTCCAACAGACCGCACTTTCAGGTCTCACATCGGACGGACATAACGCAGGTCGGATCGTCCACCCCCCGCTGCTCAAATCGCCTTGCCATTACCGAGTATGGCGTACTCGTGGCTAAATAAAGGCGCGGGTAGGTCTCACCGATCCTTTTCTGGCATTCAAGCCTGGGTATGTCTCTGACACACATTTCATGTCACACATTAGCGGGTCTTTCCTGGGCACAGTAGTACTTCCTGCTACTCTCTTCACAGGTGGACATCGCAAATATCACAAATATCAGGGGTCTTTCCTGGCAATCATGCCAGTACTTCCTGCTACTCCATTTCATAGGTACCACCTATGAACATTAAGCGTTATAAGCAACACAAGCATAACACAGATATTTTCCTGGACTACCACTCCAGTGCTTCCTACTACTTCCTTTCACAGGTCCAACCCGTCAACTCCTAAACTACGCGTTTATCACAGAGTCTTCTCTGGTTCGTATGCAACATCACCAATCCATACCAACCTGTCCAGATGGGCTTCACACAGCATGCCTATTCTGTACTCCATTTCCGGATATAGATGAGAGGGGATTCATGAATCAACCCAAAGACTCCCACAACAAGCCACCCTCTGGTGGGGGAATCAGATGCATATGCCAAAAGGAAGCCTTCACATGGCTAGGAAGAAAGGTCGTTACCCTCAAAGACCGCTTCGGTGCCATAAGCTCCTAACTGGCTAAGAAGATCCGCAACAGCTTTTACTCCGCAACACCGGCCTCGGATCTCTCGTCGGAATACCGCAGCAGCACCAGTGACCAGCCCCTTTCCTTCTCCTCCTTCTTTCTCTCCCTTTCTCTCACTAGGAATGTAGAAAGAGAAGGCCAAATGCAAAATGAGATTTCCCTTCTCATCCACGGCCTTAAGGAAGCAGGGAGGCAGCTCAGCCATTGGATCCCAGCTGAAGGAACGGACAACCACGATTTCCCTCAAAATCACAATTTTTTCCTGACACGGCCTATGACACGCCTGTGACCCAGGCCGTGTGCCTCAAGCGGTGCTCAACCGACTTATCCAATCCAGTGGCACGCCCATGTGACATGCCTGTGTCACGGGCCGTGTCACCTGACACGCCTTCAGACACGCCCGTGTCTGTGGCCATGTTCATCAGGCTGCACAACTTCAAAATCACCCGAGACTCATACGGCCTGTGACACGCCCGTGTCTCAGGCCGTGTGCCCATACACGACACTAGACGCGCCCCAGTTCAAATTCATCGGGCTGAGTTCGTCGACCGCACTGACATGCCCTGTGGCACGACCGTGTAATAGGCTGTGTCCTAAGCACTCGACGATTGTCGACCAAATTTTGTCGACCACTCGTCGACTGTTCACCCAGGAAGGACACGCCCTGGGACACGCCCATGTCCCAGGACGTGTCACCAAAGTTTTTCTGATTTCTGGATTTTAGGGTGTTACAACCCTCCCCTCCTTACAAAACTTTTGTCCCCGAAATTTGCACCAAGTAAGGAACTCAAACAGAAGGATTTTCATTAAACAATCATTTTAATACAAGTCGATACACACTACATAACCGTTACACAAAAAGTTCGGGAAACTCAGCTCGCATGGTCTGCTTTCGCTCCCATGTAAGCTCCTCATAGCCGTAATTGTCCCATCGGACTTTAACCATCCCGACCGTCTTGTTCCGCAGTTGCTTCTCGGCATGATCCTCAATCTGAATGGGCCTAACCTTCATCATTAGCCCATACTCTACCGGCACACGATCAGTCTCGATCACTTAAGCTGGATCCTTCACGGCCCTCCGAAGCACCGAGATGTGAAACACATCATGTAATCCACCCAAGTCTGCCGACAGAGCTAGCCGATATGCAGCTTCAACGACTCGCTCGACCACTTCAAATGGACCAAGGTATCTTGAACTCAACTTTTTCAGACCTCGAATCCTGGATACGCCTTTGAAAGGCTTGATCTTCAAGTATACCCAGTCGCCTACCGCGAACTCCACGTTCCAGTGCTTGGCATTGTAGTATTTCTCTTATCGATCCTGTGCTATGAGTAGCCTCTCTCGAATAGTTCGTATGGTCGAGTTTGCTTCATCGACTTCATTACGATTATACACTCTGGCTTCACCTGCTTCTACCCAAGCCAAAGGAGTACGACACTTCCTTCCATACAGAGCTTCATACAGTGCCATCCCAATGCTTGCTTGGTAGCTATTATTATAGGCAAACTCCACCATGTAGAGATGATACTCCCATCTCCTCCCAAAGTCAAGGGCGCACATCCCGAGCATGTCTTCCATCGTTCTGTTGGTCCTTTCAGTTTGGCCATCTGTTTGGGGATGAGAAGTCGTACTTAATTATAACTTCGTGCCCAACAGTTGATGAACTAGCCTCCAGTCATTTGATGTGAACCGCCCATCTCTATCACTTACGATGCTCCGAGGAACACCGTGTAGCCGCACAATCTAGTCAACGTACAACTTTGCCAATGTTTCCACCGAATCATCACGTCTGTTCGGCAGGAAGTGTGCCACTTTTGTTAGCCGATCGACAATCACTCAGATGGAATCATTTCCTTGTTGAGATCTCAGCAATCCGTGTACGAAATCAATGGAAATATCATCAAACTTCCATTCTGGAATTGGCAATGACTTCAAATAACCGCCCAGCTTCTGGCATTCCGCCTTCATCATAGCACAGGTTTGGCATTTGGCCACATAAAGAGCAAAATATTTCTTTAGCCCTGGCCACCAGAATAACTTTTTCATATCTCTGAACATCTTTGTGCTACCTAGGTGGATTGAGTACTTCGTATAATGCACTTCATACATCAGTTCTTCCCTCAATTTACCCAAATTCGGGATGCACAAACGACCCTCTTTCCGCAAAAGACCATCATCCCTGGAGAACTTGCCCTCTGGCCCAGCTGTAGCATAGCGTAGGATATCTTCATCCAACCCCGTTGCTCGTCGAATCCGGTCTGCAAGGTCACACTGCACCTCCGTCCAGTTCAAACATGCATCGGCTATAGCATTCTTGTCAACACACGAGATCTCCAATGCTTCCAACTCCTGGATGAGACGTTCATCATGCCTCTACAACCAGCTCCCCCTTACCGGAGCTCTCCGACTTAAGGCATCTGCGACTACGTTCCCCTTCCCGGGAGTATAATGAATCTCAAAGGTGTAGTCCTTGAGGAACTCCAACCACCTTCGTTGTCTCATATTCAGGTCCTTCTGCTCCAAAAGGTACTTTAGGCTCTTGTGATCTGTATAGATCTCCACCTTCACACCATAAAGATAGTGTCACCATAGCTTTAGTGCAAATATCACCGCCGCTAATTCTAAGTCATGGACGGGATAGTTTCGTTCGTGCACCTTCAGCTGGCGTGAGCCATAAGCAATCACCTTTCCATTTTGCAGAAGAACGCAGCCTAAGATGCTCCTTGAGGCATCACTGTAGATTACAAACCCATTGGTACCACATGGCGATGCCAACGCAGGCGTCGTTGTCAATCGAATCTTCAGCTCTTCAAAAGCACTCGCGCACTCTGGCGGCCAAACGAACTTTTGTGTGGTGAACGGCAAAGCGATCCGCGAGAAATTTGCAACAAATCTTCGATAGTAGCCCGCTAGTCCAAGGATGCTCCTGACTTCGGCCACTGAAGACAACACCAGCAACTCCTGTATGGCCCTTATCTTCGCTGGATCCACTGCTATGCCCGCTCCACTCACCACATGGCCTAGAAATGCCACTGACGTTAGCCAAAACTAGCACTTCGAGAACTTGGCGTAGAGCTGACTCTGCCTCAATGTATTCAACACCAACCACAAGTGCTTCTCATGATCGGCCTCCGATATCGAGTACACCAGGATATCATCAATGAATACAATCACGAACATATCCAGGTACTCTGGGAATATTCGGTGCATCAAGTCCATAAATACTGAGGGCGCATTGCACAACCCAAATGGCATCACCGTGAACTCGTAATACCCGTACCGTATTCCAAATACGGTTTTGGAAATGTCTTCTTCCCGGATTCTCAACTGATAGTACCCAGACTTCAAGTCCAACTTTGAATAGACGGACGATCCCACCAGCTGATCGAATAACTCATCAATCCGTGGAATCAAATATTTATTTTTCTCGGTCAGCTTATTCAGTTCGCGGTAATCAATACATAACCGCAAGCAACCATCTTTCTTCTTCACAAAAAGCACAGGCACGCTCCAAGGAGACATACTTGGGCGTATGTAACCCTGCTCCAGTAATTCTTGCAGTTGGACCTTCAACTCCGCCATTTCCTTAGGTGCGACGTGATATGGCGAGCAAGCCACAGGTTTCGCACCTGGCACCAACTCGATCGTGAAGTCAATCTCTCGCTGGGGTGGTAGCCCAGGTAGATCCTTGGGAAACACATCCGTAAACTCCGACACGATCGGAACATCGCACCCACTGGCCTTAGGCTCAACAGCCTGAATTAACATGAAGTATAACTCCGCTCCTTTCCGAACAGCTTTGACAACTTGGAGTGCAGACATCAACGTCCTGCCAACTCCTCGCATACCCACGAACCTCGTCTCCTGCTCGGTATTCTGGCCCAACGTGATCTCTTTGGACTGACAATCAATCAAGGCATGCTGCTCCGCGAGCCAATCCATACCAAATACCACGTCAAATTCTGCTATCGGTAATATAGATGCAGTCAAGTAGAAATCCTGACTTCCTATTTGCACCGCCACATTGCAAGCTTGATCTGCAAGCATCATACAACCATTCGGCAACATCACTCTGACGCTGTTTGGCTTCACACGACTAGGTATCCCAAGCCACGCTATGAACTCTCTAGACAGAAAAGAATGTGATGCACATATATCAAATAGTGCTCGTGCCAGCATGTTCTGAATCATCACAAATCCTGTGATCATCATGTCACACATATAAACTGCATACACATATGCAATAAAACAAGCATAAAAGCAATACAATGTGCAAAACTTAACTCATACATGTAACGACGTCACTCTGCTTGATGGCCTCCTGTAGGCCAAGATTGTAGACTAGGAGTTGCACCTGCGATGTAGAGGATTCCACCACTGTCTTGCCCTTTTCCGCATACGACGCTCCCGCCTTCTTTTCAATCTTTGGTGGCACCCGACAATCCCGGGCTATATGCCCCACCCGTCCACAATTGAAGCACGTATGAGTATCTGGATTTGAAGTGGTCCCCGATGTTGCTCCCGATGCAACCAAAGAAGGAGCTTGTCCTGCCGTCTTGGGCCTCTTGCCCCATTTCTTCTTATAAAATGACTTCGTCGGTCGGGGCACTTTAAACTCCGGCTTTGTCACAACCAATTCCCTCTTCCCCTACACCCTTTTTGTGTCTTTTTCCAGCGCGCAGGCATTATCAACTAACGTCTGGAAGCCTTGGTTCACAGAACTAGAAAGCAGGAATCTCAACTCGTCCCGCAGTCCTTCATAGAACCTATTTGTCTTTCTCTTCTCATCAACAAATATCGAACACGCATACCATCCCAAGCATGTAAACTCATGCAGGTAAGCTTCCACACTGCCTTCTCCTTGCGTCAGCCTTTGGAATTCGTTCTCCATGGCTATACGCTATGCCGCCGGGAGGTGCTTCGCCAGGAAGAGCCGAGAGAATTCCTCCATCGACACTTGTGTTAACGGACTTCTCGCTATATGATGCAGTTCCATCTTATCCCACCAAAAACGAGCCTCTCCTTCCAACAAGAAGGAGGCTAAGGTGACTTTTTGATGCTCCTCCATTCCAATCGCCTTCATAATCCTCTTGACACGTGACAACCAGTCTTCAGCCTGTGCAGGAGATCCCACTCCCGAGAACGTAGGCGGGTGAAAACTCATGAACTACTTTAACTATTTCTCAGCTACTCGAGGATTCACAGCCGGTACAAATTCTAGCCTTAATGCCGGCTGCGCCTGCCCTTGCGCTTGCCAAAGCAGTTGTGCTTGCATCATGGCAAATAGAGCCTCAGTAACTAATCGTACAGTTTCTGCAGAAGGTGGAGGTGTAGACACCTCGGCTGGTGCCGTACTTTCATCAGACTACTGGGTCTCCGATTGCCCCGCACCACTCTACGTCACCTAAAGGTGGACAACACACACATTACCGACCGTACACAAGCAATATCAACAGGTTAGGAACATGCAAGTTCATCAAACACATGTATTGCATTCCTACCATGGACATTCAGGAGTTCAATCGTGTTAACTTGGTTTGCACAGACACGTGCTCGCCACCCCACAAAAGAAGTCGACCACGACTTCGAGAGGGAAATACCAAGACAACTTATACCAAAAATGTAACAACCCCATCCGTTCATATAGTATACAAGCAATCGTGCATGGGGACCCCGTGCGGGCAACATTCATCGTGGGTGCGACATTTGTCGAGGGCATGACATTCGACGTGGGTGCGACATTCGTCGTGGCAAGCACATTTGTCGCGGGGACGTCATTTGTCGTGGTGGCGACATTCGTCGTGGTGGAGACATTTGTCGTGGGGTCGACAATCAGCATGGGGGATATATTCGGCAATGGCGACATTCGTCGTGGGGGCGACATTCGTCGTGGGGGTGACATTGGTTGTTGGGGCGACGAATGTCATGGGGGCGACATTCTTCGTGGGAGCGACATTTGTCGTGGGTGAGACATTCGTCGTGTCTAGCACAGTTGTCATGGGGGCGTCATGTATCGGGGTGGCGACATTCATCGTGGGAGCAACATTCGTTGTGGGGGCGACAATCAGCATGGGGGATACATTCGGCGAGGGCGACATTTGTCTTGGGGCGACATTTGTCGTGGGGGAGATATTTGTGGTGGTCAATGACGATGACATTGGTCAGGGGCGACGACATTGGTCGGGGACGGTCTTATGATGGCGAAAGGCTTGCGACGGCGATGGCGACGTCAGCAGAAGGTGCGTTAGGCTTGCAAAGGGCCAGTGGGAAATCGCGAGGAAGAAATCGCGTAGAAGGTGCGACAGTCTTATGATGGCGAAAGGCTTGCGACGGCGATGGCGACGGTCTTACGACGGGCAGGAAGAGGAGATGACGCGGTCAGGAAGAGGAGGAGATGACGTTGTAGGATCTGCCCTAGCTACCCAGAAGAAGAAGATGGGTTTACATGAATCTGTTTACAGGAATCTGCTCTAATCTATTCTAATCTATTCTATCACGTTTAATTTAATCTATTCTATTATAATCTATTCTAATCTATTCTATTCAGTCAAATCTATTCTAAACAATCTGATAAGAATAGATTAGAAAGTTGCAGGAATTTGTTTACACCATCTGTTCGTTAATGTCATCTCAAAGTTGCAAGAATCTGTTCTGATCTATTCTAATCTATTCTAATCTCATTTGTACCAGTATGGTGTAAACAGATTAGAATAGATTAAAATAACAGATTAGAACATTCTATCTCATATGTTCATGCCCCAAGTTTCATGTCAAAAATTATGCTTGCCCAAAATGTGAACATCCCTACAGACCAAAATATTGGGGCATGAAACATGGAGATTTGGGAAGATCATAGAATAACTTGACATGAATAAATATTGGGGAAGATCATATAGTTGTTGTTCATAGAAAGAACCCATAAGTTCTGGTAAAAAAAACAAAACTTGGAGACGACATAATTAACATTTGGGCAAAATGTTGTATTGTAATTAACCTGCGTTCAGGTCTAGCATAATTAACATTTGGAGCAAATTAATTATTGGAAATGGTTAGAGATCAAACCAAATTAACATTTAGGCAAAATTAACATTTGGGCAAAATTAACATTGGGGCAAAATTAACATTTGGGCAAATCAAATGGTTAGAGATCGAACATAATAACAGGCATTTCATTAAGGCAGCACAGTCAAATACAGGCAAAGCCAGAAACCAAACAGGGATGATGGTAGAAAATAGGAAATACATGCAAATACAGGCAAAGCAAGAAACCAAACAGCCATGATGGTAGGAAATCGTGAGATACTAAATTACAAAAAAATGAAATTACCAAACAAATGACAGCGAGTGAACTTACAGTGAGGAAACTTCACAAAATGCGGTCATCTCCCTTTAACTCCACTGCCAAATTCATGAGAACTGCGATTGAATTCTTCTGTCGAGCTTAACTGGGGTTGGAAGAAGAATAAAGCAAGAGTTAGAGAGAAAGATCAAACAAAAAGAAGAAATTTCGGACAAAAGGAAATATGTAAAGAACTTACAGTGAGGCAACATCAATTGTGGCATGCTTTATTATGTACACAATGGCACCTACTCCTGTGTAAAAAAGATTGCTAAAAGACATTAACAAAACATGCTTCGTTTATATTTAAAGTTTCAAACATAGAGTCCCTTTGCCATGGAATCAGCAGTCGTGAACATCGTGGTTGCAATCAGTAAATCGTAAGTGGCTGACCTCACCTCCAGAGCCGCGTCTCCATTTAGGTTCAAGATTAATTTTTTTGCAAAGGCCATCACGACGTAAACATGTATTCCATGGAGGTGATGTTTTTGTTTGAAAGTACCAGAGAAAAACCATGGCATCAAACAAACTTTTAAAACTATGTTCTGCTCTTAGTTCCAGTTTTTGCTTGATATTCATATTAGAGCAGTACACTGGAATGCTTTAATGCAGTCCACTAAACAATTGTAATGCAGTTCAGTGAAGGTGCATACATACTAAAATTCTATACAAACCTTGAAAAAATTGTAATCATCTTATTCTTATATATTAAACAATCAATGAAATTTATAAGAAATAATAGTAGAGAACAAAGCACCATATTGTCTAGCAAACTCTGCCCATCATTTTTAAGATAATGTGAGTTTTTTTCAAATGAGTTGTGACTACAAAATAATTATCAAGGCCTAGCTGTATATAAGTAGAGAAGAATCCCTTTCACTGTAATTGTTAAATTTTATATTCATAAGTGTGCATCCACTCTGTAGAGACCACTTACTCTCCTTAATCATTGAGCATGATACCTACAACCAATAAATATGGAATCATAGATTCAAAGAGTAATGGGCACCTAACTAAATATAGTTGAGATGCATTAAAAAACATAGAAAATCACAGAATGAAATGGAAAGAGTAAGTGTTAGCTAATGACTCACCACCAACTTGTTACAATGTACCCAATCTTTTCTGCTTCAAGTTCTGAGGAAGTAATTTCTTTTGCAACTGGAACTACTTTGAAAAAAAAAGAGTAAATGATGAGATTGGCATACATATGAAGAAGAGGAGCAAAAAATGATAATATGTTACCTCCTCCTGTCGGAGCTCGGAGAAGGAGCGCAAGAAATAGCTTCAGCTTTAGTGACGACCATAGTCTCACACTCACACTCTCTTCTCATCTCAACTCAAATCTACATCTGTCTGTGTGATAGAATCCCCATTCTGCTCCGAGAACTCGGACTGTAGATCTAAAGCAAAAAAAAGAAGAAGAAATTTTGACTGGAATCGAAAAGGCGAGGAAAAACTCCGAGGCTCGATGTTGGACGGCCGGCGAGATAAAGCTTTAGCCGCTGCGAAAGAAAAAATGACTGTAAATAGTAAGAGATGCGACTTGGCCGGCAAAGAAGGCGAGATTTAGGGCATCGGGAAGGCGAGATCGAGCGGGAAATGATTTCGGCGGGGCTTCGGCCTCCCGTAGATCAAGCACCGGAGGAGATGATAAAGGTATCAGGAATTTGAGGGGTGGGGGATGAACAGTGCACTGAGCTATGGGAGGAGGAGAAGCTGCCCTAGCTGCATAAAAGAACAGAGGTAAAGAACTTACAGTGAGGAATCCGGCGCTCCGACGGGTGCGCGTTTGGGGCGGTGAGTTGGCGCGGTGAAGATCGAGCGGGAAGGCGCGGTGAAGATCGAGCGGGAACAGTGCAATGCGCGACGGGAGGAGGAGAAGCTAACCTAACTGCATAGAAGAACACAGGTATCGGGATTTTAAGATGCGTGAACAGTGCCAGTGTGTATTAATTAAGTGTTGAACTGACCAAAAGACCAAAGTACCCTCAAATTAGCTAACCAAAACCATTTTTATAAGGGTATAACTGGAATAAAATATTACATCATAGGGTACTTAACTCTTTCCGTATAGTATAAAGATACTAGAAGGTCCGGCCGGGGCCCCACAGTATAGACCGCAAAATAGGCGGTGCAGTTACGGTGTGATACCAGAGTAGCGCAGCGCACCCTAACACATTGCATTCTAGCGGAAGCCTATAATACTATACTTGAACTCCACACCTGAATGTCCACCATATAAAAACTCCACATTTTATATATGATAGGAATATCTTACACATACAAGTAGTTGGCCTTATGGCCTTACATGGCTTTCAAAAAAGTGGCCTCAAACATTCGCACGCAAGCCGGCCACATCAAAAGAAAACATAACACTTCCATTTCTTTTAGCCTTCGAGGGCTAGAAACGGCAGCAACAAATGCAGTAGGGACGTCAGCCCTTATGCATCCCGCTCGGCTCTCCTGCACCTGCACAGGGACATTCCTTCCAACGATGGCAAACAGAGGCAACGGTCAACATTCAGCTGACCAAATTATAATGACCCTACCCCTTTCTCGGGGCAGCGGTATTCTTCCCTGCAGGATTAGCATATCACAAGCATGTATAGATATCTCATATAATGTGCTTTCACGCACACATGCCATCACAACCGTCAGCCACCCGACCCGACGGTCCGTGCACTCAGGGCATATTCTTGGTGTACTGGCAAACCAGTTGCCCACCACCGTATCAGGGTCGCAACCCAATGGCAAATCACTTGAGCATTTACTCCATGGAGTGCAGACAGAGTTTTATAGTCTTAGTGAACCGGGATTGGCCCGTAGCCCCCCATTGTATCACGACACGCAGACCTAAGACTCTGCATATGCGCTCCAACAGACCGCACTTTCAGGTCTCATGTCGGACGGACATAACGCAGGTCAGATCCTCCACCCCTCGTTGCTCAAATCGCCTTGCCATCACCGAGTACGGCATACTTGCGGCTAAATAAAGGCACGGGTAGGTCTCACCGATCTTGTTCTGGCATTCAAGCCTGGGTATGTCTCTGACACCCATTTCATGTCACACATCAGCGGGTATTTCCTGTGCACACCAGTACTTCCTGCTACTCTCTTCACAGGTGGACACCGCAAATATCACAAATGTCAGGGGTCTTTCCTGGATATCATGCCAGTACTTCCTGCTACTCAATTTCACAGGTACCAAATATGAACATTAAGCATCACAAGCAATATAAGCATAACACGGATATTTTTCTGTACTACCACTCCAGTACTTCCTGCTACTTCCTTTCACAGGTCCAACCCGTCAACTCCTAAACTACGCGTTTATCACGGAGTCTTCTCCAGTTCGTATGCAACATCACCAATCCAGACCAACCTGTCTAGATGGGCTTCACACAGCATGTCTATTCCGTACTCCATTTTCGGATCTAGATGAGAGGGGATTTATGAATCAACCCAAAGACTCCCACAACAAGCCACCCTCTGGTGGGGGAATCAGATGCATATGCCAAAAGGAAGCCTTCACATGGCTAGGAAGAAAGGTCATTACCCTCGAAGACTACTTCAGTGCCTTGAGCTCCTAACTGGCTAGGAAGATCCACAACAGCTTTTCCTCCGCAACGCCGGCCTCGGATCTCTCGTCGGAATACCGTAGCAGCACCGGTGACCAGCCCCTTTCCTCCTCCTCCTTCTTCCTCTCCCTTTCTCTCACTAGGAATGTAGAAAGAGAAGGTCAAATGCAAAATGAGATTTCCCTTCTCATCCACGACCTTAAGGAAGCAGGGAGGCAGATCAGCCATTGGATCCCAGCTGTTTGAACGGACGGCCACGATTTCCATCAAAATCATAATTTTTGTCTGACATGGCATGTAACACGCCCGTGTCCTAGGCCATGTGCCTCAAGCGGTGCTCAATCGACTAATCTAATCCAGTGACACGCTCATGTGACACGCCCGTATCACGGGCCGTGTCACCTGACATGCCTTCAGACACGCCCTTGTCTATGGCCGTGTTCATCAGGCTGCACAACTTCAAAATCACCCGAGACTCACACGGCCTGTGACACACCCGTGTCTCAGGTCGTGTGCCCATACATGGCACTAGACACGCCCCAGCTCAAATTCGTCGTGCTGAGTTCATCGACCGCACTGACACGCCCTGTGGCACGCCCGTGTCACAGGCCGTGTCCTAAGCACTCGATGATCGTCGACCAAATTTTGTCGACCACTCGTCGACTGTTCACCCAGGAAGGACACTCCCTGGGACACGCCCATGTCCCAGGCCGTGTCACCCAAGTTTTTCCAAGTTCTGGATTTTGGGGTGTTACAAGGTCAAGCCCAGTTATTTTGTTTAAACGAAGAGCGTCGTGTTGGTAGTTATCGTTATGCTTGGCTGCACATGCGTAGCCTACTCTCGGATCAATTTGATCCCGCCTACCTTCGCCCTGCTAATACTAAGCCTAAGAGTGAGTATAGTTATGACACTAGATCCCTACAAGCCTTTAAGAATGACCATAAACCAAACGTCCAGACCCAGCGACAGATAACTGATGATTTGACTAACCTTAAATAAGGGAACAAGTCGGTCTCAGATTATATGCGTCTTTTTAAGGATATGATTTTTAGAAGTGGTGTGAACGAGTTGCCAAAGATTACCCTCTCTAGGTTTCATAAGGGGTTAAACCCCTACATCCAGGGTAAATTACTACGATATTGGCACACCGATCTAGACTCCACTTTTACCACGGTATTAGAAATTGAGAAGCACCACCTTCCTAGGAATAAAGCTCACTCGCGTCGGACTGAAAAAGCCGTATTAGGACCACCACCACCCGTTAGGGAAACCTCTCCTAATAGGTCATTTATTGTGGACTTGATAGATGTTACCACTAGGGTTATGCCTCTGTTAGCCTCGACATCTAAGCCCCTAGATATAGTGACTAGTACCTCTGAGGATTCCGATGTGGATATGGAATCTCTGGATGATAAAGTTGACCAGCTAGGTGACAGTATCCCTTCACGTACGGTAGTGCCTGACGAGTCTGATGATTCTGAAAGTGAGGGAATCCCTAGTGATTTAGAAGATGATGTATGGGATGATTACATTCCAATCTGTGAGAGTATTTCATTGCCTATTACTTGCCCTACTAGCGTTGTGTCAGTTCACCCTAGTATTGAGGGCCCTCTCCATGAGACGATCCCTATCGTGTTAGAGCCTACGATTATTCCCACTGAGATTTTATCTGACCTTCCTGAGGAGCCTGTGAGTGAGGATTCTTCCATTGACATTGACGACCCTAACTTAGTGGATGTTCCAACTGATTGGGAAGACTCATTGTATGTGAGACGGTTATGTTTGGATGATTTTAAAGCTGGGAACCCAAATGATAGTTATTTGTTGATATCACCATTGTCCGAAATTACATCTGAATTAAATTTTCCATCGGGTTCGATTTTGCCCATTTCTGAAACCGTTACTGATTTTGAATTAAACGACTTGTCTAATGTGTTGGAAGAAATGCAAGCGAGGAAGTGGTATTTTTGAACGGGTCTTTGGTTTTCCGGATGAGAGTTCATTGAAGTTATCACAGATCGGTGAAAGTTATTCGGATTTTGATTTTATCCTGGGTTTGATTTTACCAACCCTTCCTCCTATCTATGAGCCCACATTAGTTGACGATTTAGGACGTGGCATCGGTAGTCCTAGACTGAGTTCTTGTAACACGCCCACTCTTTTAGTTCCTACCTTGGCGTTATCTCAACACTTAGATATTAGTACATTGAGTGCGCTAGTTTTTGATCTGTTCACCGCACTGCGTAGATCTGACTATGCGACACATTTGGCTATTCATTTCTCTGCGTGTGTAGCTACGGTTCTATCCTCGTCCATTTCAGAATCTTTGGCTATTGTGCCTCTGGATGTGGTGTCTCTTTCACATACCCATATCCCACACTCGGTCGCATGTATTTACCCACCGCCATTTGATGACCATTTTTCCCACACGTTAGTGACCAAGCTTTGTCCCCAGGAGTCGTATCGCTCGCACCTCTTGTCACATCCGGGAGCGTCCAACTCTTTTAGTATCTATGATGAGCTGTTTTCCTTGGCATATCTTCATGCCAAGCGTGAAAATATTAATTTTAAAATTAGGACTGTGATTTTGAAGCGTATGAATCATCATTGATTATAAGGCTCCCATCTCCCCAGACTTAACCCCTTTACCCTCCTTATTGTTGTTAAGTCATGTAGCCCATGGTTTCACTCCTCATGATAGTATGATACTTAGGCGCACTTTAAGGGAATTAATCACTCAAGTTGCATCCTATTTTTTACTTGCTAGTTTATCGCTGAAACTCGCACCAGATTATGCTCGTCATGACCACATTTTATATAAGCACATTAGTGAAGCACTAACCACACCATATAAATCTTATCAATTTCATTCTAGTTTACATAAAAGAGTGTCTCACTATATGATTGGCGATTTAGTTTTGGTGTGTTTCGTCCCTGAATGGTTGCCTTCGGGCGCTATAGAAAGTTGACAAGTTGGCAAGTTGGACCTTTTTCGAATCTTAATGAAATTAGGAGAATACGCATATCATTTGAAGTTTTCCACTGATTGGGGTATTACCCCTATTTTTAATGTTTCTAATTTAATGTCATACGTTTCTCCACCACTTGAATTATTTGCATGTCTGTTGGGGTCCACTTTGTTTTCTTATGGTTTGGGTTGTGAGCTTGTGTCTGGATCGCTATCTTCATCGGTCTTCACTGGAGGTATGTTGGTTGTTGATGTAGAAACTTGTTTTCCATTATTGCCTAATGCTTTTCCAAGGTTGCTCAGGACCATCTCTTTGCATGACAGGATACTCCAGGTTGCAGTGCTCTCTTTTACATGTGGTGTTGTTTGCCACTACTTGATTCGATGGCGTGATTGACCGGCCTCTGATGACTCTTGGTTTCTTGGATCGGAGGTGGCTCGTTTGGATGTTGCTCTCCCGCGCTGGTGCATTCAAACCAACTCGTCGGTGATGAGTACTTTTGAGCTGGGAAGGATTGATGGAGACGACGACCCTCAACCTATTGAAGATGGTGACGGCGTGCCTACGGATGACCAAGTGGAGTGTCTCCATAATATCCTCCCTGGGCGCAAACCAATATATTAATAATTATTAATAATTATTAATAATTATTAAATCAATTTTTTATGTTTTGTTTTTATTCTGCAATTTTATTTTAAGTATTTGTTTCATGTTTTAATTTTCATTCCATGTGTAATGATGGGTGCTTATAACCATCATGTGTATTTTAATTATTTCATTTCATGTGCTATGATGGGTGCATATAACCATCGTATTTTCAATTTTTAATTTTAAATTTTGAATTTTGAATTTTGAATGAAGGGAGATGGAGTGGTGTAAGCCTATATATAGGCCATGATATTTGTCATATTGATTAGTGAATGATTGAAAGAAAAACCTAACTTGTCTTGACAATCTCCTTCTCCTCTCCTCCTTGGCCGCCTCCTGTCTTCCCCCTCTTCCTTCGCAATTTCATCCACCCTCCTCCCCTCTTTCCCTCCTCTTTTCCCCCTTAACAACCCTCTCCTACTCCTTTTCCCTAGACAAAACTGCCTCCCATCCTCCTCACCCAAACCGACCACCAACAAGAAAATTTGCCACCCTCATCCTTGAAGAAATTCGGCCAAGGCAAGAAGATCTCCCCTTGTGGATCATCTCCGGCGTGAAGCGATAAAGGCGGACTAGTTTCTCTCCAACCGGCGTGACTCCGGTGGAGCCGTTGAAGAACGATCCAAGTAGAGAAATCAGAATCATCCATTCTGATAGGGTAATGAATCCTTTCTACCTATTGTGTGTTTCAGTCCCTAGATTAATTCCTGTGGTGGTAGATTCTTGGCGTTGAATTTTGAATCGTTAATTAATCGTGGTTTCTTCGATTGGTTTGTGTTTGTCTTGATTAAATTATTTTTCGAAAAAAAGGATTGGAGAACCTTCGCTTTCTTTTGTTGGGAGAGATCTACCTTTTCCAAATCGTATTTATTTGGTAGATCTCTTTTGGTACAACACTGCTCGTTCGGACTTGGTGGGTCCTTTTAGCCGGAAAGAATATTGGCCTATAGCCTTTGTTCGATCCTAAGCGGTTTGGCTACCCGTACGTGAGGATTGAATCAAGGAGAGGCAAACGTGC
This sequence comes from Platanthera guangdongensis, assembly GCA_039583875.1. NCBI lineage: Eukaryota > Viridiplantae > Streptophyta > Magnoliopsida > Asparagales > Orchidaceae > Platanthera > Platanthera guangdongensis. The sequence goes on along the minus strand of CM077152.1, from coordinate 125,185,151 downwards.
TCGTCCGTAGATGTATTTGGTGTCAACCTGTAAGCCTGCATCATATGTTATGCATGCTATGATTCATACAAGTGCAACTGATTCACACGACACTCACGGATCTTTAGTTCCCTGTTTTTGGAGTTAACTAAACTCTCTGGAACCACCATTATGTGTAGGCAGCAGCGGAGCGGGAACCTCCACTTCCCAGTTAGGTATATACACTACCAGGTCTAGACCCCTCGTACGTATCTATACACATCCTAAATGCACTCTAGAGTCTCTGCATACTAATTGCTAGTCGTCCCAGCAGTCTTTATGGTCGAGTGTGCATTTTCGGGGATCGTCCTCAAGACTGCTGTATAAAACAACCTACTGGCCCTTCAAACTCTCACACCTTGCCAGAGTCAACATACTGCCATCAGTGTGATGAATGGCCCAGTATCGAAGACCCTCCACTAATTTGTTTTTATGCACATGCAAGTTGTCTCAACCCAAGCCTCCAGCTCGCAAGACTAACCCGTCCTGATATAAAACTCCGGAGCTGCCAAATCATAGGACCAACCCATCCTAATATAAAACTCTCATGGCTCCAGCTCGCACGACCAACTCGTCCTGTTTCACTCCAACCCTACACGGGTGATGTTGGGTCCATTGCCCACAATGTTCCCTAGAGTGGATTTGAAGAGGCACCACCATCAACACTAAGTGCATAGTTGTATTTGATGTTGTTTAAGCTCATCATGTGCAAGATGTTCCATGGAACAAGTCGAGACAGATTGTCTAAGTGATGTCACAGGTGGTCACAAAGTGAAGATGTTGGAAAGGCAGGAATTTGCCTAAGTCCACAGGCGTTGAGTGAGATAAGCTCACTCAATGCCAGAATTCAAGGACTAATTGAAAATGCAGCAAGTCCACAGGCGTTGAGTGGAGCAAGCTCACTCAATGCCAGATGTAAGGAAGAACGTTGACAAGATGAAAATGTGTCTATGTCCACAGGCGTTGAGTGAAGGTCATTCACTCAACGCCATACAGCTATAGGCAGAAATATGGCTAAGTAGTATGGCGTTGAGTGATGAAGACACACTCTGCGCCATACAGCAAAAAGCTGTGAGTTGAACTAAGTTCAGAGTTCGTCGAATTCAGTTCAGAGTTCGTCGAGCTGAGCTCACCATTCGTCGAGCTAAATTCAAAGTTTGAGATTCTGAGTTCGTCGAACTCAGTTCAGAATTCATCAAACTGAGTTTAGAGTTCGTCGAGCTGAGCTCACCATTCATCGAACGCAGTTCACCATTCGTCGAACTTAGTTCAGAGTGAGGCTGGCTGAGACAGTCAATGCCTAAGGTTAAGAGGCAGAAAATTGGCTAAGTCCACAGGCATTGAGTGAAGGACATTCACTCAATGTCATAGCCTCATAAGTGTTGAGTAACACTCACAGTCAAAGCCAGTGTTTTTAAACACAGAATATTGGCTAAGGCAAAAAGCGTTGAGTGAGGCGTGCTCACTCAATGCTCTCAATGTCTGAGATGCTGCAGAGGAAGAAAGCGTTGAGTGAGGAGTGCTCCCTCAATGCTCTCACAGCCTAGTGAAGACAAAATTTTGTCTAAGGAGTTTGGCGTTGAGTGATGCTCACGGACTCAATGCCAAACAGCAGAAAGCTAATAAAGCAAGTTGGCATTGAGTGAAGTTGAATCACTCAATGCCTAGAAACAGATTTATATTCTAAGTAGTTTGACGTTGAGTGATGCTTACTCACTCAACGCCTATGCTATTATTGTTTGATCTTTGGCTAAGTCCACAGCTGATGACGTCGACAAGTCAACAAGTCAACATATTTGAAATTAGTGGCAGGATTGCTACAGTATGCGACAATCCTTGCCACAAACCTACTGTGCGACAGTTAGCGTTAAAGCAATGTTGCTGCTGACCATTAATGATGCGGGGCCCACTGCTCAAGAGTCGTTGGGTCATAATCAATAAAAGGGAAAGGACTTATAGAGAGAGGAGAGTTTTTGAAAAAAACAATCAGGAAGTTATTCTTCGCCGCCATTATTGCTGTGCTGAAGAACAGGAAGCTTAAGTCAGCTAGACGAAGAACAAGTTAGTTGTTGTCATCTTCATCGACTTCAGTAGTTCAGAGTATTTCTCTGAGGAAAGAGGAAGCAGCCAAGGGCTGACCCTTGCTGCAAGTTCTTTATAGTTCTAGTTGTACAAGCAACATCCTATAGATCTCAATCTAGAAGCTGTGAAGAGAAGAATATTGAAGAAGCAAAGATTTGAAAGAAGGCTCAGGGGACTATTCCTCAGGAGTTAAAGTTAGGGCTGAATCACCTCAGCCCAAGAAAGGAAGTGGAGGCAGAGCTATCTGTCATAACCCGCATTTTTCTCATTAATAAATAAATCAGAGCACGAGATAACTACGAGCTGTGATGCCACGTCAAGCAGGGGATAACTGCGGACGCTCAGGCAACACTCTAAACCTTGAAATCATAAGTTAAAATGAATAGAAAACTGATTTTTTTTAAAATTAATTGGCCGTATCCCTCGGCTCAGTGGATCAGATAGTCCACGGTTTGAAAACTATTTTTATACGTAGCGGAAAAATACTTCATTTATGCTTAACATCCTAAAAGAGCGCATAAGTGTCCTAAGAGGACAACTTACACTATGCAAGACCCTAGATTTCAATTTATAATATTTATAAAGAAAACAATCTTTTTACGCATTTGGAAAATAATGATTGAGCTTTTATAAAACATGCTGATCATGCAATACATATAGTAGTTCTTTTTTTATAGGTTTTAAAGTAACTAGCAGCCTAGCATAAAACATTCCCAGAGAGCAAGTGAAACTACCACAAAACAGGTAAACTAGCAGCTAAGCAAGGACTTAGTTTCACCAAGGAAAATCACCAACGAGCGTCAACAACCTGACACGAACTCGCTGGCGAGCATGTATGTCTGTACTACTACAAAGCTAAAGAACTACCTCAACAAGTGAGGAAAATACTACCACAACGCAGTCCACAAGGAAACTCCTGAAATTAGCCGTTCAGCCGGCTACAGACCTGAACCTGAGGCATTCAAAAGAAGAACACCTCAGCAAGAAATAATAAAACAAGAGGCAAAGAAACATCAGATAATAATCGAAGGAAAAGAGCAGAAAGAAAAAGAGTTACCAACCCTGCAAGAGAAATGCTGAAAATCTCAGCTAAAGAATCCAAAAAAAGGACAAAATGTAAGTATAACAATCAGTAAAGTGAGAGAAATGCATCAAGTACTAAAACGTACCAAACTCCGCTCAAGCCTGCAGAGACAAAAAAGAAACCAATATGCATCAAATGAACAGTATGAAAGGAACTAACAGTCCTAAACTTGTAAATCGTTAGCACTGGCACAAATCCCAAACCTGTGTCGGAGACTAAGAACAGTCACAACCGAACATCCAGGTCCAGGTGTCTCAAGAGTACTAAAGGGGCCCCCACAGGGTCCACACACATAGAGTTCCAACCTCTTACAGGAACCCAAAATGTCCAAAGGAGGGAATGGTGGTGGCCACTGCTCGAACTCCCCCGGTACCATACTCCCTCAGAAACCCAGCTACCACATGCTAAGGATCCACGATTCGGCGCCAAAACTAGCCGACAACACCACTTAAAAACTACCAAGTTCTACAACCAAAACCCGCCTAATTATTTCCCCCTACCCGCCGAATTATTTCCCCCTACCCGCCGAATTATTTCCCCCTACCCGCCGAATTATTTCCCCATACCCGCCGAATTCAACTTAAAATAACTTCTGAAACTCCCTAGTTTAGGCCGACTACACGGCCTAACCTAGGAATATTTCTAGTCTCACCTATACTATTCCGGTATTCTACGACAAGGAGAATTAATAAAGCGAAATACAACCCATGGAGGCACGCAAGAGGGGAGAAATCCACTTGCCTCGAATCGTTCTTGAAAACGTCCTCCCAAAATACTCCACCACGTAGATCCGTCCAAAAGGGGGCACGCGGAGACGAGATTTACGAAAAAACGGACAACCGGGGTTAGGGCCGAAAGAAATCTAAGGCAAAACGGTCACCGAAATGGGAAAAGCTTACCGTGATCTCGAAGCTCTCGCCAAGAGCTTTCCAACGCCGCGATCGGATCGAAATTCCGTCCACCAGATCGGCGGTGGCGGCCGCCGGAAGATTCGCGAACGAGAGGATCCGCACTCGCCTAAAATTTTCGCACAGGAGGGGCTGCTGGTTCGGAGGAAGAAGAAAGGATTCTCTCTTTTGTTTTTATATAAGTAAATACTTAATTTATTTATTATATATTTTTTTTATATAAAAACTAACAAAAAACAAAAAGCTGTTCGGTGAGAATGATTCTCACCGAACACATGATTCGGTGAGAATCATTCTCACCGAATTCATGATTCGGTGAGAATCATTCTCACCGAATTTTTTATTTCTTTTTTTTTTTTTTTTTTATTTCTTATATATATATATATATATATATATATATATATATATATATATATATATATATAATATTTATAATTATTATAACATGATATAACTTTATATCGTTACGGAGGGCCAAACGCGCGCCGAATCGAACGAAATTCGCACCGTATGCGAATGACGACGCTACGAATCCAACGGCGAAGTCAAAATCGAATTCCGACGCACCGTTTTCGAGATAATAATTTCTAAAGTTAACGGCGTACGCGAAAACATACCAACTTCAATCGCGCGCCGAGGCTCCAAAAATGCTCGGAACGCGACGAAACTTGACGAGCAAGTCTAAAATTAGCCGATCTAATTTCCTAATGTAAAATTTTCCACTCCCGACGCAAATCCCAAAATTTGGGCGGTCAAACCTAACGAACGCAAAACGCGCTAACGACAAAGTCGGTAACAAAATCCGACGAACAAAACTCGGGCAAATTTCTCCCGAAGCCAAAACACAAGCATTCCCCAAGAGGCTCCACCGAGTCACCAAACAGATACCGGCTCGCTAGGGAATCTTGCTACCAGGCATCACCAAGCCACACAGGGAACCTAAAGAGCTAAGAGCACGCTCTAACAACGTCACATGACCAACACGCGCTAACATAACGCTCTGACGTCATAATACGTCAAATGAGAAATTAAATAAATCACTGGAAAATCGGGGGCGTTACAGTCACTCCCCCTAAAAGAAAGTTTCGTCCCGAAACTTTACGCACAAAACACTTCTACCATAGAAGGAAAAGAAAAATAACCAAGGGTTATCGAATTCTTACCGAGCACAGCTAGGAGAACAAATGAGGATGCGCCTCCCTCATAGCTGACTCCAACTCCCAAGTCGCGCTCTCCACGTCTTGGTTTCTCCACAGAATCTTTACCATCGGTATTGTCTTTCTCCGCAACACTCGATCTTGCACATCCAAAACACGAATAGGAACTTCCACGTAGGAAAGGTTAGGCTCCAACTGGGGCACTGCATCCAGCACTTGTCTGTCACTTAGCACGCACCTCCGCAGTTGGCTCACGTGAAAAACATTGTGCACACCAGGAAAATTTGCGGGCAATCTCAACTTGTAGGCTGACACACCAATCCGCTCCACAATTTCAAATGGTCCCACATACCTTGGGTCCAACTTATGGTTCTTACCGAATCTCTTCACTCCAACCATCGGGGAAACCTTAAGGAATACCATGTCCCCCACAGAAAATTCCAAAACGGACCTACGCCGATTGGCATTCTTCTCGTATCGCTCTTGAGCTATCCGAAGCTTCTCTCGAATAAGCTTTACAGAGACTTTCATTTCTTCTAAGGCATCTGGACCTAACATCGGCCTCTCACCAACCTCAGCCCAAAATAGAGGAGTTCTACATCGTCTTCCATATAGCGCTTCGAAAGGAGCCATTTGCAGACTCTCTTGATAACTGTTATTATATGCGAACTCCATCAACCTCAAGCGTTCATCCCACGCTCCTCCGTGGTCTAATATATAACAACGGATCATATCTTCCACAATCTGATTAACACGCTCCGTTTGACCATTGGTCTGTGGATGATATGCGGTAGAATATCTCAAGTCAGTTCCCAATCCTTCTTGAAGGCTCTTCCAGAAACGAGACATAAACCTGGAGTCTCGATCTGATACTATACTTACGGGTACTCCATGTAACCTGATAACTTCATTCAAATATAGTTCCGCTATCTTTTTCATCGAGTAACCAATCTGAAAGGGTACGAAGTGCGCACACTTTGTTAATCTATCAACAATCACCCAAACAGAGTCATGCCCTCGGGGAGATCTCGGCAAACCAGTAATGAAATCCATTGAGATACTCTCCCACTTCCAAGTTGGAATCTCTAAAGGCGCTAACTTTCCACCAGGCCTTCCATGATCAGCCTTAACTCTTTTGCACGTAAAACATTCTGACACAAACCTTGCAATGTCACCCTTCATCCCAATCCACCAGGCAATCTGTTTCAAGTCCTTATACATTTTTGTAGACCCTGGATGGTAGGCCACACTTGAACCGTGTGGCTCACTGCACAACTTAACTCGAATATCTCGAAAATTGGGGACGCAAAATCTACCGCGGTACTTTAGAGTACCCGCATCATCGATCGAAAAGTCAGGCAGCTCCCCCTTCTCAGTTCTATTATGAAGGTGCAGTAGATCAGGATCGTCCTTTTGATGAAGCCTCGTAAGAGAAATCCATGAAGACTCAGACACTTCCAAACTGCTTGGCGAGTCACATCGACCAACTGAAATATCCATTAAAAGGAACTCTTCTACTAACAACTCAGTGGAGAGATTGAAAATTTTCCCTGTCTTCCTGCTTAAGGCGTCGACTACCACGTTAGCCTTACCCGGATGGTATAGAATCTCCACTTCATAATCAGCCACATACTCTAACCATCTGCGCTGGCGCAAGTTCAACTCCTTTTGAGTGAAGACGTACTTCAAACTCTTATGATCTGTATAAATCTTGCACTGCGCGCCATACAACAAGTGTCTCCATAATTTCAATGCATAAATAACTGCTGCGAATTCCAAGTCATGCGTAGGGTAGTTCCTTTCATGAATCTTAAGCTGTCTTGACCCATACGCAATCACTTTTCCTTCTTGCATCAGCACATAACCAAGACCCACGTGGGATGCGTCCACGTAAACGGCATAGTCTAATCCTTCCGTAGGCAATGTCAATATCGGAGCAGTGCATAGTCTATTCTTTAGCTCTTGGAACGCTTCCTCGCACTTATCGCTCCACACAAATGCTGCATTCTTCTGCATCAATTTGGTCAATGGCGCAGATAATGTAGAGAAACCCTTTACAAATCTTCTATAGTAGCCAGCCAACCCTAGGAAGCTTCTTATTTCTTTGGGTGTGGCAGGCCTCGTCCATTCCATAACTGCGGCTATCTTTTCTGGGTCGACAGAGATTCCGTCCTTGTTAACCACATGACCCAGGAAAGAAACCTGAGGCAACCAGAACTCGCATTTACTTAGCTTGGCGAACAACCTATGGTCCCTCAAGGCAGATAAAACTAGATGCAAATGTTGGTCATGCTCCTCAACATTGCGTGAATACACCAACACATCGTCTATAAATACGACTACAAACTTGTCCAAAAAGTCCTTGAAAACCCTGTTCATCATGTCCATGAAAGCAGAAGGTGCGTTGGTCAAAACAAACGACATCACCAAAAATTCAAAATGTCCATGTCTGGAACGGAAGGCAGTCTGCGGGATATCTGATTCACGGATCCTTAACTGGTGGTAGCCCGAACGAAGGTCAATCTTAGAGAACACGACACTGCCTCGCAGTTGATCAAACAAATCATCTATCCTCGGCAACGAATACCTATTCTTGATCGTTACCTTATTTAGCTCTCTATAATCGATGCACAACCTCATCGATCCATCGTTTTTTTTAACGAACAAAACGGGAGCACCCCAAGGCGAAGAACTCGGCCTTATAAATCCGTTCTCAAGCAACTCGTCTAACTGGATACGCAACTCCTCCAGTTCGCGTGGGGCCATCCGGTAAGGCGCCTTGGCAATAGGACGCGTACCCGGCTCCAAATCTATAACAAACTCCACATCTCGATCAGGTGGGAGACCAGGAAGGTTAGCTGGAAAGACATCAGAAAAATCACGAACCACCGGGATCTCCTCCAAACACGGCAAACTAACCTTGGTTTCTAAAACCGAAACCAAACAAGCAAAACATCCGGAATCTACAAGCTTCCGAGCACATACCGCCGATATAGTCGGAGAATCCTGGCGCGGATAACCGTAAACACTCCCGGGCTGACCGTTGTCCATCCTGAAGTCCAAGCGTTTACCCTTGCATTGGATCACAGCATCATATCTGGACAACCAGTCCATGCCTAGGATCACATCGAAGTCTTCCAGATCCAACAGCTTTAAATCAGCAATCGCGAGAAAATCGCCTAGTAAAATCGGACAACTCTGAATACCCTGATCCGAAACTACAGATTCACCTGAAGGAAACTTGACACAGAACGCATCACCAACACGATCGAGATCCAAACGGTAACGCTCTACGAAGGCCCTAGCCACAAATGAGTGGGTAGCGCCGGAATCGAACAGAACACGCGCACCGTGGTTCTTTACCTTAAATCGTCCTATAAAATTGCACACGCGACTAAGGAAGCGAACGCTCAAAACTATAACTATGAGCTAAACATTAAAACTAGGGGAGAATCTAACCCGATATCACTTACGTGGACGCCTGAGCTTCCTCCATAGAGACCACGTTCAACTTTCCTTTCCCCTTGTCCACTCGCTGCGGCGGCGGCAAAGCCTGAAGAGGAACTGGCTGTAGAGTAAGCTGAGCTTGCGGGCACTAATACTTGAGATGACCCTCTTGACCGCACAAGAAACAACTTCTCGCCTTCTTCCCCCAATGGGCAGCATCGTGCCCCGACTTCTTGCATACAGAACAAAGCAAGTCTTTCTTTGGGATACCTTGTATCGCATGAATCTGCTTGGTGTAGATTTTATAAGTTTTGAAAAGTATCCAAACTATAATCTCAAATAGGCAAGCGTACCTATCGAAATATAGTATAGAAAATATCGTATTTAAACTCGGGGACCGTTGAGTATTTGTACTCACAAGGAAGAGCTATTATTTTATCGATCGGAAAATTGGTTTTGCGAAAAACGAAAACGAACGTTAAATTAAGAGGAGAAATTTGATGATTAAAAGGCTAGCACTTGATCTAGAATCCCTTTGGGCTAGAATAAAATCCACGAAATTAAAGAGCACAAGCATCTAAATTATTAACTTCGACCGCGGAGGTTCCAAAGCTACGAAGCGCCTCTCTCGAGAATACGCACTCGACTAACCTTAGGTAGATCGATTAAGACCTCTCGTCCAGTCGAAAGACCTAAGCTTGCTTTAGGCGGTGAACCTCACTAATGGAGTTGACTCCAAGGCGGAAGAATTTTGCGTTCCTCTCTCGAGGGGTGCAAGAAATTCTCTTTATCCTTGAGTGATCTACTCGTATCCACAACCTCTCGGTAAATCTAGGATACGAATCTAAGCTCGAATAAACATAATTTGCAACTTATGAATTCGAAGAAAATTTAAATCAAAGATAAATCAAAGTTTAGAAAATAGAATGCTTGCTAAATTGAGACAAAAATAAGAATTTTATTCCATTCCAAAGTTCATCATGATCAAGTGCTAATTGGGAAATTAGCTACTCATCATGATGGGAGTATTACATGAAAGCATAAAGAAAGACATGATCAAAGAAAAGACTTGAAAGTAAAGGTACAAAATGAAATTAGAATGCAGGAAAAACAGTAAATAAAACAGCACTAAACTCCCAAAAATCTCCCCCTGGCCATCTGAAGCTGTCTGGAATTTATAGAAAAAGTTGCTGGGTGGTCACGCCCCTAGGTCACGCCCGTGACCTAGGGCGTGTCGGTCTCGGAACCGTCGTCTTCAAGTCCTCTGAACGTTGGCGCGAAACTGCCAAAAGTTGTTAATTGGCGGGTCACGCCCCTTGGTCACGCCCGTGACCTAGGGCGTGTCTTGACGGTTGTAGAAGAACGGCGGGAAGCAGAAACGGCGGGAATAACTCCGGCCGTTGTTGGAGGGGTCACGCCCATGGTCACGCCCGTGACCGTGGGCGTGTCTTGAGAAAACTTCCAGCGCCTGAAACTGCAGCATTAATTCGGCACGCCGGGCTGTCACGGGATTAGTCACGCCCGTGCCAAATGTGTCACGCCCGTGACTTGTTGCAAATTGAAACTGCCGTTGACTGGAAGTCAGGGCAAAGCACTGGATGTCACACCTGGAGTACACGCCCGTGTGATGATGGTCACGCCCGTGACCTTAGGGCGTGTACTTTTAATTGACGTGGCAGATAGCTCCTTCCACGCGCCGGGTTCTCGCCAGGATGTCACGCCCGTGACTATGTAGGTCACGCCCGTGACTCTGGCGTGTCTTTTGAAATATTATTACTTTTGCCCAGTTTTGTCTCCTGGTCAACCCTATAGACTCCAAATTGAAATTTGCAGCCCAGATTGCCCTGAAATAAGAAATTAGAAAAATTCAATAATAAAATTACAAAATATAATTATAAACTAATTAATTATTAAATAAAAATAACATAAAAACATGGACAAAATTAGAGTTATCAAATACCCCCATACTTACTCGTTTGCTCGTCCCGAGCAAACAACTTCACATGGAGAGTAGAAAAATTTTAACGCTAAAAACGAAAATTGAATATAAGAAGTAGAATGCGAAGTCTTATGCCTATGCTTGTAGTAATTATTGTAGAAGAACCTACTCAGCATACAAATTAGTTTTTTAATTTTCTAAAATGTGTTTCCACTTATTATTTTTACTTCAAAGATGGAAACACGATAAATCTTCGAATCATGTTTAGGGAGAAAGTAGCGTGTGTGCTAAGATAACATTGCACAAATCGAAGATCGGGATACCATCCAAAGAAATCCATCAATGTCGATGGCCATAGGCTTGCCCTTTCACACTCTCGCCACGGCACTAGGTTAACTTATAAGCACAAATCAGTAGGACTTAAGTAGGTTGGAATGTAGGCTTAGGTTTTTGGTTTGGAAAAACAAAGATAAATGCGATGGGTAGACACACCAAAACCTAAAGAGAGCTTGCACAAAAGAAATAAATTGAAAAACTTCGCCAATTCCTTTGTTTTTTTTTCAATATGTTGAATATTTTTTCAACTTCCTCTTTCTTTTTTTCTTTTTTTTTTGGTTTTTTGGTTTTTTTTTCTCTCTTTTTTTTGTTTTTTTTTTGTTTTGAGGAGAAGTGAAAAATAGAACAACTCTTGTATATTTTTTCAAAAGCCACCAAAATAAAATGGCTCCTAATCATACATAAACTGGTTTTATCTATAATTTCAAGCTCGGTTTTAGGTGTGTAATTAGGATGCTTTTTAGGCTTTGGTAAAGTGTTGGTGGAGCTATAACAAAAGGAAGGGTATAGACTCAAATTGGCTTAGCAAGGGTAAAACGTTAGGTACGGGTGCAAAGGCTCAAACTAGCCAAAAGAAATGCCTAAATCCTTTTCATACTAATGAGTTTAACCTATGCAAAGTCTTGAGAATAGCTAGAGGGCAAGTTCTAGACATCGAGAAAGAATACCTCTTTCTTGATCCGCGAAATATCTCTCTAGTAAACTTCTACACACTCTCCTAAAATATTTTTAGATTTTGTCGGTTTCCAAGTAGAAGTAAAATAAACTATTTCTACGCATTCAGAAAAAGAAAAATCTAATTGTATGCTGAATATTTAATTCTACTCAAATTCTACTAACATGTGCACTTAACTAGAAACACAGCATGGCCAACAGTTCTACTACAAAATTCAAAATTCAATTTAAAGCATCAAAAATTTTCTAAACTTATGTAAAAGTTGAATACCTAGAATTTCGCATGTGAGTAAATAGAGAAATAAAGATCTCCCTAATTTTGAAAGTAATCAAATATTTTTTTTTTTTTTTTTGGATTTTTTTTTTGTATTTTTTTGTATTTTTGTAAAACAAACAAACAAAATTGCACAAAAGAAATAAAATCCTTTTTTTGTATATTTTGCTTGAGAAATATCCCCCCATACTTAAACAAGACATTGTCCCCAATGAAAAATACATAAATAAAGAGAAAGGATAGGAGACTTCCCTGAAGCGGGTCATGCAGCACCAAAAAGTGCCTGGAAGAGAAAGCTAAAGCAAAACATATTTTTTTATTTATTTTACGAAAAAGAAAAGATACATGACAAAGGACAAGAAAATGATAAAAAGAAAAGATACAAGAGAGCGGTCTACAATCCCAAAGAAAAGAAAGCAGGCTAATCCTCATCGCTATGCTGCCGCGGCTCCTGATAGTGCGTCCGGAGGTCTGAAAACTCACGCTCAATACGTGCCATGGAGGAGGCTTGATTTGTCGCTAGCGTGGTAAATCGATTGTCAAAACTCACAAATCGAGCGTCAAAATCAGCCTGCATCGTATCTAAGCGTGTGTGAAGAGACGCAAACTGACGATCCCAATAGCTCTGAGGGCCGGGCTCGGAAGAAGGGTCCTGCGGTGGTGGAGGAATCTGGGGAGAGTGAATAGTGCCGCTGGGACCGGCACCGTAAACAAGGCCAAGATCGCCACCACCGACTGCGGGGGGAATAGCCTCAAACTCTCCATCATGTCGCCGCGCTAGGCCGAGGGCCTGAAGGGTCTGGAACTGGATAACTTGCGGCATCTGAACGCAGCTGAGGTGTGGAAGAGCATCCCAAATGCCGAGCTGCTTCGCGAGGAAAGTGATGAAGTTCCCGCCGTGCACTGCTCCCAACCTCACATTTTCGGCCTGGTGCCGAAAGAAAATTGCGAGCAGATAACCAAGGTTGAGGGGGACCCGGTAAAACATACTATATAAATATAGTAAGTCTGCCCGAGTCACCACCCCGTGGCTATCGCCGCGACCAGAAATAGTGAAGGTAAGGAGGTTGTGGAGAATACGTAAGGCGGGAGAAATGAGTTGGCTGCCTTTGGATTTCTTTGGGGTGTAGGGGGCGGTGTCACTACTGATTTCCGCCCAAAAGGCGAGAAGGTTGAAATCGGTCGAGAAATCAGTAAGTAAATCGAGATAGGCGGGAGATTGGGAAAAAGCCTCCGAGCAGAAACCCATGACGACATTGAGCTGGCGGATGGTGAGCTGATGCACCATCCCACCTAGGCGAAAGATGATGAAGTCGTCATCGGCCGCCCAGCGGAACTCGAATGAAGCCAAGAACTCAACGGTGAGTTCAAGAAAAGCATGCTCGGAAATAGAGAAGAGGGAACTCCATCCAGGGGTGGACAGAAATCCCCGCACCAAATCTGCGGCACCAAAAGTGGCGAGGATCGCCCAATCTAAAATGCGGAACACGCCAAGGGGTTTGGCGCGTAGGCGCTCGCTGCGCTCCTGCTGGGTTTGGTTTTGAAAAAGGAGCATGGCTTCCGCTGCGGCGGGATCCGCGGGGTGCTCGGAGGAGGAAGCGGTGGAGCGAGGGTGGTGGCGAGGAATTTTAGAAGAAGGGAGAAGAAAGAAGGATTCGGGTAAGCAAAGGGAGAAGAGAAGGGTAGATGGTGTGGAGGAAGAAGAGGGGGAAAGGCCCTATTTATAGGGTTCTCGGGTTGGTCACGCCCCCCTGTCACGCCCGTGACAGGGGGCGTGACAAGCACGGGACAAAAATAAAGGAGGATCCGAGGCCTCCTGCCTCGGATTCCCTGGTCACGCCCCAGAGTCACGCCCGTGACTCTGGGCGTGTAAGGCGTGCTCGGCGCAGGAATCCAATGCGCTGGCATTGGATTCCAAGGCCATGCCCATGGTCACGCCCGTGACTATGGGCATGTCTCATAAAAAAATAAACTTAAGGGAATCTGAGGCGTTGACCCAGGGTCACGCCTCGGATTCGACGACACGGCCCAGGGTCACGCCCGTGACCCTGGGGCGTGTATCTGAAACGAGAATTAAAATTTTTTTTTTCTTTTTTTTTTCTTTTTTTTTCTTTTTTCGGGCGAGTCACGACCGTGACTTGCCAGCGTCACGGGCGTGACACTATCTGTCACGGCCATGACTGGGCATGAAGAGAAGTTTTCCAACTTCACTTCGTCGAACGAAATTTCGGGCCTGACACGCCCGTGCCCAATGATGGTCACGCCCGTGATAGTACCGAAAGGCGAAAGGAACGCTGCGCTCGACGAAACCACTCTCGGGTTTCGCTCGACGAACTAAACACGTCTCGGTCACGCCCGTGACCCATAGGTCACGCCCGTGACAGAGGCGTGTCGGAGCAAAAAAATTTTTCTTTGTTTTTTTCTTGTTTTCTTCTTTTGATTCTTTTTTTTTATATAAATTTTTTAAGAGTCAACTAAACGATAATAAAACAAAAGTTACCGACTTGAAGAAACGCGTAGACTTGACGCTCAACTCCTTCGATCGTCACGCCGAAAAAGATGTCCTTCAAACCTGCGAAAATTTAAATAAAATTAAAAAAAATAAGAAGAAAAGATAAGCATGGGGTGCCTCCCACAAGCGCTTTATTATGGTCGTTGAGCTCGACCCAAGCGGGGCACTCGTTTATGGGTTCGGGAGGTTAATTTCCTCCCGGTACTCATTAGTAGTATCACCGGCGAGGAATATCTTCAACCGGTGCCCATTCACTTTAAATTCGCCTTGTTCCGGGTGCGAGATAAGCACTGTCCCATATGGCCATACCTCTTTTACAATAAAAGGGTCGGACCATCAGGACTTGAGTTTGCCCGGAAAAAGTCGGAGGCGCGAATTATAAAGGAGAACTTGGTCTCCCGGTTTGAAATCTTTAGGGTGCTTAATTTTTTTATCATGATAAAATTTTGTGCGCTCTTTATAAAGTTTATTACTTTCATAGGCTAAGGAGCGTCACTCATCGAGCTCGTTAATTTGGAATTTCCGAAGCTCGGAGGACAAATTTTCATCTAGATTTAAAAATTTAAGCGCCCAAAAGGCGCGGTGCTCAAGCTCAACCGGTAAGTGACATGCTTTCCCATAGACCAATCGGTACGGCGTACAACCGATAGCGGTCTTGTACGCGGTCCGATAAGCCCAAAGAGCATCATCAAGCTTGACCGACCAATCCTTTCTATTAGTAGAAACCGTTTTCTCCAAAATTCGTTTGATTTCACGGTTAACTACTTCTACCTGACCGCTTGTTTGAGGGTGATAGGGGGTGGCTAACCTATGTGTAACGCCGTATTTAGACAAAACTTTGGCGAATTGTGCGTTACAAAAGTGGGTGCCCCTATCACTAACTATTGCCCGCGGTGCTCCAAATCGTGAAAATAGTTTTTTGAGAAATTGGGTCACGACTCGGGCGTCATTAGTGGGGAAGGCTTGCGCTTCCGCCCACCGTGACACATAGTCGACCGCTACCAATATATATTTATTTCCATGCGATGTTGGTAGCGGTCCAACAAAGTCGATCCCCCATAAATCAAAAACTTCTATTTCTAAAAATGTATTTAACGGCATTTCATCGCGGCGGGAAATATTACCTGAGCGTTGGCATTGTTCACAACGACTTACATGGGCGTGAGCATCCTTGAAGATGCTTGGCCAATAGAAGCCCGCTTCAAGTATCTTCCGAGCCGTCCGATTAGCTTTATAGTGCCCACCGGCGGGTCCCTCATGACAATGCTTTAAAATTTGTGTGCCTTCCTCATGAGAAACACACCTTCGCACTACTTGGTCCGCACAAACACGAAAAAGGAAGGGATCCTCCCAAAAATAATTTTTCAAATCAGAAAAGAATTTCTTTTTTTCTTGATAAGAAAAACCATTCGGGAGGAATCTCGCAACAAGATAATTTGCGAAATCGGCGAACCAAGGAGTGGGGAGGGTGATTACCTTATGAATGGCGAGAAGGCGCTCCTCGGGAAAAGTGTCGTCAATGTCCTCCTCCATGAGCTCCCCCAAATTTGGGTTCTCCAACCGCGAAAGATGGTCAGCCGCCAAGTTCTCCGCTCCTCTCTTGTCGCGAATCTCCAAATCAAATTCTTGAGCAGTAAGATCCACCTAATCAATCGCGGCTTTGCATCTGTTTTTACTAGTAAATATCTCAAAGCCGAGTGATCAGTAAAAACAATAATTTTAGACAAAGTGAGATATGAGCGGAATTTATCAAATGCGAAAATTACGGCTAATAATTCTTTTTCGGTGGTCGTGTAATTTTCCTGTGCGGCGGTTAATGTTTTGCTTGCATAATAGATAGGATGAAAGTTTTTATTTATGCGTTGTCCTAACACCGCACCAACGGCAAAACTACTAGCGTCGTACATTATCTCAAAGGGAAGCTCCCAATTGGGAGCGATCATGATAGGAGCGTTAATCAATTTTTCTTTAATAAGAGAAAAAGCACGCAAACAATTTTCGTCAAAAATGAACGGCGCGTCTTTTTCTAACAAGTGGGTTAGAGGCTTAGTTATTTTAGAAAAATCATTAATAAACCGGCGATAGAAACCAGCATGCCCCAAAAAACTACGAACGGCCTTAACATTTGAAGGGGGAGGTAGCTTTTCTATAGTTTCAATTTTTGCTTTATCTACCTCTATGCCCTTACTAGAAATTTTATGGCCTAAGACCAAACCCTCCCGTACCATAAAATGGCACTTCTCCCAGTTTAAAACTAGATTCGTGTCCTCACATCTTTGGAGTACACGGGAAAGGTTTGCCAAACATAAATCAAACGAATCTCCAAAAACGGAGAAATCGTCCATGAAAACCTCCATGATATCCTCCACTAATTCGTCAAAGATTGCTAGCATGCACCTTTGGAAGGTTGCCGGCGCGTTGCACAAACCAAAAGGCATCCTTCGATAAGCGAAGGTGCCAAACGGACAAGTGAAGGTTGTTTTCTCTTGGTCCTCGGGTGCGATTGGGATTTGAAAATATCCCGAGAGACTATCAAGAAAACAATAAAATGAGTGCCCGGATAGCCGTTCAAGTATTTGGTCAATAAACGGCAAAGGAAAA
Organism: Platanthera guangdongensis; assembly: GCA_039583875.1. Lineage (NCBI taxonomy): Eukaryota > Viridiplantae > Streptophyta > Magnoliopsida > Asparagales > Orchidaceae > Platanthera > Platanthera guangdongensis. The sequence goes on along the minus strand of CM077152.1, from coordinate 125,168,118 downwards.
TGATCCTTACGGGTTGCATCATTTAATTTACGGTAATCGATGCACACCCGCCATCCGGTAACGGTTCGAGTGGGAACTAACTCGTTTTTATCATTAGGCACTACCGTTAACCCTCCTTTCTTGGGCACCACTTGGACCGGGCTCACCCAAGAGCTATCCGAAATTGGATAGATGATACCCGCATCTAATAATTTTATGACCTCGGCCTTGACTACCTCCTTCATGTTAGGATTTAGCCGGCGTTGAGGTTGAATAGTTTTGTGAGCGTGTTCTTCTAAAAACATTTTATGGGTGCAAAAGGAGGGATTAATCCCTCTCAAATCTGTGATCTTCCACGCAATTGCGCAGCGATGAAGTTTTAAAATATGAGATAATTTAATTTTTTCTTCATCGGTCAAGTAGGCCGACACAATAACCGGAAGTTTTGAATCCTCCGCTAAAAATAAATACTCTAAATGATCAGGCAATTGTTTTAGTTCTAACGCGGGAGGTTCATCATAAGAAGTTTTCAAACGATCACTACCAATGTCTAAAAGTTCAAAAATAGGTGCGTGCGTGATCGAGAGATTATCACTATTTTCATGAACAATTAAATCTAAATGTTCTAAATCGGCATCATGATCAATAGAAGATAAAGATTTTTCAGAAAAAAGAAAAGAGTCTTCTTCAAGAGAAGCCTCCAAATAATAACATGAGTCGTCATTTGAGAGCGAGTTTTTCATAGACGTGTCAATAGTAAAGGTAACTTCTTCATCTCCGACTCTAAGGAGAAGTTTCCCATTACTAACGTCTATAATTGCGCGCGAGGTGGCAAGAAAAGGGCGACCGAGAATGAGTGGGACCTCGGTGTCCTCTTCGATGTCAAAGATGACGAAATCTACCGGAAAGATAAATTTGTCAACTTTGACAAGCACATCCTCTATGATCCCCATAGGGAGCTTGACAGACCGATCCGCCAATTGAATGCACATTCGTGTGGGTTTAGGTTCTCCTAATCCCAACTTCTTAACTAAAGAATAAGGCATTAAATTGATTGAGGCGCCTAGATCGGCTAACGCACGTTTTACTAATAAATCACCAAACAAACAGGGAATGGAGAAACTACCCGGATCGGGTAATTTCTTAGGTAATTTATTAAGTAAAACTGTCGAACACTCCGCATTCAATTGAACCGTGGAGATATCCTCAAGTTTCTTTTTATTGGATAAAAGATCCTTGAGGTACTTGGCGTATTTCGGCATTTGTGCGATTATTTCACAAAATGGTAGATTAATTTGGATTTGTTTAAACATGTCCAAAAATTTACCGTGATGTTCATCCACCCGGTTTTTTTGCATTCTAGATGGATAGGGAAGAGGTGGTTGATAAGCTTTTGGTTTATTAGAAGTAGAAGGTTTAGGCGGAGGAGAAGATGGAGAAATTATTACCTCCGTATCAACCGGAATTGGAGAAGTATCAACCGGATTTGGAGAAGTGGTTACCTCCTTCCCGCTCCGTAGGGTGATGGCTTTTGCATGCTCCTTGGGGTTGGGCTCTGTATTGCCCGGTAGCGCTCCTTGTTGACGATCGGAGAGCATTTTAGCGATTTGCCCGATTTGCGTCTCCAAACTTCGAAGAGATCCGGTGAGATTCCGGATGTTTGCGTCATTTGTAGTTGTATATTTAGTGAACAATTCCTCGAGATTGGGAGCTTTGGGAGCTTGCGGTGGAAAATAGCCGGGTGGAATCGTGTTCGGAGGGCGCGCCGCGTTCCCCGGATTACTCCAAGAGAAGTTGGGGTGATTCCTTATACCCGGGTGATAGGTATTGCCAAAATTGTTACCCGGATTATAAGGTGGCCGATTCGGATTACCCATGTAATCCACATGCTCGGCAATAGTAGAAGGCTCCCAGTATTGGGGCTCACAGGTAGATTTGGACGAGGAAGCAGACATCTCGTTCATCTGTTTTTGCAGTTGCTCAACCTGGAGAGACAAACTTGAAACTGTATCGATTTCATACATCCCGACCGGTTTAGGTGGTTTAGACCGAGGTGTACTCCATTGATAGGTATTTAAAGCCATACCTTCTATAAGCTCTTGTGCGGCCGCCGGTGTTTTGTTATTAAGCGTTCCACCGGCGGCGGCATCGATATGTTGCCTAGTTTGAGAATTTAGGCCGTTATAGAAGGTTTGGATTTGTAACCAATCCGGAATTGCATGATGAGGACATCGACGAAGCAATTCCTTGAAACGCTCCCAAGTATCATATAACGTTTCCGAATCAATTTGGGAGAAATAAGTGATATCATTGCGCAGTTTAGCCGTTTTAGCCGGCGGAAAGTATTTCGTAAGAAATCTTTCCGTCATTTGAGCCCATGTTGTGATGGAGCCTCTTGGTAGAGAACCCAACCACTGCTTGGCTTTAGTGCGCAATGTAAATGGAAATAACCTTAGCCGGATGGCATCATCGGATACACCATTAATTTTAAAAGTATCGCATATTTCTAAGAAATTTGAAATATGCGCGTTTGGATCTTCATCTTGAAGCCCATCAAATTGTACATATTGTTGTACCATTTGGATGATGCTTGGCTTCAACTCAAAATTTATGGTGGGCAATAGCGGGGCGAACAATACTAGATTGAGTCTCGTCCAAGTTTGGACGGGCATAATAGGACATAGTCCTTTGTTCAACCGCATTTGGCTCACCCATATTGGAAGAAGCAGAAGAAGGAGATCTAGGAGAATGAGAAGAAGAACTAAATGAAGAAGGAGAAGAAGAAGGCGGTGACGGAGAGAGGATTAATGAAGGATTAGGAGTGTCTCCTAAGGAGTCCGTATCTTGAAAATTCGGAACTTGAAATCGTAAGCGATGCCGAAGGGTTCGCTCGATTTCCGGATCCAAATCAAAAAGAGGCGACGGATTCCCTCGGGTCATACACCAAAATAAAACAAAATAAATATTATTTTTTTTGATTTTGATATTTCTAAAACAAGAAGAAAATGATAAAATTAATAGAGCCTTGTTTTCAAAATATCAACAAAAAAAATGTCCCCGGCAACGGCGCCAAAAACTTGGTGTAGATTTTATAAGTTTTGAAAAGTATCCAAACTATAATCTCAAATAGGCAAGCGTACCTATCGAAATATAGTATAGAAAATATCGTATTTAAACTCGGGGACCGTTGAGTATTTGTACTCACAAGGAAGAGCTATTATTTTATCGATCGGAAAATTGGTTTTGCGAAAAACGAAAACGAACGTTAAATTAAGAGGAGAAATTCGATGATTAAAAGGCTAGCACTTGATCTAGAATCCCTTTGGGCTAGAATAAAATCCACGAAATTAAAGAGCACAAGCATCTAAATTATTAACTTCGACCGCGGAGGTTCCAAAGCTACGAAGCGCCTCTCTCGAGAATACGCACTCGACTAACCTTAGGTAGATCGATTAAGACCTCTCGTCCAATCGAAAGACCTAAGCTTGCTTTAGGCGGTGAACCTCACTAATGGAGTTGACTCCAAGGCGGAAGAATTTTGTGTTCCTCTCTCAAGGGGTGCAAGAAATTCTCTTTATCCTTGAGTGATCTACTCGTATCCACAACCTCTCGGTAAATCTAGGATACGAATCTAAGCTCGAATAAACATAATTTGCAACTTATGAATTCGAAGAAAATTTAAATCAAAGATAAATCAAAGTTTAGAAAATAGAATGCTTGCTAAATTGAGACAAAAATAAGAATTTTATTCCATTCCAAAGTTCATCATGATCAAGTGCTAATTGGGAAATTAGCTACTCATCATGATGGGAGTATTACATGAAAGCATAAAGAAAGACATGATCAAAGAAAAGACTTGAAAGTAAAGGTACAAAATGAAATTAGAATGCAGGAAAAACAGTAAATAAAACAGCACTAAACTCCCAAAAATCTCCCCCTGGCCATCTGAAGCTGTCTGGAATTTATAGAAAAAGTTGCTGGGTGGTCACGCCCCTAGGTCACGCCCGTGACCTAGGGCGTGTCGGTCTCGGAACCGTCGTCTTCAAGTCCTCTGAACGTTGGCGCGAAACCGCCAAAAGTTGTTAATTGGCGGGTCACGCCCCTTGGTCACGCCCGTGACCTAGGGCGTGTCTTGACGGTTGTAGAAGAACGGCGGGAAGCAGAAACGGCGGGAATAACTCCGGCCATTGTTGGAGGGGTCACGCCCATGGTCACGCCCGTGACCGTGGGCGTGTCTTGAGAAAACTTCCAGCGCCTGAAACTGCAGCATTAAGTCGGCACGCCGGGCTGTCACGGGATTAGTCACGCCCGTGCCAAATGTGTCACGCTCGTGACTTGTTGCAAATTGAAACTGCCGTTGACTGGAAGTCAGGGCAAAGCACTGGATGTCACTCCTGGAGTACACGCCCGTGTGATGATGGTCACGCCCGTGACCTTAGGGCGTGTACTTTTAATTGACGTGGCAGATAGCTCCTTCCACGCGCCGGGTTCTCGCCAGGATGTCACGCCCGTGACTATGTAGGTCACGCCCGTGACTCTGGCGTGTCTTTTGAAATATTATTACTTTTGCCCAGTTTTGTCTCCTGGTCAACCCTATAGACTCCAAATTGAAATTTGCAGCCCAGATTGCCCTGAAATAAGAAATTAGAAAATTTCAATAATAAAATTACAAAATATAATTATAAACTAATTAATTATTAAATAAAAATAACATAAAAACATGGACAAAATTAGAGTTATCAAATACCCCCATACTTACTCGTTTGCTCGTCCCGAGCAAACAACTTCACATGAAGAGTAGAAAAATTTTAACGCTAAAAACGAAAATTGAATATAAGAAGTAGAATGCGAAGTCTTATGCCTATGCTTGTAGTAATTATTGTAGAAGAACCTACTCAGCATACAAATTAGTTTTTTAATTTTCTAAAATGTGTTTCCACTTATTATTTTTACTTCAAAGATGGAAACACGATAAATCTTCGAATCATGTTTAGGGAGAAAGTAGCGTGTGTGCTAAGATAACATTGCACAAATCGAAGATCGGGATACCCTCCAAAGAAATCCATCAATGTCGATGGCCATAGGCTTGCCCTTTCACACTCTCGCCACGACACTAGGTTAACTTATAAGCACAAATCAGTAGGACTTAAGTAGGTTGGAATGTAGGCTTAGGTTTTTGGTTTGGAAAAACAAAGATAAATGCGATGGGTAGACACACCAAAACCTAAAGAGAGCTTGCACAAAAGAAATAAATTGAAAAACTTCGCCAATTCCTTTGTTTTTTTTTTCAATATGTTGAATATTTTTTCAACTTCCTCTTTCTTTTTTTCTTTTTTTTTTGTTTTTTGGTTTTTTTTTTCTCTCTTTTTTTTGTTTTTTTTTTGTTTTGAGAAGTGAAAAAAAGAACAACTCTTGTATATTTTTTCAAAAGCCACCAAAATAAAATGGCTCCTAATCACACATAAACTGGTTTTATCTATAATTTCAAGCTCGGTTTTAGGTGTGTAATTAGGATGCTTTTTAGGCTTTGGTAAAGTGTTGGTGGAGCTATAACAAAAGGAAGGGTATAGGCTCAAATTGGCTTAGCAAGGGTAAAACGTTAGGTACGGGTGCAAAGGCTCAAACTAGCCAAAAGAAATGCCTAAATCCTTTTCATACTAATGAGTTTAACCTATGCAAAGTCTTGAGAATAGCTAGAGGGCAAGTTCTAGACATCGAGAAAGAATACCTCTTTCTTGATCCGCGAAATATCTCTCTAGTAAACTTCTACACACTCTCCTAAAATATTTTTAGATTTTGTCGGTTTCCAAGTAGAAGTAAAATAAACTATTTCTACGCATTCAGAAAAAGAAAAATCTAATTGTATGCTGAATATTTAATTCTACTCAAATTCTACTAACATGTGCACTTAACTAGAAACACAACATGACCAACAGTTCTACTGCAAAATTCAAAATTCAATTTAAAGCATCAAAAATTTTCTAAACTTATGTAAAAGTTGAATACCTAGAATTTCGCATGTGAGTAAATAGAGAAATAAAGATCTCCCTAATTTTTAAAGTAATCAAATATTTTTTTTTTTGATTTTTGGATTTTTTTTTTTTGTATTTTTTTGTATTTTTGTAAAAAAAACAAACAAAATTGCACAAAAGAAATAAAATCCTTTTTTTGTATATTTTGCTTGAGAAATATCCCCCCATACTTAAACAAGACATTGTCCCCAATGAAAAATACATAAATAAAGAGAAAGGATAGGAGACTTCCCTGAAGCGGGTCATGCAGCACCAAAAAGTGCCTGGAAGAGAAAGCTAAAGCAAAACATATTTTTTTATTTATTTTACGAAAAAGAAAAGATACATGACAAAGGACAAGAAAATGATAAAAAGAAAAGATACAAGAGAGCGGTCTACAATCCCAAAGAAAAGAAAGCAGGCTAATCCTCATCGCTATGCTGTCGCGGCTCCTGATAGTGCGTCCGGAGGTCTGAAAACTCACGCTCAATACGTGCCATGGAGGAGGCTTGATTTGTCGCTAGCGTGGTAAATCGATTGTCAAAACTCACAAATCGAGCGTCAAAATCGGCCTGCATCGTATCTAAGCGTGTGTGAAGAGACGCAAACTGACGATCCCAATAGCTCTGAGGGCCGGGCTCGGAAGAAGGGTCCTGCGGTGGTGGAGGAATCTGGGGAGAGTGAATAGTGCCGCTGGGACCGGCACCGTAATCAAGGCCAAGATCGCCACCACCGACTGCGGGGGGAATAGCCTCAAACTCTCCATCACGTCGCCGCGCTAGGCCGAGGGCCTGAAGGGTCTGGAACTGGATTACTTGCGGCGTCTGAACGCAGCTGAGGCGTGGAAGAGCATCCCAAATGCCGAGCTGCTTCGCGAGGAAAGTGATGAAGTTCCCGCCGTGCACTGCTCCCAACCTCGCATTTTCGGCCTGGTGCCGAAAGAAAATTGCGAGCAGATAACCAAGGTTGAGGGGGACCCGGTAAAACATACTATATAAATATAGTAAGTCTGCCCGAGTCACCACCCCGTGGCTATCGCCGCGACCAGAAATAGTGAAGGTAAGGAGGTTGTGGAGAATGCGTAAGGCGGGAGAAATGAGTTGGCTGCCTTTGGATTTCTTTGGGGTGTAGGGGGCGGTGTCACTACTGATTTCCGCCCAAAAGGCAAGAAGGTTGAAATCGGTCGGGAAATCAGTAAATAAATCGAGATAGGCGGGAGATTGGGAAAAAGCCTCCGAGCAGAAACCCATGACGACATTGAGCTGGCGGATGGTGAGCTGATGCACCATCCCACCTAGGCGAAAGATGATAAAGTCGTCATCGGCCGCCCAGCGGAACTCGAATGAAGCCAAGAACTCAACGGTGAGTTCAAGAAAGGCATGCTTGGAAATAGAGAAGAGGGAACTCCATCCAGGGGTGGACAGAAATCCCCGCACCAAATCCGCAGCACCAAAAGTGGCGAGGATCGCCCAATCTAAAATGCGGAACACGCCAAGGGGTTTGGTGCGTAGGCGCTCGCTGCGCTCCTGCTGGGTTTGGTTTTGAAAAAGGAGCATGGCTTCCGCTGCGGCGGGATCCGCGGGGTGCTCGGAGGAGGAAGCGGTGGAGCGAGGGTGGTGGCGAGGAATTTTAGAAGAAGGGAGAAGAAAGAAGGATTCGGGTAAGCAAAGGAAGAAGAGAAGGGTAGATGGTGTGGAGGAAGAAGAGGGGGAAAGGCCCTATTTATAGGGTTCTCAGGTTGGTCACGCCCCCCTGTCACGCCCGTGACAGGGGGCGTGACAAGCACGGGACAAAAATAAAGGAGGATCCGAGGCCTCCTGCCTCGGATTCCCTGGTCACGCCCCAGAGTCACGCCCGTGACTCTGGGCGTGTAAGGCGTGCTCGGCACAGGAATCCAATGCGCTGGCATTGGATTCCAAGGCCATGCCCATGGTCACGCCCGTGACCATGGGCGTGTCTCATAAAAAAATAAACTTAAGGGAATCCGAGGCGTTGACCCGGGGTCACGCCTCGGATTCGACGACACGGCCCAGGGTCATGCCCGTGACCCTGGGGCGTGTATCTGAAACGAGAATTAAAATTTTTTTTTTCGTTTTTTTTTGTTTTTTTTTTCTTTTTTCGGGCGAGTCACGACCGTGACTTGCCAGCGTCACGGGTGTGACACTATCTGTCACGGCCATGACTGGGCATGAAGAGAAGTTTTCCAACTTCACTTCGTCGAACGAAATTTCGGGCCTGACACGCCCGTGCCCAATGATGGTCACGCCCGTGATAGTACCGAAAGGCGAAAGGAACGCTGCGCTCGACGAAACCACTCTCGGGTTTTGCTCGACGAACTAAACACGTCTCGGTCACGCCCGTGACCCATAGGTCACGCCCGTGACAGAGGCGTGTCGGAGCAAAAAATTTTTTCTTTGTTTTTTTCTTGTTTTCTTCTTTTGATTCTTTTTTTTTATATATATAAATTTTTTAAGAGTCAACTAAACGATAATAAAACAAAAGTTACCGACTTGAAGAAACGCGTAGACTTGACGCTCAACTCCTTCGATCGTCACGCCGAAAAAGATGTCCTTCAAACCTGCGAAAATTTAAATAAAATTAAAAAAAATAAGAAGAAAAGATAAGCATGGGGTGCCTCCCACAAGCGCTTTGGTTATGGTCGTTGAGCTCGACCCAAGCGGGGCACTCGTTTATGGGTTCGGGAGGTTAATTTCCTCCCGGTACTCATTAGTAGTATCACCGGCGAGGAATATCTTCAACCGGTGCCCATTCACTTTAAATTCGCCTTGTTCCGGGTGCGAGATAAGCACTGTCCCATATGGCCATACCTCTTTTACAATAAAAGGGCCGGACCATCGGGACTTGAGTTTGCCCGGAAAAAGTCGGAGGCGCGAATTATAAAGGAGAACTTGGTCTCCCGGTTTGAAATCTTTAGGGTGCTTAATTTTTTTATCATGATAAAATTTTGTGCGCTCTTTATAAAGTTTATTACTTTCATAGGCTAAGGAGCGTCACTCATCGAGCTCGTTAATTTGGAATTTCCGAAGCTCGGAGGACAAATTTTCATCTAGATTTAAAAATTTAAGCGCCCAAAAGGCGCGGTGCTCAAGCTCAACCGGTAAGTGACATGCTTTCCCATAGACCAATCGGTACGACGTACAACCGATAGCGGTCTTGTACGCGGTCCGATAAGCCCAAAGAGCATCATCAAGCTTGACCGACCAATCCTTTCTATTAGTAGAAACCGTTTTATCCAAAATTCGTTTGATTTCACGGTTAACTACTTCTACCTGACCGCTTGTTTGAGGGTGATAGGGGGTGGCTAACCTATGTGTAACGCCGTATTTAGACAAAACTTTGGCGAATTGTGCGTTACAAAAGTGGGTGCCCCTATCACTAACTATTGCCCGCAGTGCTCCAAATCGTGAAAATAGTTTTTTGAGAAATTGGGTCACGACTCGGGCGTCATTAGTGGGGAAGGCTTGCGCTTCCGCCCACCGTGACACATAGTCGACCGCTACCAATATATATTTATTTCCATGCGATGTTGGTAGCGGTCCAACAAAGTCGATCCCCCATAAATCAAAAACTTCTATTTCTAAAAATGTATTTAACGGCATTTCATCGCGGCGGGAAATATTACGTGAGCGTTGGCATTGTTCACAACGACTTACATGGGCGTGAGCATCCTTGAAGATGCTTGGCCAATAGAAGCCCGCTTCAAGTATCTTCCGAGCCGTCCGATTAGCTTTATAGTGCCCACCGGCGGGTCCCTCATGACAATGCTTTAAAATTTGTGTGCCTTCCTCATGAGAAACACACCTTCGCACTACTTGGTCCGCACAAACACGAAAAAGGAAGGGATCCTGCCAAAAATAATTTTTCAAATCAGAAAAGAATTTCTTCTTTTCTTGATAAGAAAAACCATTCGGGAGGAATCTCGCAACAAGATAATTTGCGAAATCGGCGAACCAAGGAGTGGGGAGGGTGATTACCTTATGAATGGCGAGAAGGCGCTCCTCGGGAAAAGTGTCGTCAATGTCCTCCTCCATGAGCTCCCCCGAATTTGGGTTCTCCAACCGCGAAAGATGGTCAGCCGCCAAGTTCTCCGCTCCTCTCTTGTCGCGAATCTCCAAATCAAATTCTTGGAGCAGTAAGATCCACCTAATCAATCGCGGCTTTGCATCTGTTTTTGCTAGTAAATATCTCAAAGCCGAGTGATCAGTAAAAACAATAATTTTAGACAAAGTGAGATATGAGCGGAATTTATCAAATGCGAAAATTACGGCTAATAATTCTTTTTCGGTGGTCGTGTAATTTTCCTGTGCGGCGGTTAATGTTTTGCTTGCATAATAGATAGGATGAAAGTTTTTATTTATGCGTTGTCCTAACACCGCACCAACGGCAAAAATACTAGCATCGCACATTATCTCAAAGGGAAGCTCCCAATTGGGAGCGATCATGATAGGAGCGTTAATCAATTTTTCTTTAATAAGAGAAAAAGCACGCAAACAATTTTCGTCAAAAATGAACGGCGCGTCTTTTTCTAACAAGTGGGTTAGAGGCTTAGTTATTTTAGAAAAATCATTAATAAACCGGCGATAGAAACCGGCATGCCCCAAAAAACTACGAACGGCCTTAACATTTGAAGGGGGAGGTAGCTTTTCTATAGTTTCAATTTTTGCTTTATCTACCTCTATGCCCTTACTAGAAATTTTATGGCCTAATACCAAACCCTCCCGTACCATAAAATGGCACTTCTCCCAGTTTAAAACTAGATTCGTGTCCTCACATCTTTGGAGTACACGGGAAAGGTTTGCCAAACATAAATCAAACGAATCTCCAAAAACGGAGAAATCGTCCATGAAAACCTCCATGATATCCTCCACTAATTCGTCAAAGATTGCTAGCATGCACCTTTGGAAGGTTGCCGGCGCGTTGCACAAACCAAAAGGCATCCTTCGATAAGCGAAGGTGCCAAACGGACAAGTGAAGGTTGTTTTCTCTTGGTCCTCGGGTGCGATTGGGATTTGAAAATATCCCGAGAGACTATCAAGAAAACAATAAAATGAGTGCCCGGATAGCCGTTCAAGTATTTGGTCAATAAACGGCAAAGGAAAATGATCCTTACGGGTTGCATCATTTAATTTACGGTAATCGATGCACACCCGCCATCCGGTAACGGTTCGAGTGGGAACTAACTCGTTTTTGTCATTAGGCACTACCATTAACCCTCCTTTCTTGGGCACCACTTGGACCGGGCTCACCCAAGAGCTATCCGAAATTGGATAGATGATACCCGCATCTAATAATTTTATGACCTCGGCCTTGACTACCTCCTTCATGTTAGGATTTAGCCGGCGTTGAGGTTGAATAGTTTTGTGAGCGTGTTCTTCTAAAAATATTTTATGGGTGCAAAAGGAGGGATTAATCCCTCTCAAATCCGTGATCTTCCACGCAATTGCGCGGCGATGAAGTTTTAAAATATGAGATAATTTAATTTTTTCTTCATCGGTCAAGTAGGCCGACACAATAACCGGAAGTTTTGAATCCTCCGCTAAAAATAAATACTCTAAATGATCAGGCAATTGTTTTAGTTCTAACGCGGGAGGTTCATCATAAGAAGTTTTCAAACGATCACTACCAATGTCTAAAAGTTCAAAAATAGGTGCGTGCGTGATCGAGAGATTATCACTATTTTCATGAGCAATTAAATCTAAATGTTCTAAATCGGCATCATGATCAATAGAAGATAAAGATTTTTCAGAAAAAAGAAAAGAGTCTTCTTCAAGAGAAGCCTCCAAATAATAACATGAGTCGTCATTTGAAAGCGAGTTTTTCATAGACGTGTCAATAGTAAAGGTAACTTCTTCATCTCCGACTCTAAGGAGAAGTTTCCCATTACTAACGTCTATAATTGCGCGCGAGGTGGCAAGAAAAGGGCGACCGAGAATGAGTGGGACCTCGGTGTCCTCTTCGATGTCAAAGATGACGAAATCTACCGGAAAGATAAATTTGTCAACTTTGACAAGCACATCCTCTATGATCCCCATAGGGAGCTTGACAGACCGATCCGCCAATTGAATGCACATTCGTGTGGGTTTAGGTTCTCCTAATCCCAACTTCTTAACTAAAGAATAAGGCATTAAATTGATTGAGGCGCCTAGATCGGCTAACGCACGTTTTACTAATAAATCACCAAACAAACAGGGAATGGAGAAACTACCCGGATCGGGTAATTTCTTAGGTAATTTATTAAGTAAAACTGCCGAACACTCCGCATTCAATTGAACCGTGGAGATATCCTCAAGTTTCTTTTTATTGGATAAAAGATCCTTGAGGTACTTGGCGTATTTCGGCATTTGTGCGATTATTTCACAAAATGGTAGATTAATTTGGATTTGTTTAAACATGTCCAAAAATTTACCGTGATGTTCATCCACCCGGTTTTTTTGCATTCTAGATGGATAGGGAAGAGGTGGTTGATAAGCTTTTGGTTTATTAGAAGTAGAAGGTTTAGGCGGAGGAGAAGATGGAGAAATTATTACCTCCGTATCAACCGGAATTGGAGAAGTATCAACCGGATTTGGAGAAGTGGTTACCTCCTTCCCGCTCCGTAGGGTGATGGCTTTTGCATGCTCCTTGGGGTTGGGCTCTGTATTGCCCGGTAGCGCTCCTTGTTGACGATCGGAGAGCATTTTAGCGATTTGCCCGATTTGCGTCTCCAAACTTCGAAGAGATCCGGTGAGATTCCGGATGTTGGCGTCATTTGTAGTTGTATATTTAGTGAACAATTCCTCGAGATTGGGAGCTTTGGGAGCTTGCGGTGGAAAATAGCCGGGTGGAATCGTGTTCGGAGGGCGCGCCGCGTTCCCCGGATTACTCCAAGAGAAGTTGGGGTGATTCCTTATACCCGGGTGATAGGTATTGCCAAAATTGTTACCCGGATTATAAGGTGGCCGATTCGGATTACCCATGTAATCCACATGCTCGGCAATAGTAGAAGGCTCCCAGTATTGGGGCTCACATGTAGATTTGGACGAGGAAGCAGACATCTCGTTCATCTGTTTTTGCAGTTGCTCAACCTGGAGAGACAAACTTGAAACCGTATCGATTTCATACATCCCGGCCGGTTTAGGTGGTTTAGACCGAGGTGTACTCCATTGATAGGTATTTAAAGCCATACCTTCTATAAGCTCTTGTGCGGCCGCCGGTGTTTTGTTATTAAGCGTTCCACCGGCGGCGGCATCGATATGTTGCCTAGTTTGAGAATTTAGGCCATTATAGAAGGTTTGGATTTGTAACCAATCCGGAATTGCATGATGAGGACATCGACGAAGCAATTCCTTGAAACGCTCCCAAGTATCATATAACGTTTCCGAATCAATTTGGGAGAAATAAGTGATATCATTGCGCAGTTTAGCCGTTTTAGCCGGCGGAAAGTATTTCGTAAGAAATCTTTCCGTCATTTGAGCTCATGTTGTGATGGAGCCTCTTGGTAGAGAACCCAACCACTGCTTGGCTTTAGTGCGCAATGTAAATGGAAATAACCTTAGCCGGATGGCATCATCGGATACACCATTAATTTTAAAAGTATCGCATATTTCTAAGAAATTTGAAATATGCGCGTTTGGATCTTCATCTTGAAGCCCATCAAATTGTACATATTGTTGTACCATTTGGATGATGCTTGGCTTCAACTCAAAATTATTGGGGGCAATAGCGGGGCGAACAATACTAGATTGAGTCTCGTCCAAGTTTGGACGGGCATAATAGGACATAGTCCTTTGTTCAACCGCATTTGGCTCACCCATATTGGAAGAAGCAGAAGAAGGAGATCTAGGAGAATGAGAAGAAGAACTAAATGAAGAAGGAGAAGAAGAAGGCGGTGACGGAGAGAGGATTAATGAAGGATTAGGAGTGTCTCCTAAGGAGTCCGTATCTTGAAAATTCGGAACTTGAAATCGTAAGCGATGCCGAAGGGTTCGCTCGATTTCCGGATCCAAATCAAAAAGAGGCGACGGATTCCCTCGGGTCATACACCAAAATAAAACAAAATAAATATTATTTTTTTTTGATTTTGATATTTCTAAAACAAGAAGAAAATGATAAAATTAATAGAGCCTTGCTTTCAAAATATCAACAAAAAAAATGTCCCCGGCAACGGCGCCAAAAACTTGGTGTAGATTTTATAAGTTTTGAAAAGTATCCAAACTATAATCTCAAATAGGCAAGCGTACCTATCGAAATATAGTATAGAAAATATCGTATTTAAACTCGGGGACCGTTGAGTATTTGTACTCACAAGGAAGAGCTATTATTTTATCGATCGGAAAATTGGTTTTGCGAAAAACGAAAACGAACGTTAAATTAAGAGGAGAAATTCGATGATTAAAAGGCTAGCACTTGATCTAGAATCCCTTTGGGCTAGAATAAAATCCACGAAATTAAAGAGCACAAGCATCTAAATTATTAACTTCGACCGCGGAGGTTCCAAAGCTACGAAGCGCCTCTCTCGAGAATACGCACTCGACTAACCTTAGGTAGATCGATTAAGACCTCTCGGCCAGTCGAAAGACCTAAGCTTGCTTTAGGCGGTGAACCTCACTAATGGAGTTGACTCCAAGGCGGAAGAATTTTGCGTTCCTCTCTCGAGGGGTGCAAGAAATTCTCTTTATCCTTGAGTGATCTACTCGTATCCACAGCCTCTCGGTAAATCTAGGATACGAATCTAAGCTCGAATAAACATAATTTGCAACTTATGAATTCGAAGAAAATTTAAATCAAAGATAAATCAAAGTTTAGAAAATAGAATGCTTGCTAAATTGAGACAAAAATAAGAATTTTATTCCATTCCAAAGTTCATCATGATCAAGTGCTAATTGGGGAATTAGCTACTCATCATGATGGGAGTATTACATGAAAGCATAAAGAAAGACATGATCAAAGAAAAGACTTGAAAGTAAAGGTACAAAATGAAATTAGAATGCAGGAAAAACAGTAAATAAAACAGCACTAAACTCCCAAAAATCTCCCTCTGGCCATCTGAAGCTGTCTGGAATTTATAGAAAAAGTTGCTGGGTGGTCACGCCCCTAGGTCACGCCCGTGACCTAGGGCGTGTCGATCTCGTAACCGTCGTCTTCAAGTCCTCTGAACGTTGGCGCGAAACCGCCAAAAGTTGTTAATTGGCGGGTCACGCCCCTTGGTCATGCCCGTGACCTAGGGCGTGTCTTGACGGTTGTAGAAGAACGGCGGGAAGCAGAAATGGCGGGAATAACTCCGGCCGTTGTTGGAGGGGTCATGCCCATGGTCACGCACGTGACCGTGGGCGTGTCTTGAGAAAACTTCCAGCGCCTGAAACTGTAGCATTAAGTCGGCACGCCGGGCTGTCACGGGATTAGTCACGCCTGTGCCAAATGTGTCACGCCCGTGACTTGTTGCAAATTGAAACTGCCGTTGACTGGAAGTCAGGGCAAAGCACTGGATGTCACGCCTGGAGTACACGCCCGTGTGATGATGGTCACGCCCGTGACCTTAGGGCGTGTACTTTTAATTGACGTGGTAGATAGCTCCTTCCACGCGCCGGGTTCTCGCCAGGATGTCACGCCCGTGACTATGTAGGTCACGCCCGTGACTCTGGCGTGTCTTTTGAAATATTATTGCTTTTGCCCAGTTTTGTCTCCTGGTCAACCCTATAGACTCCAAATTGAAATTTGCAGCCCAGATTGCCCTGAAATAAGAAATTAGAAAAATTCAATAATAAAATTACAAAATATAATTATAAACTAATTAATTATTAAATAAAATAACATAAAAACATGGACAAAATTAGAGTTATCACTGCTCTTTCTTCTGAGCTCCTAATCTTTGATAGCACCTTTCCAATGGATGGCCCGGTCGGCCATAGAAACTGCATACCTCTTTGTTTCTCTTCCTCGGAGCAGCGTCAGGGACCTGAGTACTCTTACCCTCATCAGACTTTCTTTTATCTTTTCTCAGTTGTTGACCTCGATTCTTGGCGTTATCAATTGCCTCTACCTTTAAGGAAGCTTCCACCATACCAGCATAACTTGATGTCGCATAGGCACTTGCTAATTGCTGGACGTCACTCCTTAGCCCAGCCAGAAATCGCTTGCTTCTATTTTCATCGGAACTCACCAAGTCTGGGGCAAATCGGCTTAGCTTACGAAACTAGATTTCGTACTCACTAACCGTGAGCTGCCTCTGCTTTAAGTGCATGAAATCATTCATCAGACGGTCCCTCTCGACCGATGGCAGAAACTTGCTCAGAAGTAGCTCCTTAAAGGACTCCCAGGAACACCCGTCCTTCAGACCTTCTTTCTCCCTCAGCCACCAGCCTTTTGCCAACCCTTTGAGCTGATATGCGGCTAACATCACTTTCTGATCATCAGTGATCCCGGAGTATGAGAACATCTCCTCGATTGATATCATCCAATCGTCTAAGACCATGTAATCTGCCTTGCCATCATACGTCGGAGGCCTAAGTCGCTGAAACTGTGAAATAATGGTCATCTCTGGTGGCACCACGACCGGAGGCACCAGAGGAGGGGGGGGGGGGGGGACAGGGACAGCTTGACCCACAACAGGGTCCTGAACTCTCGGAATTTGCCCTGCCACAAGTGCTAACAAGGACTGGACCTGAGACTGCAAATCCACTACTTGCTTTGACAAGGCTTCATTGCTTTGTCGCAGACCTTCTATCATTGCGCTGCTCTGCGCACCTGAAGATTCTCCCTTCGATTGGGGAGTCAACCTTGTCGAAGGACGCCTCGACATTCTAATGGAACAACAAAACACTAATCAGACACCTAGCCCACCCACTAGAACCAAACAACATAGTACAAACAATACATACTTAAGTACTTGCTCATGCTGCTAACTTGCTCTGGGATTTTCAATAATGATGATATGCTTATCCTACGATGATTCACTATCATCACACTAACTCTTGTGCCTAGATCGGGAATGCATGAATTTATATTCTTTTTGACTCAAAAATTATGTGTGTACACATGTCATCCTGCAAATCTTTAGCTTGGCACGTTGTGCTTATGCAATGTTATGCTATGCATGATTGTGCTATGCATTCTAAAAAGGCCCTAATGCATGTTATGAGCGGCGTACACATGAAAATGTTATGCATCCCATACTATATAACATTTTCATGCAACGAAAAGGAAAATGTGCTAGCCGCATTCATGTGGTGAGGTTATGCATCCCATACTACATAACCCTCACATGTTGCCTCCTATGGTGGATCCATATACAAACACATAGTATGCATCCCATACTACATAATATGCCTCGTATACTTCATGTCATGCTATGAGTGTAGTGTTCGTGCTTCAGCCAAGACGTGCTGATGACATATCGGTGTGTGTATGATATGACTCTAAACACCTAATACTTACAGGGATAGGTTGCCCGACAATTTGTCAAGCAACCTCCCTCTGATACCAACTGTCACAACCCGCATTTTTCTCATTAATAAATAAATCAGAGCACGAGATAACTACGAACTGTGATGCCACGGCAAGCAGGGGATAACTGCTGACGCTCAGGCAACACTCTAAACCTTGAAATCATAAGTTAAAATGAATAGAAAACTGATTTTTTTTTAAATTAATTGGCCGTATCCCTCGGCTCAGTGGATCAGATAGTCCACGGTTCGAAAACTATTTTTATACGTAGCGAAAAAATACTTCATTTATGCTTAACATCCTAAAAGAGCGCATAAGTGTCCTAAGAGGACAACTTATGTAACGCCCCGAAACTCAAAGGAGCAAAGGGGGACGTTTTGGGCCAGTTTTGGTTTCTGGCTGAAGGCACACGGCCTGGGACACGGGCGTGTCCCAGGGCATGTCAAGCGTGTGTCGACACTTAGCCGCGAAGTCATCGAGTTATTCTCGACGATTCATCGAGAATGGGCACACGGCCTGCGACACGGGCGTGTCGCAGGGCGTGTCGACCCGTGTCGACACTTAGCCGTGAAATCGTCGAGTTATTCTCGACATTCGTCGAGAATGGGCACACGGCCTGCGACACGGGCGTGTCGCAGGGCGTGTCGACCCGTGTCGACGATCGTCAAGGTGAAATCGTCGAGATTCACTCGACGATCGTCGAGACAAGGCACACGGCCTAGGACACGGGCGTGTCCAAGGCCGTGTCATCGAGTCGTCGTTCTCCCCTCGACGAAATGTCTCGTGTACACGGCCTGGGGGCCCAGGCGTGTCAATGTGACACGGGCAAGGACACGGGCGTGTCCTAGAACCCGTGCAGTGCTCGGGTTGAAAACGGGAGAAAATCATGGGGTACACGGCCGGCTACACGGCCGTGTCAGCTGGAACACGGGCGTGTCAGCTCGAACACGGGCGTGTTCGATACCCGTGTGCGGGTTCAGAAGATTCGATTTTGACGGCGAATGCGGCACACGGCCCTGGACACGGGCGTGTGCCAGGCCGTGTTCGGCCCAGATTGGGCATTTCAGCCCCGAATCAAAGCCGTTCGTTTCCTTAGGTTGAGATACGACGGCTGGGGGATGTTCCTGCAGGGATATACCCGTGAGTTGACTTGGAAAACTTCAATTTTCATGCCTTATCCTCTCTCCAAATCCTTGGAGAAAGTGGAGAGCCATTGGAGGAAGAAGAACTAGATCCCGCCATTGGAGGAGCTTCGGAGCTCCGAATCGCGAGCCGACTCCGGATCCACGGAGGCAACGCTAGTGCGGTGATTTCCATCCGATTACTTTCCGATGGCGCCAAAGAGGAATCCAAGGGTAACGATCCTCATCTTGAGCTTGAATCGCTCCTTTTCTTAGCATAGGAAGCCCCCTCTCGCGAGTTTGCGGAGAGTTGGTGGCGTTCCTTCGGGTAGATATGTAAAGTCCCCATTGTTTAGAGTCCGTATGCGAGAACGGACGTAGGCATTTTGTGTGAAGCCTACCCGGACATGTTAGTCCGGATCGGTGATGTTGCATTGCATAAGGCCGGAGAAGACTCCGTGCTATTGGGTGTTTTTCGGGTTTTCTACGCGGTAGATTGCAGCAGGGAGCCTTGGGGACTAACCCAAAGGTGCACCCGGAAAACTGGGCGGACACGAGGTCTTGCCAACTTGGTGGCCTGAGAGCCAACTTGAACATAACGGGGTTATGTGTATTACGGTAGAATGGGACTCGGTGAAAGTTTGACTCGCGCATATGGCTTAAATTGTCGTTGCGATGTGAGCACGGGTTAGATGGAGCCGTACCCGCTTTATGTCGTTCGGGTTAGAGAGACCTAAAGTTACATGGCACTCGCCGTTGGCATAAATGGGGGTCTTCGGTGGTCGATGGCTTAAATTGACGTGACCAATACCATGAAGACGAATTGCTCATAGGAATGGTCGTCTAAGTGGCGGTGGTGAGTCCGGAATGTTAATGGCTTTAATTGACGTAACATCGACCGGTTCACCGAGAATGTGCCCTGAGTGCACGGGACGCGTGGCCGTGCGAGCCACCGTCTGTGATGAAATGGCTATGGTTATATGCATTGCTCGCTTGTGCTAATGAAATGCAGGGAAGGAGCATCGCCGCCCCGAGTTGAGGGCGGGATCGTTATAATTTGGTCAGCATTGCTGACCGTTGCTTTGTTTGCCACCGTGCGGTGGTTTGTTGCTTGCAGGTGCAGCTGGACCAAGCGGTCTATAGCGGGCTAAAGCCCTTTTTGCAAAGCTGGCCCTCGAAGGCCCAAGTGGAAATGTTTTCTGTTTTACTCATGTATGACCGGCCCTCGTGCCGAGGTTTGTAAATCATGTATTAGTCAAGAGAAACATTCTGTAAGGCCTTAAGGCCGAATATTTGAGTATTTTTGTAATAACATTCCTATGATCATGTTAGTGGACATTCGTGCTCTTATGCTGGGTTCTTGTTTACAACTTAATTTAAACTGCTTCCGCTAGAATGCTCTATGTAGGACGTTGAGTTTGGTTGGATGGTTTCCATAAGTAACCACCCGGTCTGTCTGTGGGATATGGCGTCGGGCCCCGGCCGGACCTACTGCTATATGCTATGCGACGGATAGGGGGTGTTACAATTTGGTATCAGCCTACTGGTTTTGGTCGGGCTTGAATGGAATTCGTGGACGAATTCTTTTTAAGGGGTGGTGAGCACATTGTGTGCGTCATCGTTATAATAGTAAAAAGAACCCATGAATGCCCACTTAGGAATGAAAATACTCGTGTTTGAGGAACCTGCGTGTTCCTATAATTACTGTTTGCAATTTATTTGGTCGCTTAACGGTGTTTTGTACCACTATATGTGACCCGAAGTGGTGTTGGGCCGTCAGAATGCCGAGTTTCTGAGGCAAGTAGTGCACCGGAAGTTGCTCCCGCAACACCTCTGTCGGCTGAAAATATAAGATTGGTGGCTGAATCGGTGTTGGCCGTGATCAATGCGCAGCTTGGGAGGCAAGCGCAGCAGCCTGCTCCTGTGATGGAGCAAGTACCTCTGCAAGAGGCGGAGCCGAGGAGGGTGGAGCAAAGGGTTGTGGAACCAATAGTGCCAAGGAGGGAAACTGAGAGGCAGTTGAAGCATGTAATGAGCTTTAACCCTCCGTTATTCTCGGGGTTGGGAACCCCATCTCAGGCTGAAGACTGGCTCTCTAGGGTGAAGAGAGTCATGACAGCGACGGAGACGGAGGAGTGGCAGATGACCACCATCGCTACGTTCCTGCTGGACGGTGAAGCGAGGATGTGGTGGGAAGGTTTGGAGCTGCATCACCTGAGAGGTAGACAACTGATAGACATTCCGATGGAAGAGTTCTCGGAATTGTTCTTGGCAAGATACCTCCCTTCGACTCAGAGGATTTCAATGGAGAATGAGTTCCTGAAGTTGGTGCAGGGTGAGAGGAGCGTGGATGAATATCTCCACGAGTTTACGCGGTTGAGTCGTTATGCGAGCTCTACCATCATGGATGAGGAGCGCAAGACTAATCGTTTCTATGAAGGCTTGAGGGATGAGCTGAGACTGTTACTGTCGGGGCCGATGACGCAAGGTTTCTTAACCTTGGTCAATACTGCCCGGTCCTTGGAGAAGGACATGAAGAGTGTGCAAGCGAAGAAAAGCTTGAGTGAAAAGAAATCTCAGTTCAGAGTGCCGACTACTTCAAAGTCAGGCTATCGGAGGACTTTTAAGAAGCATAGGACTTCGGGTCCAGCTCCTTCTAGCGCTTCTGGGGCGACTACGGGTCGGACCCCGGGTGCGTGCTTTACGTGTGGAAAGACGGGGCACTTTGCCCGTGATTGTTGGAGCGGACGTCCTAAGTCCGAGAGGAGGCCAGGAGCTACTTATGAAGAGAAGGGAAAGGCGGTGGAGTCGACCGCATCCCACTATGCTCCGGCCCAACCAAGGGTCTACAATCTTGGCCAACAGGAGGCCATTAAACAAGCTGACGTGGTGACAGGTACGGTTTAATTTATAGCAAGTCAATTCCTTTATATGCTTGTTATGCACATGTTACCTTACCACTGCTTGTTTAGGATTCGTATTGATTTGTGAAAATCCGGCACGAGCACTCTTCGATACGGGAGCTTCACACTCCTTCTTGTCCGAAGGATTTATATCACGCATCGGAGTCCCTTCTTCGATGGCGAAGGATAAGTTGGATGTGTTGTTGCCCAATGGGTGTTCGATGCGAGCGGTTAGGATCTGCGATGTTAAGATTCGTATTGGGGAGCAGGAGTTCGACCTGCGAGCGTCTTTACTTCCGTTAGTGGAGTTCGACGTCATATTTGGCATGGACTGGCTCTCGGAGCAGCAGGCCCATATAGATTGCGGTAGAAAGGAAGTCAAGCTGGGAGCGAGTCATGAGACGACTTTTACGGGCTTAAAGGGGTCGAGCAAGACGTTGATGTCTGCTCTTCAGGTGGTGAAGGCAGTTCGTGCCGGAGCAGAACTGTTCTTTACACTAGTGGAGGTTGCAAAACCGAAGCCTGCTTTGGATTGTATTTCAGTGGTATCAGAATACCCTGATGTGTTCCCCGCAGATCTTCCTGGAGCCCCGCCTCAACGGGAGATAGATTTTACTATCGAGCTAGTGCCAGGTGCAAAGACTTTGTCACGATCTCCGTATCGGCTAGCGCCTAAGGAAATGGCGGAGCTGAAAGTTCAACTGCAAGAGTTGTTGGAGCAAGGTTATGTGCGCCCGAGTTCTTCGTCTTGGAGCGCACTGGTCCTCTTTGTTAAGAAGAAGGACGGAAGCTTGAGATTATGTATTGATTATCGGGAGCTGAACAAGCTGACTGAGAAGAATAAGTACCCGATCCCTAGGATTGATGATCTCTTTGATCAGTTAGTCGGATCGACGGTGTACTCGAAGTTAGATCTCAAGTCTGGGTACTATCAGCTGCGGATAAGGGAGAGTGATATCCCGAAGACAGCGTTTAGTACGAGATACGGGCATTATGAGTTTACGGTCATGCCGTTTGGGCTGACTAATGCGCCGTCAGTATTCATGGATTTGATGAACAGGACGTTCAGGGAGTACTTGGACCATTTCGTGATCGTCTTCATCGACGATATTTTGGTGTACTCGCAAAGTGAGGAGGATCACTTCAGGCATCTTCATTTGGTGTTGGAGACGCTAAGGAGAAACCAGTTGTATGCCAAGTTCTCGAAGTGCGAGTTTTGGCTATCCTCAGTGGCGTTCCTCGGGCATGTAGTGAGTGGAGAGGGTATTGCTGTGGATCCGGCGAAGATTGTTGCGATACGGGAGTGGCCTGAGCTTGCTACGGTAGCAGAAGTCCGGAGCTTTTTGGGGCTTGCCGGCTATTATAGGCGCTTCGTAGAGAACTTCTCGCGGTTAGCGTTACCTCTCACTACTTTGACGAGGAAGGATCATAAGTTCGTTTGGACGCCGGAGTGCGCGCGAGCTTTTGAGGAATTGAAGTGTCGGTTGACCACGGCGCCTTTGCTGAGTTCGCCGGTGGGGGCCGAAGGCTATGAGATATATAGTGACGCTTCGAGCAGCGGTTTGGGTTGCGTGCTATTGCAGCACGGCAGCGTAATAGCTTATGGCTCGAGACAGCTAAAAGTGCACGAGAGGAATTATCCGGTCCACGACTTGGAGTTGGCGGTCGTGATTTTTGCCTTGAAGCTGTGGAGACACTATTTGTACGGTGTGAAGATTGATATCTACACCGATCACAAGAGTCTAAAGTACCTGATTGATCAGAAAGATCTGAATATGTGGCAGCGTAGATAGATGGAGTTCCTGGGGGACTATACATTCAAGATCCACTACGTGCCTGGCAAAGGGAATGCGGTTGCGGACGCGTTGAGTCGCCGAGCCCCAGCTCAAGCGAATTGGCTATCAGTGTATGATGAGCGGTTGGTGCAGGAGCTGGAGGCGTTGGAGATTGTTTGTGTGGATAGACAATCTAGTGCTGAAGCAGTGCTGAATTGGACTGAAGTCCAATATGACCTGGCTGATCGGATTCGGCAGGCTTTGGATATGGATGCTCATATGAAGCAGTTCATGATAGAGGCTCTGGATGGGTCAAATTCCCAATTCGTCGTGGAGGACGGATTGCTGTGGAAAGACGGTCGTCTGTGCGTCCCAAGCGTGGGCAATTTACGGGTGGAGTTGTTGTACGAGGCACACCATACCAAGTACTCGATTCACCCGGGGAGCACGAAGATGTACCGCGACGTCAAGAAGCTATTTTGGTGGCCGGGTTTGAAAAAGGATGTGGCGCTATACGTAGCAAAGTGCCAAACCTGCGCCTTAGTAAAGGCGGAGTGCCAAAAGCCGGGAGGATTTCTCAAGTCCTTGCCTATTCCGGAGTGGAAATTCGACGACATCTCTATGGACTTTGTGCATGGTTTGCCAAGGTCGCAAAAAGGGAACGACGCCATTTGGGTGGTGGTCGATCGATTAACAAAGGTGTCGCATTTTATTCCGCATAGGAAGGATGATCCGGTGGAGAAGCTGGCAAAGCTTTATGTGGATAACATAGTGCGGCTTCATGGTGTGCCCCGCAGCATCGTGAGTGACCGAGATGGGCGGTTCACGTCCAATGATTGGAGGCTGGTGCAGCAAATGTTGGGGACAAAGCTGAAGTTTAGCACAGCCTTCCATCCGCAAACGGATGGGCAGACCGAGAGGGTCAATAGAACCATGGAAGACATGCTTCGCATGTGTGTCTTGGACTTTGGAAAGCAATGGGAGGACCACCTTTATTTGGTGGAGTTCGCGTACAACAACAGCTACCAAGCAAGTATTCAGATGGCGCCTTTCGAGGCCCTATATGGTAGAAGATGTCGCACGTCGTTGTCTTGGTTAGAAACGGGCGAGTCGAAGTTGTATAAGCGATCGGAAGTGGATGATGCTACTTCTTTGGTGAGAACCATTCGGGAGAGGTTGCTCATCGCTCAGGACCGGCAAGCAAAGTACTATAATGCCAAGCACAGGAACGTGGAGTTCGCTGTGGGTGATTATGTGTACCTAAAGATCAAGCCGTTCAAGGGTGTCTCGCGGGTGCGACGGTTGAAAAAGCTAAGCCCGAGGTACCTTGGACCGTTTGAGGTTCTGGAGCGAGTTGGAGAAGCGGCCTATAGGTTGAAGCTTTCGGTGGAGCTAAGTGGTTTACACGATGTGTTCCACATTTCGGTGCTTCGGAAGGCGGTGCAAGAGCCTACGCAAGTGATCGCGGTCGATCAAGTGCCGGTGGATAGTGGGCTAACGACAAAGGTCAAGCCCGTGCGGATTGAGGACTCGGAGGTCAAGCGGCTACGCAATAAAGAGATCAGGATGGTCAAAGTCCGGTGGGACAATTGCGGTCGTGAGGAGCTCTCTTGGGAGCGAGAGCAGACTATGCTTGACGAGTATCGGGAGTTGTTCCGATCAGGTACAAACGTTGTTTTTGTATATCTTTCCTTTATGTAATTTCGTGGGCGAAATTCTTTTAAGAGGGGGAGAGTTGTAACGCCCCGAAACTCAAAGGAGCAAAGGGGGACGTTTTGGGCCAGTTTTGGTTTCTGGCTGAAGGCACACGGCCTGGGACACGGGCGTGTCCCAGGGCGTGTCAAGCGTGTGTCGACACTTAGCCGCGAAGTCGTCGAGTTATTCTCGACGACTCGTCGAGAATGGGCACACGGCCTGCGACACGGGCGTGTCGCAGGGCGTGTCGACCCGTGTCGACACTTAGCCGTGAAATCGTCGAGTTATTCTCGACGATTCGTCGAGAATGGGCACACGGCCTGCGACACGGGCGTGTCGCAGGGCGTGTCGACCCGTGTCGACGATCGTCAAGGTGAAATCGTCGAGATTCACTCGACGATCGTCGAGACAAGGCACACGGCCTAGGACACGGGCGTGTCCAAGGCCGTGTCATCGAGTCGTCGTTCTCCCCTCGACGAAATGTCCCGTGTACACGGCCTGGGGGCCCAGGCGTGTCAATGTGACACGGGCAAGGACACGGGCGTGTCCTAGAACCCGTGCAGTGCTCGGGTTGAAAATGGGAGAAAATCATGGGGTACACGGCCGGCTACACGGCCGTGTCAGCTGGAACACGGGCGTGTCAGCTCGAACACGGGCATGTTCGATACCCGTGTGCGGGTTCAGAAGATTCGATTTTGACGGCGAATGCGGCACACGGCCCTGGACACGGGCGTGTGCCAGGCCGTGTTCGGCCCAGATTGGGCATTTCAGCCCCGAATCAAAGCCGTTCGTTTCCTTAGGTTGAGATCCGACGGCTGGGGGATGTTCCTACAGGGATATACCCGTGAGTTGACTTGGAAAACTTCACTTTTCATGCCTTATCCTCTCTCCAAATCCTTGGAGAAAGTGGAGAGCCATTGGAGGAAGAAGAACTAGATCCCGCCATTGGAGGAGCTTCGGAGCTCCGAATCGCGAGCCGACTCCGGATCCACGGAGGCAACGCTAGTGCGGTGATTTCCATCCGATAACTTTCCGATGGCGCCAAAGAGGAATCCAAGGGTAACGATCCTCATCTTGAGCTTGAATCGCTCCTTTTCTTAGCATAGGAAGCCCCCTCTCGCGAGTTTGCGGAGAGTTGGTGGCGTTCCTTCGGGTAGATATGTAAAGTCCCCATTGTTTAGAGTCCGCATGCGAGAACGGACGTAGGCATTTTGTGTGAAGCCTACCCGGACATGTTAGTCCGGATCGGTGATGTTGCATTGCATAAGGCCGGAGAAGACTCCGTGCTATTGGGTGTTTTTCGGGTTTTCTACGCGGTAGATTGCAGCAGGGAGCCTTGGGGACTAACCCAAAGGTGCACCCGGAAAACTGGGCGGACACGAGGTCTTGCCAACTTGGTGGCCTGAGAGCCAACTTGAACATAACGGGGTTATGTGTATTGCGGTAGAATGGGACTCGGTGAAAGTTTGACCCGCGCATATGGCTTAAATTGTCGTTGCGATGTGAGCACGGGTTAGATGGAGCCGTACCCGCTTTATGTCGTTCGGGTTAGAGAGACCTAAAGTTACATGGCACTCGCCGTTGGCATAAATGGGGGTCTTCGGTGGTCGATGGCTTAAATTGACGTGACCAATACCATGAAGACGAATTGCTCATAGGAATGGCCGTCTAAGTGGCGGTGGTGAGTCCGGAATGTTAATGGCTTTAATTGACGTAACATCGACCGGTTCACCGAGAATGTGCCCTGAGTGCACGGGACGCGTGGTCGTGCGAGCCACCGTCTGTGATGAAATGGCTATGGTTATATGCATTGCTCGCTTGTGCTAATGAAATGCAGGGAAGGAGCATCGCCGCCCCGAGTTGAGGGCGGGATCATTATAATTTGGTCAGCATTGCTGACCGTTGCTTTGTTTGCCACCGTGCGGTGGTTTGTTGCTTGCAGGTGCAGCTGGACCAAGCGGTCTATAGCGGGCTAAAGCCCTTTTTGCGAAGCTGGCCCTCGAAGGCCCAAGTGGAAATGTTTTCTGTTTTACTCATGTATGACCGACCTGCGTGCCGAGGTTTGTAAATCATGTATTAGTCAAGAGAAACATTCTGTAAGGCCTTAAGGCCGAATATTTGAGTATTTTTGTAATAACATTCCTATGATCATGTTAGTGGACATTCGTGCTCTTATGCTGGGTTCTTGTTTACAACTTAATTTAAACTGCTTCCGCTAGAATGCTCTGTGTAGGACGTTGAGATTGGTTGGATGGTTTCCATAAGTAACCACCCGGTCTGTCTGTGGGATATGGCGTCGGGCCCCGGCCGGACCTACTGCTATATGCTATGCGACGGATAGGGGGTGTTACAACTTACACTATGCAAGACCCTAGATTTCAATTTATAATATTTATAAAGAAAACAATCTTTTTATGCATTTGGAAAATAATGATTGAGTTTTTATAAAACATGCTGATCATGCAATACATATAGTAGTTCTTTTTTTATAGGTTTTAAAGTAACTAGCAACCTAGCATAAAACATTCCCAGAGAGCAAGTGAAACTACCACGAAACAGGTAAACTAGCAGCTAAGCAAGGACTTAGTTTCACCAAGGAAAAACACCAACGAGCGTCAACAACCTGACACGAACTCGCTGGCGAGCATGTATGTCTGTACTACTACAAAGCTAAAGAACTACCTCAACAAGTGAGGAAAACACTGCCACAACGCAGTCCACAAGGAAACTCCTGAAATTAGCCGTTCAGCCGGCTACAGACCTGAACCTGAGGCATTCAAAAGAAGAACACCTCAGCAAGAAATAATAAAACAAGAGGCAAAGAAACATCATATAATAATCGAAGGAAAAGAGCAGAAAGAAAAAGGGTTATCAACCCTGCAAGAGAAATGCTGAAAATCTCAGCTAAAGAATCCAAAAAAAGGACAAAATGTAAGTATAACAATCAGTAAAGTGAGAGAAATGCATCAAGTACTAAAACGTACCAAACTCCGCTCAAGCCTGCAGAGACAAAAAGGAAACCAATATGCATCAAATGAACAATATGAAAGGAACTAACAGTCCTAAACTTGTAAATCGTTAGCACTGGCACAAATCCCAAACCTGTGTCGGAGACTAAGAACAGTCACAACCGAACAACCAGGTCCAGGTGTCTCAAGAGTACTAAAGGGGCCGCCACAGGGTCCACACACATAGAGCTCCAACCTCTTACAGGAACCCAAAATGTCCAAAGGAGGGAATGGTGGTGGCCACGGCTCGAACTCCCCCGGTACCATACTCCCTCAGAAACCCAGCTACCACATGCTAAGGATCCACGATTCGGAGCCAAAACTAGCCGACAACACCACTTAAAAACTACCAAGTTCTACAACCAAAACCCGCCTAATTATTTCCCCCTACCCGCCGAATTATTTCCCCCTACCCGCCGAATTATTTCCCCCTACCCGCCGAATTATTTCCCCCTACCCGCCGAATTCAACTTAAAAGAACTTCCGAAACTCCCTAGTTTAGGCCGACTACACGCCCTAACCTAGGAATATTTCTAGTCTCACCTATACTATTCTGGTATTCTACGACAAGGAGAATTAATAAAGCGAAATACAACACATGGAGGCACGCAAGAGGGGAGAAATCCACTTTCCTCGAATCGTTCTTGAAAACGTCCTCCCAAAATACTCCACCACGTAGATCCGTCCAAAAGGGGGCACGCGGAGACGAGATCTACGAAAAAACGGACAACCGGGGTTAGGGCCGAAAAACATCTAAGGCGAAACGGTCACCAAAACGGGAAAAGCTTACCGCGATCTCGAAGCTCTCGCCGAGAGCTTTCCAACGCCGCGATCGGATCGAAATTCCGTCCACCGGATCGGCGGTGGCGGCCGCCGGAAGATTCGCGAACGAGAGGATCCGCACTCGCCTAAACTTTTCGCACAGGAGGGGCTGCTGGTTCGGAGGAAGAAGAAAGGATTCTCTCTTTTGTTTTTATATAAGTAAATACTTAATTTATTTATTATATATTTTTTTAATATAAAAACTAACAAAAAACAAAAAGCTGTTCGGTGAGAATCATTCTGTGAGAATCCTTTCTTATATTTTTTTTATATAAAAGCTGTTCACCGAACACATGATTCGGTGAGAATCATTCTCACCGAATTCATGATTCGGTGAGAATCATTCTCACCGAATTTTTTATTTCTTTTTTTTTATTTATTTTATTTTTTTATTTCTTTATATATATATATATATATATATAATATTTATAATTATTATAACATGATATAACTTTATATCGTTACGGAGGGCAAACGCGCGCCGAATCGAACGAAATTCACACCGTAGGCGAATGACGACGCTACGAATCCAACGGCGAAGTCGAAATCGAATTCCGACGCACCGTTTGCGAGATAATAATTTATAAAGTTAACGGCGTACGCGAAAACATACCAACTTCAATCGCGCGCCGATGCTCCAAAAATGCTCGGAACGCGACGAAACTTGACGAGCAAGTCTAAAATTAGCCGATCTAATTTCCTAATGTAAAATTTTCCACTCCCGACGCAAATCCCAAAATTTGGCCGGTCAAACCTAACGAACGCAAAACGCGCTAACGACAAAGTCGGTAACAAAATCCGACGAACAAAACTCGGGCAAATTTCTCCCGAAGCCAAAACACAAGCATTCCCCAAGAGGCTCCACCGAGTCACCAAACAGACTCCGGCTCGCTAGGGAATCTTGCTACCAGGCATCACCAAGCCACGCAGGGAACCTAAAGAGCTAAGAGCACGCTCTAACAACGTCACATGACCAACACGCGCTAACATAACGCTCTGACGTCATAATACGTCAAATAAGAAATTAAATAAATCACTGGAAAATTGGGGTCGTTACACTATCTTAGTCTGCAAAGTTAGAGCTGAGATTTTCTCAGCTCAGGTAGCAGCAATCAGCTGCAGTATCTTCACAGTTCCAGCAGAAAAAATCCCTGGTGCTGTGAAGTAGTAGTTAGGGTTGAGCTTCAGCCTCAGTTCAGATAGAGGCAGAACATTGTACTACAAGTCACTTCCAGCTCAAGTAAATATATACTTGTTGTTGTGGAAGTCGTTAGGACTAAGTACTTCTTAGTTCAATAAAGGTAGACTCAGGAAATAAATTCCTGTAGTCATAATTGGGCTGAGTTTATCTCAGTCAAGAATCTTGACACAGAGAAACATCTCTTATATCAAGAGCAACCACTAACCCTCCTACATCCTGTAGGATCCAAGTGTGGAACTGAGTTATAGGGTTGTTTAGCGTGAGTTGTAAGCCTTTGTATAAGGCGGAGGTAAGTACCTACTGGGTACTGAGTTGTAGGAGTGTTGTAGCACTCTGAGAGTAGGGCTTTGTGCCTGAAACTATAAGGCTGAGAAGCCTGAGCTATATGTGCTTAGAAGGGCACTGAGGTAGGTGGTATGCTAACCACTGAGTTGTAGGCCCTTGTGGCTGAGAAGTAAGTCTTGGAGGAGACTTTGAGATCCTGAGGGATCTGAGGTGTAAGCTCTTTGGAGCAGGTTTTGGAGAAGTGCCTAGTCCAATAAGATAAGTTGGATAGGTGGGAGGGAGAGTGGATGTACCCTTTTTAGGGGAGCTACTATAAATCTGTGTGTTCTTGTTATGTTGTTTCTTTATGCAGGTTGTGTACATCTTGAAAGCATAAAATAACTAACAACCAAATCTCTTAAAGAATAAATATTTAAGAAACTCAAAAAGAGACCAATATCCTATTCACCCCCCAGGTGATATAGCTATCCCTAAAAACAAAGATTTTCAAGTGGTATCCAAGGGAGATTACTCATAAAGGACTTAACAGTCTGAGTAGACCTCAAAGGATAGCTAATAGGTTTACATTGGTGGGTTCAAAAGAGAAACATATGGAGTGGAGCTCAATGAAGTTTCAAGTCTGCAGTAAGAGCAAGGACCACACTGGGCTGTTGGTATCTCTTGTAAATGATGATCTCTATGCGGATGCTAGAATAGAGATCAGGGCTCCTCTATCACACTTAGATAGTGACTCAGAGGTGGATGAAGCTGAGGAAGGTGAATGTAGATGCTGTGGGCTGATTGCTTCACGAGAGTAAGAAGAATCCTGCCAGGATCAGCCTGGACCCGATCAGGTACAATCTCTATCTAATTCTTCTTATTACTCAGGTCATGAGTCCATCTTCGACTCTGATGCTTCCTCATCAATTGATGATGAGATTCCTCTATCAGAAGATGATATCAATCAATTGATTGAGAATCATGTTGTACTTCTGAAATCTTTCAAGAAAATCAAGTTGCTTCTTAAGAAGCAAGCAGAGGAAACTACCTCCCTACAGCTGACTGCTTCCCAGCAAGATGAGACTTCATCTTTGCTATATCTGAAGATGAGGGAAGTTAGTCATCTGAAGACCATGTTAGATACCCATGTTGAGTCCATTAAATAAAAGTACTCTATTATCAAGATTCTTGAAGAGAAACTTGAAAGGGAGAATAGGATGGTGGCCAATATCTCTAAGATAGATGGTATTAAGAGAAAATCTGAATCTGAGTATTGTGCCATAGTCAACCTTTCATAAGGTAATTATCCCATATAACAGGTAAGACTGGTACTGCATGTATGGTCACTATAAGAATGGGAATTCTTCTTGCAAGAATACGAGTGTATCTTACAATGGAAGAAGAAAGGATGGGGGAATGAGTGCCTTTAAGGCTCCCCATGAAGAAGTTCAAATGGACCATTCTAGACCATTTGTATTTGGTGCCTCAAATTCTCAAGGACAAGTCAGTGGATTTCACTCAAGACCATCTAGCAAGTACTTAGACCAAGGGTCAGTCTACCAGTAAGCCTGACTTGGCTATTTCTGATGATATAATCAGCATGTCATCTGCAAATAAGACAGGTGTAAATAGCATTTAGAGCAAGCAAAGGAAGCCTGCTGGAAGACTAACCTTTAGTCAGATCCTTGCTGAAAGGAATCTGAAGAAAGTTGTTGCTCCTCTTCCTTCTATTCGGTCAGCAGTTAACCACACTGCAAGACCTGCTCAGAAAAGAAGATATAATATCCATGAATGTTGGTGTTGTAGAAAGGTGGGGCATTTTGCCCTAGATTAATGCCACAATACTTATGTGTCGAGAGCAAGAGTTAGCCTACCTGTCAGAAATACTGCAGGTAGGCAAGTCAGATCTCAGACTAATCAGAACCTAGTACCCAATACCTATTAGGGTCATAAGGTAAAGTAATCTGTTTTACATGACAGTATAAGTGTCCAACCCCCATGGGGTACTTGGACAGAAGATGTTCCAGAACTTGGACTAGAATAAGAAAGTCATCTTATGGATCAGACTCTAGTTTGGGAAAAACCAAAGATCTTCAGTTGGATATTGACCATTAAGGATACTCCTCTTACTGCCTAAGAGGAAGAGAATGTGGAGTGAAATCCTGAAGAAGGATAAGTGCACACCCATGGATGAAGACAATCTGAATCCATCCATTAAGGACAAGATGACTGGTTCGTTGGACAAAGTATTGCTGCCACACCAGCAAACTAGTCAGGAAAGTAAGCTGTAATCACTAAGGAAAGTTATAAAGAATAAGTTATTCTGAGTACAGCAAGGAAGGATCACATTATGCTCAGTTGAAAAGTTTCTCAAGTGGTATCATCAGCTGTCTGGCACTTTAGTGGAAACCAGAAAAGAAGTGTGCTCAGGTTCAACATTATCTGAACATGTAGCAAAGGATGTCCAAATCAGTGGGCTTTATGGACAGGCTTGTGGAAATTCTAAGGGGAAGACTGTCATGCTAGATGCTCCTATTTGGGGAGCATGTTCAGTCAGTGTTGTTGGACAAGGTTGAGTCTTACCTAGAGTACATCCGGCACTGAAAAGATCAACACTACTGTTGAAGTTCAACAATATCTCCATAGACAATGCTGAGTATGAGAGAGAGACTATACAGATTTTTGCAACTGCTGTGAATGAGCAATTTCACAAGAACAACTAGTTTGCTCCAGCTATTGTTGATATAAGTCAACACATTCCTATGGGATTAGCAGTGTAAAGAAAGACTTGGTATCAAAATGAGAGGGTAGTATCAAGTGGTTTTAAAGGCCAGCAGCTGCAGGAGAAGAGAAAGCTGGTAGCTGCACCAGTGGTATCATCAGCAATCAGCTAGGGGGAGAAGAGAATCATGTTGGAACCGATGTTTCACATGCCCTATGTTTGAGAATATCAACTCCCAGATTGTATTTGATCATGTATTCCGTTGATAGAGTGTGCAGGTTGACAAGTTCAAGTGAAGTGAAGAAGCCTCCTATAGATGATACCGTCGGGCGTTAGAAGTTATCGCTGGGTGGTAGCTGGAATTAAATGGACATAGCGCTCGGGAAGCTATCGGAAAGTGCTAGTACTACCGGCCGCACTAGCCCAATGAATTTATTCGATATGGTGCTCGGGAAGCTATCAGACAGTGCTTGATGTTACCGCCCCGCTCTAGCGCACTCAACACCACATCGAGAGCATTGAGAAGAAAAGTGTTGAGTGCATCGAGACAGTGGCGTTGAGTAGCTGCTATATCCGGGCATTACCAGTTACCGCATCATGCTAGCTGCTCGATGAAAGGCGTTCGACGAAAGTCATGCAGGATTTCTCGAAAAACGAATACCGCCAGGTGATAGACATTACCGCGCCGTGATAGCCTCTCGACGACTCGACACAGTTGTCCCGAATCGTAGTGCTCCATATTACCGCGCGGCGGAAGCGGTAACCGTGTGGTGCTAGCAGATTTGAAATGGCAAATATTTGTTTTGAATATTTCTTTCTAGATTTAGAGGACAGCTGACACAACAAGTGCGTGAACCTACCGCTGGGCGCTAATCTTACCGCCAGTGGTAGCCTATTTTCACGAAGACATATAAAAGGTCGCTTTGGTTTCTGTGCCTAAGGACTTGCAGAAAATGAAAGGATGGGAGTTTGTTAATTCTAGGGTTTGGCTGCCTTCTTGCGCTCCATTCCACAAGTCTCCGTCAAAGAAGAAGATAGTGGTCTCCCTCCCTCTTGTTATCAAAAGACTCCAAAGATCCAAGATCTACAATGAACACGAAGAGCCGACCGGTTGCCAACAAATGGAGATCTTAAGCACCGGTCGCAAATCGCTCCACTGAGTAGTCTTAGAGAGGGAGAACTTCATTTTTTTGAATATTTATATCTCTTATATTTGTAAAACTTTTGACTTTCCTAAATCTTGAGGAGAGGAAAATCGACCAGTAAGGGTCGTCGGATTCCGGGGAAGGATTCCGTGGGAAATCGTCCTGGGGATAAGGACGTCTAGATCTGGAGGATCTAACGGGGTTCTAAGACCGTTCTTTGCATGGAGGTGAAGAGCGGCTCGAAGACCTTTCTTGGAGGGAAAGGGAGAGAGCCAACCGGTCCGGGTAGTGGGTCGATATAGAAAACCAAAAGAGTTTTTATTTTCCATCGCCTTCGATCACCGGCGTCACGGAGATCACACTTTTGTAAGCACTTAAAACCATTATCATTTTAATTCATGCAATGGAACTTATATTTCTTCTTCATCTGATTGTATGAATGTTCTGGCTGTATAAAGTAAGGGGTTGTGTTGTGGGTTTGTGAACGAACTTGAGCCGGAAAATGAGTCCACAGACATACCGCCACGCGTTAGATACCTAATGCCCCATGGTAGCTTCTAGGACTTGATTTCCTGGAGCGAAATATTTTTAAATTCCATTTAACGCGTCAAATCTTATTGTGCGAACAGAAAACGGAAGTCCGGAAAATGGACAAACAGAAATTTTTGTATTCCAAAAACGGTATCAATTGCATGGTATAGCCTCCCTTTTATAGAATGGAGGAGATGAGAGAGATTACAAATAAACAATGTAGGACTAAAAAATATCATGTACAAGCGGTTTAAGATAAAAACAAGTCGCCAAGCCGTGCGGTTTGGTGAATGGGCAAACCGCCCGGCAACCATAAGAGAAAGATACCAAGCCGCCACACTAGACTGCCAGGTCGCCCGGTGTCCAAGTCGCCAGGGACATAATGACAAACCGCCAGAGCACCAACAGCAACAAGACAGCAACAAACCGTAGGAGAGAACCCGACAGACTGCCCAGACTGCAACCCGCCATAGTCAAACCACAAGACTGCCCGGTCTCTAATCTGTAACACTCCCCCTCAAGCTGGAGCATATATATTGATCATGCCCAGCTTGTCTCAAATGTGATAAAAAGAGGTAGATACCGGCTTGGTGAAAATATCAGCCAACTCTTTATCGGAGGTGACAAACGGAGTACAAAAATTTATTTCTTCAGAATCTTCTCTCGAATGAAATGGCAATTAACTTCTATGTGCTTGGTTCTCTCATGGAAGACCGAATTTTTAGAGATATATATAGTGGCTTTGTTGTCACAAAACATAGGTAGAGGATGGACTTAGACCTCTCCTAAGTCAAGCATAAGAGCCCGTAACCACTTCAGCTCACACTTGGTCGATGCCATACTTCGGTATTCTGCTTCTGTACTGGACCTGGAGACTACCGACTGTTTCTTGCTTTTCCAGCTCACAAGGTTCACTCCCACAAAGGTGAAAAAACCTGAAGTAGACTTGCGATCTCCTTTGTCATCGGCATAGCTGGAATCAAAGTACGCCTCAACCCTTAAATGACCATTCTTCTGAAAGAGAAGTCCTTTCCCGGGAGCTGATTTGATATACTCCAATATCTTCAAGGCCGACTGTAAATGACAATCCCTAGGAGCTTGCATGAATTGGCTAACCATGCCAATAGCATAGGAAATATCCGATCTGGTCACTCTGAGATATATGAGTTTACCAACCAGACGTATGTACCTCGTAACATCAGAAAGAAGAGGAGAGTCATCTGTCCATGTTTTATCTTCTCCAGTCACCATGGGACATCGGGCAGGTTTAGCCCCAGTCAACCCTGCCTCTTTTAACAAGTCAAGAGCATACTTCCGTTGGGATAGGACAAGAGAAGCAGGCTTCCGAGAAATCTCTATCCCCAGAAAGTATTTTGGAGAGCCCATATCCTTTGTAACCAGGTGTTTCCGAAGATGCTTCTTGGTCAAGAGAATCCCAGCTTGGTCATCTCCAGTGAGAAAAATATCATCCACATATACTGCAAGCACCACTAGGCCCAGAGAAGTTTTACGAGTAAATAGGGAGTGATCAGCAGAACTGCTCATAAAACCAACAACCGCCACAATCCCGCTAAATTTGTTAAAGCAAGCACGAGGACTTTGCTTTAGGCCATATATAGCCTTCTTGAGCCGGCAAACCTGTGTCTCTCCCTGAGCAACATACCTCGAAGGTTGCTCCATGTAGACATCCTCTTGAAGATCCCCAAAAAGAAATGCATTCTTCATATCCAGTTATGAAATGGGCCAATCTCTGTTGACAGCCACAAAGAGAAGGACCCGAATAGTGCTGAGACGAGCAACTGGAGAGATGGTGTCAAAGTAATCCATGCCATACGTTTGGGTAAAGCCCTTGGCAACAAGCTGAGCCTTATAATGATCCACATGGCCATCGGGGAGGAATTTCACCACAAACACCCAGCGACAGCCAACAACATCGGTGCTAATAGGAGGAGGAACCAGGGTCCAAGTACCCCGTTTAGTGAGAGTAGCAATCTCGTCATCCATGGACGCCTTACAATGCGGAATGGCAAGGGCCTCCTGATAGGAACGGGGGGGTGGAAGTGGAAGATATAGCCAGTGCGAAGTCCCTGCGAGCAGGCGTCTGACGATTATAAGAAAGAACTGCAGCAAGCGGATGTTGGGTACAAGCCTGAACCCCTTTGTGAAGGGAAATGGGGAGGTCCAGGTCAGCAGACGCCTCAGTATCCGGAGTATCCGTGGCGGAGAGAGCTGGCCCAAGAGGAGAGAGCGACGGCAGCAAAGAGGAGGGAGATGGCAAAGGTGGAGAGGGAGGAGTAGAGGATGGAGATGGAGGAGGAGGAGGACGAAATACCTCAGTAGGAGGGGATGGGGTGGGGGTGAGAGGAGGAGGAAGAGGAGAGTCCACAGGAAGGGGAGAGGAGCCGTTCGATAAATAGGAAGCATTTTTGAAGAATGTAACGTCCGCGGAGACAAATTGTTTGTGAAGGATGGAATCAAAACAACAGTAGCCTTTCTTAGTGATAGAGTAGCCCAGAAAGACACATTTGGTGGAGCGAGGGGAGAGTTTGTCGTGGGTGCCGGAGGGAGCATGCACAAATGTTGTGCAGCCAAAGATACTTAGTGGAAGAGGAAAGGGATCCTTTCCTGGATAGAGAATGGAGAAGGGTGTTTTACCACGGAGAACCGTGGAGGGAATGTGATTGATGAGGTAGCACGAAATGAGAACAGCATAGCCCCAGTAGGAGCGGGGGACATGCATTTGCGTAAGGATGGTCCGAGCAACATCAAGGAGGTGACGGTTTTTGCGTTCCGCCACCCCATTTTGTTGGGAGGTGTAAAAGCAACTTGTTTGATGAAGAATTCCATGTTGCGTACAAAATGAGGAAAAGGCTTGACTAATATATTCTTTGGCATTATCAGAGCGTAATACTTTAACAGAAACATCAAACTGATTTTTGATTAAACGATAAAAGGATTGTCATACATCAAATAGTTCGAGCATTCTCATAAGAGATACACCCAAGTACAACGAGAGAAATCATCAATAAAAGTTACAAAACAAGAGCTACCCCGACCAACTGTGAGGTAGGAGCAGGACCCCAGATGTCGGAGTGAACAAGATCAAATGGACGGGTAGAACCACGACCTTGCTTTTGTGGGAAGGAGGAATGGTGATGCTTGCCAAGCTAACAGGCATCACAGTTGAGAGGAGAACCATCCAGAGGGAGGTGAGGTAGCAGCTGATGAAGAAGCTGTGGGAGAGGATACCCAAGGTGGAGATGCCATTGTAGGAGATCAGTAGAAGAGGAGGAGAAGGTGGAGAGAGCAGAAACATTGTCGACTTAGTAGAGGCCGCCACTCTCAGTCCCAATAGCAATCGTCCGTTGGGAGCTCGGATCCTGAAAAGAGCAAGAATTGGGAGTGAATGTGACGGAGCATTTAAGCTGCTTGCATAAAGTTATAACTGGCAACAAATTGCAGAGAAACTTGGGCACATAGAGAGTGTTGGCCAAGTGAAGAGACGGAGTGACATGAACCACTCCCGTTCCATGAACTAGGGAGGGAGAGCCATCCGCAACAAGGACCGGAGGAAACCGTTCATGCGTTTCAAGGAGAGAAAAGCAGTGTGGATTGCCCATCATGTGGTTAGTTGCACCGGAGTCGATGAGACATTTACCTTGAGTAACCACGTGAGCACTACCTGAGGAAGTGACCACCGAAGCGGATGGCTTGGAAGAGGAGGTGGAAGCATCACCAGAAGGGAGAAGATGTGGATGCTTCATCCAATGCCGATCCACAAGATGCCCGGTGCGGCCACAGTGAGAATAGAGGAAGTGGGAAGAACTTCGACCACCAAAATGATGGTTGTGACTACCAGGGCTGCTACATTGAGTCTGGTGAGCATATTGTTCTGGAGGAGGAGAAGAGAGAAGCGGACGCTGAAGAAGAGATGTAACCGCGGCAATGCGTGCGGCCGTTGTATCCAAGTTAGGAGAGTCCGCTTCACCCAAAATTTGTTGGCGAATCATGTCGTAGGAATCAGGAAGCCGAAGGAGGTAGCATACAACAAGCAGTTCTTGAAAGTGCCTGTGTTGTTCGGTAATATCCGCAGAGAAGGGGCGATGTTGAAGGATCTCAGCCCCAAGAGCTTGAACTTGTTGATAAGCGGCAGTAGGAGACATGGATGGACGGGAAAAGAGGTCCGCATACAAGGTATAAATACGAGACGTCTGAGCCCCCTTTGAGTACAGAGCCGCAAGATGAAGCCAGACCTTCTTGACTGTCTCATCATGATGGATAACAGGAAGACATTCATCGGAAAGACTGTTGGCGAGCCAAGTGAGGACAAGCGCATCTCTAGCATCCCAGTCATCAAATTCAGAAGAAGAGGTGGCAGGAGAATCATCGGTAAGGTGGTGGCATTTGCATTGTGAGCAGAGGAGGAAGGTGAAGGAGACGCTCCAATTCGGGTAGTTGGAACCAACCAGCTTGGATACGGTGCCAAGATTCCCGGAGGGAATGGGAGGAGGTGGTGGAGTTGTGACGGGAGTAGCAGTGGTAGTAGAAGAGCTTGAAAGGGCCATGGAAGAATCTGCGCTGGTAGAGGGAAGAGAGAAAGGCCGCGCAGGAAGAAAGAGGCCGGTGCGGAAACAAAAGACCGCAACGGACAGAAGAAGAATCCGCAATAGAGAAAAGGGAGAAGCCGCGCCGGAAGAGAGCTGGCCGCGCGGACAGAAAACCGAGAAGCCGCGAAAAACAGGCTGCTAAGAAGAAGAAGGCCGCGCAAACAAAGAAGCAGAGTGCGCGAACAGAGAGCAGCGACAAAAGGAGGAGAGGCTGCGCAAATAAGAGGAAAGAAGGAGAACAGGTTGCGCGGACAGGGAAATGCACTGAATCAGGCGGCCAAGATCACGGGATCTGATACCATTTGCGAACAGAAAACGAAAGTCCGAAAAATGGACAAACAGAAATTTTTGTATTCCAAAAGAGGTATCAATTACATGGTATATCCTCCCTTTTATAGAATGGAGGAGATGAGAGAGATTACAAATAAGCAATGTGAGACTAAAAATATCATGTACAAGCGGTTTAACATAAAAACAAGTCGCCAAGCCGGGCGGTTTGGTGAATGAGCAAACCGCCCAGCAACCATAAGAGAAAGATACCAAGCCGCTACACTAGACCGCCAGGTGGCCCGGTCTCCAAGTCGCCAGAGACAGAATGACAAACCGCCAGAGCACCAACATCAACAAGACAGCAACAAACCATAGGAGAGAACCCGACAGACCGCTCGGACTGCAACCCGCCATAGTCAAACCACCAGACCGCACAGTCTCTAATCTGTAACACTTGTGGGCCATGAGATCCAATAAGTGGTATGAAAGCGAGGTTACTTCAAAAAGAATCAAAACCTGAAGTAAGACTGCCAACTCTGTACACGCATTCAATGAGGGTCAAGGTGTGAGTAGACCCCCACTGTTCGTGGGGAGTGACAATAGTCACTGGAAGACTCGAATGAAAATGTTTCTGATGACTCAAAGCATGGACGTATGGGCCATGATTGAGACAAAGTACACTACACTCACGGTCACGGTTGGGGATACTACCGTAGAAAAACCGCATGATAAGTGGGATGACGCAGATAAGCTTAGATGTACGAATAATGCCAAGGCTATGAACTCGTTATTTTGTGTCTTGGACAAGGCTGAATTTAACATGATATGTAACTGCGAGACTGCTTATGATATATGGCGGCTTTTGGAGCTAACTCATGAAGGTACTTTGCAGGTAAAGGAGTCGAAGTTGTTCCGACTCGAATCTGAATATGAACAGTTTTGGAGGGAGATCGACGAGGATGTGGACAGCATGTACACTCGTTTCACCAAGATCGTCAACGCTTCAAGATCTCTCGGAAAGAATTTTCCAAATGGTGACCTAGTGAGGAATATCTTGCAATCTATGCCTCCTCGCTTTAACACGAAGGTGACTTCTATTGCTGAGTCTCATGATATCACCACCCTGTAGATAGAGAGCCTCATCGACAATCTGAAGACACATGAACTTGAATTGAAGATTCAAGCAGAAGAATATCCCATGGAAGGGAAGAAGAAGGGACTGTCGCTGAAGGCCAAAAAGGAGAGAAAACCTGCTGAAGATTCTGAGGAAGATGAGGAGGAGAGCCTCTACGTTCGGGAATTTAAAAAGTTCTTGAGGAATCCCAAGAAGAAGGGACAATTCAAGAAATTCCTGAAGAGAGGAGCTGGAGAAGGCAGAAGATGGAACAAGCCATCGAAAGAGATGGAAAGCGATGATGAGAAGTCCCAGCTGGAGTGTTATCACTGCCAAAAGGCTGAGCACCTGAAGCGAGATTACCCAAGACTCCAAAAGGAGGAAAAAAAAAGCCAAGCAGGCACAAAAGGAAGAAGAAGGTGCTTAAGGTGCTCGCATGGGATAAGGATGGCTCTGATGAATCAAGCACCGCGGGCTCTATAAGTGAAGACGACGCAAACCTATGTCTCATGGGAAAGAATCAAAAGAACCATATGATCATTCCAGTGTCAAGAGAGACACTGAGGTAACTCCACCTACTTATACTGAACTTCTTGAAATTTATGAAAATATAGTTGATAAATTAGAAAGCGTTATTTTTGAGAAAAAGTCCTTGAGAGTCGAGAATAATAAAATCAAAAAGGACTTAGAAAAATTGAAAAGTGAAGTAATAAGAATTGGCAAACAGAAGATCGAGTGTCTAGAGTGCTCTCACTTGATGACAATGATCGAAGAACAAAAGGCAAGTCTCTCCAAGGCAACAGTGAGAACGACTTATCTCATTAATTTAAAGAATGTCTTGGAGAAAATACTTCAAATGTCTCTTGCCAAGGTAGAGGAAGGCACGAAACAATTTGTCAATCGGTATGTGATGCTTATGACTGAAAACACCGCCTTAAAGGCAAGGATCCATGATCTCAACTGTGTCGTCCAAAAGTTTGGAATAGGCCAAAAATCATTGGATATGCTTTTGGGAGCACAGTGTCATGGATCTGGGAAGTTTGGACTAGGATATGTGGGTCCAACATCACTACCAAGCTAAAATCACTATCACTCCAAGCCTAAGTCCACTTGAATAAATCTAACAATAAGGCTAAGAAGTCTGGAGGGCTACCCCACCCTAAAGCAAGAGCTCGGTCAACACGATAAAGGCAGCGTCCACTACCTATGCGATTGTGTAAACTGTCATAAGTTTGGCCACACATCCAGCACGTGCTTGAGGAAAAGTGCCAAGAAAAACACGCAAGTCTGGCTCCCAAAGTCTTCTACCTATCGTATGGGTGGGACAACTTGGGTAACCAGAACTTTACCATCATCTTCTTTTTAGGTCTATTGGCAGACTAAGGACACAAAGAGTGTGTGGTACTTGGACTCTGGTTGCTCCAAGCACATGACAGGAGATAAAGACAAGTTCCTTAGCCTGGAGAAGAAGAAGGGTGGAATTATGACTTTTGGGGACAACATCAAAGGACAGATACTTGGGAGCGACACTGTAGGTAACAAGGCATTCTCTATTTCAAATGTTTTGCATGTAGATGGACTTAAGAATAATCTAATCTCTATTTTCCAACTGTGTGATAAAGGTCTAAATGTGTTATTTGAGTCATCTACAAACACTTGCAAGATCATTGATGCCAAAACTTCTGGTCTATTACTTGTAGCTCACTGAAATCATAATGTGTACACTGTTAGCTTTGATGATATGGATATATCTAATTTGAAATGCCTAGTTACTAAGAATGAGAAATTATACATTTGGCATAGGAGATTAGGACACAGTGGTAGCAAGCTTATTGTAAAACTATCGAAAAAGAAACGTGTTAGGGGACTTCCCAACTTAAGCGGTAGTTAAAATGTCTTATGTGGTCCGTGTCAAAAAGGAAAATTTGTCAAAACCTCCTTCAAAAGCAAAACTGAAGTTTCCACGTCTAGACCACTCGAACTCATTCACATGGACTTGTTCGGACCTCTAAGTACATGTAGTCTAGGTGGAAAAAGATACAACTTCGTTATCATAGATGATTATTCACGTTTTTGTTGGACGATATTTCTGGCAAACAAGTCTTATACCTTTAGCGAATTCTCCAATCTCTGCACGCGTCTTCAAAATGAGAAGGAGCTAAAGTCAAAATGTATTAGATCAGATCATGGAGGGGAGTTTGTGAATGAAGACTTCTCAAACTTGTGCGACACCATGTGAATTAAGCACGAATTCTCAGCCCCTCGCACTCCACAACAGAATGGAGTTGTGGAAAGAAAGAATCTCACTCTACAAGAGTTATCCCGCGCTATGCACGCCGAGTTCGGCTTACCACGATCTTTTGGGATGGAAGCGGTTAACACGGCGAGCTATGATGAACCGAGTCATGCTTCACCCACTTTTAAAGTAAACTCCATACGAGCTGTATTTAAAAAATAAACCCTTGGTATAATACTTAGGGTCTTTGCTCGTGCTACTTTCTTAACACTAAGGATCATCTTGGGAAATTTGATGAAAAATCTGATCTAGGTATCTTCTTAGGATACTAAAGCAAGAGTCGGGCCTATAGGGTATACAATAAGAGGACCTTAGTGGTTGAGGAGTCGGCTCATGTGCATTTCGATGAGAGTTCCCCAACTAACGAGCCAAAGGCGAATGAATAGGAGGTTGAATAAAGTGTGCCGATTGGGTATGAGGATGATGAGAGAATCGTGGAGAGTAAATCTCAAAGTGTTGAACAAGGTTACAGGGATCCTAGTAACTTGATCTTTTCAAAACAGCATCCCCGTGATCTATTCATAGGAGAGTCATCTTAAGGAGTTAAAACTCGGTCTGCACTCCATGAATATTTCCCGAACATGTGCTTTCTATCTGATATTGAACCCAAGAACATTACAGAA
This sequence comes from Platanthera guangdongensis, assembly GCA_039583875.1. Taxonomy (NCBI): domain Eukaryota; kingdom Viridiplantae; phylum Streptophyta; class Magnoliopsida; order Asparagales; family Orchidaceae; genus Platanthera; species Platanthera guangdongensis. The sequence continues at coordinate 125,124,589 of CM077152.1, read as the reverse complement.
GTCTTAAAAGATGAATCATGGTTCTTGGCGATGAATGAGGAGCTAAACTAATTCGAGCGAAGTAAGGTATGGGTGTTAGTAGAATGTCCAGATAACCATCCAGTCATAGGCTTGAAATGGGTGTTAAAAAATAAACTTGATGGTGAGCCTAGGATAACTAGGAACAAAGTAAGGTTGGTGGCTCAAGTGTATTCTCAGATAGAGGGTGTGGATTTTAATGAATCATTTGCCCCGGTTGCTCGTCTTGAGTCCATCCGTATATTTTTAGCATTTGCTAGTTACAAGAATATTAGATTGTACCAAATGGATGTTAAGAGTGCCTTCCTACACGGATATATTAAGGAAGAGGTATATGTTGAGCAACCACCCGATTTCAAGAATTTCGCATACCCAAATCATGTGTATAAGTTAGTGAAGGCCCTGTACGGATTGAATCAAGCACCTCATGCTTGGTACGATAGGCTCACTACTTTTCTCTTAATTCATTGCTTTAGGATGGGTATTGCGGACACAACTCTATTTGTAAAGACCAAGAGTCCTGATCTAATTATCCTACAAATCTATGTGGATGATATTATTTTTGGGGCAATAAATGAAAAGATGTGTGAAGAAATTGTCACCCTAATGAAATCTGAATTCGAAATGAGCCTAGTAGGAGAACTTACCTATTTCCTAGTATTCCAGATTTCTCAGCGCCAAGACGGGATTTTTATAAGTCAATCGAAATATGTTAATGATATGCTTGTGCATTTTGGATTTGAGAATCTGAAGCATGTCAAAACTGCTATGAGTGCTTCTATTAAATTAGGAAAAGATAAAAGTGGAATTTTTGTCGATCAGACTTTGTTTAGAGGTATGATAGGATCTTTATTATATTTGAGTGTCTCTAGGCCAGATATCATGTTTGCGGTAGGAATGTGTTCTAGGTACCAAGACGACCTGAAAGTGTCTCACTTGAAAGCAGTGAAGTATATTTTTAGGTAACTTATAGGCACACAGAACCTTGGACTCTGGTACCCATATACAACCCTGACACTCCTTAAGACACTCCCGTGTCTGTGGCCGTGTTCATCAGGATGCACACCCGCAAAAGCACCCGAGACTCACACGGCCCTGGGACACGCCCATGTTCCAAGCCGTGTGCACCTGGACATACCCGTATCCCGCAAACACGCCCTAGCTCAAAACATCGGGCTGAGTTCGTCGACCACATTGACACACCCTGTGACACGCCCGTGTCACAGGCCGTGTCCTCACTCGACACTCGACAATCATCGAGCAAAATTCGTCGACCGCACGACCGCTGACACAACCCAAGCACGACACGCCCTGGGACACGCCCGTGTCCCAGGCCGTGTCACCCATGCCTGAACCCAAATTGACCCAAATTGATTTTAGGGTGTTATACAATGGATTTCACACTTCACGGGTACTCAGACTCAGACTATGCTGGGTGTTCACTTGATCGCAACAACACAAGCGGTACATGCCATTTACTTGGACCGGCATTAGTCTCCTGGTCAAGCCGCAAACAAAACTCGGTTGCTCTCTCCACTGCTGAGGCCGAGTATGTTGCCTTAGGAAGTTATTGCACTCAATCACTATGGATGTCTCAAATGTTAGAATATTGTGGCCTCAAGTGTAGGAACATTACACTTATATGCGACAACAAGAGTGCCATAGACTTGACATACAATCCACTGCCCCATTCTAGATCAAAGCATATTGACGTGCGTCACCACTTCATTCGTGATCATATCAAAAAGGAGAACGTGAGTGTAAGCTTCGTTGGCACTGATGACCACTTCATTCGTGATCATATCACTAAACCACTCCCAGATGCACGATTTTCTCTACTTCGCCTCGAGCTAGGAGTTCTGGATCTCTCACCCTAGATTTGTTTTTGTTCTGTTCATTGTGTTTGCATTTTTTTATTTTTTTTTCCTTTTAGGTGTTTGCATTCTGTTTTGATTTGTGTGTTTGATTTTGTTCTCAAAGAAACATAAAAAAACAAAAATTACAAAACAAAAAAAACTATTGTAGAACTATCATGCTATGGGCTCACATGACTGTAGCTTAGACCATAATGCATATATACAATGTTTGAGTTTAGACGTGTAATCTATGTAAACATTGTCCTCCAGTCATAGTGGGTTGAATCTATAGGTGCTTAGCAATTGAGTGCGACAAGACGAGGTCATGTGTGTTGACTATGCCTCTAGGAATGTGTGAGGATTTAGATAAGGGATTGACTTCACATGATACACACATCCTTAGCCCGTGCACTAAAGACGAAAAATACTATGCGTACATGCTATAAATTGTGACACTATATTCTTACATGCTAGAAATACGTTGAATAATCAATGTCACGATACATTTGTGATTATGCTAGGTGTGAAACTTTGGGCCAAAACTCTAATACAAAAGTCGTATGTATACAAGTTAAAGTGTATCTGTTTGGTACATTGGAAAATGTGTACTAGATTGGGAGAAGCCTCACCTAACTCAATGATATGCATCAAGTTGTATTTGATGTTGTGTTGAGTTATCATGTGCAGGTTAAGTAAATGGAAAGAAAAAATTTCTAAGTACAAGTGTCGACACCTGGGAATGGCTGTGTCGACACCAAGGGCCAGATTGTGTCGACATCCAGAATTTGTGTCGACACACAGAAAATCTGTTGACAACGCTGTGTCGACACCAAGGGCCAGATTGTGTCGACATCCAGAATTTGTGTCCACACACAGAAAATCTGTCGACAGCGCTGTGTCGACACCAAGGGCCAGATTATGTCGACACACAGAAAATCTATCGGCATTATCAGGAGCTGTATCGACACACAGAGAAGCTGTCAATACATTCCAGAATTCTGTCGACAATGACTGTGTCGACACACAGAACTTGTATCGACACACACCAGAATTCTATCGACACCAACTTTGTCAAGACAAGGAGTGTTTGTGTCGACACACAGAACTTGTGTCGACACATTCCAGAGAAGCTGTGTCGACACATGGACTATGTGTGTCGACACATATGAAGAATTCAGTCAACATTTTCTGCTGCTGAGTCAAAGTCCAATGAAGGCTGAAGTAATACAAGTGAAGACTTGACAGCTGTCATTACTGACATTGTTGTCACATCTGTTAGAGGTGTCAGAAGACTGTTTGAAACCTGAACAGCCGGTTACCATAGATGAAGCCTATATATAGATGTGCTCTCTCAACAATCAGACAGTTAACAACAAGAAGAACAACAACAGATAATAGATAGCTGATCAATTATTATCTCTGAAGCATTGAGAATCCAGAAGAAGAGAAAGAAACAGTCAATAGATCGTAGAGAGAGAAAACAAGAAGGAGAGAAGTTCTCATCCAGTGAAGGCAGATTCTGAACAGTCTTCCTGAAGAATTCAGATCAAGTCTGAAGAAGAATTCAGATTAATTTCTGAAGGAAGCTGATTGAAGATCAACTCCAACATCAATAAGATCAACCCTACTGTGTTCAGATTCAAGAAGCTTTGAAGAAAGCTAAGTCAGGTTGATCCTTAAGAAATTAGTTCTATCAAGAACTGATCAAGAAGCCTTCAACCAATTCTCTCTCCATCTGGTTGAAGATATCAATAACGTTTCATCACTAATTCTTGTAGGATCTGTAATAGATCTGAGTGTAGGAGTTTTACATCTCTGAGTTGTAAGCCTAAATTATAAAGGCTGAGGTAGGGCTGTTGCCTGAGTTGTAGGAGTGGGGTGTCACTCTGAGTTGTAGGCCTGTGAAAGAGGCTGAGGTCAGGCTGTTGCCTTAGTTGTAGGAGTGGGGTGTCACTCTGAGTTGTAGGCCTGTAGAAGAGGTTGAGGTGAAGCTTGTGCCTGAGTTGTAGGAGTGTGGATTCACTCTGAGTTGTAGGAGGTTATTCTTGGTTCTGAGATGTAAGATCTGCGGATCTGAGAAGAAGGAAGGAAGTTAGGCCGAATCTAGTACACTGCTAGATAGGCAAAGGGCGAAAGTGGATGTACCCATCATTTGGGGAACCACTTTAAAACTGGTGTGCAATCTGTGAATGATGTGTATGTGAATGTTGTGTTATACTTTCTGCTGAATACATTGCTGAACTAGATAGAATTATCTTCCTAAATTAGAAAAAGAATTGAACCTATTCACCCCCCCCCCCCCCCCCTCTAGGTGTTTAGATCATCTTGAAACAAATTCTTTCAAGTGGTATCAGAGGGAGGTTAGTCAAAGATTATACCTAACAGTCTGAGTAGATGTAACATCCCATGTTACTTCTGGACCCCTCAACTTAGATTGGGTTAGGCATGAGTGAGACTTAAGGTGATCAACTAAGTTTGACCCTAGGAAGTGGGTGGTAGCCATGTGGGGCCCACTATAAGACCATAGTCAAACTAGGTCAAACTAGCCTAAGTGAGGACCCTAGCCACACCATGACCCCACCACATTGCCCTAACCCTAAAAACAATCTAAGTGGACCCTAGGGTATGTCACTGGGTCAACATTTTGACCCCAGTTGACCAAGGTCAACCTTGGGCTTAATTTGGTCAAACCCACACTCATAGGCCTAATTAACCTAAGTGGGGCACCCCCTTGACCCAAACCAAGTTGGGTGGTGCCACTAGACCCATTCCCACCAAGTGGGGTCAGTCCACCCACCATAGTTGACCAGTCAACCCTAAAAGTCAATTTGGTCAACAAATTGACCTAAAGAGTGAAATGAAGGCCAAGTCAAGTTCCCTTGGACCAAGCCCACAAAAATTGGCCCAAAGTCAGCCCAAGTGAACAAGACCAACCCTACCCCTCTAAATCAGGAGAGAGAATGCATGCAAGGGGGTAAATTTGGAAATTTTAGGAGAAGTGGAGAGAGAAAGAGGATGAAGAGGAATGGTGGCCACATGGCCACCCCATCAGCTGGTTTTGGCTGCCCAAAACCAAGTGGCTGACCTCCCCTCTTCATTTCCAGCAGAATTCCAGAGCTGAGAGCCACATGGCACCCATGGTGACACAACCAAAGCTCAAACCGAGCTCACATTGGGCTTATCTCCCCATATACCCTCTATCAGCCCCAAATAACCCCTCCATTAGCTTCAGAAGGTCCAGAGGAGTGGAATTCGACTACTTACACATGGAGAATGGTGGAGAATGCAACTTTCGGGGAGGAGCTCGCCGGCGCACCACCACCACGGCAAACCGCCGCCTGACCCGCAGCCAAGCCCCGATTATGGTGCGTTTCACCTCACCTCTTCCCGTACTAACTTTCTAGATCGACCTAGGGAGATATCGGGCTCAATCGAGCCCGATGCCATGTGAGGAAATGGAGAAATTCGAGCTTTTCATTTCTTGCTCGGGTTCGCCGGAGGAGCCAAATCCGGCGGCCCCACCGCCGGGAAACGCTAGCCCCCACCTTAACGAAGGTGGTGGCGATATCCGCCGGCGGTGGTGGTGGCTCAGCTGGCCGGAAAAGGCCGGCCAACATCGTCCAGGTAGAATGAATCGTGGCCGTTAACTCATCGGGGACGATGACCAGATCCCGTAGGTTTTGCTTCAAGATTCGTGCAAACAGTTAAATGAATTAAATTAATATATGAATAGTGTCATTTTCTGTCACATTTAATCAGTACCCTTGCATATTAAATTTAGGCCTCTTAGAGACATTTTCAGAACTTAGGCCCTTAATGAAAAATGTAGCCTAGGGTCTTACCTTTAAAATGCCACCCTAAACATACATTTTGGTGTAGTGTACAGCCCTGTAGGACATTTCTCCTAGGACTGGTCCTAGACTAGGTCAAAAATTATAATGGATGCCCTAGTCTCAATATTAGTCACCATGATCCCAAATTTTGGGCACATGCATTAATAGGGCTTACTTACCTCCTGCCAAAATTTAGGAATTTTTAGAAAACATTTTCCTATAGTTTTTGGTAAAATATCAAAATTTAAATTAATGGCATATATGGAGTTCTACTCCTCCTCATGGCCCCAAATTTTGGTGGTGGGTCAGTGGGGTCACCCTTGGTGCATGATAAAATTTTCAGCACCTTGGGATCACTGCATGTGGGAGAATCCACTTGCATGTGCTAGCCTATGTTAAGGCTTGGTGTGCAAATAGCAAAAATGCAAATTTGTGTATTTAGCCCAATGGTGACATGCAAGTGTCATGAAATTATTTCCAGTGGTTCATTAGGGTAAATTTCACCCCTCAAATTATTGATGGAATTTTTGGAATCAAAATTCCATTTATTGGAATTTAATTTAAAAATAGCTATTTTGGAATTAAAAATTGGAAAATAGAATTTATTCAAGAACAAATCCAAACAACATTACCAAGGCATAGATTACATCACACTTGACCTAGGAAAATTATGATTTCTCTGTTTTGAAGAACCTTGGAGTAGATACCCTAAATTTCCCATTTTACCCTTATCATGATAATTCTTGAAATGATATATATATACCTCTGAAAAATTTGGGATTTATTCTACTGTCATACAATATTGTTATTAGTTTATCATGAATTTCTCAGAATTTATTGGATACATTACTTGTGTTAAATTAGTACAATGGCATTTTGGTAAATAACTTATAATGGAACCCCATAGGCCATCTTACATTCAATTTTGATGAATCTCTGCCAATAGCCATAATTTAGTGTCTTAAAGGCTCTGTAAGTTTTCTGGAATTTTTGAGAATATAATGCTTATACTTCATGTGTAAAATGGAATTTATACGGGATTGTTATTAAATAGAAAATGACAATAAATAATTTAAGGAAAATTATGAAATTCTGAAGGCAGTGATATTTGGTTAATATACATCTCAGGAAAAATTTCCTAAGTCAGAGGATGCTTAATTAAATCACTTCATGTGTAAAGTGGCCGAGCATTTAAATTAAAAAATTAATTAAAAGACCATTTGGCCAGGAAAAAATTATGAGAATCTTTAGGGTAGTTCCCTTAGTCCATAATACCCTAGGATAAATATTTAGAGGCAAGATGTCTTAAGTTTTGGAAGATCACATTTCTAGGGTAAACATAGGTCATGGTCTGCATATAACACAAATAGGTCTTGTCTTAAGGGAATTACCAGGGGACTGATTATCGGCAGAAATAAGAAAGAGTTCAACATATGTAACCCTGGTGGGTAGAGTTTTTCTTAGTGAGGGATCAAAAGTGCAAGCCTTAACTAGCAACTGGAGTGAGGATCGGCGGAAGACCGTCGGTTTTCCCGGTAATACTTTAAGCCACTAGGGTTGTACTAAAGCAATAAGGAGAGCTGGGGTGATACATGGGTAGTCATCAACTAAAATAAATATCCTTGCGAAAGGGAACGTTGGGCGTAATCCCAACATAGTTCCTAGTGCCCTTTGAGAGCCCTTCACAGGGAATACCGGGGGCAGTCCTGGGATTAACCTTAAATCTCTAAGTATAATAAACCGTAGGCAAAAGTAGTTTAATAGGTTAGGACATTGTTGTACCTTCTCGCCCGTGTGAGGCTGGAGAGATTCGTGATATATGCTCACCCGTTTTGGGGTTTGAGGGAGTTGGTATAAAGGCACTGATGTGCGTTCTCACCCGGGTTTGGGTTTGAGGGATTCAGGACGGGTTTTGGTCCTGCGAGCGGAAGGCTCGGTATGAATTACTTGCATGTGCATAAATATCGTGGCGGGGCATGCGGTACTGGCCGTTCGTCACACCGATGGCAGTACGGTGCACCAGGCGGTTGTGGGAGTTAGAGGGGCCAGTGGGTTGTTTTACACTGCGGTCTGGAGGACGACCCCCGATAACACACATTCGACCCAACAAGACTGACGGGTTTGTCAGCAAAGTACGTACGCGAGACTCTAGAGTGCACCTTGGACGTGTACAGAGGCGTATGAGAGGGGTCTAAGGCTTGGTAGTGTGCATACCGGTCTAGAAGCGGAGACGCCCGCTCCGCTGCTGCCGTAGCCACAGCGGTGGTACCCGAGAGTGATGCTAGCTCTCAAAAAGTGGGAACTAAAGGTCTGTGATCACAGAGTCGTTGTGTGTGAGTTGCACTTGCCTGCGCATAAAATTGCATCATATCATTCATTCATATTAGGTCATACGCTTCATAGATCCTTATCATATAAATTAGTATGGGCTCTTTTATATGATAAGTTATATTTCCTGGAAATCCTAACTTATATATTTGTATGGGCACTTATATAAGTTAGGGTACGATTGTGATGATAGCTTAGTGGTAGCTTAGTTTATTTACTTGTTTATACTGCTGTTTCTTTACTCTCCTTTACTGCACCGTACTTACTTACTTACTACTTGTGCTGTACTTAGCATTGCTAGTATAGAATTTCATTACTTAGTACCACTTTAGATAGATATTGTCACCTGCTTCCATTTTGCTACCCCTTGTTGTCCTCCGCTTCGTCCTCCCGCCCGGTGCCTAGGAGCTGCGGGGCGAGGTGCGGAGGAAACGACTTAGTCTTTTTGACTAACGGTCGGTGACCAACTATTTTTAGGAGCCCGTGGAGATGGAGCACCAGCACGTCGAGGAGGCAGGACATGAGGAGCAGATACCGCTTCAGCAGGCTACCACTACTACTGTGCGTCCTCAGGTGGGACGAGACTTGATGTTCTAGTTTAGCTTCCGCATTTATGATTTTGTGAGAGAGAGAGATTTTGATGTACTGGGCATAAGCCCTTTTTACTCTTTCTTTTGTACTTATTTGTGGACTATATGATGTACTATTCATCTCTTTTTCATGATTATACAGTGGCTTGTGGACTGGTATTTTTACATATACAGTCTTACTTCTTTCTTCTCATATTGGCCTACAGGTTTATGATCGTACTAGCCGGCAGGATCGGCGTGTTGCGGTGTCGACTAACCCGTGAGTTAGTGCCACCGTAAGACGGCGGTTCTGGGCATAAGATCCGGTAGCCCTCCTTGGTAAGGGGGAGGGGGGTCTTACAAACTGGTATCACTTGAACAACGATCATATGAGAAAGAAGTCCACAACATGGGACCACCCCCGCCCCAGCATTAGTTTGCGGACAAACTATGCAGCGGAAGCAGTGGTGTGCCCATGTACAAAAGTCACAGAAATGGTCCACGAAGTACAATTTGTTAGGCCAATTTTGCTTTAACCTTACCTTTATGCAACCTCCACAGGTCGCGGCGCCGCAAAATGCGGCTCCTCCCCCTCCAGCTGCCACTCCATTCCTACATACGGAGATGGGGCAGACCCTGACGGCGATTTTGGATGCCTTTAGAGCCCAGCAAGTCCCGGCTCCACAGCCAAATCCGGGGTCGAGCTGGCTGAGTGCATTCAAGAGCCTGTCCCCACCGACGTACCGTGGGACAGAGGATGCAGTGAAGACAGAAGAATGGCTGGAGGCCATACACGAGATCTTAGCGGGCATCAGCTGCCCAGTCGGCCAGGCAGTACCTCTAGCCACCTCCGTGCTAGAGGCCCACGCGAAGAGATGGTGGAAGTCAGTCCGGGAGACTACTTATGCGGACTTTGAGTTGTCAGAGATTTCTTGGGAGGAGTTTGGCGATGTGTTCCTGGAGCACTTCGTCTCTACTACGGACAGGGATGCTTTGGAGGAGAGGTTTTTGAACCTCAAGCAGGGGACCAGATCTGTGATAGAGTACCAGAGGGAGTTCTCCCACTTGGCCAGGTTCGCGGGGATTCAGGACACCGACGATAGGAGGTATGCGAAGAGGTTCTACCGGGGCCTCAGGGATGATCTGAGGCAGGCTCTGTTATTCATTTCTCATGGCACATCCAGACAGATCATCGAGATGGCGAAGAAGCTGGAGGCTGACCAGCTGATGGTGCGAGCCGGAGGGAAGAGACCATTTGATGGATCGACGTCAGGTGAGAGCAGTAGGGGCTCTCAGAGGGGCAGGACCATTGGATACAGGAGGGGTGGGGGACGTCGTCGTCCCAACTTCAGGCAGGAGCAGGGGCCTCCTCCAGCTTTGGCTCCCCCACCTCTACAGATACATGATCCGAGGAGACAGGATGACCGAGGCCACCGACAAGTGGTTTGTTATGGATGCCGCCAGCCTGGGCACATCAGGTCGGAGTGCCCGCACCGATTCCATCCCCCTCCTCCTCCTCCACCTCCAGTGGCCCCAGTACAGCAGGGCCGAGGACGAGGCCGAGGACGAGGCCGAGGCCGGGGATATCATGGCAGGAGGCGCGAGCAGGAGCAGATATACGCCTTGGACCTCACAGAGCCGAGAAATCCCGAGGAGGTCATTACAGGTACTTGAAGTTAATTTTGAATTTCCTTAAATTTTCCCAATGATATATATATAGTACTTGGAACCATAGGATAACCATTAACCTTCACATAAACAAACCTCAGGCATAGTCATGATCAGCGGCAAGCCCGCTCATACTCTTTTCGACACGGGTGCTTCACACTCGTTCGTATCCGAGGCCTTCATCGACGGACTCGAAGGCGTGGAGAGGTTCCCTGGACTAGAGATGAGGGTACGCCTACCCGATGGGTCGGAGCTGCGGACTACTGCACATTGCGACATGGAGGCCGAGATTGGCGGCAAGGCTTTTGAGGCGCCGGCGACTATTCTGAAGCTGCAGGACTTTGACTTGATCTTGGGCATGGCCTGGTTGCACCGGAACCATGCCCAGATAGATTGTCCGTCCAGGAGGATCACGCTGAGACATGGCGACTCTCATGTTATCGTTGAAGGTATCCAGCCTGTCTGCCACCTACTATTATCTTCTATACAGGCTGTGAAGGCCCATGAGCAGGGTGAAGAAGTCTATATTGTCTGCTTCGAGATGGTGGGGACAGAGGCGACTATCTCAGATATTCCGGTGGTTCGGGATTTCTCCGACGTATTCCCGGAGAAATTGCCCGGGCTACCGCCTGCTAGAGACTTGGATTTCAGGATTCAGCTAGTGCCGGGAGCGAAGCCGGTGTCCCGAGCACCCTACAGGATGGCTCCTAGAGAGTTAGCAGAGTTCCGAACTCAACTGCAGGAGCTAGTCGAGTCAGGATTTGTACGGCCTAGTTCATCGCCATGGGGAGCGCCAGTTCTATTTGTGAAGAAGAAGGACGGATCACTGCGATTATGTATAGATTACCGGGAGCTGAACCGGTTGACGGTCCGCAACACCTATCCTCTGCCTCGGATAGATGAGTTATTTGACCAGCTACAGGGAGCATTCTGGTTCTCCAAGTTAGATCTGCGATCCGGCTACTATCAGCTCCGTATCAGGGAAGAAGACATACCGAAGACGGCTTTCAGTTCGCGCTATGGGCTATACGAATTCACGGTGATGCCTTTTGGGCTCACGAATGCTCCTGCTGCATTCATGAGTCTGATGAACCGTGTCTTCGAGCCTTTCTTGGATCGCTTTGTGATAGTATTCATCGACGACATCCTTATATATTCTCGGACTCAGGAGGAGCATACGGAGCACTTGGCACAGGTCCTGCAGAGGTTGAGGGAGACACAGATGTACGCAAAATTTTCGAAGTGCCAGTTCTGGTTGCAGGAGGTGGCATTCCTGGGGCACACGATCAGCGGGGCTGGGTTAGCAGTGGACCCAGCCAAGATAGAGATGGTGAGGGATTGGCCACGGCCGAAGACCGCATCTGACATCCGCAGTTTCTTGGGACTAGCAGGCTATTACCGCAAGTTCGTGGAGGGGTTCTCAAGGATAGCACTCCCCCTCACGTCCTTGACGAAGAAGGATGCTGATTTTGTTTGGTCAGAGCGGTGTGAGACGGCTTTTCAGGAGCTGAAGGACCGACTCATCTCATCCCCCATTCTTGCGCTTCCATCCGGGAGCGAAGGATTCCAGATCTACACGGACGCCTCTTATCAGGGGATGGGTGCAGTCTTGATGCAGCATGGACACGTTATTGCTTATGCTTCGAGACAGTTGAAGAAGCATGAGCATAACTATCCAGTACATGATCTAGAACTCGGGGCTGTGGTTTTCGCCCTCAAGATATGGAGGCATTACTTATATGGGATTCATTGTGACATCTTTTCAGATCACAAGAATCTCAAGTATATCGATACTCAGAAGGACCTAAACCTGAGACAGAGGAGGTGGCTGGAGTTTCTCTGTGATTATGATTACAAGATCCACTATCATCCGGGAAAAGCGAACACGGTTGCGGATGCTTTGAGCAGGAGGGCCGGCACTTCTGGACCGGAGCCCCGATTGATGTCCATAGAGCTGCTTCAGATGATGGAGGACATGCACATTACCGTGGTGTCCGAGACCGAGCCAGAGGTTTATAGAGAGTATTTGAGCTCAGTGATCAGCTGCGATGATATACAGGAGCGCATCCGAGCACATCAGAGGCTGGATGCTGCGTTACAGCCGATTTTCAGTGCCCTAGAGAGGGGCAAGGTCGAGGACTACACACTACAGGATGATCTTCTTCGGTTCCGGGGGCGCATCTACATACCAGCAGGGGGCAGTGTTCGAGATGACATACTCCGAGAGGCACATTGCTCGAGATATTCAGTGCACCCCGGCATCACCAAGATGTGGGCAGATTTGCGGAGATCTATGTATTGGCCCGGGATGAAGAGGGAGATCACGGATTTTGTGACGCATTGCGAGACCTGCCAGCGTGTGAAGGCGGAATGCAAGAGCCCAGGAGGTTTACTACAGCCACTGCCAGTTCCAGAGTGGAAGTTTGAGGACATTGCTATGGACTTTGTACACGGATTGCCTCGCTCCCACTCCGGACATGATTCTATATGGGTTATAGTGGACAGATTGACCAAAGTTGCGCGGTTTATTCCAGTTCGGAAGGATGCCCCAGTTGCAGTTCTGGTGAGACTATTTGTGGAGCAGTACATCAGATATCATGGTATCCCCAGGACTATTGTTTCGGACCGTGATGGTCGGTTCACTTCGAGCGAGTGGAGGGCCGTGCATACTCACTTGGGATCTCGGCTTACCTTTAGTACCGCCTTCCACCCGCAGACCGACGGACAGACCGAGCGGACCATCCGGACCATGGAGGACCTGCTCAGATTATGCATATTGGATACGGGGAGGCCTTGGGAGAGGCTGCTACCATTGATCGAGTTCTCGTATAATAACAGCCACCAGGCTAGCATCAGGATGGCTCCGTACGAGGCGCTTTATGGGAGGAGATGCCGGACTCCGCTATCATGAGTACAGGATGTGGACACCAGGGCTCTGGGATCCGATTATATAGAGGACACAGAGGCTCAGATTCGATTGATCAGGGATCGGCTACTGGAGGCCCAGAGCAGGCAGGCAAAGTATTATGATGCTCGGCACCGGCAGGTGGAGTTCCAGGTTGGAGACAGGGTATTCTTGAAGATACGTCCGGTACACGGTGTTTCACGGGTGCGGAGGCACAAGAAGCTCAGTCCACGATACATGGGGCCCTATCTGATCCTGGAGCGGATCGGCCCCTTAGCCTACCGACTGCAGCTGCCACCGGAGTTGGGTGCACTACATGACGTCTTCCATGTCTCTTCCTTACGGAGAGCTCTCCTCCGGCCGGAGCAGCACATCACTACTACAGCCGGACCGGTAGAGCCTGACAGATCAGTGAGATTGGAGCCGATCCGGATTGACGATACAGCCATCCGAGTGTTGCGGAAGAAGAAGGTCCCTCTTGTGAAGGTGCTGTGGTCCAACCATGGACGGGAGGAGCACACTTGGGAGCCGAGGGATCTGATGCTGGAGCAACACCCGGAGCTATTCGCATCAGGTACATTTAAGTTATGTCTTTAAATTTCTTGATAATTCTAGCAAATGAACCCCGTAGACCTGAACTTAAATTTCGGGGACGAAATTATTTTCTTGTTTATTGGAATTTGTAACATCTCATGTTACTTCTGGACCCCTCAACTTAGATTGGGTTAGGCATGAGTGAGACTTAAGGTGATCAACTAAGTTTGACCCTAGGAAGTGGGTGGTAGCCATGTGGGGCCCACTATAAGACCATAGTCAAACTAGGTCAAACTAGCCTAAGTGAGGACCCTAGCCACACCATGACCCCACCACATTGCCCTAACCCTAAAAACAATCTAAGTGGACCCTAGGGTATGTCACTGGGTCAACATTTTGACCCCAGTTGACCAAGGTCAACCTTGGGCTTAATTTGGTCAAACCCACACTCATAGGCCTAATTAACCTAAGTGGGGCACCCCCTTGACCCAAACCAAGTTGGGTGGTGCCACTAGACCCATTCCCACCAAGTGGGGTCAGTCCACCCACCATAGTTGACCAGTCAACCCTAAAAGTCAATTTGGTCAACAAATTGACCTAAAGAGTGAAATGAAGGCCAAGTCAAGTTCCCTTGGACCAAGCCCACAAAAATTGGCCCAAAGTCAGCCCAAGTGAACAAGACCAACCCTACCCCTCTAAATCAGGAGAGAGAATGCATGCAAGGGGGTAAATTTGGAAATTTTAGGAGAAGTGGAGAGAGAAAGAGGATGAAGAGGAATGGTGGCCACATGGCCACCCCATCAGCTGGTTTTGGCTGCCCAAAACCAAGTGGCTGACCTCCCCTCTTCATTTCCAGCAGAATTCCAGAGCTGAGAGCCACATGGCACCCATGGTGACACAACCAAAGCTCAAACCGAGCTCACATTGGGCTTATCTCCCCATATACCCTCTATCAGCCCCAAATAACCCCTCCATTAGCTTCAGAAGGTCCAGAGGAGTGGAATTCGACTACTTACACATGGAGAACGGTGGAGAATGCAACTTTCGGGGAGGAGCTCGCCGGCGCACCACCACCACGGCAAACCGCCGCCTGACCCGCAGCCAAGCCCCGATTATGGTGCGTTTCACCTCACCTCTTCCCGTACTAACTTTCTAGATCGACCTAGGGAGATATCGGGCTCAATCGAGCCCGATGCCATGTGAGGAAATGGAGAAATTCGAGCTTTTCATTTCTTGCTCGGGTTCGCCGGAGGAGCCAAATCCGGCGGCCCCACCGCCGGGAAACGCTAGCCCCCACCTTAACGAAGGTGGTGGCGATATCCGCCGGCGGTGGTGGTGGCTCAGCTGGCCGGAAAAGGCCGGCCAACATCGTCCAGGTAGAATGAATCGTGGCCGTTAACTCATCGGGGACGATGACCAGATCCCGTAGGTTTTGCTTCAAGATTCGTGCAAACAGTTAAATGAATTAAATTAATATATGAATAGTGTCATTTTCTGTCACATTTAATCAGTACCCTTGCATGTTAAATTTAGGCCTCTTAGAGACATTTTCAGAACTTAGGCCCTTAATGAAAAATGTATCCTAGGGTCTTACCTTTAAAATGCCACCCTAAACATACATTTTGGTGTAGTGTACAGCCCTGTAGGACATTTCTCCTAGGACTGGTCCTAGACTAGGTCAAAAATTATAATGGATGCCCTAGTCTCAATATTAGTCACCATGATCCCAAATTTTGGGCACATGCATTAATAGGGCTTACTTACCTCCTGCCAAAATTTAGGAATTTTTAGAAAACATTTTCCTATAGTTTTTGGTAAAATATCAAAATTTAAATTAATGGCATATATGGAGTTCTACTCCTCCTCATGGCCCCAACTTTTGGTGGTGGGTCAGTGGGGTCACCCTTGGTGCATGATAAAATTTTCAGCACCTTGGGATCACTGCATGTGGGAGAATCCACTTGCATGTGCTAGCCTATGTTAAGGCTTGGTGTGCAAATAGCAAAAATGCAAATTTGTGTATTTAGCCCAATGGTGACATGCAAGTGTCATGAAATTATTTCCAGTGGTTCATTAGGGTAAATTTCACCCCTCAAATTATTGATGGAATTTTTGGAATCAAAATTCCATTTATTGGAATTTAATTTAAAAATAGCTATTTTGGAATTAAAAATTGGAAAATAGAATTTATTCAAGAACAAATCCAAACAACATTACCAAGGCATAGATTACATCACACTTGACCTAGGAAAATTATGATTTCTCTGTTTTGAAGAACCTTGGAGTAGATACCCTAAATTTCCCATTTTACCCTTATCATGATAATTCTTGAAATGATATATATATACCTCTGAAAAATTTGGGATTTATTCTACTGTCATACAATATTGTTATTAGTTTATCATGAATTTCTCAGAATTTATTGGATATATTACTTGTGTTAAATTAGTACAATGGCATTTTGGTAAATAACTTATAATGGAACCCCATAGGCCATCTTACATTCAATTTTGATGAATCTCTGCCAATAGCCATAATTTAGTGTCTTAAAGGCTCTGTAATTTTTCTGGAATTTTTGAGAATATAATGCTTATACTTCATGTGTAAAATGGAATTTATACGGGATTGTTATTAAATAGAAAATGACAATAAATAATTTAAGGAAAATTATGAAATTCTGAAGGCAGTGATATTTGGTTAATATACATCTCAGGAAAAATTTCCTAAGTCAGAGGATGCTTAATTAAATCACTTCATGTGTAAAGTGGCCGAGCATTTAAATTAAAAGAATTAATTAAAAGACCATTTGGCCAGGAAAAAATTATGAGAATCTTTAGGGTAGTTCCCTTAGTCCATAATACCCTAGGATAAATATTTAGAGGCAAGATGCCTTAAGTTTTGGAAGATCACATTTCTAGGGTAAACATAGGTCATGGTCTGCATATAACACAAATAGGTCTTGTCTTAAGGGAATTACCAGGGGACTGATTATCGGCAGAAATAAGAAAGAGTTCAACATATGTAACCCTGGTGGGTAGAGTTTTTCTTAGTGAGGGATCAAAAGTGCAAGCCTTAACTAGCAACTGGAGTGAGGATCGGCGGAAGACCGTCGGTTTTCCCGGTAATACTTTAAGCCACTAGGGTTGTACTAAAGCAATAAGGAGAGCTGGGGTGATACATGGGTAGTCATCAACTAAAATAAATATCCTTGCGAAAGGGAACGTTGGGCGTAATCCCAACATAGTTCCTAGTGCCCTTTGAGAGCCCTTCACAGGGAATACCGGGGGCAGTCCTGGGATTAACCTTAAATCTCTAAGTATAATAAACCGTAGGCAAAAGTAGTTTAATAGGTTAGGACATTGTTGTACCTTCTCGCCCGTGTGAGGCTGGAGAGATTCGTGATATATGCTCACCCGTTTTGGGGTTTGAGGGAGTTGGTATAAAGGCACTGATGTGCGTTCTCACCCGGGTTTGGGTTTGAGGGATTCAGGACGGGTTTTGGTCCTGCGAGCGGAAGGCTCGGTATGAATTACTTGCATGTGCATAAATATCGTGGCGGGGCATGCGGTACTGGCCGTTCGTCACACCGATGGCAGTACGGTGCACCAGGCGGTTGTGGGAGTTAGAGGGGCCAGTGGGTTGTTTTACACTGCGGTCTGGAGGACGACCCCCGATAACACACATTCGACCCAACAAGACTGACGGGTTTGTCAGCAAAGTACGTACGCGAGACTCTAGAGTGCACCTTGGACGTGTACAGAGGCGTATGAGAGGGGTCTAAGGCTTGGTAGTGTGCATACCGGTCTAGAAGCGGAGACGCCCGCTCCGCTGCTGCCGTAGCCACAGCGGTGGTACCCGAGAGTGATGCTAGCTCTCAAAAAGTGGGAACTAAAGGTCTGTGATCACAGAGTCATTGTGTGTGAGTTGCACTTGCCTGCGCATAAAATTGCATCATATCATTCATTCATATTAGGTCATACGCTTCATAGATCCTTATCATATAAATTAGTATGGGCTCTTTTATATGATAAGTTATATTTCCTGGAAATCCTAACTTATATATTTGTATGGGCACTTATATAAGTTAGGGTACGATTGTGATGATAGCTTAGTGGTAGCTTAGTTTATTTACTTGTTTATACTGCTGTTTCTTTACTCTCCTTTACTGCACCGTACTTACTTACTTACTACTTGTGCTGTACTTAGCATTGCTAGTATAGAATTTCATTACTTAGTACCACTTTAGATAGATATTGTCACCTGCTTCCATTTTGCTACCCCTTGTTGTCCTCCGCTTCGTCCTCCCGCCCGGTGCCTAGGAGCTGCGGGGCGAGGTGCGGAGGAAACGACTTAGTCTTTTTGACTAACGGTCGGTGACCAACTATTTTTAGGAGCCCGTGGAGATGGAGCACCAGCACGTCGAGGAGGCAGGACATGAGGAGCAGATACCGCTTCAGCAGGCTACCACTACTACTGTGCGTCCTCAGGTGGGACGAGACTTGATGTTCTAGTTTAGCTTCCGCATTTATGATTTTGTGAGAGAGAGAGATTTTGATGTACTGGGCATAAGCCCTTTTTACTCTTTCTTTTGTACTTATTTGTGGACTATATGATGTACTATTCATCTCTTTTTCATGATTATACAGTGGCTTGTGGACTGGTATTTTTACATATACAGTCTTACTTCTTTCTTCTCATATTGGCCTACAGGTTTATGATCGTACTAGCCGGCAGGATCGGCGTGTTGCGGTGTCGACTAACCCGTGAGTTAGTGCCACCGTAAGACGGCGGTTCTGGGCATAAGATCCGGTAGCCCTCCTTGGTAAGGGGGAGGGGGGTCTTACAGTAGATCTCCAAGGCAGAAATCTATTAGGCAAAATGGGTTCCATTAATAATCATAAGGAGTTTAGTTCTATGAAGTTACCTATATGCAGGAAAGACATTTTTGGTATATGGAAAGAAAGAGTTAGATTGTTTATGGAAGCTTCAGATCCAAGAATCTACATGACAGTCAAAGAAGGTCCATTCATCCCAATGAAAGTCTCAGTTCTTGATGCAAATATCAGGACACCAAAGGAGTATTCTGAAATGACAAAGGATGAGATCATCTTGGCTACTATGGATAACATAACACAAAATATAATAGTCAGTGTCATAGATGGTTCAACATTCCAAAATTTGATTCACTGCAAGACCTCCAAAGAAATGTGGGATACCCTGATTGTCTACATGGAGGGTTCAGAAGAGGTGAGAGAAGATAAAAAGTCTATGCTGAATCAGGAGTATGAAAGTTTTAGACAATCTAAAATAGATAGCATTACTGAATGTTACAAGAAATTGTTCAAAATAGTTAATGAACTGATGTCATATGGAAGAGTATTCAGTACATATGAGTTAAATGATAAGTTTCTGAGATCATTAACTAAGGACTGGGACACCAAGATATGTGTCATTAGGGAAGTGGCCAGATTAGCAGGAATTTCACCTCCAATATTATTTGGCAAACTACTATCTTATGAAATGCAGCTGATGGTCAGAAAGGAGGAGGAGAAAAGTAATAAGGTTGATTACAGAGATAAGTCAGTGGCTTTCAAGACAGAAGCCATAAGAAAGGATAAGAGGATGTCTTCATCTCCTCCTAGGAAAGCTACAAAAGTAGTTTCAGAAAGTTCTGACAGTGACACATCAGGTAGTCCAAATTCTGATGAAGACTTAACAGCTTTCTCAAAACAATTTCAAAGGTTTTTGAAGAAGAAACAGTGGAGATCCAAGCAATCATCCTCACAATCCAAGGATGATTACTATCAGAAAAAGAAATCCACTAGGAAGGACAGGTATAGCTCTAAACCTAGTAAATTATCTTCAACTAAGATTGTTTGCTATTGCTGCAACAGGCCTGGACATGTGGTAGCTGATTGTCCTGACAAAAGGAAATAATCTAATGATAAGAAAAAACTAAAACACAAGGGCAAGAAGGAGAAATCCCTTGTTGCAAAGAAGCAAAAAAGTTGGTCAGATTCTTCATCATCAGATTCTGGGGCTGAAGCTGAAGCATATATAGGACTGTTGGCAACTGAAGAGAATGTAGAAGAGGCTGAATTCTTGATGTGGCTGGATTCAGTAAATGAAATTAAAGAACCTTGTTGTAAAGGGCTGATGGCCTTGACAGAAGAGGATCAGTGCCATGATTAGCCTGGACCTAGTAAGGTAAACAGTTCTTCAATAGATTCTGATTACTATACTGGTTCAGAATCAGAAGCATCTGCATCAAGAGATGTAGATGAATCTAAATCTGAAGGAGATGTTCATCAACTTATTGATGAATATGATAACCTACTGCAAGCACTTAAGAAAAACAGAATCCTTAATAAAGCACATGTCAAGGAAATTGCTAATCTTAAGTTGGCTGCATTAGACTCAGAAAAATTGTTGGATCTAAAGATGAATGAAGTAGCCAAACTGAAAAACATAACTATTATTCAGATGGGTACTATTACATTCAAGAATGATCAAATCAAAAGTCTGGAAGTCAAACTTCAGAAGGAAAAGGATCTGATGGCTAAGTTCTCTAAGCCAAAATTAGCCTTACCTTTAATTGATGACTTTATTCCCAAATTGGGTAAGACTGGATTGGTCTTTGAGGGAAATGCAAGGGATGCCAATTCCAAAAGAAAAGGTAAAGCCCCAGTACAGCCTCTAGCCTTCAAACCCCCCCATTTTCTTCAGAAAATTATGGCAGCCAACTAATAGATATGATCATGATATCATACATGGTTCTGGTAAGCCTGAAATTTTGAATGACAAGGGTGTAGCTCCAGCACTCAAGCAAAGAACTATTGTACCAACAGTGTTAAGAACAGCTGACAGCAATGTTGTTAAAACTGTACCTAAAAAGAGGTATAAAAGATATGAGTGTTGGTGCTGTGGTAAGATTGGGCATTATGTCATGGATTGCTGGCACAACATCAGTGTCAGGAAGAATGCCAGCTTACCTGTGAGAAAGGCTGCTGGTAAGAATATCAAGTTTCATTCTAACATGAACCTAGAACCCAATAAAAGTTGGGGTTCTAAGGTAAATTAATTTTATTTGCTGCAGGTGGGTCCAAGTTGCCATGCCCCTATATTGTACTTGGACAGTGGATGTTCCAGGAACATGGCTGGAACAAGGAGAATGTTAAAGGACTATACTCCCATAGAGAATGGACCTAAAGTGATCTTTGATGGATCAGAAAAAGGGGTCATAAAATGGTTTTGTAATATTTCTTCTAGTTCTATAACAATCACTCAAGTGTCTTATGTAAAAGGTTTGAAACATAACTTGATAAGCATAAGTCAGCTGAGTGATCTTGGGTATGACATTTCATTTATTAAGAATGGGTGTCAGATCAAAAGGACAAGTGATCAGAAGGTGATCTTGTCTGGTTATAGAAAAGGGAATGTTTATTGTTTAAATTTTGATTATGAAGACATGAACTCTCCTGTATGTTTAGTTGCAGATGAGAAAGCATCTCAGTGTGTCCAATGGCACAAGAGGCTAGCTCATCTGAACTATAAGACTATAGGCCAGCTCTATAGTTTAGAGTTAGTGAGGAATGGTCCTCAGTTTAAGTGCATAAAAGAAGGTATATGCTCAGCTTGTCAAAAAGCCAAGCAGACCAAATCCTCTTTTCATAGTCTTGATACCAAAGACTCTGTGAGGTGTTTATACCTCTTGTATATGAATCTATTTGGTCCTATGCCAGTTCATAGTCTAGGTAGGAAAGTCTATACTTTTATGGTTGTAGATGACTATTCTAGATATACATGGGTTTTCTTTTTGAGGCAGAAATCTGAAACCCCTATTGTCTTTCATAACTTTGTTAAATAAATTCAGAATGAATTTAACAATTCAGTGGTCAAAATCAGAAGTGACCATGGAACTGAATTTCAGTCTAAGTGTATGACAAAGTTTTTTGAAGAACTAGGGATTCATCAGGAATTCTCCTCACCTAGAACACCTCTGCAAAATGAAATTGCTGAAAGAAAGAATAGAACTCTCATTGAGGTTGGTAGAACTCTACTTAATGACACTTCACTCCCAGAATATTTCTGGGCTGAGGCAGTAAATACTGCTTGTCATGTTCTCAATAGAGCATCTATAACTAAGAACCATAAAATAACTCCCTATGAGATTATGAAGGGCAGAAAACCAAACATATCCTACTTTAGGATCTTTGGTAGCAGGTGTTATGTGCTTAACACTGGCAAGTCTCACCTAACTAAGTTTGCTGTCAAATCCCAAGATGGGATATTTGTTGGGTACAGTAATAACAGTAAGGCATATAGGGTCTACAACTTGACTACACAAGTTGTAGAAGAATCAGTTCATGTAGTGTTTGATGAATCTGAGCTAATTGACTGTGAGTTGTCTAGCAATCCTTGTAGCTCAACAGGTTTAAAAGAAAAGTTGAACATGCTGACCATTAATGAAGACCAAACTGCAAGGCAGGATGTGGAAAATGATGGTTGTTGTCCAGGGGGAGTATAAGGTCCACAAGCTGACATTAAAGACAATGAAGTTCAGCCTGGTGGAGAAATTGAAGAAGTTCAAATTGCTGATAGAATGCCTCCAGCAATAAAGAATCTAAAGCATCATCCAGCACACCAAATCATTGGTGATCCCAAATATGGTGTGCAAACTAGAAGCAAACACATGAACATAATACTTTGCTCAAGTTTCCTGTCACAGCTGGAACCAAAAAGATTTGAATAAGCCATACAAGACTCCAACTGGATTGATGCAATGCAGGAGGAGCTGAATCAGTTCACAAGGTGTAAAGTATGGGAGCTGGTTCCAAAACCAAAGGTTCATAACATTATTGAGACAAAGTGGATCTATAGGAACAAACTGGATGAAAATGACATCATAGTAAAGAACAAAGCAAGACTGGTTGCCAAAGGGTATTGATAGGAAGAGGGCATTGACTTTGATCAGACTTTTGCCCTAGTGGCAAGATTGGAAGCAATAAGGCTATTCCTTGCCTTTGCTGCTTTCCAAGGTTTCAAAGTATACCAAATTGATGTCAAGTCAGCTTTCCTAAATGGTAATTTGAAAGAAGAAGTCTATGTTCATCATCCCTCAGGTTTTGTTGATCCACTTTATCCTAATTACGTTTATATACTTAAGAAAGCCTTATATGGTTTGAAACAAGCCCCTAGGGCTTGGTATGAAACATTGTCTACTTTCCTCATTGAAAATAAATTTTCAAGGGGGAAAATAGACAAGACTCTATTCCTTAGGGAGTCAAAGGGCAAGATGATCCTAGTACAGATTTATATTGATGATATAATCTTTGGATCTACAGAAAATAACTTTTGTAGGAAGTTTGCAAAACTTATGCAAGGGAAGTTAGAGATGAGCAGTATGAGTGAGCTCAAATTCTTCTTAGGACTCCAAGTAAGACAAACTGATGATGGCTTGTTTATATCACAGTCTAAGTTCACCAAGCAGTTAATTAAGAAATATAGTATGGAGTCATCCACGACCATGAGAACTCCAATGGGGACAAGTATGCCTTTAGGCAAAGATGATGCAGAAAAACTTGTAGATGAGTCTTTGTATAGAGGGATAATTGGCTCCCTCTTATACTTAACTGCTAGTAGACCAGACATTATGTATGCTACATGTGTCTATGCTAGGTACCAAGCAATCCCTAAATAATCTCATTATACTGCAGTCAAAAGAATATTGAGATATCTTAAGGGCACACCTAATCTTGGTCTTTGGTACCCTAAGAATAGAGACTTTCTACTGACTGGTTTTTCAGATGCAGACTTTGCAGGTTGCAAAGAAGATAGAAAGAGTACCATTGGTACATGTCCGTTTCTAGGTGGTAGACTAGTATCATGGAGCAATAAGAAGCAAGCTAGTGTGGCAATTTCCACTGCAGAGTCTGAGTATATTGCTGCAGGCAGCTGCTGTGCTCAGCTTCTATGGATTCAACATCAACTTGAAGACTATGGTCTCAAGGTAAGTAGAACTCCACTATTTTGTGATTCTACAAGTGTTATTTCTATTGCTAAAACCCTGTATCACATAACAGAACAAAGCATATAGAAATTAGATTTCACTTCATTAGAGAGCATGTTGAGAAAGAAGATATTTGTTTAGAATTTGTCACCACAAATAATCAAATTGCTGACATGTTTACTAAACCACTAGATAAACTAAGTTCAATTATTTAAAAATTAAATTAGGCATGTTAAACCTATAATAACTTGGTAAATCTGACTACGAAAATCAATGTTGACGTATAGTAGTTTATGTCGACACAAAAGAAAATCTGTGTCGACATATAGTAGTTTGTGCCGACACTTAAGATAAGTTGTGTCGACACAACAAAATAGTGCTGAGATAGTGGTGTCGATACTTAGAGTTTGGTGTCGACACATAGAAGTTCTATCATATAGATAGTTGTGTCGACACATACAGAAGTCTGTGTCGACACACATATATTAGAGTCAACTATTAAGAAGTCTGTGTTGACACATCGCAAACTTTGTCGACATATATTATTGTCTGACTCTATCGAGACATTAGAAGTTTGTGTCGACACAATCTCTACAGTGTCGACACTGTTGGGTATTGTATCCACACTAACCCAGATTTGATGAAGTCATCCTTTAACTAAGATAAATTAAGTTGTATTTGATGCTTGGTTTGAGTTATGTGTTTGCAGGATTCTAAGGGGAAGTGTAGACCAATGTCAGTCTACAATGGGTCACCAAACACAGGACCATCCAATGTAATCCCTCATTGTGTGTTCCAAAGTGTTGACTCATGTGTAGCCTCTCTAATGGGATACACTTCATATTCAAGCTCTAGGACTATGTGAAAAGGCTTGATGCTAATTTCCCTTAGAAGAAGAAAATCTGTCAGAAAAATTTTCCTAAGTAAAGTACTCGAGTAACTCCTTACTTACTCGATTAAGTTACTGAGTTTATACTCGAGTAGTAATTCACGTACTCGAGTAGTTAAGATATACTCGAGTCGTCCAATTATGGCTCTCAAGTAATTCATCTTGTATACTCGAGTAATTTCCTCTTATCTCTCGAGTTTTTAGATTTTCTCTTCTCAAATCTATCTAATTGAAATACTCGAGTAGTATTATATATACTCGAGTAGTTCTATCTTCTATCTCAAGTTAATTGTATTCTGACGCTCGTGTATTTCCTACTTACTCGAGTAGTATAAATCATATACTCGAGTAGTTCATCTACTACTCGAGTAGTTCATCTACTACTCGAGTAGTCAAATGCTTTTACTCGTGTAATCCAGAATTTTATTCCAGAAAAATTTCACTAAGTGAATTACTCGAGTAGTTCATGTTACATACTCGAGTAGATCATTCTGTCTCGAGTATTTCATGTTACATACTCGAGTAGTTCAATTTTTCATGTTCCAGAAATTTTCTAAGTGTTTGTCTCGAGTAGTCTCTTATATACTCGAATAGTTCATTTCTATATACTCGAGTAGTACTTCTTGAAGTCGAGTAATATACTCCATCTCTCGTGTAAGTACTTAAGTACTCGAGTAAGTCATTTTTATTACTCGAGTAACTGAGTCTCTCTCATTCTTATTTACTCGAGTAGTTTACTCCATGTACTCGAGTAATGATTTCTTTTTCTCCCATGTAATTTTTCTCATGTACTCGAGTAGTCACCTTCTACCTACTCGAGTAGTGCTGCATATACTCGAGTAGTTCTGCTTGACTCGAGTAATTTACTTTGACCTTTTTCAGAAATTCCTTAAGTCCAGACCTAACGGTCTTATTCTTAAACTCTGACGTGATTGGTCCATGTGTCTTTCTCTTTATGAATCATTTAAGTCTAATCTTCTTGTCTCCTATAAAAGGTCTTGTCAAACCGACAAACCCTAAGTTTTCAAAGAAAATTATTCTAAGAAAGTTTTTGCAGCCGTCTCTTTCCAGAAAGATTTCTGTCTCCTCTCTCTCTGCAAGAACCGGAAACTCGCCGCCGCCGCCATCTCTATTTTTCGACCGGCTAGGGTTTCTTCTTTTCAGAGGATTCAGATTAAGAAGACTCTACAGATCGAGATCTCTGCTCAATGCTTCTTCTTCTCATTCGATCGTGTAAAGTCGAGAAGTTCTAGATCTGATATTGCTGAAATTCTTCTTCAATATTCAGATAAGGCCGCACGCCTAGAAGAAGGATTTTCTGATTTTCTGTTGCAGTTCTGAACCAGAGAATTTACTGTTTGTATTTTTGTACTGCTTTATTTCATTATTGTAGGAGAAGATTTCTCCGAGTGTAGGGGTTTTCAACTCCGAGATTGTAGGAAGTTTTGCCTTCCGAGTGTAGATCCGTTTGTGGATCGAGTTTGTAGGAACATTGTTCCGAGGGTATGATTGTTTTCTAATCCGAGATAGTGGATTATCCAAGTCTAGTATATTGCTAGATCGGTGAGGGAAAGTGGATGTACCCAAGGTTGGGGAACCACTATAAATCTTGCCTCGTCTGTGTTTGCTTGTTTGATAGATAGATCTGTGCTTTGGTTGAGATTTTTTTATTCCGCAAAAAGACGCACAACTCACCTATTTACCCCCCTCTAGGTGATTTAGGTTGGCAACTATTATCTTTCAATTGGTATCAGAGCCAGGTTAATCGTTAAAAGGTTAACACCTTGATCAGATCCTTAAATAGTTGCCATTTGAGATCTACCAAATGGACAAGCCTAAAGATTTTGCCAAGCTTCCGTTATGCAACAAAAATAATTTCCCTATGTGAAAAGAAAGAATCAAGTTCTTCATGGAAGCTGTGGATCCAAGGATCTTCATGATAGTTGAAGAAGGTCCTTATATTCCCATGACCGTCTCCACTATAGATCCTACTCAGAAAGTCCCCGAGAAACTCATAGATCTAGATAAGGATGAGATTGCACTTGTCTCATTGGACAAAAAGGCGAAAAATATCATAGCAAGTGCAGTCGATGATTCAATGCTGCAAAATCTGATTCACTGCCAGTCTGCAAAGGAGATGTGGCAGTCTCTAGTTACCTTGATGGAAGGCACCGAAGAAGTGAGGGATGATAGAAGATCCCTACTTAATCAGAAGTATGAGGCTTTCCGACAAGGAAACAAGGAAACCATTGCTGACACATTTGAGAACTTCTTCAAGATAGTGAATAGGCTAAGGGTATATGGAAGAGTCTTCACTAATGGAGAGCTAAATAATAAGTTCATGAGATCCCTGACTAAGGAATGGGATAACAAGGTCTGTGCTATAAGGGAGTTTGGAAAATTGGCCGAGACAGATCCTCAGAATCTCTTCGGGAAGCTGATGTCATATGAGCTCCAACTCAATACCAGGAAGGCTGAAGAAGAGAAAAATAGGTCTGCATTCAAAGAGAAGTCTGTCGCTTTAAAGGTAGACACCTCTAAGAAGTCCAAGGTTGTTTCTCTCACTCCAGCACTAGAAGTTAGTGAAGAAGAAACCTCAGAGCCAAGCACCTCAGGCTCTGAACTATCAGAAGGAGAGTTCTCACTACTCTCTCGGCAGTTCAAGAAATTCTTGAACAAGAAGAAGCAATGGAAAGGCAAGGATGCCTCTTATAGAAGATCACGACGCGATGGTGATCGGCAAGGAAAAGGCTCAAGCAGCCATGACAAGTATAATTCTAAATAGAACGAACACATTTCGACTGACATTGTTTGTTATTGTTGTAATAAGCCAGGACACGTCATCGCTGACTGCCCTCATAAGAAGAAGGAGGGTGGTAGAAGAGATGAAAAGAAGTCCTCGTACAACAAGAAGAGGACAGAGAAGAGCTTGATGGCCAAAAAGGGTAAGACTCTTAGTGACTCTGACTCATCTGAGTCGAGTGAAAAAGAAGAAGCCTATTTTGGACTCATGACTCAAACTGATGATGAACAAGAGCCCCAGTTCACTGAGAAGGTAAACTCTCACACTCCTCTCTCTGATTCTGATGTTTCTGAACATGATTGTGAGGATAGCTCTTCTGACGATGAGTCAGAACTCATGTCCCAATATAATGAGTTAATCATGGCTTATGACAAATGTCGTCGAGTCGTGAAAACTCAGGCTAAAGAGATAAAGTCTCTCAAAGATGAAGAGAGCATCTTGAGAGAGAAAGTCTCAAAGACTGACTCCCTCGAAGAAAACTTCAATAATGCTATTGAAAAATATAACAAGGCTCTTGAGCACCTTGAACTCAAAGAGAAAATCATCAAGAAATTGGAAGCCCAACTTGCTTCTGAAAATAAACTAGTTGAAAGTTTCTCGAAGCCCAAGACAGTTCTTCCATTCGTTGCTGAATTCACAGCCAAGCCCAAGGGTGCTGGATTAGGCCATGAAGAAGCTCCTAGTAAATCCTCTAGGAGAAATAAGTCTCAACGAAAGAATAAGGCCGCCAAAAAGGCCTTAGCCAAAGAGAAGGGGAAAGTCCCTCAAGATAATACCACGTTCAAGAAGGTTATATTTCCTTCAAATGAGTTTGATTTTGACTCATCCTACGGGCACTTCGCTAGGCCTACCTATGTAGAGCCAAAGTCCCGTTATCAAGGATGGACTCGACCCAGAAAATTTTGCGAAAGTGTCTTTAAGGCACCTTATGAAGAAGTCATTCTTCAGAGCTATGACCCTTTCAATCATGGGCATAACTTCAAGAAGGCGCCAAAGGCAAAGCCTGTTGTAGAAAAGCCTGTAAAGGAGAAGAAGCCATGTGATTGTCATCATCATGAGGCATCTTCCTCCAGGAATGCTGCCCCTGCTAGACCACAATTCCAAAAGATCAAGCAGGAGAATTTAAGGCGAAGATACAACAGATTTGACTATTGGTTTTGTGGAAGAATTGGTCACTTTGCCATTGATTGTAAGTTTAATCCTAGAAATGCTACAACCCCACATGTTGGCAATATGAGGAGGATCACTCCTAATGCTAATAATCATAGGGGGAGTGTTCTAACCCAAGACCAAGGACCCAAACATATTTGGGTTCCTAAGGCTAACTGATTGTGATTTCAGGAATGTTCAAAGGCCAACAAAATGCCAATCTGGTATTTGGACAGTGGATGCTCTCGGCATATGATCGGGACAAGAAGCCTTATTCAGAATTTTACTCCAGTTGTGAACGGACCAAAGGTCATCTTTGGAGGTTCAGACCGTGGAATTACTAGAGGCTATGGTATGATTACTAACGGTAATGTATCCTTCTCAGATGTGGCTTACGTTGAAGGTTTGGAACATAACCTTATAAGCATAAGCCAAGTCTGCGATAAAGGATACATAGTTGAGTTTCATGCTGACAAGTGCTTGATAAAATCTGTTGACAATATGGAAATGATTCTATCCGGCACTCGAAGCAGAAACATTTTCTGTTTGAATTTCATTTGTATAGATTCTTCGACACCAGTGTGCTTTTTAGCAAAAGTTTGTGCGTCTCTTGGTGACCAATGACACAAGATATTAGCACATATTAATTGCAAAACCATAAATAAATTATTTTCATTGAACTTAGTACGTGATGCCCCAAATGTCAAGTACGTCAAAGATAGACCTTGTCATGCATGTGTAAAAGGCAAGCAAATAAGGGCTATCTTTAAAAGCGTTATTAGCAAGGATTCTAATAGGTGTCTTCATCTACTGCATATGGACTTGTTTGGTCCACTGCAAATTAGAATTTGGGAGGTAAGGACTATACGTTGGTAATTGTTGATGATTACTCGCACTTTGCATGGGTATTCTTTCTGAAACACAAGTCAGATACCTTCGACATCTTTACTAATTTTGTCAGGCAAGTTCAGAATGTGTACAACTGCTCCATAGTCAAAATCAGAAGTGACAACGGAACAGAATTCAAATCTGGGGGCATGATAGAATTTTGTGAAAGCTTTTGTATCTTTCATGAGTTTTCCTCTCCTCGCACTCCTCAACAAAACGGAGTGGCCGAGGGAAGGAATAGAACGCTCATAGAGGCCTGCAGGACCATGTTGAGTGATGCTTCACTTCCAGAATATTTCTGGGCTGAAGCCGTCAACAATGCATGCCACGTGAAAAATCGAGACCTCATAAACAAAAACCACGATAAGACACCTTATGAACTTCTGAAAGGCAGGAAACCAACAGTCTCATGTTTTAGAATTTTTGGCTGTAAATGCTTCGTGCTAAACAATGGCAAGTATCACACTACTAAGTTTAGCGAAAAGAGTTTTGAAGGTATTTTTGTAGGTTATAGTAGCCATAGTAAGGCATACAGGATATTTAATAGAAAAACCCTGGTGGTAGAAGAATCGATACATGTTGTATTTGATGAGACGAGTTTGCTGCAAAGCAACTCTTCTAGTATGCTTATTGAAGATGCAGGTGCAAAGCTGAAAGAAATTAGCTTGGATGAACCGTCCGAAGATAAAGACGAAAAGTTCATCAAGATCACCACTCTAACCCCTATTGGATAGGCTGATGATCAAGATGAAGAAGTCATCCAAGTTGAAGAAGTCACTCCGGTTATAGAAGACAATCCAGGTGCAAGGACTCTGGAGCTCAGACATTTGAAGGTTCATCCCATGGACCAGATCATAGGTGATCCCCGAGATGGTGTCAGAACTCGTAGAGGTACAACTAATGAGAATCTATATTTAAGTTTTCTCTCGCAGGTTGAACCAAAGAAGTTTGAGGAAGCAAACTCAGATGCATTGTGGATAATGACAATGGAAGAAGAACTGAACCAGTTCAAGCGCTGCAAAGTATGGAAGCTTGTTCCAAGACCCAAAGGTAAGAACGTCATTGGGACAAAATGGGTCTACAGGAACAAGATGGACGAGGATGGAACGATAATAAAGAGCAAAGCCAGACTTGTCGCCAAAGGTTATCATCAACAAGAAGGAATCAACTTCGACCAGACATACGCTCCAATGGTAAGACTGGAGTCTATAAGGTTATTCCTAGCATATACTGCACTCAAAGGCTTCACTGTCTACCAGATGGACGTGAAATCTGCCTTCCCTAATGGTGACATAAAGGAATCGGTGTATGTGGAACAACCTTCAGGTTTCGTTGATCCTAACTTTCCTGATTACATTTATTTACTGCATAAAGCATTATATGGTCTGAAACAAGCTCCTCGAGCATGGTATGAGACGCTGTTTAGCTTTCTACTTGAGAACAAGTTCACAAGGGGAAAGATGGACAAGACATTATTTCTTAGGAAAATTAAGGGCAAGATTTTGCTAGTGCAAATCTATGTCGACGACATTATTTTTGGCTCTACTGATGACAACCTCTGCAAGAAGTTTTCAAAACTTATGCAAGGGAAGTTTGAAATGAGCAGTATGGCCGAGCTGAAGTATTTCTTAGGGCTTCAGGTGAAACAGTCTGAAGATGGAATTTTCGTCTCACAGACCAAGTTCACCAAAGAGCTAATTAAGAAATTAGGAATGGAGAACACAACCTCGATGAGGACTCCAATGGGTTCAACAATGTCTCTAGACAAGGATGAAAAATGGAAACCTTTTGATGAAACCAAGTACAGAAGCATTATTGGACCCTTGCTCTACCTTACTGCAAGTAGACCTGACATAATGTTCTCAACATGTGTCTGTGCTAGATTTCAGGTGAACTCTAAGGAATCTCACTATGCTGCTGCGAAGCGGATTTTGAGATACCTTAAAGGTACACCAAATCTTGGCTTATGGTACCCAAGAAGTAATGATGGCGAACTAATAGGTTTTTCAGATGCAGATTTTGCAGGTAGCAAAGACGACAGGAAAAGCACTTCAGGGACTTGCCAATTCTTTGGAAGAAGGCTTATCTCCTGTAGTAGCAAGAAGCAAAACTGTGTGGCAATCTCAACAGCCGAGTCAGAGTACATCTCTGCAGGCAGTTGCTGTGCACAGTTACTTTGGATAAAGAGTCAGTTCGAAGACTACAGCATGAAGTTTGCAAAGATTCCATTGTTTTGCGACTCCTCCAGCGCAATAGCAATAGCCAACAACCCAGTCTCGCACAACCAGACAAAGTATATAGAGCTAAGGTATCATTTCATCCGGGAGCATGTGGAGCATGGGGACATAGACCTACAATATGTCCCTACAGATAGGCAAATTGCAGATATTTTCACGAATCTACTGGACGAGACCAAGTTCTCGTTCTTCAAAACAGAACTTGGGATGCTCAACAAGGAAGACTAGAAGAGGCTGGACTTTCAAGAAGGCTAAAGGCTCAGAGGTTAGTCAAAAGTTGGAGTTTTCCAAAAGTTTAAGTTTTTGACTCGAGTAAGTAACAGCATACTCGAGTAAGTATATGACCTACTCGAGTAGTAGAATGACATACTCGAGTAGTCGACTTGACCTACTCGAGTAGTGGAATGATATACTCGAGTAGTCGACGTGACCTACTCGAGTAGCAGACTGACATACTCGAGTAGTCAACTTCACTTACTCGAGTACCTCATTGACCCACTCGAGTACTTTCATATATCTACTCGAGTACTTTCATATATCTACTCGAGTACCTCTGTATTCTTACCCGAGTACTCCAGACTTATCTACTCGAGATATTCTCCTCACTCGTGTATATGCCGATTCATCTCTTATTCAAATTTTCTTATGCGCAAACTAAAGGCTTATGCCGCCAATTCTATAGTTTACTTCAGTATTTCTTTTCAAATAATTAGACCTAAACCTAGGGTTATATAAATAAGAAAATTCGGAAATTTCATCTACACAAAATCATTTCCGTCTCTCGAGTACCCGGCTGCCACTTCGCCTTCCTCCATTAGTTGAAGAGTCGCGCCCCTTCCACCTCCACGTCGACATTCTCTAGGGTTTCTCCATCTCCAAGACTTCTGAATCATGGCTGCCTCATCTAAGATCGGGGTTGGTTCGGAATTAGTCGCCGCAGGGATTGCAGACCTATCCGCTGATTTCCATAATCTTTTGATTTTACTCGACACCGCCGGCTTAACATTCGTTCTCCAAGAACCATGTCGTATCCTCTTCCCCGAAGTTGCAGAGTTTTTCAGGAATGTCAAGGTCAAGCACCATGGCACAGTCTTGAAGTCTTCAGTCAAAGGTATCATCATTAAACTCACTCCAACCTCTGTTTCTCGACTTCTCTGACTGCTAGCTCCAGATGCAGACGATTTTCTGAGTGATGAAGAATATTCCAAAACCTGCTCATTTTGTGAACTTTCAGCTGATGCTAAATACATCAATAGGTCTGATATGCATGCTGAAGGAAAATTCTTGGTTGATGTCATTGGCAAGATCCTTCTATGCAAAACCAACTTCATCCGAGCCATACCCCTTTATTTCTTTGAATTGATGCAAGCTATAGTCTATAGAAAAGCCTTTCAATTTGGCTTGTTGATTCTGACTAAGATTAAGGAGAGTATAAAGTCCCCGAACTATGCAAGGATAATTTCCCTGCTTCTCCATGAGATCAATCTAAAGGTTTTCAGTTTCTCCAAAGTAAGTATCATTAACCACATGAAGAAGGTCTCCTTCTCCTCCATACAGAGATGGGAGTTAAAGTTGCAAAATCCATCTCAATCTGCCAAAGTTACTGAAGCTATAGACACAGAGGACAGGACTCCATCTCCTTCTCCATCTCAGGTCCCCAGCTCCTCTAGTGCATCTATTGAGGGGGAGCCTGCTCCTACTGTTCAGGTCAGGCCACCTACTCCTCATCCACCTACTCCTCCTCCAGTCACTCCAGAATATATCCTCTCAGATCAATAGGTTCAAGAAGCACTCCTTTCTACTGATGCTGCCATAAATGAAATGATAGAAGAGTTAACTGTAGATGAACCACCTCCTCCTCTATCTCCACCAGCTCCATCCACTGAAATTCCCAAGGACCCAACTCCTGGACAATCTTCAGACACTTCTCCAGTAAGGACTCCAACACAATCTCCTGATGCCCCCAAAGAACAGCAAGAAACAATTCTCATTTCTTATGAGCTCTCACCTGAGCTAGCTGAAGCTCCTCTCAGAAATTTGGATTTTACTATCCCTCAGATAATGGATGAAGAGATT
This sequence comes from Platanthera guangdongensis, assembly GCA_039583875.1. Lineage (NCBI taxonomy): Eukaryota > Viridiplantae > Streptophyta > Magnoliopsida > Asparagales > Orchidaceae > Platanthera > Platanthera guangdongensis. Next base: position 125,090,827 of record CM077152.1, on the reverse strand, counting down.
GCCATGATACCCACTATAAGAGCTCAGAGCTCAGTCACTCTCTCTGAAATAGCTCCATGGGTGTCTCCTCCTATTCCTTCTGCTCCATCAACTTCTGCTCCTCCTGCTGCTACAGCTCCTGCCTCCACATACTTGATGTCTCAGATTGAACTTTTTCTTCAAGACCAGAAAACATACTTTGATACTTGTCTCAAGACTGTCACAGATAAGGTAACTGCTCTAGAAACTGAGATGAGCAGAGGATTTGCTGAGATCCAGCACAAGACTGATCAGCTCAAACATCTCTTCCAAATTGGTGGCAAAGCCTTAGACCACACCATCACCAGTGTTGGACAGGTTATGGAGTAAGGTCTAACTCTTGCCAATAATCAAATGGAACTGGATAAAAGGGCTGAAGCAACCAAGATGAAGATTTATGAGGAAGTTGGAACTTTCAAAGATGATGCAATCTCCCAGCTATCTATTGAAGTCAGAAAGGGGGAGAAGTTGGTAAAAGAATATTTAGAAAAATCTGATGCCCTCCAGAAAGAAGTATGGGAAGCCAAAGTTAAAGAGATTCATGATGATGTCCTAGCTCAGATACAGAGTGTCAAATTCCACACATATGACACTGCTGTTTGGATGCACAACCAGATTCTTCCAGAATTTTCTACTGATCCTAAAATTATTCCTCAACGCCTGAACCCACTAGCTGCTACTGATGCTCCTGCTCCTGCTCCTCCTCTGCAACCCACATTTTCTCCAAGACCTGGTGATTCTGTTGCTCCTCCAGATTCTTATGCTCAGGATTGGGAAGATGATCCTACAGATATCTTTCTCAAAGCCCCTCCTGAGATACTGACTTACAAGAAGAAAAGAAAATATGGTGAAGGTCCTTCTGCTAGCAAGTCTGTTCCTGCTAAAGCTCCTGAACATGCTGAGGTCTGGTCTCCTACTTCCAAGTCTCTCATCCTGGAAACTCTCAAGTTAGTTCTGGACTTCCATGAAAGCAGAAACATTCACTACAGTTCCCATGAATGGGAGTTGTATGAGAAGTCCATGACCAAAAGGAGAATCTATGATAGAGAATATGGAAGAAATAATCCAGCTGCTCCTCCCAGACCACCCAAGTATTATCCTAAACCTTACAGCTATCACAGAAGATAGCAAGAGAAACTAGACAAGCAACATCATCAGAGCTAACCCAAAAGACTCATGAGCTATGGAAATGGATTTTAGTTGTTAATGATATTTCTGGATAATCATATTTATATAATTCAAAGTTTTGGATCTTATTATCTTTTTCATAGTTTCTTGTTTGCTTACACTACTTGATTACTTAGCATTCTTTTTATGTCCATAATTCACCTTAGTGTAAAGGGTTTTGACTTCTACAAATAGGGGGAGATTGTTGGGTATTGTATCCACACTAACCCAGATTTGATGAAGTCACCCTTGAACTAAGATGAATTAAGTTGTATTTGATGCTCTGTTTGAGTTATGTGTTTGTAGGGTTCTAATGGGAAGTGTAGACCAATGTCAGTCTACAATGGGTCACCAAATACAGGACCATCCAATGTAATCTCTCATTGTGTGTTCCAAAGTGTTGACTCATGTGTAGCCTCTCTATTGGGATACACTTCATATTCAACCTCTAGGACTATGTGAAAAGACTTGATGCTGATTTCCCTTAGAAGAAGAAAATCTGTCAGAAAAATTTTCCTAAGTAAAGTACTCGAGTAACTCCTTACTTACTCGAGTAAGTTACTGAGTTTATACTCGAGTAGTAATTCACTTACTCGAGTAGTTAAAATATACTCGAGTAGTCCAATTATGGCTCTCGAGTAATTCATCTTGTATACTCGAGTAATTTCCTCTTATCTCTCGAGTTTTCAGATTTTCTCTTCTCAAATCTGTCTAAGTGAAATACTCGAGTAGTATTATATATACTCGAGTAGTTCTATCTTCTATCTCGAGTGAATTGTATTCTGAATCTCGTGTAGTTCCTACTTATTCGAGTAGTCTAAATCATATACTCGAGTAGTTCATCTACTACTCGAGTAGTCAAATGCTTTTACTCGTGTAATCCAGAATTCTATTCCAGAAAAATTTCACTAAGAGAATTACTCGAGTAGTTCATGTTATATACTCTAGTAGATCATTCTGTCTCGAGTAGTTCAATTTTTCCTGTTTCAGAAACTTTCTAAGTGTTTGTCTCGAGTAGTCTCTTATATACTAGAGTAGTTCATTTCTATATACTTGAGTAGTACTTCTTGAACTCGAGTAATATACTCCACCTCTCGTGTAAGTATTAAGTACTCGAGTAAGTCATTTTTGTTACTCGAGTAACTGAGTCCCTCTCATTCTTATTTACTTGAGTAGTTGACTCCATGTACTCGAGTAATGATTTATTTTTCTCCCGAGTAATTTTTCTCATGTACTCGAGTAGTCACCTTCTACCTACTCGAGTAGTGCTGCATATACTCGAGTAGTTCTGCTTGACTCGAGTAATTTACTTTGACCTTTTTCAGAAATTCCTTAAGTCCAGACCTAACGGTCTTATTCTTAAACTCTGACGTGATTGATCTACGTGTCTTTCTCTTTATGAATCATTTAAGTCTAATCTTCTTGTCTCCTATAAAAGGTCTTGTCAAACCGACAAACCCTAATTTTTCAAATAAAATTACTCTAAGAAAGTTTTTGCAGTCATCTCTTTCCAGAAAGATTTCTGTCTCCTCTCTCTCTCTGTAAGAACCGGAAACTCGTCATCGCCGCCATCTCTATTTTCTGACCGGCTAGGGTTTCTTTTTTTCAGAGGATTCAGATTAAGAAGACTCTACAGATTGAGATCTTCGCTCAACGCTTCATCTTCTCATTCGATCGTGTAAAGTCAAGAAGTTCCAGATCTGATATTGCCGAAATTCTTCTTCAATATTCTGATAAAGCCGCATGCCTTGAAGAAGGATTTTCTGATTTTCTGTTGCAGATCTGAACCAGAGAATTTACTGTTTGTATTTCTGTACTGCTTTATTTCATTATTGTAGGAGAAGATTTCTCCGAGTGTATGGGTTTTCAACTCCGAGATTGTAGGAAGTTTTGCCTTCCGAGTGTAGATCCATTTGTGGATCGATTTTTTAGGAACATTGTTCCGAGGGTAGGATTGTTTTCCAATCCGAGATAGTGGAGTAGCCAAGTCTAGTATATTGCTAGATCGGTGAGGGAAAGTGGATGTACCCAAGGTTGGAGAACCACTATAAATCTTGCCTTGTCTGTGTTTGCTTGTTTGGTAGATAGATCTGTACTTTGGTTGAGATTTTTTTATTCCGCAAAAAGACGCACAACTCACCTATTCACCCCCCCCCCTCTAGGTGATTTAGGTTGGCAACTATTATCTTTCAGACACATTAAGTATCTATTATCCCATCTTTTGGCCTTCTGTGTTGAGAAACATATAAATAGGTCACAGAACAATTTTGTCGAGTAAGCTCTCAACATTTTCGAGACCCAAATCTTGAGTCGACAAACCTTCTTCTCTCTTCTCCTCAAATTTCTCATCATCAATGGCGCCAAAGTTAGAGACCAACATCAACGAAGGCTATGAGTTAGTTCGCAATGCTTTTGAGAGTGCAGAGATTGAGATTCGAGATGTGATAACCCTAATCCAAGAGAATGGTTTAGAATATCTAGTCTTCGAACCTACCAAGATCTGGAAGACAGAAATTCTTGATTCTATACAAAAGCAACCTTGGATTCAATTGGATTGAAGATTAGGTCATCAATTCAAGGCAGCAAGGTGAAACTTACCCAAAAGCGTTTGAGAAAAACACTTCAATTGCCCAGGACTCAGGAAGATTATGAAGTTACATCTTCAATGACCAAAGAAGCTCTTCAGTGGTGTGGCTTGAATCCCAACACTAAGATTGAATCATCCATGCAAAGGAAAGGAATGAACTCACAAAGAAAATTTCTCTCAGAGATTGTGGGAAAAGTAATTCTCTGCAAACCAGGCAGACATGACATGATCTCAGCATATATGTTCAGCTTGATGACCAGAATTATTTTCAAACTAAAGACTAACTGGTCTGCAGTGATTTTTGACAAGATCAAGGAAAGCCTGAAGAAACCTAATCTAGGTAGAATTCTGAGTCTGTATCTGGCAATAAATATTCTTGAAGTGCTGAACCACACCACTGGATCTAGAATAAATCACATGAGAAGAATGGATATGAAAATACTATCTAGGTGGGAAAGAGTTTTGACAAAAAATGGTTCTACACCATAGAAACAACCACCACTGCAAAAGAAAAAGACAACCCTCAGGAAGCCTGAATCTTCTAGTGATTTAGAAGAGCAAGTAATCTTCAGTTCAGATGAAGAACAACAAGAATCTACAAGGAAATCATCTGCTCCTAAGAATGTAGATGATAGTCAAATGCAGGTGGAGTATATACCAGAGAGCACCATCCCACTAGATCAAGTTCAGGATGTGCCTCCTCTAGGGGGAGCCAATGAACTTTCCCCAATTCAACAAGAACTCTTGCCTCCAGAAAGTGCTCCAGAGAAAGAGCAAGCTGCCTTAGAGAGTGAAACAGCCACTCAAACAATTCTTGAGGTAATAAATGATATTAATCAAACTATACTAGATACTGAGCGAGATACATTAACTGTGCTTCTATCTGATGTTGAACAGACACATCATGATAACATCCCTGCATAGAATATATATATGGATAATATATCTGCATTAGATGATATTCCATTAAATGTTCAAGATACAGATATTCCTCCAGTTCAACTACAACAAGAATTTACTCTTGAGGAATTATTCCCTGATTTACAAGAAGTAAGAACTGAGGAAGTTGTGCAAAGAACTGAGGGGGAGGAGCCAGGGACTCAGGGGGAGTTGCCAAGAGCTGATAAGGAGTTGCCCTCAAGTCCAAAGGACACAGTAAATCTAGAAAGTTCTTCAGAATCTGATGATGGAGAAGCACAAAGGGCAAAGAAGAGAAAATTGATGGTTTACAAGAAGAAAAGCTCAAATTATAAGAAAGCTTTACAGATAGCCTCACAACCCTCAACACCAACAGTTTATTTCAGTTCATTGTTGGTTGCTATGCAAATTAAAATGGATGAGCAAAAAGTAGCCTTGTAAAAATATATGGATGAAAGCCATAAGGACCTTTAATTCACTTTGGCTCAAGACATAAAATCCATCATATTTTAAGTTAACCAGAATAAGAAGGAGATGACAGATTGCTTCCATAAAGGAGATAATGTTGTAGTTTATCTGGCCAAACAGCAACAAGAGGCATAGACACAAATTGATGATATAGTGGTCAAACAAGGATATCTCCTAGAAAATCAACTTGGGATGAATGATAATCTTACTGAATCACATAATGTGATTGTTACTGAGTTAAAGAATAATGCCACTGCATTAACTGAGGAAAGGACTAAAGGGAATTCAGAGTTTGATAAGAAACTTCAAGAAGACTTAGCCACTTTCCAATCAGCCATTCAAGCCTCTCAGAATATCATATCTACTCAGATACAGAAGTTTAAAGCTTATTATACAGAGGGAACCAATTATCTGGTTAATCAAATAAGGTTCCAAAAGAATGATCTCAGGGATCATATTGAAAGAGAAGTCATAAAGGGGGAGAGGTTGATAGTCAATGCTAGCTCAGAGCATGCTAAATGGATAACAAATGTTGTTAGAGCAGCTCTGGGATATCCACCCCTATGTGATGATGATGATAATACAACTGAGTAAGGTATTCAAGCTGCAGGAAATGAAGGGGGTCAGCAGGAGGTAGCTTAAATCATATACCCCCCATCTAACTTTGAGGAAATTCAACAACTGGTTCACCAGATGTATAGCCCTCCAGAGGCTACTAAAAATATTATAATTGAGAAAGTTGAAATGTCAGCGGTAGCACTGAATAAAGAGCAAGAAGCTCAGCTCTCAAAGAAAAGATTTAGAGAGCAGGCTGAACTGAAGCCTGATTTTGAAAGATGGAGTCCAACCTCCAGAAATATAATACTCACTGTCTGGCAAGCTGTCAAAGACAAAATGCATGATAGAGGCAAGTGGTATTCTGAAGTTGAGTGGAATAAATATCTACAAAGACAAGATGTGATACAACAGTTCAGGAGGGATCATAAGGCTGGGAGAATACCTGCTACAGCAGTAGAACCCAGAAAATACTTTCCTAAGCCTTTTCACTAATTTGAAAGGCAAAGAGTTAAGGCTGAAGAACTTAAGAAGAAGGATCTCAAAGGCAAGAAGCCAACTGAAGATATTGAAGCTTCATTACAAGCAAGGATCCAGTCTGGAAAAGGCATAGTGATCAAGGAGCCTGATTAGCCTTAAGATAGATTGACTAGACTATAAAACATTGTAATTTTCAGTTTTAAACTCCATGTAATCTGTTGTCAACAAACTATTGTGAAGTTTCAAACAAAACAATGATTCATGCTTGTTATTGTTGTATCATATTATGTGATGATATTATTTACTTGTTTTGTTTATATGTTTCCATGTCATTGAATGTTTTTATACATCATATTGTTAATTTTATTATAAGTGATGTATATCATTGACTAAGGGTTATGACTTCTCCAAATAGGGGGAGATTGTTGGGTACATTGGAAAATATATACCAGATTTGGAGAAGCCTTACCTAACTCAATGATATGCATTAAGTTGTATTTGATGTTGTGTTGAGTTATCATGTGCAGGTTAAGTAAATGGAAAGGAAAATTTTCTAAGTACAAGTGTCGACACCTGGGAATGGCTGTGTCAACACCAAGGGCCAGATTGTGTCGACATCCAGAATTTGTGTCAACACACAGAAAATCTGTCGACAACGTTGTGTCGACACCAAGGGCCAGATTGTGTCGACATCCAGAATTTGTGTCGACACACAGAAAATCTGTCGATAACGTTGTGTCGACACCAAGGGCCAGATTGTGTCGACACACAAAAAATCTGTCGACATTATCAGGAGCTATGTCGACACACAGAGAAGCTGTTAACACATTCCAGAATTCTATCGACAATGACTGTGTCGACACACAGAACTTGTGTCGACACACACCAGAATTCTGTTGACACCAACTTTGTCAAGACAAGGAGTGTTTGTGTCGACACACAGAATTAATGTCGACACATTCCACAGAATCTGTGTCGACAACAACAAGACTTGTGTCGACACATGGACTATGTGTGTCGACACATACGAAGAATTCAGTCGACATTCTATGCTGCTGAGTCAAAGTCCAATGAAGGCTGAAGTAATACAAGTGAAGACTTGACAGCTGTCATTACTGACATTGCTGTCACATCTGTCAGAGGTGTCGGAAGACTGTTTGAAACCTGAACAGCTGGTTACCATGGATGAAGCCTATATATATGTGCTCTCTCAACAATCAGACAGTTAACAACTAGAAGAACAACAACAGATAACAGATAGCTGATCAATTATTATCTCTAAAGGATTGAGAATCCAGAAGAAGAGAAAGAAACAGTCAACAAATCATAGAGAGAGAAAAACAAGAAGGAGAGAAGTTCTCATCCAGTGAAGGCAGATTCTGAACAGTCTGCCTGAAGAATTCAGATCAAGTCTGAAGAAGAATTCAGATTAATTTCTGAAGGAAGCTGATTGAAGATCAACTCCAACATCAAGAAGATCAACCCTACTATGTTCAGATTCAAGAAGCTTTGAAGAAAGCTAAGTCGGGTTGATCCTTAAGAAATCAGTTCTATCAAGAAGCCTTCAACCAATTCTCTCTCCATCTGGTTGAAGATATCAACAACTTTTCATCACTAATTCTTGTAGGATCTGTAATAGATCTGAGTGTACGAGATTTACATCTCTGAGTTGTAAGCCTAAATTATAAAGGCTGAGGTAGGGCTGTTTCATGAGTTGTAGGAGTGGGGTGTCACTCTGAGTTGTAGGCCTGTAAAAGAGGCTGAGGTAGGGTTGTTGCTTGAGTTGTAGGAGTGGGGTGTCACTCTGAGTTGTAGCCCTGTGGAATAGGCTGAGGTAGGGCTTGTGCCTGAGTTGTAGGAGTGTGGATTCACTCTGAGTTGTAGTAACCATTCTTGGTTCTGAGCTATAAGATCTGTGGATCTGAGAAGAAGGAAGGAAGTTAGGCCGAATCTAGTACACTGCTAGATAGGCGAATGGGGAAAGTGGATGTACCCATCATTTGGGGAACCACTATAAAACTGGTGTGCAATCTATAAATGTTGTGTATATGAATGTTGTGTTATACTTTCTGCTGAATACATTGCTGAACTAGATAGAATTATCTGCCTAAGTTAGAAAAAGAATTGAACCTATTCACCCCCCCCCCCCCTCTAGGTGTTTAGAACATCTTGAAATCAATTCTTTCAGTATCTATCTAGGTGGATAGATTTTGATTGACTCGGGGCTCTGTGAATAAAAAAATGATAACAAAAGTGATAGCTCTTCGATAACAAAATAAAAATATGCTTGCTATCACATCTCTTATCACGGTCCCCCAAGCACTACTCACTCCTCCTGATAAGTCTTCATGAGTATTGTAAGGATGAGCAACTTAGTTAAAGAGTCACTTTGATCTTGTGCATCGACTATATCTTTAAATTAGTGTCCCTAGTTCTTGCCCATGTATGACATCGAATGACATGTGAGGTGATTATTCATCTTAGTTCTCTTGTGTTAGGTTCCTAGCCGATCGAGATTCACATGGACAATATGTTATTTTTTTCTTTGGTGTTATCTCGCTTTCATTGCTACACGTACACATGTCACTGCCTTATCTAAAACTTCCGTGCATAAGAATTGGACTGCAACTACACTATCCTTCTCTTTCGCACAATACATATTAGCACACGATTTACACTCATGATGTTTTCAATGTTTGTCTCACTGGATTACTTCCTTACTCTTATAGTATTGTAGACATACTTATTGTGTGCTTAGTTTAGTCTATGATGTCCAATCCATGATTAATCTGAAAATTGATTTTCTCTAACGGTGTACTTTGCTCCAGTGTGTGACTCATGTGCTTGAAATTCTCTAATATGTAACTTTATTGAGTCATCTTTATGTGTCATGTTTATCTTTACCTTTGTGTGTGCACTACTTGATATTTGTCTCAATGCTCATCAGTTCTCCTTTTTTTCATATCTTGCATGTCTGGTTGGCCTTGCCCACCCTTTTGATTTTATCAAAGGGCAAGAATAAAATGTTCATGAGTATGCTCTTGAGTATGGGATTAGGAGAGGTCACGTGTAGGGGGAGTGCACATAGATAGGGGGAGCATGTCGAACATGTAGATAGGGGGAGAACGTGTAGGGAAACTATATAGAGAGCCCGCTGCAACCTATTGGTAGCCCATAACTTTTATTCTATATCCACACACTCTATCTTTTTGTTATTTCTCATGAACGGAAGTTGATATTATCAAAAGGGGAGTTTGTTGGAACCGATGTTTCACATGCCCTGTGTTTGAGAATATCAACTCTCAGATTGTATTTGATCATGTATTCTGTTGATAGAGTGTGCAGGTTGACAAGTTCAAGTGAAGAGAAGAAGCCTCTTATAGATGATATCGCTGGGCATTAGAAGTTACCGCTGGGTGGTGGCTGGAATTAAATGGACATAGCGCTCGGGAAGCTATCGGAAAGCGCTAGTACTACCGCCCGCGCTATCCCAATGAATTTATTCGACATGGTGCTCGGGAAGCTATCGGACAGCGCTTGCTGTTACCACCCCACGCTAGCATGCTCAATGTAACACCCCCTATCCGTCGCATAGCATATAGCAGTAGGTCCGGCCAGGGCCCGATGCCATATACCACAGACAGACCGGGTGGTTACTCAATGGAAACCATCCAAACCAATCCAACGTCCTGCTCAGAGCATTCTAGTGGAAGCAGTTTTATAAGTTGCAATTAAAAGAACCCAGCACCAAGCATGAATGTCCACTAAAACACCAAATAGGAATGTAGTACATACACAAGTACAGGCCTTAAGGCCTTACAAAATGGTTTACTTAATATTACATGTTTTCCATACCACGGCACGCAGGCCGGTCATACATGAACAAAAGCAAGTAAACACTTCAATTAGGCCTTCAGGGGTCGGCTTCGCAATTTGGGCTTTAGCCCGCTATTGACCGCTTGGTCCAGCAGCACCTGCAAGCAACAAAACCACCGCATAGTGGCAAACAAAAGCAACGGTCAGCAATGCTGACCAAATTATAACGATCACGCCCCCAACTCGGGGCGGCAATGCTCCTTCCCTGCACCTTATTATTATAACCAAGCAATATAGTATTGTCAAAACATCACAGGCATAGGCACGCACGACCACACACCCCGTGCACCCAGGGCACATTCTCGGTGATCACGGTCAAGTCCGTCGGCTCACCACCATCCCTTTGGACGGCCAAACAATGAGCAATTTGTCTTCCCAGTATGGGTCACGGTAATTAAAACCATAGACCGTCGAAGACCCTCATCTATGCCAACGGCTCTAATCCGAACGACATAGAACAGGTACGGTTCCATCTAACGCGTGCTCACATCGCAGCGGTAATTTAAACCATATGCGCAGGTCAAACTTCTCCCAAGTCCCGTTTCTGTCACACATTTCACATAACCCGGTTATGTTCAAGTTGGCTCTCATGCCTCCAAGTTGGCAAGATCACGCATCCACCCAGTTTTCCTGGTGCACCTTATGTTTAATCCCCAAGGCTCCATGTTGCAATCTACCACGTAGAAAACCCGAAAAACAAACAATCGCACGGAGTCTTCTCCGGCATTTATGCAATGCAACATCACCAATCCAGACCAACATGTCCGGGTAGGCTTCACACATCATGCCTATGTCCATTCTCGAATACAGACTCTAAACAACGGGGACTTTACATATCTACCCGAAGGAACACCTCCAACTCACCACAAACTCGTGAGAGCGGGCTTCCTATGCAAAGAAGGAGAGCTTCACATGCTCAAGTAGAGAATCATTACCCTAGCGTTCTTCCTTGGCGCCATGGAAAGGTAAGCGGATGAAAAGCACCGCACTCTCTTTGCCTTCATAGATCCGAAGTCGGCTCGCGATTTGGAGCTCTAAAACTCCTCCAACAACTGGATCTAGACTTCTTCTTCCTCCTTTGCTCTCCCCTCTCTCTAGGATTTAGAAAGAGAACCACTCAAATGAAATGAGGGTTTCAAGGGTCCAATCCCGTGTATATCCCATCAGTAACAACCCCCAGCCACTGGATCCCAAATTAAAGAAATGAGCGGCCTTGATTCGGGCCTGAAATGCTAAAACTGGGCCGAACACGGCCTACGACACGCCCGTGTACAGGGTCATGTCCCCCATTCGCTGTCAAAATCGACGCACCTGGAACAACACACGGGTATCCGACATGCCCGTGTTCGACCTGACACGCCCGTGTTCCAATTGACATGGTCGCGTGGTCTGTCATGTGCCTCCATCGACGCTGCCCCGAAAACAATCCGAGACTCACACGGGTATTGGACACGCTCGTGTCCTAACCCGTGTCTAACTCGAACACGCCTGGGCTCCAGGCCGTGTTCACTGACTCGACACTTCGTCGAGCGAAGTTCGTCGGCTGCCTGACACGGCCTTGGACATGCCCGTGTCCTAGGCCGTGTGCCTTATCTCGACACATCGTCGAGCGAAATTCGTCGACTCCCCGGGCCAATCGTCAACACGGGCTCGACACGCCCTGAGACACGCCCGTGTCTCAGGCCGTGTTCTCTGCTCGACGATCGTCGACTCCAAAATCGTCGACCTCTCGACCAAATCGTCGACTGGAGCCTGACACGCCCTGGGACACGGCCGTGTCCCAGGCCGTGTGCCCCCTGCTAGAATCCAATTTTGGCCCAAAACGCCCCCCGTCGCTCTTTTGAGTTTCGGGGCGTTACAACTCTCCCCCTCTTAAAAGAATTTTGTCCTCGAAATTTCATAAAGGAAAGAAACATAAAACTAAAATTGTACCTGAGCGGAACAACTCCTGGTACTCGTCAAGCATAGTCTGCTCTCGCTCCCAAGAGAGCTCTTCTCGACCGCAATTGTCCCATCGGACCTTGACCATCCTGATCTCTTTACTGCATAGCCGCTTGACTTCCGAGTCTTCAATACGTATGGGCTTGACCTTAGTCGTCAACCCACTATCAATCGGCACTTGGTCGACCACAATTACTTGCGTAGGCTCTTGCACCGCCTTCCGTAGCACCAAAATATGGAATACATCATGTAGACCACTAAGCTCCACTGAAAGCTTCAACTGATAGGCTGCTTCACCAACCCGCTCCAGAAGCTCAAACGACCCAAGGTACCTCGGGCTTAGCTTTTTCAATCGTCACACCCGCGAGACACCCTTGAACGGCTTGATCTTTAAGAACACCCAGTCTCCCACAGCGAACTCCACGTTCCTGTGCTTGGCATTATAGTACTTCGCTTGCCAGTCCTGAGCGATAAGCAATCTCTCCCGAATGGTTCGCACCAAAGAAGTAGCATACTCCACTTCTAATCGCTTATACAACTTTGACTCACCCGTTTCTAACCAAGATAACGGCGTGCGACATCTTCTACCATAAAGGTCCTCAAAGGGCGCCATTTGAATACTCGTCTGGTAGCTATTATTGTACGCAAACTCCACCAAATAAAGATGGTCTTCCCATTGCTTTCCAAAGTTCAAGACACACATGCAGGGCATGTCTTCCATAGTTCTATTGACCCTCTCAGTCTGCCCATTTGTTTGCAGATGGAAGGCTGTGCTGAATTTTAACTTTGTTCCCAACATTTGCTGCACAAGCCTCCAATCATTGGACGTGAATTGCCCATCTCGGTCACTCACGATGCTGCGGGGCACACCGTGAAGCCGTACTATATTATCCACATATAGTTTTGTCAACTTCTCCACCGGATCATCTGTCCCATGCGGAATAAAATGCGATACCTTCGTTAGTCGATCTACGACCACCCAGATGGCGTCGTTCCCTTTTTGCGACCTTGGCAAACCGTGCACAAAGTCCATAGAGATGTCGTCGAATTTCCACTCCGGAATAGGCAAGGACTTCAGAAATCCTCCCGGCTTTTGGCACTCTGCCTTCACCAAGGCGCAAGTTTGGCACTTCGCTACGTAGAGCGCCACATCCTTCTTCAAACCCGGCCACCAAAACAGTTTCTTAACGTCGCGGTACATCTTTGTGCTCCCCGGGTGAATCGAGTACTTGGTATGGTGTGCCTCGTACAACAATTCCACCCGCAAATTGCCCACACTTGGGATGCACAGGCGACCGTCCTTCCAAAGCAATCCGTCCTCCACAACGAATTGGGAATTTGACCCATCCAGAGCCTCATCCATGAACTGCTTCATATGGACATCCAAATCCAAAGCCTGCCGAATCCGATCAGCCAGGTCATATTGGACTTCAGTCCAATTGAGTACTGCTTCAGCACTTGATTGCTTATCCACACAAACAATCTCCAACGCCTCCAACTACCGAACCAACCGCTCATCATGCACCGATAGCCAATTGGCTTGAGCTGGGCCCGGCGACTCAACGCGTCCGCAACCGCATTATCTTTACCAGGCACATAGTGGATCTTGAACGTATAGTCCCCCAAGAACTCCATCCATGTACGATGCCGCATATTCAGATCTTTCTGATCAATCAAATACTTCAGGCTCTTGGGATCGGTGTAGATATCAATCTTCACACCGTACAAATAATGCCTCCACAGCTTCAAGGCAAAAATCAAGGCCGCTAACTCCAAGTCACGGGCCGGATAATTCCTCTCGTGCACTTTCAGCTGTCTCGAGCCATAAGCTATCACACTTCCATGTTGAAGTAGCACGCAACCCAAACCGCTGCCCGAAGCATCACTATAAATCTCATAACCTTCGGTTCCACTCGGCGAACTCAACACAGGCATCGTGGTCAACCGACATTTCAACTCCTCAAAAGCTCGTGCGCACCCCGGCGTCCCAACGAACTTCTGCTCCTTCCTCATCGAAGTAGTGAGAGGTAATGCTACTAAGGACAACCAAAACTCACATTTGGAGAACTTGGCGTATAGTTGATTCCTCCTCAGCGTCTCCAACACCAAATGAAGACGCCTGAAGTGATCCTCCTCACTTTGCGAGTACACCAAAAAATATTGTCAATGAAGACGATCACAAAATGGTCCAAGTACTCCATGTAGGTCATGTTCATCGAATCCATGAACACTGACGGCACGTTAGTCAGCCTAAACGGCATGACAGTAAACTCGTAATGCCCGTATCTCGTACTGAACGCTGTCTTAGGGATACCAGTCTCCCTTATCCTAAGGTGATATTAACCAAACTTGAGATCCAATTTAGCGTACACCGTCGACCTGACCAACTGATCAAAAGATCATCGATCCTTGCGATTGGGTACTTATTCTTTTCCGTCAACTTGTTGAGCTCCCGATAATCAATACATAGTCTCAAGCTCCCATCCTTCTTCTTAACAAAGAGGACCGTTGTGCTCCAAGGCGAAGGACTTGGACGCACATACCCTTGCTCCAACAACTCTTGCAGTTGAACCTTCAGCTCCGCCATTTCCTTAGGCGCTAGCCGATATGGAGAGCGTGATACAGGCTATGCACCTGGTACAAGCTCTATCGTAAAATCTATCTCCCGTTGAGGCGGGGCTCCAGGGAGATCTCTAGGGAACACATCAGGGTACTCTGATACCACTGATATACTATCCAATGCGGGCTTCGTCTTTGCAACCTCCACTAGCATAAAGAACAGTTCTGCACCGGCACGAACCGCCTTCACCACCTGAAGAGCAGACATCAATGTCTTGCTCCACCCCCTTCAAGCCCGTAAAAGTCGTCTCACGACTTGATCCCAGCTTGACTTCCTTACGACCGCAATCAATATAGTCTTGCTGCTCCGAGAGCCAGTCCATGCCAAACATCACGTCGAGCTCCCCTAGCGGTAGTAACGATACTTGGAAGTCAAAGTCTTGGCTCCCTGACCACACCTAAACGCAACAGATACTACCCGCGCACATTGAGCTCCATTGGACCATAGCGCATCCAATTTGTCTTTTACCAATGAAGGAGGAACTCTGACGCGTAAAACAATTCCTAAATAAAGGAATGCGAAGCTTCATTTACACGAACGGTGCTCTCGCCGAATAAAAGAAAATGAGAACAAAGCTTAGCACAAGTAGTTCTAAGCTAACATGCACAAGGGCGACAAGTATTCAAGGCTAAACTGCTATAACTTTAAACCATACCTGTCATCACGACAGCATGCTTTTTCTCAGACTTGGGACGTCCGCTCCAGCAGTCTCGGGCAAAGTGCCCCGGTTTTCCACATGTGAAACATGCGCCCGGGGTTCGACCCGTAGTCACCCCAGAAGCACCAGCAGAGGGGCTGGACCCGAAGCCCTAGCCTTCTTATACCACCTACGATAACCAGACTTTGAGGTGTTCGTCATTTTGAATGTTGTTTCCTTTGCACTAACGCCCTCAACTGCTCCTAACATAGCTTTCTTAGTCCTCTGAGCACCATTCCGACATTCTCAGGAAAAATGCCCTTTCTTTCCACAAGTAAAACATGTGTAAGTAGCTTTGCTAGTCGATGTCATAGCCCCTTTCTCCAGCATTCCACCGGATGCAACTCTTATGGGGCTTGCATAATTCGATACCATGGTCGCTGGAATCGGGAGAGTCTTCCTCAAATCTGCCTCCAAAGATCTAGCTGATTCCACCAAGGCTCGGAATCACAATAACTGTGGTCCTAGCAGTAGAACTCGTAACTCGGCGCGCAGTCCATTATAATATCTATCGACTGTAGCTTGCTCATTATCCAACTCGAAGCATGGGTAGCGGCTTATCATAAGAAATGCTTGCAAATATTCCTCAACTGTGTGCGCTCCCTGCACTAAATGTATATTCAGTTGCTGCCCCGATGGTCTACCAAAGGTCATCTGCTCCATCACGCCAACCGGCGTTGAAGCCACAATAGGGGTGCAGGGTTGTACATTTCTTCCATGCTGTGCACCCATCACAGTGAACACCGCTTCAACGATCCTTTTAATGGTTTCATATGAAGGAGGGGTCTCAAACACCTCACCGGGTGCACTATACTCCTCAGAAACCGGACATTCTGGCGGCCCAGCACCGCTTCTGGTCACCTATAGTAGTACAAAACACCGTTAAGTGACCAAATAGAATTGCAAACAACAATTATAGGAACACGCAGGTTCCCCAAACACGTGTATTTTCATTCCTATATGGACATTCATGGGTTCTTTTGTTGTTATAACGATGACGCACACACATGTGCTCACCACCCCTTAAAAAGAATTCATCCACGAATTCAGTTTAAGCGTGACCGAAACCAGTAGTCTGATACCAAATTGTAACACCCCATATCCATCGCATAGCATATAGCAGTAGGTCCGGCCGGGGCCCGACGCCATATACCACAGACAGACCGGGTGGTTACTCAATGGAAACCATCCAACCAATCAAACGTCCTGCTCAAAGCATTCTAGCGGAAGCAGTTTTATAAGTTGCAATTAAAAGAACCCAGCACCAAGCATGAATGTCCACTAAAACACCAAATAGGAATGTAGTACATACACAAGTACATGCCTTAAGGCCTTACAAAATGGTTTACTTAATATTACATGTTTTCCATACCACGGCACGCAGGCCGGTCATACATGAACAAAAGCAAGTAAACACTTCAATTAGGCCTTCAGGGGCCGGCTTCGCAATTTGGGCTTTAGCCCGCTATTGACCGCTTGGTCCAGCAGCACCTGCAAGCAACAAAACCACCGCACAGTGGCAAACAAAAGCAACAGTCAGCAATGCTGACCAAATTATAGCGATCCCGCCCCCAACTCGGGGCGGCAATGCTCCTTCCCTGCACCTTATTAGTATAACCAAGCAATATAGTATTGTCAAAACATCACAGGCGTAGGCACGCACGGCCACACACCTCGTGCACTCAGGGCACATTCTCGGTGATCACGGTCAAGTCCGTCGGCTCACCACCATCCCTTTGGACGGCCAAACAATGAGCAATTTGTCTTCCCGGCATGGTATCACGGTAATTAAAACCATAGACCGCCGAAGACACTCATCTATGCCAACGGCTCTAATCCGAACAACATAGAGCTGGTACGGTTCCATCTAACCCGTGCTCACATCGCAGCGGTAATTTAAACCATATGCGCAGGTCAAACTTCTCCCGAGTCCCGTTTCCGTCACACATTTCACATAACCCGGTTATGTTCAAGTTGGCTCTCAAGCCTCCAAGTTGGCAATATAACGCATCCGCCCAGTTTTCCGGGTGCACCTTAGGGTTAATCCCCAAGGATTCCTGTTGTAATCTACCACATAGAAAACTCGAAAAACAAACAATCGCACGGAGTCTTCTCCGGCATTTATGCAATGTAACATCACCGATCCAGACCAACATGTCCGGGTAGGCTTCAAACAACATGCCTATGTCCATTCTCGAATACAGACTCTAAACAATGGGGACTTTACATATCTACCCCAAGGAACGCCTCCAACTCACCGCAAACTCGCGAGAGCGGGCTTCCTATGCAAAGAAGGAGAGCTTCACAAGCTTAAGTAGAGAATCGTTACCCTAGCGTTCTTCCTTTGCGCCATGGAAAGGTAAGCGGATGAAAAGCACCGCACTCTCTTTGCCTTCGTAGATCCGAAGTCGGCTCGCGATTTGGAGCTCTAAAACTCCTCCAACAACTGGATCTAGACTTCTTCTTCCTCCTTTGCTCTCCCCTCTCTCTAGGATTTAGAAAGAGAACCACTCAAAAGAAATGAGGGTTTCAAGGGTCCAATCCCATGTATATCCCATCAGGAACAACCCCAAGCCGCTAGATCCCAAATTAAAGAAACGAACAGCCTTGATTCGGGCCTGAAATGCTAAAACTGGGCCGAACACGGCCTGCGACACGCCCGTGTCTAGGGACGTGTCCCCCATTCGCCGTCAAAATCGACGCGCCTGGAACAACACACAGGTATCCGACACGACCGTGTTCGACCTGACACGCCTGTGTTCCAACTGACACGGCCGTGTGGTCTGCCGTGTGCCTCCATCGACACAGCCCTGAAAACAACCCGAGACTCACACGGGTATTGGACACGCTCGTTTCCTAACCCGTGTCTAACTCGAACACGTCTGGGCTCCAGGCCGTGTTCACTGACTCGACACTTCGTCGAGCGTAGTTCGTCGACTGCCTGACACTGCCTTGGACACGCCCGTGTCCTATGCCGTGTGTCTTATCTCGATACATCGTCGAGCGACATTCGTCGACTCCCCAGGCCGATCGTCGACACGACCTGAGATACGCCCGTGTCTCAGGCCGTGTTCTCTGCTCGACGATTGTCGACTCCAAAATCGTCGACCTCTCGACCAAATCGTCGACTGGAGCCTGACACGCCCTGGGAAACGCCCGTGTCCCAGGCCGTGTGCCCCCTGCCAGAATCCAATTTTGGCCCAAAATGCCTCCCGTCGCTCTTTTGAGTTTCGGGGCGTTACACTCAACACCGCTTCGAGAGTGTTGAGAAGAAAAGCGTTTAGTGCGTCGAGACAGTGGCGTTGAGTAGTTGTTATCGCCATGCGTTACCAGTTACCGCGCCGCGCTAGCCGCTCGATGAAAGGCGTTCGATGGAAGCCGTGCAGGATTTCTTGAAACATGACATACCGCCAGGCGATAGACGTTACCGCACCGCGATAGCCTCTCGATGACTCGACACGACTGTTTCGAATCATCGTGCTCAATATTACCGCGCGGCGGAAGCGGTAACCGCGTGCTGCTAGCATATTTGAAACAACAAATATTTGTTTTGAATATTTCTTTCCAGATTTAGAAGACAGCTGGCACAACAAGCGCGCGAACCTACCGTCGGGTGCTACTCTTACCGCCAGCCGTAGCCTATTTTCACGAAGACATATAAAAGGCCATCTTGGTTTCTATGCCTGATGACTTGGAGAAAAAGAAAAGACGAGAGTTCGTTAATTCTAGGGTTTGGCCCACTTCTTGCACTCTGTTCCACAAGTCTCTATCAAAGAAGAAGATAGTCGTCTCCCTCCTGCTCGTGATCTAAAGACTCTGAAGATCCAATATCTATAACTAACACGAAGAGCCGACTGGTTGCCAATAAATGGAGATCTTAAGCACCGGTCGCGGATCGCTCCACGGAGTAGTCTTAGAGAGGGAGAACTTCATTCTTTTGAATATTTATATCTCTTATTTTTGTAAAACTTTTGACTTTTCTAAATCTTGAGGAGAGAAAAATTGACCAGTAAGGGTCGTCGGATCCCGGGAAAGGATTCCGTGGGAAATCATCTTGGGGTTAAGGATGTCTAGATCTGGAGGATCTAGCGGGACTCTAAGACCCTTCCTTGCATAGAGGTGGAGAGAGGCTCGAAGATCTTTCTTTGAGGGAAAGAGAGAGAGCCAACTGGTCCGGGTAGTGGGTCAGTATAGAAAACCAAAAGAGTTTTCACTTTCCATCGCCGTTGATCTCCGGCGTCACGGAGATCACGCTTTTGTAATCACTTAGAACAATTGTCATTTTAATTCATGCAATGGAACTTTTATTTCTTCTTCATCTGATTGTGTGATTGTTCTTGTTGTATAAAATAAGTGGTTGTGATGTGGGTTTGCGAACGAACTTGTGCGGGAAAACGAGTCCATAGGCGTACCGCTGCACGTTAGATACCTAACGTCCCACTGTAGCTTCCAGGACTTGATTTATTAAAGTGAAATATTTTTAAATTCCATTTCACGCGTCAAACCTTATTCACCTCCTCCCCCCTCTATGGTTGGCCATGAGATCCAACAAATCACAGCATACCAGCTCCTCCCTGACTATTCAAAAACCAAGAAGGGATTGATCAAATGTCATCAAGTGGCATAGGAGAGTTGGACCAGTGATATCAACTCAAGAGATATGATCTCTAGTAAAGTGGCGTGAACACTACTGGAGTGGTATCATCCCAAGAAGGCAATGATCAAGGGGGAGTAGTCTATCTGGACTACTAATGGAATCAGAAGTACATTGGGACTAAAACAGCATACAGACAACATTCCTCTTATTCTACAAGGACTGTGTGGTATCCAGTGTTGTGATCAAGAGGGCAGATCAATGTGATGATCAAGATAGTACTAAGTGGTCTGATCACTCTTGTGATGCAGATCAGAAAGCTGAAGCCAGAGGCAAGCCTGTTGCTTAAGAAAAGGAAAATATTTGGCTCAGAAAGAAGAGACTATGCAAGGTGCATGGGAATTGTTGTGCACAGTTGCTATATATCCAGCATCAGCTCCATGGCATCAGATTCATAACCTCTGGTTAAGTAGAACTTCTTTATATTGATATTCTACTAGTACAATCTCAAATACAAGGCATCCTGTCTCTCATAGCAGGACTATGATTTTTGAGATTAATTGTTAAGAAATTAGGGAGCATGAGGAAGAACTCAATCCTGAGTTTATCCTCACTAACAAGTGGCTGACATGTTTATCATGCCACTGGATGAAGTCAAGCTCAACACCCTCAAGGTTGAGAATGGGTATGTTGAACTTGGTATAGCTTCAGTTGCTCCCTGTTATACTTGTATTGCAGGATTCACTTCTCTTACAGGTAGATAAGTCCTTAATGTTACATCAAGACTATAAAGACCATTAAGTGGTATCAAGCCTAAGATGGACTCAAGTGTCCAACAAATGGAATGACATGGATGCTCCTATTAAGGAGGAGCATGTTCATCACTTGCTAGAACAGGATCAACCTCCTGTTGGGAAGCAGCAAGCAGCTAATACTGTAGATTAGATATCTTCACTGCTGACCAGTTTGTCCTAAGGACAATGCACATACTAAGGGGGAGATCATGAGAAGAGAGACAGCTACCAGCCAGCTCAAGTGGATCCTTGGTTCACTCAAGTACTAAGGGGTTGTAGTGATGTGGTGTATCAGTGATATCACCATAAGTGGATGCAGATTCTGTAGATACAATATGATCAAGTGGAACTATGTGTGCAACAAGTTCAAGTGATGCAGTATTGTGTTGTTTCAATGTATCAATATAAAAAGGTATGACTCCTAATCTAGTAGATTGATCACTAGGATAATTTCCTTAGTGTTATCAACACAGGACTTTGACTAGGATCAAGAGATAATCTCTCTCATGATCCTTTCTCCTCCCTCAATAGATATATCTATTGAAGAAGACAGAAAGGGGGAGATGTGTGGCAATACATAAGGGGGAGATATAGAAGCAATAGTTGACATGACTAGGTCATGTTGAATCGGTTCATATTACTGGAAACGATTCTAGTAGTATGAGAAATGCAATGACTGACTACATGTTGAGCCATGATTGTGTCAGTGCATATTGGAAAAGATTCTAGCAGTATGAGAAATACAATGACTGACTACATGTTGAGCCATGATTATGTCAGTGCATATTTTGAGTTAAGTTCTTCTAGCGTTGCTCCATTTAAATATTAAGTGGTATAAAAGGAGAGTGCATATTACTTGAGCAATTGATCAAGTAGTATGAGTATGCATTGACTTAACCTATTAAGTCAATACAATTAAATGGAGCACATTGAATTAATATAGCATATGCTAGCAGTTATAGCAGATTATAATCTACAGCTGCATGAAATTTTTCTGCCTATTATGTTAATGCCTCTTAGTATTGTTGGGTGTTCTACCTTCTTTAAATAGGGGGAGATTATTGGGTTCATTGCCCACAATGTTCCCTAGAGTGGATTTGAAGAGGCATCACCATCAACACTAAGAGCATAGTTGTATTTGATGTTGTTTAAACTCATCATGTGTAGGATGTTATATGAAACAAGTCGAGACAGATTGTCTAATTGATGTGACAGGTGGTCACAAAGTGAAGATGCTGGAAATGTAGGAATTTGCCTAAGTCCACGGGCGTTAAGTGAGGTAAGCTCACTCAATGCCAGAAGTCAAGGAGCAATTAAAAATACAGCCAAGTTCACAGACATTGAGTGGAGCAAGCTCACTCAACGCCAAAGGTAAGGAAGAACATTGGCAAGCTGGAAATGTGGCTATGTCCATAGGCATTGAGTGAAGGTCATTCACTCAACGCCATACAGCTATAGTAAAAATTATGGCCAAGTAGTTTTGCGTTGAGTGATGAAGACACACTCTGCGCCATACAATAAAAAGCTGTGAGTTTAACTGAGTTCAGAGTTCGTCGAACTTAGTTCAGAGTTCGTCGAGCTGAGCTCACCATTCATCGAGTAAAATTAAGAGTTTGAGATTCTGAGTTCATCGGACTCAGTTCAGAATTCGTTGAATTGAGTTTAGAGTTCGTCGAGTTGAGCTCATCATTCGCCAAAAGCAGTTTACCATTCGTCGAACTCAGTTCAGAGTGAGGCTGGCTGAGACAGTCAATGCCTAAGGTTAAGATGTAGAAAAGTGGCTAAGTCCACGAGCGTTGAGTGAAGGTCATTCACTCAACGCCATAGCGTCATAAGTGTTGAGTAACACTCAGAGTCAAAGCTAGTGTTTTTAAACACAGAATATTGGCTAAGGCAAAAAAACGTTGAGTAAGGCGTGCTCACACAACGCTCTCAACACCTAATATATTGCAGAGGCAGAAAGCGTTTAGTGAAGAGTGCTTTCTTAACTCTCTCAACGCCTAGTGAAGATAGAATTTTGTCTAAGGAATTTGGCATTGAGTGATGCTCACTCACTCAACGCCAAGCAGCAGAAAGCTGATAAAGCAAGTTGGCATTGAGTGAAGCGGAATCACTCAACGCCTAGAAACATATTAATATTCTAAGTAGTTTGGCATTAAGTGATGCTTACTCACCCAATGCCTATGCTAATGTTGTTTGATTATTGGCTAAGTCTGCAGCTGATGACGTTAGCAAGTCAATATGTCAACATATTTCAAATTAGTGGCGGGATGGCTACAGTACGCTACAATTTTTGTCGCAGACCTACTGTGCAACAGTTGGCGTTAAAGCAAGATTGTTGCTGGCCATTAATGATTTGGGGCCAACTACTCAAGAGTCGTTGGGTCATAATCAATAAAAGGGAAAGGCCTTATAGAGAAAGGAGAGTTTTTGAAAAAAAGCAATCAGGCAGTTCTTCTTTGCCGCCATTATTGTTGAGTTGAAGAACAAGAAGCTCAAGTCATCTAGACGAAGAGCAAGTTAGCTGTTGTCATCTTCGTCGACTTCAGCAGATCAGAGTATTTCTCTAAGGAAAGAGGAAGCAGCCAAGGGATGACCCTTGCTACAAGTTCTTCACAGTTCCAGCTATACAAGCAACATACTGAAGATCTCAATCTGGAAGCTATGAAGAGATGAAGAAGATTGAAGAAGCAGATATTTGAAAGAAGGCTACGGGGACTATTCCTCAGGAGTCAAAGTTAGGGCTGAATCACCTCAGCCCAGGAAAGGAAGAGGAGGCAGAGCTATCTTAGTTTGCAAAGTTAGAGCTGAGATTTTCTCAGCTCAGGTAGTAGCAATCAGCTACAGTATCTTCACAGTTCCAGCAAGAAAAATCTCTGGTGCTGTGAAATAGTAGTTAGGGCTGAGCTTTATGCTCAATCCAGATAGAGGCAGAACATTGTACTACAAGTCACTTCCAGCTCAAGTAAATATATACTTGTTGCAGTGGAAGTAGTTAAGACCAAGTACTTCTTAGTTCAGTAAAGGTAGACTCAGGAAATAAATTCTTGTAGTCATAGTTGGGCTGAGTTTATCTCAGTCAAGAAGCTTGACATAGAGAAACATCTCTTGTGTCAAGAGCAACCACCAACCCACCTACATCCTGTATGATCCAAGTGTGGAACTAAGTTGTAAGGCTGTTTATCCTGAGCTATAGGCCTTTGTATAAGGCTGAGGTAGGTACCTGCTGGGTACTGAGCTGTAGGAGTGCTGCAGCACTTTGAGAGTAAGGCTTTGTGCCTGAATCTATAGGGCTAAGAAGCCTGAGATGTAGGTGCCTACAATGGCACTGAGGTAGGTGGTCTGCTGACCACTGAGTTGTTGGCCTTCTGGCTGAGAAGTAAGTCTTGGAGGAGACTTTGAGATCCTGAGGGATCTGAGGTGTAAGCATTTTGGATTAGGTTTTGGAGAAGTGTCTAGTCCAACAAGATAAGTTGGATAGGTGGGAGGGAGAGTGGATGTACCCTTTTTAGGGGAACCACTATAAATTTGTGTGTGCTTGCTCTCTTGTTTCTTTGTGCAGATTGTGTACATCTTGAAAGCATAAAACAACTAACAGCCAAATCCCTTAAAGAAGAAATATTTAAGAAACTCAAAAAGAGACAAATAACAAATTCACCCCCCCCCCCCCCTCAGGTGATTTAGCTATCCTTGAAAACAAAGACTTTCAGGTGAGATTGCTACATTGTTTCTTCAACCTATTAGATTACTCTTCTCTAACTTTTAGTTATACATAGTGACTTAGTGTTAATCATAGACTTCCCGAGATCGACTCGGTGAAGGGCTTGCAGCGGAACTTGGGAATATGATGGGCTGAATCCCAAATCTCCCTTTCTAGGACAATTACTTTTTATTAGTGTCTGCCCATTATTAACATCGAACTCTCATTGTTACTCTTAATCAAACCTAATATCTTAATATACTTATAGGATAGTGACGATCTTTCGTCGAACTCCGAACTAACTATTCTCTTAAGTGACCATGCACACTAGCACTTGATACTATGTAGTGACATAACCTAGGGTTCCAAGGCCTCCCAGACATGTCTCTAAATCAATTAGAGTCCACTATTATGAATGTCATATCCAGCCCATTCTTACGCTTTCGTTCCATAGACGGTGATAACTTGTAAACCCTTAAGTGAGGTGCAAACCTACTCGTAATTCCTCAAGAACCAAAAATACTTATAATGATGCACCATGACCTTATTCATGACATCAGGTGGATGGGTACATTTTAATGTGGTTAAGATGATCTAAACACTATATCTCAATTTTACTAAATGGAGCCCAAGGATCTAGCCGCGGTCCATATGACGTGACTTCCAATTCCCTTGGCCAAAGAACTCCAAATTTTTATCATAGGTTCATCAAGTGGTAAATAGTGAAATATCAAAAGATCACAATTTTCCTATTTATTTTTGGCCATAATTAAAATTATATAATTATGTGACCTAAGTCATATTGAACATGAATTATCAAACCAGAGGTCCTCTAGGTCTAAATGATTTATTTGGTGTTCATCTTGATATAAAAGGTCAGTGTATAGAATTTCATAATTTTCCAAATTGTTTTGACCCATGTTTTCTATTTATGAATAATAATACAATATTACCCCTTCTGAAATGAAGTACCAAAAATAATCAACCAATAATTCAGAAAAAATTCCTAGATGATAAAATTGTCATGGGAGTGGTCAAAACTAATTTTCATAAACATCCACAGAAATTTGACCCAAGATATTCACAATTTATGATATTTACAAAAATACCACTGTTCATGAAAGAGTTATATCTACCCATCCAAAAATTTTAAGATCATTTACAGAGATCCATAGTACTAAAATAATGATCTAGTAAAAATTTCTTAATTTTTCAAGACATATTTTTCACCTTTTTAATAAAAAAATATCTAAGGGCATATTTGAAATTTGTGTTATTTTTCACATAAAACAAATTCTAAAAATTCCAATAAATTTTCCAGAGCAATAAAATAATATTTTAGGTCTTGTGTCAGAGATATTAAATTTACTAAGTTAAATTGCCAATAGTTCCTATTGTGACCTAAATATGTGCTATATTTAAAATAATTTGAAACCCTTGGATTTTTAATTCCAAAAATCCTAACTTCACCATGCATGATGTATATCATCTCCATAGACTCCTAGCCAAAGTCTCATTGGCATGCAATGAGCCAAATAGGCTTAATTCCCCATTTTCACCTTTTTGATAAAGGCACCCTAAAAGTACCTATACCTTCAACTTGTAAGTTGGATCCCCCCAATATGCAGAAGTCCAAATGACCGTACATTTTTTTCAGGGTCCTAGAAGGACCTCATAGACATGTCACCCAAATTTGGGGTTATTTTGAGTTGTAAAATTCACTAAATCACATTAATTTGATAAATCAAATATTGAAATAAACTATAGGGAAATGTTCTCTTAAAAATCTGATTTTGGGGCACAAGCAAGTTCTAGGACATACATGCAACATCTAAATTTCATCACATTTGGAGTTGTCATCTATCATATATACTCATTCTAATTTCTGCCCTAAGCAAGGAGCTGTCCTAGGTAAATATACCTACAAAGAGCTACGGTACTACAAATTAGCTAATTCAAGTGCCTAATTAAATTTAAGACAAAGGGATACAATTCTTATGTTGGGCACTTTTCATGATTCAGCCCCTAGAGGGCCTAATTTCAATATGTAAGTTACCGTAATTAATGTGATAAATGAAATAAAACCATAGTGTATAATATTATTATACAACACTAATCTTAAAGCATGATCAAGAGACCAGGGGTTGTCTTCCTCCTTGAGCCAACGACCGAGATTTTCCTGACCTGGGCCAAATTCCAGGTCGATTTCCCGGCCACTGGGCCACCACCACTGCCGGCCACTATCACCACCACCTTCGTTGAGGTGGTGGCCATTGATTGTCGGCGACATGGCTGCCGGAGGCGGCTCCTCCGGCGAACCCGAGCAAGAAGAAAATCTCGGAAAATTCTCACTTTCCTCTCATGGAATCGGGCTCAATTGAGCCCGATATCTCTCCTAGATGAGCTAGATAGCTAGCACAGAGGGAGGGAAGGAGAAACAGACCCAGAGATGGGTTTGGTGGCGGGTGTGGTGGCAGTGCGCCATTGCCGATGACTTCTCTGGCGAGCTAGCTCCCAAACTCGATTCTCCACCTTATGCCTTGATCCAAAACTCGAATTCAACTCCTTTCAGTGCTCTGAAGCTAATAGGACGGTTAGTTTTGGTTGTGAGTGACTGTATAATGAGTTGTCATTATGGGGTGTCCGACCATGAGCATAGGATGCTCCTCCTTACTGCCATGTGTCCACCACCGCTAGAATTCAGTTGGGAATGAGCTTGGAAGCTCAGTGAGGAGGTTGGGTAGAGAGGAGGAGGGGCAAGTGCCTTCCATCCATTATTTCCCTCTTTTCTCTCTCTTAAATTTGGGGAAAAGTCCATTTTACAACCATGCATGTCACTACCCTCCAAATCCAGAGGGCATGGGTTGTATTTTGCTCATGGGCCTGCTGGATGGGCTTGGGTTAGGGCCTTAGCTCACTGGGTTTGGGTTAATTCCTTAATTCCTCCATTTAGGCTTTATGTTGACCAAGGTTGACTTTGGGGTTCGACTTGGTCAACTTAGGTGTGGTCTAGTCCCATATGTTTGTCTTGGGTATAGTGACACCCCCAATGTGGGTTAGATCATGGTGATGCCCCAATTGGGCTAATTGAACTTATGTTTGTGATTTGATCATATTAGGGTTAAAGTTGACTTTGGTCAAATTGGACCAATGTGTGAACATATGATGGGGCTTTATAGTCCAATGCACTCTAATTAGGGTTTGGAGTTTAGTGGTGGGGTCAATTTGACCATGTGATGCTTAATTGAGCCAATTAGGTTGAGTTGATCTATGTTGACCTAAAGGGCGCTTTGGTCAATTTGGTCAATTTGGTGACATATGATAGGGCTTTTGGGTCACTTAGGTTTCCTTTAGGGTTAGGGACATAGTGGTGAGCTCAATTTGTACTTGTGGTTTCAATTCGGGCTAGTTTGACCTAAGTTGACTTGAACACTATAGTGGGCCCCGTGTGAGTTCACCATAACTCATTGGGTCCTAAGGTAACCTAGCCTAACTCATCTCACTCACCACCTGCCATACCCTAATTTGTATTAAGGGGGCCTAGAAGGAAATAAGATGTTACAGATACACACTCTTTAACATGAGTAAACCCCAATCACTGCATAAATAGATCGTCCCCTCATTCTCTACTACATGTACAGTATCATCAGCAGTAATAATGACATCATTACATTGTAGACATGTAGAGAAGAGAATTTAAACTCATCCCCGGTGACGTGATGACCACACCCCGCGTCCACGATTCAGTCCTCCTGATAGTTGACGGAGGAAAGTGCACGAACACAAGTGCTCGTCATGAAGTCACTCCCCTATCCTCCTTCCTTAACTCTTGATTCAACGTTCTCATTCCCTGTAGCATGCCCCGGCTGAAGATTTACTCTACAGTCCTTTCGGATGTGACCAAGCTTGTTACACCTATAGCACTGAGGTCCTCCTCGCTTCTTCCTCTCATCTTGCTTAGGAGCCTTGCTCCTCTCCTGCTGTGATGAAGAAGACGGAACACCATTAACAGGTGTCTTCTTCTTCCTATCACATATCTTCTTCTTGCTAGAGAAGAAAGTCTTGTCATCTCCCCCTGAAATCGAAACTCCAGCCATCTGCCTTGTCAAGCTCCCATGTGAAGCCAACAGGTCCTCCAGCTCGAGTGAAGATGGATGAATGGCACCCTGCATAGAAGTAACAAAGGCAATATACTCCTTCCGCAGTCAGCAGATGATGTGCCTTTTCACCTTCGCCTCTGAGATAGGCTCTTTCGGGCCCAACGTCGATATCTTAGCGTAGAGGTTCATCTTCAAGAAGAAGGATAAGATAGACAGATCTCCTTAAGTGGCCTTAGCCAACTCATTCTCCAAGAATTGTAGTCGAGCTACATTCTTCTTGTTAAATAGGCCATCCAAGGCCATCTAGATTCCAACTGCTGACCAACATCTGATGTTGTGGTCAAATAGCTCTAGTGAGATCGCCACCTTAAGAGTAAACTCAGCTTTCGCATTCATCTTCCTTCAAGCTATAATAGTCTCAGCATTCTCGGCATCAGTAACTACCTCTTGCATGTCATCTCCACTGACGACCTCCCAAAGGTCCTCGCCAATCAGAAAACTCTTCATGCAAGAATTCCACTTCTTGAAGTTGGTCTGCATTAGGATCCCAATTCCAAGATCTTTTGCATAACCAGCTTCCATTCCTAAAAACTTAATTACTTGAACTTCACAAAGGAATAACTAACTTCTGAGTAGATCAACTGCTAACTCCTCAACACCCCACTGATATCATGTAAAAATTTCTGATGGAAGCTGAGAAAGAAGTCGCAAGAACATTCAACCACAACTAAAGCCAAGTAGAAATCAACAAAATAGAAGCACAAGAGTCTCAACTGGAATTCACAAATCGGATTTACATAGCAAGACATACACTGCAATACATGATTTCATAATATGCCCGATGGAAATAAAAAATACAAGCAGAGGAAAACTGTGTGGATATCAAGTTGTAACTGCACAAGCCGCCAAATAACAAGCCTTGTCCGCCAAAACCGTCAAAGTCGCCAAATCGCAACTAGCCTCACGAACTGCTTGTTATTGAATGTGATGAACTTGAATAAAACTCAATGATATACTGGGTGAACTGCTCGACTTAACCGCAACTCAGAGGAAGTAACTTCAAGCCACTGAGACTGCGACCTGCTGCATAACGTTGATTGTTAACCGCAGACTATTCCACACCAAGATTTTCACTAGTTGCCTAGCCGCCTGATGCTAGTCACACAGTCTGCACAGAGAATCAACTTCACTTAATCACGTCGGTTAGAAAATCTTAACCACACGATCAAAACACGAGCTAAGTTTTCACTGTTCTTGTTATTTATGACGAGACGGAGACTCCTATTTATAGGCGACAAGAGGAGTGCAATCACAGCTCATAGTGATAGTATAACCGTCCGTCATTCCGCGACTAGAATCACTTGTCCGCATGTTGCTGTTTGGTGACTAGGCGCTCTGGCGGTCTGACCCTGGTAGCTTGAAGACCGTGCGGTCTAGCAGTTTCTCTCTAGCGGTTTGGTAGCCGAGATATTGCTGATTGGAGACCGGGAGGTCTGGTGGTTTGACGCAGGTGACTTGAAGATAGGGCGGTTTAGCGGTCTCCCTGAGCGGCTTGTCTACTCTTTATAGTTGTTGTCAGGCAGTTAGCCTATTCGTCTAACCGTGCGGCTTGTGCGGTCTATTTTGTATATAACTGCTTGTACCTATAATTATTTGTTCCACATCGCTTATTTGTAATCTCTTCCCTCTCCTTCATTCTATAAAAGGGAGGTTATATCTTTGTAATACTCACTTTTTTATATAATAAAAATTTCTGTTATTCCAAATTTCGGTCTTTTTTTCTTATTCGCACATGGTATCAGAGGAGTCGATCTTTTCCACCTGATTCTGTTCGCATGGACTTTTCTCCCTATCTTTTTCTCCTTTTTTTTCTATCCATGTGGCCTTGTCTTAGCTTCTTCTTTGTTCGCGCGGCCTTGTCCCTTCTTTGTTCGCGCAGCCTTGTCTCTTCTTTGTTCGCGCGCCCCTTCTCTGCGGCCGTCTCTCTACTACCGGGTCATTTCTCTCTGCAACAGATGCATCGGATACTGAGGAACATGTCGACCTGTATCTTCCCATTATTCTTCGCAAAGGGGTACAGACATGTACCCAGCACTCGCTTGATGCTATTGTTTCTTATGCTTGTCTTACTCCTTCTCGCAGGACTTTTGCATTGCCTATCTCTGCCACTGTCATTCCTCATACCTACCAGGAAGCCCTTGTTGTTCCTCATTGGAAGGCTGCCATGGATGAGGAAATTGTCACCCTCACTAAGCGGGGTACATGGACCCTTATTCCTCCTCCATTGGGTACCGATGTTGTTGGTTATCGCTAGGTCTTTGTTATGAAGTTCAGTCCGGACGACAGTGTGGATCGTTACAAGGAACACCTTGTCACCAAAGGCTTCACTCGGACTTATGTTGTTGATTATTTTGACACCTTTTCTCTCGTTGCTCGTCTCAGTACTATTCGGGTACTACTTTCTGTGGTCGTCAACAAATATTGACCCATTTCTCAACTGGATGTCAAGAATGTCTTTCTCTATGGTGATCTTCAGGTGGATGTCTATATGGAGCAACCTCCTGGGGATGTTGCTCTGGGGGAGACACAGGTATGCAGGCTGAAGAAGGCTATCTTTGGCCTAAAGCAAAGCCCTTGGGCTTGGTTTGACATGTTTAGTGGCATTGTGACAGCCATGGGTTTTATAAGAAGTTCTGTAAATCACCCATTGTTCATTCGCAAAACCTCCCTAGGTTCAGTGGTTCTTTCCGTATATGTGGATGATATTCTTCTCACTGGAGATGACCATGCTGGGGTAGCCTTGACAAAGAAATATCTTCATCAACACCTTATCACGAAGGATATGAGGTCCGTAAAATACTTTTTGGAGATAGAAATCTCTCGAAAGCCAAACTCTTTGGTCATCTCCCAACGGAAGTATGCTCTTGATCTTCTAAAAGTGACAGGGTTGACTGGGGAGAAACCTGTCTGATGCCCCATGGCTACTGGAGAAGACAAAACCTGAACAGATGACTCGCCTCCTCTATCAGATGTTACGAGGTACAGGCGTCTGGTCGACAAACTTATTTATCTCACGGTAACCATACCTAACATCTCCTACGTAGTAGGCAAGGTTAGCCAGTTCATGCAAGCTCCTAGGAAGTGTCATCTACAGTCTACCCTGAGGATATTGGAATATATTAAAGCGGCGTCAGGTAAAGGACTACTGATTTAGAAGAATGGTCATTTAAAAATTGAAGCGTACTCTGCTTCTAGCTATGCTGATAACAAAGGATATCGCAAGTCCACATCGGGCTTTTGCACATTTGTGGGAGGAAATCTTGTGAGCTGTAAGAGCAAAAAACAGTCCATCGTCTCCAGGTCTAGTGCAGAAGTGGAATATCAAAGTATGGCATCGACTATGTGTGAATTAAAGTGGTTACGGGCTCTCATGTTTGACTTAGGAGAGGTCTACAACCATCATCTACATATGTTCTACGACAACAATGTCGCTATATACATCTCCAAAAATCTGGTCTTTCATGGGAGAACAAAGCACATTGAAGGCGACTGCCATTTTATTCGGGAAGAGATTTTGAAGAAACGGATTTGTACTTCGTTCGTTACCTCCGACAACGAATTAGTAGATATCTTCACCAAGCCCGTGTCCGATTCTTTTTTTCACATTTGCGACAAGCTGAGCATGATTGATATATATACTCCAGATTGAGGAAGAGTGTTGTTGTTTGGTGACTGTGCGGTCTGGCGGTCTGGCCCTGGCTGCTTGAAGACCACGCGGTCTGGCGGTTTCTCTCCAGCGGTTTGGTAGCCAAGATGTTGCTGATTGGAGACCGGGTGGTCTGGCGGTTTGACGCAGGTGATTTGAAGACAGGGCAGTCTAACGGTCTCCCGGAGCGGCTTGTTTACTCTTTATAATTGTTGTCGGGTGATTTGTCTATTCATCTAACCACGCAGCTTGTGCGGTCTATTTTTGTATATAGCGCTTGTAACTGTAATAATTTGTCTCACATTGCTTATTTATAATCTCTCATCTCTCCTTCATTCTATAAAAAAGAGGTTATACCTTTGTAATACTCACTTTTTGGATAATAAAAAGTTTTGTTATTACAAATTTCGGTCTTTTTTTCTTGTTCTCACACCGCACTAACGCAGACACAAGAGTCAGACCGCGCGAACAACACGCATAGCAAATGCGGACAGCTCCATCAGTCTGCGCGTGATAAACCAATTAACCGCAGACGTGGAAAGAATCACCAATCCGCAAGTCGAGCAGACAAAAAACTCAGTTCTCTTGGACTTGATCAAACCAGGCACGCGTCCTGACCATCATTGCGTTAATGCTGAATTGTCGGTCTCCGCATTCAGACCACACTGTTCAGCGTACACTGCACCAGACCACGCAATTCAGCGGTCTCTGCTCCAGATCGCTCATCACAACAACCTGTGACTAAGGCCATATGCGAGCGAGCCTAGTCAAACAGCCAATCTCCGTGAATACCAGAAGCAGACCGCGCAAACAGGCTGTCTCGGCGAACTAGGCAACAAACCAGACATGTCAAAGACATGTGACCAAGTCCACAACACCACCGAACTCTGGCAATCAACCCGCCCGAGAAGGCCCCAGCGAGCTTTGCGGTTAGACTCTACAGACCGCGCTAACCACCTGCATTCTTGCGAGCCAAAGATCCTGAAAGATTCAAGCGGACTGTGTGGTCTCACAATCCAGACTGCAACAGCTGCGGTTAGACAAGGCTAACCGCCCGGTTAAATCCCAGAGTGCTTGTTGAACAAGACTGCAAGAGAGAACAACATGGCCAAAACCTGACTATTTGCCAAAGGCTAACTGCCAGACCGGCGGTTGTCTCTGCGATCTGTATGCCAAATCCGACCGCCCCTACTCCACTTCACTCTCACTTCAACAATTTCAACAGCCCTAATCTTGCAGCCCACCTAATAAGGCAAAGAAGAAAAGATAAAGCAGAGAGAACTTGCTGATATGGATCAAAGGCTAACCTCCACGTGGGGTCTCATCAGGATGAAAGCTTATTATCCCTGCAATATTTTATATGAAAATCTGAATATGTAAAAGTATAAATACTGAGTATCTGTGTGGGTTTCCTAATAGAACCTAGGCTGAAATAATAAAGTTTGAGTTATTCCTCTGCCATTTTTCTCCATTCTGAATTAACAAAACTGCCATCGCTGCCAAGAGCTGGACCATCAAGTCCGCTTTGCAGGGGGGTGAGTTGACAAGGGCTGAAATCCTAGTAAATCTGATGAAAGTAATGAATGCTCAAAATCTTTCTTAGCCACCTCCTAACTCCTAATCATCCAAATTATAAAATAAATTCGGATAATACAAGTACGTATTAATATACATTCACATTTTACTATAGTAAATGACCATAAATTAATCATTATGTAAAATTATCATATACACTTCTTGGCATTGATTAAGATACATTTTGTGGCATGATTAAACAAAAATCTTAATAATTAAAGGAAGAATGCACTGGGTTTGACTTTCTTCTCTTGCTTTGAACCAAACCACATGCCTTCTTCAAATTATTAAGCAACGATTTATTATTAATGGTTGATAAAGAGTATCTGAGAACACTTCCATCATCAAAAGCATTATTCCTGGTCTACTTCATGGAATGGCAAAGGTATAGTTTTTACAGCTCTAAACTTGCCAGCATTGTTAAGATGCTCATTCTCCAGCCTGGAAAATATATTTTGTCAATTGTATTGCATCATTAAATCTTGCATATAAAAAATAAGCGTTCTTGGAATTAAATTGAAATGAGGATGGCAATTTACCTATAAAAGTTCCATTGTCCTCGTCGAATCACTTCCAGGGCTGCAAGGAGGAAGGAAATAACTCTATAATCCAAATTCCCTATTGTTGAATGCAGAACAGTCTGTAGCCATGCTAGCCTCAGAACAAAGTTCAGGCCCTAATAATTCAGGAAAAAAAACTTGCTCAAGATAATTGACCTTCTTCTTGAATCAACTATCTTAACACTAAGGCTCTATTTGGTATAAGAATATTATAAAATACTATAAACAATATAGTTATTTAGAAAAAAATTGTTAAGCATTATCTAAGTGAGTGAAAAAATTATAAATATATATACATATATATATATATATATATATATATATATATATATATATATATATATATATATATACTATAAAGAAAATTATAATTGACCGAAGGCTGGGTTTCTTCCATTCATCAAATCTCAGCGATCAGATCGTGGACTGCAAATAGCCATTTTGAGCAAATGCCCCCTTCTC
Source organism: Platanthera guangdongensis (assembly GCA_039583875.1). NCBI lineage: Eukaryota > Viridiplantae > Streptophyta > Magnoliopsida > Asparagales > Orchidaceae > Platanthera > Platanthera guangdongensis. The sequence continues at coordinate 125,056,009 of CM077152.1, read as the reverse complement.
CCTCACGCAGAAATCTCAACGCTTGAACAGAAACAAAACGTTATGAATTGCCATTAGCAACGGAGCCGCCGACGGTCTGCCCAGAGCCCACCGGCAGGTTCGCCGGGGGTATCCCGAAGGTGCTCCGACAGGGCCACCGCCGGTGGCCGGCGGTGGCACTATCAGCTCGCCGTCGGACAACCCCTGACGTGTTCGCCGGGGTTAGGCGAACCAACCGGTGGACTCCGGACATGCCGCAGGTGGCTCGGCCACCAACAGCAGTCTTAACTGGGCACCCCGAGCGGTTTTTATTTTAATTTTTGTATAAATATTTTGTATAATTTTTAATTTTTCTAATTAATAAATTTCAATAATTAAAAAAGTAAATTATATTAGAAAACATAATTGGATAATTTAAAAATTATATAATAAAATCCTTTTATAATACAAATATATATGAATACAAATTTTAAAAATTAAAAAAATTAAAAAAATTACATGATAAAAAAATATATAAAATTAAGAACTGCTGGGGCGGGCAAAGTCCGCCTGGGGCTGGGGAAGCCCAACGGGAGAGGGCGAAGCCCGACACTGCGGACCAAGTACTGTTACGCGGGGCACGGGGAGCCCCCCGTGCCCTGTCACTTAAACTATATCAATCATCTTGAACATATTTCATTCAAGTAGCCTTAGGTCAAAATCTTGACCTTCCTACGTTAGCTCTATCTACTCATCAACATGGCGAAATAACAAACAAAAAATCATTATAGATTTTTTAAGCTATCTGAGCATCTCTTCTATGATAGCTACTTCTATGCATTTGAATATGTTCTGTAGTCCATAAAGTTACAGCAAGTTGTGCAACATTATAAGATAGTTTTTGGCCAAATATGTATCCACCAATTAGGAGATTCTGTAAAATTAAACAAATTATCAGTAACATAAAATCCTACCTACATTTGCTCATAGAAATGTTTTCTGTATCAAAATCACGTCATTTTTTGTATTCAATATTACCGTGAGTATTGGATTACCAAACAACGTACCATTGATAAGAAATATATGAACTTGCAGCGTAGAATTAACTCATTCCTAAGCCATGGGTTCTTTGAGTTTGGCTGTAGCAATCCCCAATCTTTAACAAAATCCCAATACAATTGGTACACAGTCGCTGTGCTTGACATCACTACAACAAGTGATAATAAGCTTATAGTTTTTTCTTTCTCATAGGCTATCTTAGATCCTGCTGCTAGCATTGCTGACAAATACTTGCCAAGATTCACAAGGTGGCTTGCTTCTCCTTCATCAAACCACCTCCGAGCACACTGTCATGAAACCCATGTGAGCTCCTCGTCATTTGCAAGAAATTAAATCCATTCTATAAATAATGTGAAGGGTAAAACCTGGAGTGCTCTCCAATAGTAAGGAATAAAGGATATAGCGTATGTCAAGTCTCTAAAATGAGTAGTAGTCACGCAATATCCATAATCTTGTGTTTTATAGCTTCCAGTGACATAATAGCATGTCATATACTCAAGGCTTCTCAGCATAGGAATCTATGGCCATTAAAACAATGATCAACTATTTGGAATTTAATAGATTTTTATGTATTTCATTTAAATTTGGAGAAATAGGTAGTACCTGGCTGCATAGTTGGTCAGCCATGAAGAAATCTACCATGACAACCTGCATATGATGTTTATTGAAAATAACAATTATGAACAGTTTTGTAACCAATGAGTTAAATTATTATTTTATATTGTGTAACTAACCTTGTAAAAGGGTGATAATATTATATTCCTTATGGTCCTAAGGAAATGGTAGCGGCTTGTCTGATATAAAATATTGATAGGACACACAAGCACCAGTACAAATATCTGTATCAAATTTAGTAGAATTCATAAGTAGATGTTATTGGTCAAAAATTCATAAACATGGTTAATATATCTACTATTTTAAAAGTTGAGTGATCAAATGTGGGCAAAATAAATCTGTGATCAAGCTCATTTTTAACTTAAAGCTAATGCATAAGGGTAAGGAAAAACTACTTGGTATTCCTATGTCAAAATGTTTTTCCATTTCCCATGTGTGTGACTAAGGCTCCGTTTGGCACAGTGGTGGCGATCAGGAACATGGGGGTTAAATTTTCATTCGCTAACGCCCACCTAAGGAACTTCATCCACTTTTATATTCAAACGGATGATGTCTGTTAGGTGATCCTTAACGAATGACGGTTTAACCCATGCGTTTACGACCACCACCGCCGTGCCAAACGGAGCCTAAGCCAAAACTTTCTTGCGCACTGATGAAAACTTTAAACATTATATAGTACTATTAGTGTATCATGCAACAAGTGTCAGGAACATGGGGGTTAAATTTTCATTCGCTAACGCCCACCTAAGGAACTTCATCCACTTTTATATTCAAACAGATGATGTTTGTTAGGTGATCCTTAACGAATGATGGTTTAACCCATGCGTTTACGACCACCACCGCCGTGCCAAACGGAGCCTAAGCCAAAACTCTCTTGCGCACTGATGAAAACTTTAAACATTATATAGTACTATTAGTGTATCATGCAACAAGTGTCCACTCAGCAACATGCATCCATCATGGGAATTTCCCGCCTCTTGTTCAACCATGTCAAAATACACCAAAGAACAGTCGAACCACAAACTACATTAAAATATTTAATCTCATCAGAATCAACATCGATGATACAACTACTTACGGTGTTTGAGCCAAAAGGATACCTAACTTAAACAATATATTGCTGATCAAACCCATTTTAACCCAATTGTTTATTTCAAATTAAGCCCACCCAACCACTTGCTATTTTGACCTCGTTATATTTTCCATCTATCAAATGTGGAACAAAACTAATATTCTTGTATGCCTTAACATAATAAAGCATATAAAATGGAAGAAGCACTTGATTCTTTTAATATGAAGCATATCACCCTATAAATTCATAAGATAGTGAAGAGGAGTGAGAGGGGTAAAACTACCATAAGTAAAATTCCAGGGATTGCTTGGACTTGAGTGGAAGTATAGCCTTTCAAAGTAAGGGATAGATGGACAAACATAACACCCACTACTGTTGTCATTGATGTGGTGCATATCAAGAAGACATCTCTGTATTTGAGCTCTTTAGTGGGAGAGAACTCAAATATGAAGCTATAATTAATCCTGGTCTTTCTCCACATGAAGATGTTACACCCATAGAGGAAAACATGTAGGAACAATAAGCTGAACATGCTGTAATTTATGTATAGATTTGTCAGTGATCCTATATAGTTAAATATTGAGATTAACCATAATATTAGAATTAAAAGAACTTGCCTTAGCACAGGGTAAACTGTTTCCATGTAAATGGTGTTTGATTGTCCATTGTACATTCCACCAATATGTGCCATTATACAATACCCAATAAAAAGCACAATGAAGCATCCAGTAAAGAGACCTATTAATAACACATAATTCAATAAAGGTTATGTTAGTGGCATAAATTAAATTGTCATTCTGAATTGTTAATTATTGAGAAAGAATGAATATACTATTCAATTCTGTTGGAAAAGCCCACTTAATATTAGGCCCATTTGTATAGCATTTATTGCTTTTCTCTCCTCTCTTTAGTCCCACATTGTGTATAGGCCTTTTCTCTCTCTCTCTCTCATCTATATATATGTACTCATTCTTTGTATTTGTATCAAGTGGACATATATACAAGGTTGGCTTTCTCCATTTCTACATGGTATCAGAGCCAGGTTCCTGACTCCTGCGGACTCCCCTTTCTGTCCGCCCTGCGGCCTGCGACCTCCTGCGGCCTCCCTTATCCAGTCCGCAGCCTCTCCCTCCGTGGAACCACCTCTCCTCTGCGGCCTGCGAAAGTGTGTCCGCATCTTCTAGCCGCTTCACTCCTGCGGCCTCCCTTGTCCAGTCCGCAGCCTCTCCTCCCGTGGAACCACCTCTCCTCCCGCCTTCTCCTTCCTCCTCTGGCCCCCCTTTTATAGCCATCCTGTGGGGTCCACTGCTTCCCTTTTTCGCTGTGGCCTCCTCTTGTCCGACGCGACCTCGGCGACCTCAACCTCTTGGTTTCCTTCGTCCGCCGTAAGCTCAGCGTCCTCTGTCCGCAGTCCGCCTGCTTGCGGCTGCTCTCCTTCCTCTTCCGGCAGTTTTTTTTTCTGTCCGCCGCGGGTTAGACCCTCTGCGTTCTTTCAGTCTTGCGGACTGGTCCAGCCCGCCGCGGTCGCTCTCTTGCTTCCCCGGCGTGTCCTCTCTTCTCAGCTCGCTCCTGTCCGCCGCGGTCTGATCCAGACCGCCGCGATCTGACCCAGTCCGCAACCTCATCCAGCTCGCCGCGACCTCATCCAGGTCGCCACGTCCTTACCCAGTCTGCTATCTGTTCGCTTCCTTTAGCTGCTGCCTCGAGCCCGCCGCGGTCTCCTCCAGCTCGCTGCGGCCTCCAGCCCGCCGCGATCTCTTCCAGCTCGCTGCGGCCTCCAGCCCGCTGCGGCCTCCTTCAGCTCGCTGCGGCCTCCAGCTCGCTGCGGCCTCCTTCAGCTCGCTGCGACCTCATCTAGGTCACCCTCATGTCTACGTCTGCAGACTCCGTCGGCACGGCAGTTCCTCCTGAACGTCCGGCCTCTATCCAGGAAGTCCGCGACGAGCTCCGGATCACTACAATTTCGCTCACTGGCAAGAAGAACTTTGTGGAATGGGCACACTCGGTTCGCCGTGTCCTTCAGTCAAAGGGATTCCTCCATCACCTGACTCAGACTGTTATTGGTGTCCCTACTGAGGAGTGGTTACGCAATGATGGGCGTGTGCAGACTTGGCTTCTCAACTCTCTTGATGGCGAATCTTATCGCCTGGCCATGTATCATGAGACGGCCAAAGGCATGTGGGACGATCTCCACACCCTCTACTCTGGCAAAGATAGTCTCCACCATCTATATGATATCATCACCGCTCTCCAGGCCCTTGACAGCAGTGGCGCAACCGACCTGACGTCCTTTGTTGCTCAAGCCCGGTCTCTGGTTGAGGCTTGGATCCACCATCAGCCTCCCACTCTAGATCTCGCTGCTCAACGTACCCAAAAGGAAGCTGTGGGTATCGCCATGATGATGGCCCGGGTACCCCCTCATCTTCACAGTGTCCGGGCTCACATCCTCTCCTCTACTGTTACACCGTCCTTTTCCGATGTGTGCTCAATGCTTCTCAAAGTCTCCCCGCCTCCGGATGTTCCCGGACTTCCTTCTCCGGCCCTTGTTCAACAGGCACCAGCTCCCTTATTGCCTCTTCCCCCCTCTGCCCGTGGTGGCCGTTCTGACTCTCGCGGCCGGGGTCGCGGTGGCCGGTCTAGGCCTAAATGCTCGTTCTGTGGTAAAGATGGTCATCTTGAGGCCACTTGCTTTCGCAAACATGGCCGACCTCCTCGTCCACATGCCTCTGCTGCTACTACCGACTCTGCCTCCTCTCGTACTGAGCTCGACGAGGTTCGTCTTCAGCTCCAGCATCTTCATGGCTTGCTCAGCCGTCCGCCTGCCTCGGTTGCCTCTGCTGCCTCTATCTCCAATGAAGGTATCGCCTGCCTATCCTCTGGCACGCGCTGGATCCTTGATTCTGGTGTCACTCATCATATCACCTCTGTTAGGCCACCGCAGTACTTGTCTTCACCTCACCCGAAGTACATTACTGTTGCTAATGGGGCATCGGTTCCAGTCTCTGGATGTGCTGATATTTCTCTCACCTCTTCTCTCCTCCTGCGCTCGGCTCTACATGTTCCGGGCTCTCCTTTCAATTTACTCTCTGTTGGTCGCCTTACTACTGATTCAAATTACTCAGTAACATTTACTTCTTCTTCTTTTCTCATACAGGATCAGCAGACGCAGACTATCATTGGTAGAGGACGGCTGCAGAATGGGCTCTATCTTCTTGACGACTCTCCCACTGTCCTCGCATCTATCTCCTCTTCGGATTGGCATCGCCGTCTGGGACATGCTCCTCTTCCAGTCCTCCGGAAGGCTCTTCCTGATGTTACTCTCCCTGCTTTTCGCTGCGACACATGTATTTTGGGCAAACAGCCCCGTTCTTCTTTCCCCCCTCATTGTACTCGGAGCTCCGCTCCTTTTATTTTAGTACACTCCGATATATGGGGTCCGTACAAATTTACTAGTATTTCTGGCTATCGCTATTTTCTTACTTTTATTGATGATTACTCTCGCATGACGTGGTTATATCTCCTTCGGGATCGCTCTGAACTTCCCCGCGTATTCCGGGCTTTCATACTTGAGACTCGCACTCAGTTCTCTGCGTCTATTCGCACTATTCGTACTAACAATGCGCGGGAGTACACCAGCCATACGTTTGCCACTCTCTGCTCTGAATTCGGCATTCTTCACCAAACATCATGTCCGTACACTCCACAACAGAATGGTGTCGCCGATCGCAAGAATCGTCACCTTCTTGATGTCGCTCGCTCGCTTATGCTTCAAATGCAGTCCCCAAACCGTACTGGAACTACGCTCTCTCCACGGCTTGCTTTCTCATCAACCGCCTCCCGTCTTCCGTCCTCCAGTATGCTACTCCCTTCAGCCTCCTCTTTCCCACAACTCCGCCTTTTCCCCTTCCGCCACGGGTGTTTGGGTGTACCTGCTACGTTCACCACCTCGGTCCCTCCACGGACAAATTGGACCCTCGTGCCACCAAGCAGATCTTTGTCGGGTACTCGCGCACTCAGAAGGGTTATGTATGTTATTCGCCTACTACCCGCAAGGTTACTGTCTCGGCTGACGTCACTTTCCGTGAAGATCTTCCATTCTTCCCTGCTCCGGATATCGCTCTGAGTCCAGCTCCTGTCGTTCGTCCTGTCATTCCTGCTCCTCACTCCTCATCCTCTCTCTCTTCCACACCTCCGGTCCGTCCACCACCACCGGTTATCCGGGTCTACTCTCGTCGCTCTCCTCATCCCGTGGCTCCTCTGCAGTCGGCCTCGCCCTCTGGTGCTCTGCTCCCTGCTGCTCCGGCTCCCGTCTCTACCGCTCATCCGCTGGCGAACTACGTCTCTCTCCATCGCCTCTCCCCCTCTCTTCTTCACTTTGCCACATCATTATCCTCTGTTTCGGTCCCTAACTCTTTGCAGGAGGCGCTTCACCATCCTGGCTGGCGGGCGGCTATGGACGAAGAAATGACGGCCCTTTGGGCCAACCAGACCTGGGTCTTGGTTCCCTTACCTCCCGGTCAGCACCCTGTTGGATGTAAATGGGTCTTCGTCATCAAGCATGCTCCGGATGGCACTATTGCCCGACTGAAGGCCCGTCTTGTGGCCCGTGGCTTCACACAACAGGAGGGCCTCGACTATGAGGAAACCTTCTCTCCGGTGGCCAAGCTTAACACTGTCCGCGTTCTTCTCTCCGTCGCGGTGCACCGCCGCTGGCCCCTTCATCAGCTTGATATCAAGAACGCCTTTTTGAATGGCGACCTTCAGGAAACTGTCTACATGCGCCAACCGCCCGGGTTTGAGACCACGGGGGAGTCTCGGGTCTGTCTTCTCAAAAAGTCAATTTATGGTCTCAAACAGTCCCCACGGGCGTGGTTTGACAAGTTTAGCAAGGTGGTTCGGGACATGGGGTTCACTCGGAGTTCTGCAGATTTCTCCCTTTTTACCCGCCACCGAGCACTGGCACCATTCTCCTGTTGGTTTATGTTGACGACATCCTTCTCACTGGGGATGACTCAAAGGGGATTCAAGACGTCAAACAACATCTGAGCACTGTTTTTCAGACAAAAGACCTGGGGAAACTTCGCTACTTCCTTGGTCTCGAGATCGCCCGGCGGCCGGACGGGTTGGTACTCTCCCAACGAAAGTACTGTCTCGATCTTCTCAAAGATGCTGGTCAGTCTGGTTGCAAGCCAGCATGTACCCCGATGGAGGCAAATCACAAGTTATGCGCTCATGCTTCGGATGACGATTTGCTACTTCCGAACCCGGAATACTATCGACGTCTTGTGGGCAAGTTGATCTATCTAACTGTCACAAGGCCGGATATATCTTTTGCAGTTGGGGTTGTCAGTCGGTTCATGCATGCCCCCGGGCTTCTCATCTCCAAGCAGTTGAACGGGTTCTTCGATACCTTAAGGGAGCTCCAGGTCAAGGACTGGTTTACAAAACCTCCGACTCTGCTCCCACATTAGTTGCCTATTCTGATGCCGACTATGCGGGTTCCCTGGACGATCGAAGGTCAACTAGTGGGTTCTGTACTTATTTTGGTGGGCATCTTATTACTTGGAAGAGTAAGAAACAAGCTGTGGTAGCCCGTTCCTCTGCAGAGGCTGAATACAGATCGATGGCCTCAGTTGTCTCAGAACTCACATGGCTTGAAAGTCTCCTTACTGACCTGGGAGTAAAACTTCCCTCCTCTGCTGTTCTATTTTGTGATAGTCAAGCCGCCATACACATCGCAAAGAATCCGGTCTTTCATGAGCGCACAAAACATATCGAGGTTGACTGTCACTTTGTTCGTGAGAAGGTTCAATTGAAGAAACTTGAATTAAAGCATGTTCCAGGAACTGATCAAGTTGCCGACATCCTCACAAAGGCCTTATCAAGCACTCTGTTCTCCCAATGTTTGTCCAAGCTGGGTGCATATGACCTATACGCTCCAGCTTGCGGGGGAGTGTTGGAAAAGCCCACTTAATATTAGACCCATTTGTATAGCATTTATTGCTTTTCTCTCCTCTCTTTAGTCCCACATTGTGTATAGGCCTTTTTTCTCTCTCTCTCTCATCTATATATATGTACTCATTCTTTGTATTTGTATCAAGTGGACATATATACAAGGTTGGCTTTCTCCATTTCTACAAATTCAATAAAATCCATTTATTATAGAGTATTGCTAAAATTTAATTGAAATTATTTATTAACTAGATTATACAGAAAGATGGGGGGGGGGGGGGGGGGGGGGGGGGGGGGGTTAAGGGCTAAGTCTGGGTAAGGAAATAAATATTTAAATCTAAAGAATATTTTCATAACCTCTCCTGTTTCTCTTGATCGTAGGGAAAATTCAATTTCTATTAAATATCATTTCTAAACTCATTGAAATTATCATTTAAAATTGCCTCCCAAGCCTACAATGATCTAACCTTTAAATCTGTCATTACAAGAATTGACTCCCAACTTCTTCTACCCCTTCTCCTCTCTTCCTGTCCTTCTAGGCTCAGTCTTTTCTTCCTCTACCCTCTATTTACTTTTTATATGCGCTCCTCTTACCTCATTTTCTCTTCTATTACTATAGATACATTGCTGACCTCAAACTTGATTCTTTGAGATTTCATCTTTAAAAGCAAGAAAATTTCATTGTTTTCAACCTCATTGAGAGATTCAGGTATTCCTACAAATTTGTAAAAGTTCATTATTGTTTGCAATTAGAGAAATATGACTTGAGTATGGTTTGAAATGGCACATCCAAGCTCCCTAGCCCATTTCTGATGTGTTACGGGTCCAAATGTTACGGAACAACACGACGACGAGCCACCATGACAAGTCTACACGCGTCGGGCGCGTATATCGCAAGTGCCCACCGAGACCGTGGAGAATATTTAATAATAAATAGGTTGCTATGTTTGTTGATGCATTTTTAATATTTTCAATATTTCCTAATTTTCAATATTTTCTAATTTTAATATTTACTTTTTTATTCGGTCCTCGCCACTATAAAAGGGCCAACGGACCTTGTAATCGTTATGTTGGAATGTATGAAGGTTTCTAGGGTTGCTCCCTAATTTCGTCTCTTCTCGTCCTCCTTCATTCTCGCTCACCCCCGCTGGCCCTTCCCCTTGCTGGATTCCTCCTGCAATTTATCCGCGATCATATCAATTAATATTCTCCGCGGTCTCGGTGGGCAATTGTGTTATACGTGCCCGACGTGCGTAGATTTGTCATGGTGGCTCGTCGTCGTGCAGTTCTGTAACATTTGGACCTGTAACACGATGATATGGATATTGTTTCACGATAAAACTTGGTTACATTTAAGCTAGCTTTATTATTATTCATCACAAACTTTATTCATATGATCGCTTCAAAAACCTTTTCGAACATAATGACAATCTACCATTGGTTCATTCAGGAAAAATCAGATGCAGCATAGTATTAATGAAATATCGCATACCAACAATTAATAATGCTTGAACATTAATCTTGTTTACCTATGAAAAAAGTCACACCATGAGATTCCTTTCGCTGGTTTGGTTTGAGGTACTGTAAAGTCTTCCTCTTATTATCATCAGCAAAATTTTTGGTGAAGAGATCTTCAACCTCATCCATCAATTTAAAAACCTGCTTCATTAAAAAAGTTTAGTGTTGTTATGGAGAGAGTACATTTTTATAACCTAAATTGAAGATACTTATAAAGAATATTACCTTATCTGAACTATTGAAATAAGAACTTTCCACAACTTTATGGTATATTGGAAGGATTTGTTTCCCCGTTAGCTAAAATGAATCATTCTTCATAATTAGTACTGATGATAATTGTTTTGTAGATATAAAAACATAATAATTTCAATACCTTATCAAATTTCTTCAAAATCTTCACAAAAGCCAACATGTTCAGATTCCTGAAAAAATTGAACTTGTTGATCAAACAAGATAAATATTAGTTTAAAGTATCGTCTTAGGATTTGGTATCAACCTATATGTTCTTAGGTAACCCAATCCTTTGAACAACTCGACATAGGATCCACGAATCATCTTTTCGGCATGCCGGAGCTTGGTCTTGTTAATGTGGAGCTTTCTGTTCTCAGCTCCAAACATCTTCGATTGACTAACCATGTCTCCCCAAAGTAAGTATGTGAGAGCTGAGATAGTTCTTGTGGGAGTAGTGAGGGGAATGTTGATCTTGAGATTCTTCCCCTGGCAGTTGAAGAGTCTACTAGAAAGACGCCTGAGCTTAAAGTCTTCTGATCTTCCAAAGTTTTTTGAATTTTCTGAAACATCTTGTGTCGGCAAAGAGTCGCAGAATTGAACCTCATTGTTCTGACATTCACATGTCGAACTCTCCAAGAATTGTTCCTGCTCTGCCGTGCTCTTAATGGACTCATCCTCTTATAGGATGGAAATAAAAAATGATTGGATGTAAGGCAAGCAAGACATAGATCTAAGCATTTGAACTGAAATTATATATTTGTTGCCGATAATCAAGTAAAGAAGGACATACGAGTCATACAACCTAACAAGTTATGTTGTTCTCCCAAAGAGAAGCATGCCTACAATTAGCTGTGGATGTTCACTATGAGAAATTATGGTTACATAGAGAAGCAAGAGAAGCCTGTTGTGTTTTTCATTCCTCAAACCTAAGGTCCAAGATTCTATCCTGTGACAACTGCAAGAGGAGCTGCCCCAGTCCCTTGCCTGTTTATGTCCAGCCAAGAGATCTGACCATAAAATGTAATAGCGGGGACATAAACTAAGGGGGTCAAGTGACTATGCTTCACAGATATTAAAGTTCAAGACAAACTGAAGCATTTATGAATATTAGGTAACAAATTGAAAAAGACAACAATCTTATTTGACCAAGCAATTCTGGAATGTTATAATATTTTCACAGATACCAAGTCGGAATAATAAAACCAGATAACATTTCCATAAGCACTTACCCATACATATACATGAGATAGAAATATTAGAAAAGAATAAAGAAGGAACAGGGAGAAAACAGAACAGTGGAATTCGTTTTTCATTATAGAAAATAAAACATTACAACATACGTATAGCCAGAGACGGTAAACAACAACTAACGATATTCTTAATGATAATTAATGACTGCACGAAACAAGGAACGGATGGGGAGAAAAACAGTTGACCGCTAGCAAAGAAATAAAGTTGAGGAAGGCGGGGATTGCAATTTCCAACAGCCCTTTTCTCAATCCGTTCCACGACATTGAGGGCTAGTCTCAGAGTCAGAAATCTTGACCGTCCTAGGGCTTTTGTAAGGATGTCGGCGACCTAGAGATCAGCAGGGCAAAAAAGAACTTCAATCTTCTTCCTTTCTACCATTTCACGAACAAAATGGTATTTCAGCTCTATATGTTTACTTTTGTTGTGGAAGACCGGATTTTTGGAAAGGGAAATGGCGGACTGATTGTCGCAGTAGATGAGAGTAGCTTTCTCTTCTTCTTCTAAATCCTTTCTTACTCTTCTTAGCCATATGGCCCATATAGCTTCACAAGAGGCGGAGCAGAGGGCAACGTACTCTGCTTCCGTCGAGAAGAGAGCTACAATTTTCTGTTTTCTGGAGGACCAAAAGATGGGTTTGTGATGCAACCCAAGTTTGCATCTCTATTTTATTCGCAGCATTTTAATTTTTGTAGTGCATGTTTTTGCGTATTTTTGTTTTCGCATATGATGTATCCCGCTTGTTCGTGCGCTTTCATTCGGCTTATTGGTATGACCGAATGATAAGACCTTCAATGAAAAGGTCCGTCAAATTAGAGGTGGCGTTGATTTAGGCAAGCAACCGAGATTCTTAACAAGGAAAACATTAAGTTATTATTATATTTATTTTTCTAAAATTATATTATGGATTAGATATAATTTCAGAAAATTTTGTCATTGGGGAGTTACCAAAGTTGGTCACATTAAGTGCATATGGGAGTTTTCTTGTAACCAAGAGTATTCATCAATTTCATTAAAAATCAACTCAGTAACAACCATATTTAATGTTACAAATTTCTTTATAAAATCAGCCCGGTAACCAAGAGTTTTCTTGCCAGCTATAATTACTGTTCATTTATTTCTCCCTATGCTATCGCTTGATTTCATATGATTTAAAGGGTCGGTCCTCCTCGGTTCAACGGGGCTGGGAAAAGAAAACGGAACAGAGAAATCTTGCTCTCTGTTCCATCTTCCCAGGGCACGCAGCCCACCCGCATCACCGATTCCGAACCCCGGCGCCAACTCCCCATCCCTCGCCGACCCGTGCCACCACCGTCGGAGACCTTCCAAGGCCGCGACGAACTGACCTCCACCAACCACCGGCCGGGATCCCGTCTTCGGATCTTCCTCCGTCGTCAGTATCGGCAGATCCACCCCTCCCAAATCATCGTCAGCCCGCCTGCCTACGACGAAGCCGCATGAGGGCTCGTTCTCCCCCGGCGAGAGTACGTCCAGCTCTCTCGGGCACTGCCGAGCCCCAACAACCGTGCGGCTCCCCCGAAAAGCTCCTGTGCGACCTCCTACCAATTCCCTGAGGGCGTACTTTCACCCGGTTGTTGCCCGAAGCCTTTGTATAACTCTTACTCCGTCTCGCTCAGATTTGCTAGTATAACATTATGTTTAACTTGTATTTGATCCTAAGTTAGAGTTTGCTTGCCTTGGTCTATGTTAACTCCTGTTCGCCATTAATTTTCTACACTGTTGTGCTTAATTTTCTCTCTTTGGAGCACTTGTGGAAGAATTAATTTCGAACGCGGCTTGCGTACAACTGTTAGACTACTACGCGCGAGTACGAACCATAGGTCGGTTTACATTTGAAAATACTCGTGACAATCTGCCGTCTCCGCCTTATTTGTAAATCAATTCGCAAATTTATTTATTTCTTTAAAAAAATCAATTTCAAGTTTAGGAATGCATCACTTTGGTATCGGAGGCATGGTTCGATTCACTCCTATTGTGAATCGAAAGATCCTGTTTTAAATTTTTATTTTCCAAAAAAAAGCATTATTATTAAGTTTTATTTTCTTTAAAAAAATGGAGAGCCGCATCGATCGCATCGATGCCAGTATTGGTGACCCAGCTAACTGAATGGGTGAGCTAATGAAGACGGTAGAAGCACTCACCGCCAACGTAAGGGACACGAACCATATAGTAAACAACTTGAGAACCTCTGTTAATAACTTAGAAGCTGAACGCCACCTAGGACTAAATCAACCTCCTCACCAAAATCCTAGGCAAGAGGAACAAAATCCTAGACCCCCACATCCTGCACAGCCAGACCTTGGACTCCGTCGCAAACTCCGTTGGGACGATAGAGTTAAGCATGATGTAGGTGATTTTGAGGGTCACGTAGAGCCTGAGAAATGCCTTGATTGGTGTGAGTGTGTGGAAAGATTCATGGCGTGGAAACAAATGTCTGTGAATCGACAAGTTGAAAATGTTGTCCTTAGACTCAAAGGACCCGCACTAGTCTGGTGAGTTCAATTAGAGCGCACATGATACACCTTTGGCCTAGCACCTATCACCACGTTGGTAGAGTTTAAGTTACAATTACGGAAGCGATATGTCCCCCCGGACTATCTGCAAACTCTTTATCGAAGGTTCGACAACCTTCGATAGGACAAACTTTCCGTGGATGAATACACCCACGAGTTTTTAGTACTGCAGTCTAGGTTAGACCTGCACGAGGAGGACGATATGAACGGTGTCCTGTTATCTGAATGGGCTCTGATATGCTATTTGGGATGAACTAGAGTTGCAAGGCTTTCGAGATTTGGGTGAAGTGTCTAGTCGAGCCCGTAGAGTTGAGGCCTCCCTTCAAAAGAGGACGTCTGGGCATAGGTCTACTGATAGACCTTCTGATGGGGGACCATCTGGTGCAACTCGGCGCAAGGCGGACCCCACCTTTATGTATTCTTGCAGACGGACTTGACCGAACCGGTGATCCGCCACCGCGGATGCTTCCGGCTCGTCGTTTAGATTTAGTTTCATATATAACATTATGTATTTTGAGTTTTATTTCATTTAGTTATGACATCGGAACCACCGACCAATCATAGCAGTCGATTTCGGTTGCCCTAACTTTGTTTTCTTATAAATAGATCCTTAGGGCTGCAGGAATTCTTATTGTTGAATGTTTGGAGAAGAAATCCATTCATTCCGGTGATCTCCGCCGTGGTGCCGACGTCGTGGATCCCCTTGGTGACGACTCCTTGGGTAAGTTTTGTGTTTTTTTTTATTTTCCTTCCACCGCCACCCTCTCCTATTGCTGTCCAGCCCCCTCAACTGACCGGCCAGCCCCCCTCATCAAACCGCCGACCGGTAGCCCTCCTCCCAGCGCCGCAGCCCACTCCCCTCAGGCCGCCGCCCTCCTAGCTCCTCCGACCACCTCCAAAACACGCCTCCCTGTTTTGGCCCACATCCAGCCACCGCCACCCCTCCATAGCCGCCTCCACCACTTGTCCTTGCCCCAACAGCCCTCTTGGTTGTTTTCTCCCTCAACCAGTCCAGATCTGGACTCCTCCAGCCAGATCCAGCCACCCCGTCAAGTCCCCTTTGCTGCCATCCTTCCCCCTTCTGTGGGACCACTTCCCCTCACCCGATCTAGTCTTTCACCATCCGGAAAACTCCACCTCGCCTCCAAAATTTCAGATTTACCTAGAATTACTGCAGCCCTAATTTTATTTCAGATCTTTGTGGTGCTTTGTACTAGTTGATGGTATTACACTTTGTCGCGTTGTGGTAATCTTGTGCTTGTGGAATTAAAAGTTCATTATTATTTGTTTTGTGAAAATCTCTGACTGCAGAACGGATTGATTCTCCGCGCGCTCGTTATAGCCCTCCTTGCGGAGGAAAACCACGTCTCAAGTTTTAAGAAATTGTTTATCTTTGCTTATGAAAATTTGTGCGTTATCTTATAATACTTTGTCGCTAATATTAATCCTTGCGCCGAACCGCGTGTGTTGTAGGCATTGAACCGTTAGGGATCGAACCCACTCTTCACTAGTGTGCATTTAGAATTCACTCCACAGCCTACCCTACATCAGTTGGTGTCAGAGCCCAGGTCGGGCCATTTTACATGCTTCGTAGTGGTAGGGCATTTAGAAGCATGGAAGATCCGCCAGTCACCAATGACCGGGCAGCGGGCTCGAATTCGAGCACCGCTACCACTGACTTTCAACGCCTTATCCTAGAACGTTTTGATGCATTAGGTACACCCAGTTCGATAACGTGCGTAGCGATATCGCCGCGGTGAATCGCCGCATCGACCAGTTAGAGAACGCCAGGGATACTCCCTCACAGCATGACGATGAGATCGCCGACGACCCTGACGATTCCCCCCGTCGCGACCAGCAGTTTAGAGATGATCCGCCGCCAGCAGACCGCTATCGTCGTGATACTCCCAATCGAGTCCCAACACCACCGGCAAGGCGAAACACAGAGCCAGCGCGTGTCCGACCCCCGCCTCAGCGTGATGAATACCGCATGCCACGTCAACCTGACCTTAGGAACCGTGTACCCCCACACGGTTGCTATGACCAGCGTCGAGATGAGTACTACCCGCCTGGTCGACGTGAGCGCGGACCCCCACCCGCTCGGCACGAGTACGACCGAGACGATCCTCCTGATGATTACCCTGACCCGCGGAGAGGTGACTACGCCTTTGACATCACTCGCCGGATTCGCCTGGACGCCCCGACATTCGATGGCCATTTGGATCCAAAAGCCTTTAGTGACTGGCTTCTAGACATGGACCATTACTTTGATTGGTACGATATGAGTGACGAGCGTTGTGTCCGTTTTGCGAAGATAAAGTTGTTCGGGCAGGCCAAGGTATTCTGGATTAGCGTGGAGAGAGCTGTTGAGAGAGACGACTACTACCCCATCACCTGTTGGGAGGACATGAAGGAGAGACTCAGGGATAAGTATCTCCCTGCCTCTTACCGTGATCAGCTGCTTGATCAGCTACAGAGCTTACGTTAGGGGACGCTTACAGTAGCCGAGTACATGGCTCGATTCGACGAGCTGGTCGTTAGGAGCGATATTTCGGTGGAGCCCATTGTCACTGCCTCTCGATTTAAGGCTGGCCTTCGCTCGGAGCTCCGGAGAGAGTTGATTCCCCATCGCCTCGAGACTGTCAACCAGATGTTCCAGCTTGCCCTAGAGTGTGAAAAGTATCTTCATACGTCTGGTACGAAGCAGTTCCCCTCCAGGACTGATTCTTCGACATACAGGAAGCCCGCTCTTCCCCAGACTGCTACAAAAGCCCCACCCCCACGGGTCACTACTGACATGAAGGGTAAGGTTGTCACCACTGAGGGCCAGAGGCTTGGGGGTATCCAGTGCTTTAGATGCTCTGGCAGAGGGCACGTGGCGGCGCAATGCCCCACGCAGAATCTGTTGGTTGAGGATGAGGAGCAGGGTTTAGAGGGAGATGAGGAGGTGACTGAGGATATTACTACCGTCATTGAGGAGGGCTGGGAGAGCGACGCTGAGCGTTCATTAGAGGTCGGAGTGGTCAGGCGCCTCCTACATACACCACGTGCTGATGAGGATTGGCACCGCACCACTATCTTCTACACATACTTCCCGAGTGCAGGCGGACCCTACAAATTAGCCATCGATAGTGGGAATTGTGTGAATATCGTGGCCCAAAAGGGTCTAGACCGTATGCAGGTGAAGGCGGAGCCTCACCCACACCCCTATTGTGTCATCTGGGTAGACAAGACAGCGACACAGGTTACCCAGCACTGTCTCGTACCGATCAACATCGCTTCCTTTGAGGACCGAGTCTGGTGCGACGTCATACCCATGGATGTCACCCACGTTCTATTGGGCCGCCCCTGGCTTTTTGATCGCGACGTCACGTGCTTCGGTCGCTCAAACACGTGTGTTTTTTATGACAAGGGGCGGAAGATCACCCTATCCCCTACCCAACCCATAGAGAGACCCAAGGGTCGGGTTGAGCCTTCCACTAATACGAGTGCCTCGAGACCCGTACATGTCCTGAGGCACAGTGAGTTTATGAGGGACAACACTGATGCTGGCATTATGTATGTAGTGGCAGCCACTATGACATCTGATTGCCCTACACCCGAGATTCACCCTGCCGTTCGACCTCTATTAGGTGAGTTTGCAGATATTATTCCAGAGGAGTTCCCTGATGAGTTACCCCCTCTGCGAGACATCCAGCACGCTATCGATCTAGTCCCGGGGGCCTCGCTCCCAAATTTGACGCACTATTGCATGAACCCGTTGAGCATGCTGAGCTCAAAAGACAGGTCAACGAGCTTCTCCGAAAGCAGTTCATCCGAGAGAGTTTGAGCCTGTGCGCAGTCCCCGCGCTTCTTACCCCTAAGAAAGACGGCAGCTGGCGCATGTGTATCGATAGCCGGGCTATCAATAAGATTACTGTGAAGTACCGCTTCCCGATCCCTCGCCTGGACGATCTTTTAGACACGATGACAGGAGCCCAGATCTTCTCGAAGATCGACCTCCATAGCGGTTACCACCAGATCAGGGTTAGAGAGGCGGAAGAGTGGAAGAAAACATTCAAGACCAAAGATGGTCTGTATGAGTGGTTAGTCATGCCATTTGGGATGTCGAACGCCCCGAGCACATTCATGCGAGTCATGACTCAGATGCTGCGACCCTACATGGGTAAGTTCCTCATCGTATACTTTGACGACATTATGATTTATAGCCACAATGAGTCGGACCACCTCGGGCACTTGCGACTGTTGTTTGACATCCTCCGGAAGGAGAAGTTATTTATAAATACGAAAAAGTGTTCTTTCTTGTCCGAGTCAGTACATTTCCTCGATTTCATCATCTCTTCCTCAGGCATGTCCGTAGACCCTGAGAAGGTCCAGTCCATCCGCGAATGGCCCACACCATCGAACATCCATGAGGCCCACAGCTTCCACGGACTTGCGACCTTTTATAGGAGATCCGTTAGGGGTTTTAGCTCAATTATGGCCTCGTTCACTAGCTGCCTGCGCAAGGGAGACTTTCAGTGGACCGCCGCGGCCACTTGAGCATTTCAGGAGATAAAGGACAAGTTGACGTCCGCTCCTGTTCTTCGACTTTCGGATTTCAGTAGATCTTTCGAGGTCGCTTATGAAGCATCTGGTGTTAGTATTGGAGGCGTGTTGAGTCAAGAGGGACACTCAGTTTCTTACTTTAGTGAGAAATTGAACGAAGGTATGCAAAAGTACTCGAACTACGATCGAGAATTTTATGCTATTGTCCAGTCATTACGGTATTGGAGACACTACCTTCTACCTAGGGATTTTGTCCTCTATTCGGACCACCAGGCCCTGCGATACCTCGATTCCCAAAGGAAGTTGAGTCATCGGCATGCGAAGTGGGTCAAATACTTACAGGATTTTCACTATGTTCTCAAACACCGCGCCGGAGTTGAGAACAAACCCGCTGACGCACTCAGTCTCCGAGTCTCGTTCCTCCACACATTGAGGACCCAGGTGGATGGGTTTGAGAGATTGATCGCAGACTACCCCACTTGTCGCGATTTCTCTGATTTATATGCCGCGCTGTTGAGGGACCCGCCCGACGATATTGAGGGGTATAGGTTTATTGATGGATATTTATTCCGGGGTCCCCGCTTGTGTGTACCCAGCACTTTGTACCGCGACTATTTAGTTTGGGAATTACACGCGGGAGGTGCCACTGGTCACTTTGGGCGGGATAAGTCGATCTCTATTACCGAGGATTGTTTATATTGGCCGAGTCTGAAGAAGGACGTGGCTCGTATCGTATGACATTGTCGGATTTGTCAGACGGCCAAGGGAACGAAGCAGAACATTGGCTTATACACACCCCTTCCCGTTCCCCATCGCCCTTGGGAGGACATCAGCATGGACTTCGTGCTTGGGCTTACTCGTACTCAGAGGAAGCATGATTCTATATTTGTGGTAGTTGGCCAGTTCTCTAAGATGGCCCATTTCATTGCATGCAGTAAGACTGTGGATGCACCCCACGTCGCAGCCTTATTTATTAGGGGCGTCTTTAGATTACACGGTCTGCCAAAGTCCATTGTGTCTGATAGAGACGTGCGGTTCATTAGTTATTTCTGGAAGACCCTGTGGCGAAAGACCGGGACGACCCTGAAGTTTTCATCTGCATATCACCCTCAGACGGATGGTCAGACTGAGGTAGTGAATAGGAGCTTAGGGAATCTATTGAGGTGTCTTGTGGGAGACCACACAGCTAGTTGGGATTCGGTGCTCCCTATTGCGGAGTTTGCATATAATAGCTCAATCAATAGGTAGACAGGTCTAAGCCCGTTTCATATAGTGTCAGGCTACGACCCTAGGAAGCCCATTGACCTTATTCCTGTCCCGACTGAGTCACGGCCTAGTGAGTCCGCAGAGTCATTCACACGTCATTTGCATGAGTTGCATGAGTCAGTTCGGCGCAAAATTAATTTAAGCAACGAATATTATAAAGAACAAGCAGATAGACATAAACGAGAAAAACATTTTCAGATAGGCGAGCAGGTGATGGTGAGAGTCCGCACCGAGAGACTCCCACGGGGATCTGCTAAGAAGCTAAGAGCCATGAGAATCGGTCCCTATTCAGTCCTGAGACGGATCAGGACAAATGCTTATGAGTTAGATATTCCTGCGAGCATGGGTATCCACCCCGTGTTCAATGTTGAGGACCTGACGCCATACTTTGCACCTCACGAGTACCCTGACCCCCACTCTGATTACCCTCCAGAGCCTGTACCGCCACAGCCTGTTCCCACCACTTGGCCTATACCACCCCAACCCGCTCCCGACACCCAGTCCGCCATTGACCCCCACTTACCCAAGATCTCGTCCCCACTGGCTCCCTCTCCAACACCGCCGATTCCACCGGACCTCCTTCCTCGAGCATTGAGCGACGAGCACATCACCGAGATCATTACGCATGAGTACGTCCCCTCTACGGGTGGCCTCGTGTGCCGCTACTTGGTTCGCTGGCATGGACGTTCCTTCTCCGACGACACCTGGATTGTTGTTGCTGAGCTTGATCGACTCGCCCCTGGACTTCGACTACAGTACGATCATCTCCATTCATCGGAGATGAAGGCTTTTCAATCGGGGGGAGTTGATGGGGGACCATCGGGTGCAACTCGGCGCAAGGCGGACCCCACCTTTGTGTATTCTCGCAGACGGACTTGACCGAATCGGCGATCCTCCACCGCGGATGCGTCCGGCTCGTCGTTTAGATTTCATATATAACATTATGTATTTTGAATTTTATTTCATGTATTTATGACATCGGAACCACCGACAAATCATAGCCGTCGATTTCGGTTGCCCTAACTTTGTTTTCTTATAAATAGATACTTAGGGCTGCAAGAATTCTTACTGCTGAATGTTTGGAGAAGAAATCCCTTCATTCCGGTGATCTCCTCCGCGGTGTCGACGTCGTGGATCCCCTTGGTGACGACTCCTTGGGTAAGTTTTGTGTTTTTTTTATTTTCCTTCCACCGCCACCCGCTCCTATTGCTGTCCAGCCCCCTCAACTGATCGGCCAGCCCCCCTCATCAAACCGACGGCCGGCAGCCCTCCTCCTAGCGCCGCAGCCCACTCCCCTCAGGCCGCCGCCCTCCTAGCTCCTCCGACCACCTCCAAAACAGGCCCGCCTCCATATTTTGGCCCAGATCTAGCCACCACC
Organism: Platanthera guangdongensis; assembly: GCA_039583875.1. NCBI lineage: Eukaryota > Viridiplantae > Streptophyta > Magnoliopsida > Asparagales > Orchidaceae > Platanthera > Platanthera guangdongensis. The sequence goes on along the minus strand of CM077152.1, from coordinate 125,034,630 downwards.
GCCCCTCCATAGCCGCCTCCACCACCCGGCCTTGCCCCAACAGCCCCCTTGGCTGTTTTCTCCCTCAACCAGTCCAGATCTGGACTCCTCCAGCTAGATCCAGCCACCTCGTCAAGTCCCCTTTGCTGCCATCCTTCCCCCTTCCGTGGAACCACTTCCCCTCAACCTATCTAGTCTTTCACCATCCGGAAAACTCCACCTCGCCTCCAAAATTTCAGATTTACCTAGAATTACTGCAGCCCTAATTTTATTTCAGATCTTTGTGGTGCTTTGTACTAGTTGATGGTATTGCACTTTGTCGCGCTGTGGTAATCTTGTGTTTGTGGAATTAAAAGTTATTATCATTTGTTTTGTGAAAATCTCTGACTGCAGAACGGATTGATTCGCCGCGCGCTCGCTATAGCCCTCCTTGCAGAGGAAAACCACGTCTCAAGCTTTAAGAAATTTTTTATCTTTGCTTATGAAAATTTGTGCGTTATCTTATAATACTTTGTTGTTAATATTAATCTTTGTGTTGAACCGCATGTGTTGTAGGCATTGAACCGTTAGGTATCGACCCCAGTCTTCACTAGTGTGCATTTAGAATTCACTCCATAGCCTACCCTACATCAACTTCCTCGAGCACCACCACCACTGCACACATCCCTAAGAATTCTGATTCCCCTCTTCATGTCACTACTGGGAACCCAGCACCTCCCACCGGCCTCACCCGAGGTAAGGAACCCATGGGTTCCAAGCCCATCACCTGAGTATTTTGATGCTTCAAGTGTATGGAGCTTGGGCACAAATCTTGTGAGTTCCCGCGGCGCCACTTCGTCGCAATTACTGATTCCTTTGATGGGCGTGAACTAGAATATGGATTCTTCCTTAGTGATTTCAAGCCTGAGCCCGAGCCCGAGTCTGATAGTGTTATTGAGGTCGAGGGAGAACAAGCTGAACACTTATTTTGTGTCCTTCATTATAGCTTGATTTCCCCTAGCGAGGCCACTGAGCTTGATTTTCAGAGACACGAAATTTTTTGCACTACTGCACGCATTCAAGGTCATTTTTGTTCCATCATCATTGACAGCAGTAGCATGGAAAATTTCGTTTCCCAATGTATGGTTGAGAAGCTAGGACTCGTGACGCACCCCTTAGACCGACCCTACCACTTATCTGGGGTTAACAGTCGCATGACCATGCCCGTTACTCATCGTTGTCTTGTAGAGTTCTCTATCGGGGATTTATATCAGGATTCTGTTCTTTGTGATGTTGCCCCTATGGATGTCTGTCATATCCTTTTAGGTAGAGCATGGCAGTATGATAGGCACATCATACATGATGGTGTGAGGAACTCTCATTCCTTCGATCATCGTGGGCGCAAGATTGTTCTTATTTCTCATAAGAATAGTCTTGTTCCTAAGGCTTCTGGGAGGGCCTCGACATCATCTTCCTCTCCTTCTTTAGTTACCGCACCACTTCTATTTAGTGTCACCCTTCTGCCTAGACCACCGCTCCAGGAAGAAGCGCTTGATTTTAGTGAGACATTCGTCATGGATGTTGCACGCACTTTTGGTGATTCCACTTTTGTTTCACCTTATATAGATTTTGCATTTGGCGAGAGAGCTTGATTTTGGATTTTCTGAGCTTCGTCGTAGTAGGATTGATTCGACCCCTAGTCTTTTTCTTCCTACTAGGGACGCACGCTTTAAGGGATTTCTTTGGTTGATTTTAAATAGTAACTTTGAGAACGGTTTTAAAATTTGTCGTGCTAGTCAGATTCTCGCGTGTGCTCTCACTACGATGATTGATCTTGGCTTAGTATTTTCATAAAGGTGTCTAGCAGGAGTGTGTATGACGTTGCTTGGTTTAATGATTCCACATGGTGTTCTTGCTTGTTTCCTATTTTGTTTCTCACTTTGCTCCGTCGTTTCACCCTCGTCCTCACTTTTTAATGTTCTTCTGCTTATTTCTCTGACTTTTACTGATCATTTACATGATTTTCATGATGTTATGGCTAAGGTTTGCGAGCAACATTGGAAAACTACAACTTCATGGCTGCTTTCTTCGTCGGGAGTTGTCTTTTTCCAATGGAGATTGGTTTCCTGTGCCTTTAAGGAGAGCTGTTATATCATTAGTTGAAACACAGCAGTGACAGGACCTTCTTTTGTTCCACTTGCTTCGACAATATGGACACGACAAAGTTCTTTCACAGCTTGACGCTAGGATGTTACAGTGGCAGGTTTTATCATATCCTCGACAGGGTCGAGCCCTCTCAACCCTGGGAGAATTGATGTAACCAAAGTTTGCATCTCTATTCTATTTGCAGCATTTTATTTTGGTACGCACGTCTTCGCGCATTTTTGTTTTTGCATATGATGTATCCCGCTCGTTTGTGCGTCTTCGGTCGGCTTATTGGTGTGACCGGCCGATAATACCTTAAATGAAAAGGTCCATCAAATTAGGGGTAGCATTGATTTAGGCAAGCAAGCGAGATTCTTAACAAGGAAAACATTAAGTTATTATTATATTTATTTTTCTGAAATTATATTAGGGATTAGATATAATTTCAGAAAATTTTGTAGTTGGGGAGTTACCAAAGTTGGCCACATTAAGTGCATATGGGAGTTTTCTTGTAACCAAGAGTATTCATCAATTTCATTAAAAATCAACCCAGTAACAGCCATATTTACTGTTAATAATTTCTTTATAAAATTAGCCCGGTAACCAAGAGTTTTCTTGTCAGCTATAATTACTGTTCATTGATTTCTCCCTATGTTATTGCCTGATTTCATATGATTTAAAGGGTTGTTCCTCCTCTGTTCAACGGGGCTGGGAAAAGAAAACGGAACAGAGAAACCTTGTTCCCTGTTCCGTCTTCCCAGGGCACGCAGCCCACCTGCATCACCAATTCTGAACCCCGACGCTAACTCCCCGTCCCTCGCCAGCCTGCGCTACCACCGTCAGAGACCTTCCAAGGCCCCGACAAACTGACCTCCTCCAACCACCGGCCGGGATCCCGTCTCCAGATCTTCCTCCATCGTCGGTATTGGCAGATCCACCCCTCCCAAATCATTGTCAGCCCTCCTGCCTACGACGAAGCCGCCTGAGGGCTCGTTCTCCCCCGACGAGCGTACGCCCAGCTCTCTCGGGCACTACCGAGCCACAACAACCACGCGGCTCCCCCGAAAAGATCTTGTGCGACCTTCTACCAGTTCCTTTAGCCCGTATTTTCACCCGGTTGATGCCTGAAGCCTTTGGTATAACTCTTACCCTAACTCGCTCAGATTTGCTAGTATAACATTATGTTTTAACTAGTATTTGATCCTAAGTCAGAGCTTGCTTGCATAGGTCTAAGTTAACTCCTGTTGATCGTTAATTCTCTACACTGTTGCGCTTAATTTTTCTCTTTTGAGCACTTGTGGAAGAATTAATTTCGAACGCGGCTTACGTACAATTGTTAGACTACTTACGCGCGAGTACGAACCATAGTTCGGTCTACATTTGAAAATACTCGTGACAATCTACCGGCTCCGTCTTATTTGTAAATCAATTCGCAAATTTTTTTTTATTTAAAATAAAACAATTTCAAGTTTAGGAATGCATCAATTTGCTTCCATAGCAGAAAATATATCCTCGTATACTCTTTCGGTCATGTTGGGGTTAACATCTAGACGGTCTCAGCACTCCAGTCCAGCAGGACAACAGCATATCAAGCCTCCAAGATCAGCCCTTAGCAATGACACATCATCAGGAGATCCAAGGGTCAGGAGTCATCATTGACCAGGTCAACCAGGAAGAGTTCCAGTCGCACGATCTCATCAACGACCCATATCCATTTTTTATTAAGCTCTCTGTAACGTTACAGTGGTAACAGCTAGTTTAAGATAGATATTATATATATAACTGTAAGACTGTACTTTTTGATTATTAAGAAGAATATTTGCTTTTCCCTGTTCATCTTCCCCTTTCTCCCGATCCACTCCTCTCTCGGCCCATCTGTGGCTTTCTCTCCCCCTGTTTTCCCAAACTCTCCCTCAGTTCCCTCTCTCCGGCGAAGCCGCTGCCGTCGCGCTCAACTTGATTACTATATTTGGTGCTCTCGTTGAGATTCTTCTGATCTCGTTGCGTTAGAATGGGAGAAGGACTGCGCTCCATAGCCGAATTTAAAGCGGCCCTGCAGGCCGAACAGGCCACCCACTCCACCCAAATGGAGGATATCCATCGGCGCCTGTTCAAATAAATGACCCGACACACAACAACTCTAGCAACAATTCACCAATGAATTACAGACGAAGGAAAACATCCTGGTCCGCCAAATCTTGGCATCGAAGGAAGATTCAGCTGACCAGCTAGATGCCCAGATGACTGCGCTACGACAAGACCTGATGCTGCAATTTACGAGCTTACAGAAAGCCATTGGGAAGGGACCCAACATGGAGGAACCCCCCGTGGAAAGACAATCTCCAGAATTTTTCCCACGCAATCCTCCAACAGAATACTTGGAACGCCCCCCATCGGCAATAAAACCCAGGTAGTTTCTTAACGACCCGGTAATTTGGATATTACTTGCCCCCGTTTTTTCGATTGTGACCCCATGGATTGGTTGTATGGGTTACGTCAATACTTTGAATATAACGGAACCCGAATTCAAGACTACCTATTAATAGCTTCTGAAAGTGAGGGTTAGGTCTACAATACTCTAGAGGGGGGGGGGGGGGAGGTGAATAGAGTATATTTAAAATTTGTTAGGTCCTAATAAAGGTGCTGTTACAGCTTTTGGTGTAAACTAAAAATGTGCAGTAATTAAGAAACTGGAAAACAGAAAATAATAATCCTAATCACAGCCACACAGCAAGAACAAAAAGAAAAAGATAGGCAACCAGACGACACAAGAAATTTATAGTGGTTCCCCAAATCTGGGTAGTCCACTCTTCTACCACCCTGGTAGGAATCCACTCAGGTTTTTTATCAGGTGTCTGACACCAATGGGTTTTGATCAGGTCCCCAAAAACCAACTCAAGTCTTTTGGTTAGGAGACTTGCAACCAGGAATCACTTTTGAAAGGAGATGACAACCATTTATACAGGAGGGGGTGAGAGAGTTGAATATGTCTTCTCTATCAACAATCAGAGAGAAGACTTATGTGGAATGATGCTAGCAAACAGCTCCCCCTGATATGTAGAATGATTCAGGGAAGATCTGGAGCTTTGCTGCAGGGTGATAGGTCTTCAATCAGAGTTCTTGACTAGCAGTGATGCAGGGACTTCTTGACTGATTTGATATCTGTTGTCCTTGGAAGTCCTGGAGAGAATGTGGAAGAAGAAGACTCTTGATATTGTATGATTGTTCTTCTTCTTCTGAATCAAGATCGCTGCCTGTCACTTGTATGTCTTGTATGCTTCAGTAATTTTTGACTGTGTGAAGCTTTTTCGCTGCTGTATGAATTCTTGCAGTCAGTCTGTGTGTCTCTATTTTTTCTGTTAGACTGAGTATCGATCTTGTGTACGTATCTGTCTTTTCAAAAATTGAATCCTCTGTAATTAATGCTGACGGCCTGAGAATAATCGGCATTGATGTATTTCCCAACTGTCTTGTGGAAAATCAGCAATTGATATTCCTAAGGGAGACTGTAATTAATGCTCCCTCTAACGGATACATTCAGAGAATGTTAGAGCATTAATTTGTCAGGAATTATCGCATTTGAGTGAGGATAGAATGTCGGAAATGGCTAAGTCTGGAATCATCGAACAGTTGGCAGAATTCGTCGAACTGAATTACCAGTTCGTCGAGCTGAGATATTGTATTCGTCGACCAGACGACTTCTTGTTCGTCGAGCTGAGTTCCAAGATCGTCGAGCTGATAACAGAGCTGCATGCTTCAGAGCCTTTGCCTTTTCTGTCTGAAGTTCATCGAGCTGAGTTTATAACTTCGTCGACTGAAGTTCAGCAACCACTCTTGACTTAGTCGAGTATTTTGTGTTGACTGATATTCTGTGTGTCGACATGAATCTTCTGGTGTTGACACAGGTGGGTGTCGACTGATTAGTCTTGTGTCGACATGAATTTTCTAGTGTCGACATAGTTGGTGTCGACTGATTAGTCTTGGTGTCGACACAAATCTTCTGGTGTCAACATAGGTGTTGTCGACACATGCCCTAAGTGTCGACACAAATCTTCTGGTTCCAGAATTTGTCGAGTAGAGTACTGAGTTTGTCGAACTGAGAAGTTGACTTCGTCGACCTGAGAAGTTGACTTCGTCGACCTGAGAAGTTGTGAACTTGAGGTCCAAGTTCGTCGAGCTCAGAATCTTGTTCGTCGACCAAAATTTGAAGTTGGACTTAGAATAATCTGGAGTTATCCTGACTTTAGTTTGTTGAAGTATCCCAGTTTTCATCGACCAGAGAATGAAGATCGTCGAGCTCAGCTCAGAGAAATATCTCAAGATCGTCGAGCTGAGAACGTCTTTCGTCGACCTGAGTTCGACGAACGTCGAACTCATTTTACTTGGTCTTGAAATCTACTAAGTCTTGAGTCTCTGATAGTCTTGTTGATAGCTGGTCCATCTGATGTGGACTCTAAGGACTTGGTCTAGACTCTAAGACACAACTATGACCCTGGCTATACATGTTGGGTCACATCACCCTAAGTTAGTGAACCTAGCCCAAATCAACTAGGGATTCAACAATCTCCCCCTATTTTGGTGAGGTCACTAACATACTCAAATCAAAAATATAAGAATGAACAAAGCAGGGAAAAAGGTATATCTGGCAGAGATTTACTAACACATGCATCAGATATATATATGTATATGAGATTTGTTTTAAACAGATAAATCAGTTTTAAGGCTAATGCAGAGAAGAAAGAAAATGAAGCAATGTAAAGATTATTTCTTCTATTTCTTATCTGTGGGCTTGTCTTCTTTAGTCTTTTCTCCTGTCATTGTAAAGATAATTTCTCTTTTTGGATCCAAAGCCTGTGCCTGTGTCATTGTCATGTCAGCTGCCCCAATAATCTTCAAAGATGTAGTTCTGGGGACAACTGCTTCAGGATGTAGCTTCATGTAATCATCAACATTGAACAATTTATTTGCTTTATCAAATCTTTTGAGTTCTTCCTTTCTGTATTTGGACATAGTTGAATATTCTGATATATCTTTTCCTTCAGCTTTTGCTTTATTAATCAAAGAAAGACCAATAATTTCCTGGAATCTAGCCATTCTAGCATTGTTTGCTGTTTCAGGATCCTCAAAAGGAACAGGAGGTGAATATGGTTTTTCAGGACTATTAGCTTTCAGGTCTGCAGAGATACTTTGTTGTTGATACTGATGTTGTTGCTGTTGTTGATGTTGTTGATGTTGTTGTTGTCTTTCAGAAGTGTAGTGCCTTTGCTGACAATTTCTAGAAGGTCTCCCTTGGTGTCTCTGATAGGTTTGAATAGGGGCAGACCTCTGAGAGCTAGATCCAGTGGCACCAGCAGCTGGAGGAGGAGGAGGTGGATCTCTTCTGTACTGATGAACTGGTGGAGGAGAATATTTTCTACTTCTTTTATTCTCCTTTTGATGATTTTTAGACAACCACATCCATGCTGACATTCCTTTGTAAGGAGTAATATTTTGGAAAATATAGAATGTAGTGTCATTCTTTGGGTTTGGCTTAGCAGGAGGAGGAGGAGGGGCTTTCCTTTTCGTTGACAACAGTTTCTTCTTCTTCTTCTTAGCAGCTTCTTCATCGGAATCTTCATCATCATCATCATCATCATCATCTGAATCCTAAGGATTATCATATAAAGCATCTATATCTCTCAAGATGTCCTCAGATACAATAGGTTTCTCAGTTGGAACCTGAACTAAGCTTTCAGCTGATTTTGTTTCTTCTGCAATGTCAACCAAGATCAACTCATCTAGATCTGGCATAGGGGAGTCATCCATTACAAAAGTTGGTGTGGAGAGAGCTACTGGAGGAGATGGAATGACTGCCAAGGTTGGTGCAGATACTGGAATTTCAAAGCTATCACATAGTTTCTTAGCAACTGCAGGACTGACACGAGAGGTATAAGGAATAATAGCCAAATATGGCTTAGTAAATTCTTCTGGAAGAAGATGCATATATACAATATCAAAAGTTTTCAGTAATTCTTCTAAGTTAACTGTGGGATTTAGGATAAAGTCACCAACAATTTTGAAACCTTCAGAATCTAACTCATCAAAATCCATGTCAGTGTCAATGAAATCAATTAACTCTTTACTTATATAATCTATATATTCTGCTGTGAAGACTGGAGTATCTGCTGGTGCTGGAGCTTAAGACTCTGAAGCTGTAGCTGCTGCTTCATCATCAGGCATCTCCCCCTGCCTGGTTTTAGTGGGAACTAAGGCCAGGCCCCTGACTGAGGAGGGGGCAGCAGTGAGAGCAGATATTTGGGCAGATAAAGAGGTAATGGTAGTAGCAAGAAGTGTAATGGCCTCTGCTATAAGTGATTTAAGAAGGGGAGTGATGATAGTGATGATAGATGAGATGGTAGAGGGGTCCAATGAGAAAGTGGTAGATGGTGTTGCAGTTGGTGTGGAAGAGGTGGCAACTATTAATGGAATAGAGGGTGGAACATCAGGTATGTGAAGGTGAGATGTTGATGGGGATGGAAGGGTGGCAGCTTGCATCATGGTGTCTGATGGTAGGATGTAAGATGGTATGGACGATAGATGTGGGGGAAGTGGAGACTGTGGTGGTGTAGAGATATATGTGTCATGAGGGGATTCAAGAGGTGTGGGTGGTTGATTTTCCTGAAGGGATGAAGAGGGAATGTCAGTGATGGTGATTGGTAAAGATGGAGTGACTGGGGATTGTGTTGTTGTTGGAAGGGGGGCTGAAAGAGAAGATGTGGAAGGAATGTTCTCTTCAGCAGGGTGAGGAGTGGCTTTAATAGCCCTGCTACCTTCAGAAGCTTTGGTGGAAGAGGGGGAAGCCTTAGAGGGCTTAGTGATGGTCCTCTCCCATCTGCCAAATAAGGCACATGTCAGCCTTTTACTGGCATTTATGAATATGGTCTGGGAGATCAGGGATTCAACAACTTTTTCCTGTTGGAAGATTCCTAGAATTCTTCTAAAACAGACTTCCTTCTTAGTGTTCTTCTTCTTTATCAAATCAAACATAAGTTGTGCCCAGTTGATTGGCTTCTTGTTGATGATTGCACATATAACCAGAAACTAGTGTTTGGTGATATAATCGTGTGCAGTGTGTTTTCCAAGTAGCACTTTGCCAACTAAGTCTGCTAAAAATTTATAGGGAGCAGACAAGTGTTTCTTCAATAGTTTGTTGGGATTGTCTCCAGCATACTCCATGAGGTTCAACATTATATTAGACTCCTCTATTTCAATTTCGAGGTCCTCTAATCCATTTCTCAATCCAAAAATCTCAGTTAAGATTGCGGGGGTTAAAGAGACTGAGTTACCCGCAATAGTACCTGTCATGATGTTCTCTTATGTGGACGACAGTGTGTATACCCATTCCCTGATTTCCATGCTGTGCAGTTTGACCCTTCTTGTCATCAGGGTTTTTAGTTCCTGTTCTTCAAGAAGTTCCAGGATATACAAAAGATTCGATCGGAATGTTGAAACGAATCAAAATCCATGTCAAATCTTGTATCAAACTTCATTCCTGTGAGATTGCTTGCCAGAGCCGCCATTGAAATCACCTGCAAGAAAGACACAGAAACGACGATCAAGTGCAAGGGAACAGAAAGCGCGGGATGGAGGTCGAAGAAAACCTAGATATAAGGTTTTCCAGAATATGAATCGACAAACTCCGTTCCACGAAAATAAAATTAATTCTTCGAACTGAGGTCGACGAAATAGTTTATAGTTAAATAATTCGTCGAGCTCATCAAAAGAATTGAAGACGGTTCGTCAACCTAGGTCGAAGAATATCTTTTGAAGCAAAGTTCGTCGATCGCTGGTCGACGAAAATTGTTTCACTTACAGAGAGTTCGTCGATCTCCGTTCGATGAGTATATCTCAAACTTTCCCTGGTTCGTCGAACTCCATTCGACGAACTCTGGAAAATTCATCGAATGCAGACAGAACTTAAACTAAGTCTTCTCCATTGATCATTCCCAGCTGATTTAGAAAGAAAGCATTATTTTTCTCATTCAGAGGTTTGGTGAATATATCAGCTTTTTGTAAATCAGTGTAGATATAGACAAGCTTAATCTTATTTTTGTCTACACACTCCCTAATGAAATGATGTCTTATGTCAATATGTTTTGTCCTACTATGATGAACTGGATTTTGTGTTATGGCTATAGCACTAGTATTATCACAAATAAGGTTGAATTATTTAAGTTGAACCCATAATCTAGAAGCTGATTTTATATCCAGAGCATCTGTGAACAACAGCTGCCTGCTGCAATATATTCTGCTTCAGCAGTTGAAGTTGACACTGATGTTTGCTTTTTACAGAACCATGATACTAATCTCATACCCAGGAACTGACAAGTTCCTGAAGTAATTTTTCTATCAACCCCGCGTCCAATAAAATCAGCATCAGAGTATCCAGTTAACTCAAATTCTGATTCAGCAGGATACCATAGGCCATAAAAGTTTTCTGATCTACAGGTTTTCCTGGTATATCAGAGTCCACAACAGTATTGGTGGCCATGAGAGTTTTCTTAGCTGAGGCATTAGCCATCCCAAACTTCTTTAGAAGTTCTTTAGCATATTTTGCTTGAGAGATGAAGATGCCATCAGGAAGCTGTTTCACTTGGAGACCAAGGAAATATGAAAGCTCTCCCATGCTACTCATTTCAAATTTAGAATGCATGAGGTTAGAAAACCTCTTGCACAATTTTGAATTTGTAGAGTCAAATATAATGTCATCTACATAGATTTGTACTAACAAAATTTGGTTCTTATGATGTCTAGTGAAAAGGGTTTTATCTACAGTTCCTCTTGTAAATTTATGCTATAATAAGAAACTTGCTAAGGTCTCATACCAAGCTCTTGGAGCTTGCTTTAGACCATAAAGAACCCTATTTAATTTAAAAACATAAGAGGGATAAGTTGAAGAAATAAAACCTGTAGGTTGTTCTACATAAACCTCTTCTTGTAACACTCCATTTAAGAAGGCACTTTTCACATCCATTTGAAAAACTTTGAACCTTTTGAATGCTGCATAGGCAAGGAAGATCCTTATAGCTTCCAACCTTGCAACAAGTGCAAAAGTCTAATCATAGTCAATTCCTTCCTCTTGTCTATATCCTTGAGCAACAAGCCTAGCCTTGTTCCTAACAATGACTCTTTGGGCATCAAGCTTATTCCTGAAAACCCATTTAGTTTCAATAACTGGGTCGTTTTGGGGTCTTGGAACCAAATCTCAAACTCTACATCTCTCAAATTGGTTTAGTTCCTCCTGCATTGCAGTGGGGATCTTGCTCAGCATCATGAATGGTTAGAGGTTCAACCTGAGAGAGAAAACAGGCATGCATCAAGTCTTGGTTGAGTTGATGCCTTGTCTGTACACCTGCTGATATGTCTCCAATTACTTGAGATCTGGGGTGATCCCTAAGTGTGAAAAAATCAGTGGGTGGAGTTGGTTGTGCAACAACATTTTGAATAAATTCCTCTTGTGGAATTATATTTGCTGTTGGTTGAGGCTCATGTTCTTCAGCTTCATCTTCTTCACTATCTTCAATGACTTGTGGAGAGGGATGAGTGGGAACCTCTTGTGTGAGGTTTAGTCCATCCAATATCTCACACAAGTGGGGTACCTACAAGTTGCTACTGGTAGAAACTTCTTTCTCCTTGCAATACATGTTAGTTTCATCAAAAGAAACATGAATTGACTCTTCTACTTTTAATGTTGATTTATTAAATACCCTATAGGCTTTGCTTACTAGAGAGTATCCTAGAAAAACTCCCACTTCAGCCTTAACTTCAAAGTTTCTAATATATTTCTTGTTGTTATTATGTATATAACATGTACAACCAAAAACTTTAAAATAGTTTATTTTAGGTTTCTTCCCTTTGAGCAATTCATAGGGAGTCTTGTTCTTCAGTTTGTGAATTAAACTCCTATTCAGGAAATAGTTTGTAGTGCTTATAGCCTCTGCCCAAAAGGTTAGTGGCATGTATGCATCAGCAAGCAATGTACCTGCAACTTCAATGAGTGTCCTATTTTTCCTTTCAGCTACCCCATTTTGTTGGGGAGTTCTAGGAGCTGAGAAGCAATGGCTGATACCTTCCTTCTCACCGAACTCATACATAAGAAGAGACTCAAACTCTGTGCCATGATCACTTCTGATCAATGCAACATGAGTAGAGAACTCAATCTGTATGGTCCTGAGAAAATCTGTTAGAACCTTGAATGTATCTGACTTTGTTCTCAGAAAGAATACCCAACTGAACCTGGAGAAGTCATCCACTATAACTAAAGTGTAGGATTTCCCTCCTAGGCTTTGTATAACAATGGGTCCAAAAAGATCCAAGTGTAGCAAGTACAAGATCCTAGGTGAATCACTCTTATTAATTGATTTGAAACTAGTTTTAGTTTGCTTGCCTAATTGACAAGCCCTGCAGAGACCTTCCTTCTTGTAGGGAGCAGAAGGTAGACCTCTAACAAGGTTGTGCTTAGATATCCTAGCAATGTTTTTCAGGTTTACATGTCCTAGTCTTTTGTGGCATAAGTCATTCTGATTACTAGTTAAATTCAGTAAACAGATATCAGTTGTGGCAGAAAGAAAATTTACTAAGTAAATGTTTCCTTGTCTACTTCCAGTTAAAACAGTTAGGTTATTTTTATCAATGATAGAGCAAGTAGATGGGTTAAAGTATACCTGATAACCATCATCACATAATTGACTTATGGAGATGAGGTTATGCTTCAGTCCACTTACATATGTCACCTTTCTGAATGTGACAGCTCCTATTCTTACTTCTCCCACTCCTTCTGACTGACCACATTTTGAGTCACCAAAAATAACTTTTGTCCCCAACTTGGACTTATAGTTGAATAGAATGTCCTTTCTGCCAGTCATGTGTTTGGAGCAGCCACTGTCCAGGTACCAAGTTTGATTTTCCCTTGGACAATTTTTCACCTGCAATACAAACAGTTAATGATTTTTGACCCAGGTTACCTGGGGCCCTTTGTATGGATGATAAGAGAAACTAGAAATAACAGAAAATTCTGGCTGAGATTTATATCCTAGGAGGTGATATCTCCTAGGTGGAATGGTCCAGTCAGCCAATGGATTAAATTGTTTCCTAGAAGTATTTAAGTTTACGTTGAAGTTATAGTTTTGACTAAGTCTTCCTAGGTTCGACGAATTTATGTAAGTTCGTCGATCAGAGTTCGACGAATTGGGTTGAGATCGTTGATCTCTTCCCAGAGAATGAACATGTTCATTCTCTGTGCCCCACGTTCGTCGAGCTCTGCTCGATGAATCAAACAAAGTTCATCGATCGCAGTTAGACGAAAAATAATAACTATAGTTGGCATTCAGAGTTCGTCGATCTGGGTTCGACGAACTGGCCCCTTTTCGTCGATCTGAGGTCGACGAAAATTGCTGAACTTTGTTTTTATTGAGTCTTTTCTGTTTTTAATTTTGTCCTTAGTTTTAATTTGTTCAAGAATTTTATTTACCTTATATACTTGATCAGTATTCTTCTTTCCTTTCTCAGAAATAAAATTTATGGGTTGTGACAGGTGGTTTTTCTGAATAGTAGGTGGTTCACTAGATGAAGCACCTAATCCTAACTTACTTCCATTAAATCTAGCATTAGATATGTTGGTGATTACTGCTATTTGTTTGCTTCTTCCATTTAGTGATTCTTCTAGCTGTTTTGCTTTACTTAATTCATCTTTTAGAAGAGTGATTTGTTCACTAAACATGTCTATTTCATCTTTTAATTTGCTGTTTTCTAAAACTAAGCTATCATAGTTAACTTGTTTATCTCTGAGAAGTTTGATTTCCTTCTCAGAGTTAATTAAATCTAAACACATGATCTTAAAATCTGATTTAAAAGATTCTGAACTATAATCAAACCATGATAATACCTGATCAGCTTCTGATTCAGAAGCTTCCTCATTTTCTGAATCTCCTTCTTCTGAGTTGCTTCTTGAGGCATCAATTTCCATGAGGCAAACCTCCTTTGCTCTTTCTTCTTCCTCATCTTCACTAGAGCTTGAGGATGTTGACTCTTCTTCAGTCTCACTCCAGGTCTCAGCCACAAACCACCTTTCCTTCCTCTTATGTTTGCTGGAAGAGGGTTTGCTGGTGTACTGTCTCCTGGAATCCTTTTCCTTTTTTCTTCTCTTTTCTTTCTCCTGGTTCTCTGGACACTCAGAGAGAAAGTGCCCAGGCTTCCTGCATCCATAGCACACCACTTCCTTTGTTGGTGTCTTATCATACTTTGGCATGTCATCTTTTTTTGATGACTTTCTTCTGAAGTCCTTTCTAGCCATCTTGAAAAATCTCTTAGCCAAGAGACTTATAAGTTTTTCATTTGATGTTGAAGATTCTGATTCTTCTGAGGCTTTGAACGCTATGTTCTGTTCTCTTCTAGCTGCTGGAGGTGTTCTTTGTTCAGCAGCCTCCCTTGTCTTTACTAACTGCTCATAAGACTTTAGTTTACCCAATAGAGATTCAGTTGAAATCTCATTTAGGCATCTGGCCTCCTTGATGGGCCAAATTCTTGTATCCCATGAGCTTGGGAAGCACATCAGAATTTTGTCATTCACTTCAGTGAGAGTGATGACCTTGTCCAGAGTTTTTAGCTCATTAATAATTGAGCTTAATCTGTTATACATCTCTGAAACTGTCTCAGCTTCCTGTTTCTTGAAATTCTCATATTGGGATATGAGATTTGATCTCCTATACTTCCTTTCATCAGCTGATCCATCAACCATTTGGTTTAGGAAATCCCAAATGGCTTTTGCTGATGTGCACTCAGCAACCTTCTGGAAAATGTTATCAGACATTGTTTGTGCCAATTTGTTCATGGCTTTTGCATCAGCCATCTTGGCTTTCCTGTAGGCATCATTATAATCTGGAGGAGGTACTGCAGTCATATTTGTAGAAGTAGTTGGAGGAGCAGCAGGTGGTGGAGGTACTCCTGTTAAGATAGAAGCAAAGATATCTTCATCAATAGAATTCATATATAGCTTGATTCTTGCCTTCCAGATTCCAAACTTTTGCAAGTTGCAAACTGGAGGTCTGGTGCTTGCATAATCTTTATTTTGTGCCATGGCTGTGTTTCTACTTCAATAATTAAATGTGAATGAAGGTGATGTGTAGATCTAACAAGGGATCTTTTGGTTCAAGATTTAACTTGAACAACCAAAGGAACCTGCTCTAATACCAATTGAAAGTGAGGGTTAGGTCTACAATACTCTAGAGCGGGGAGGGGGGAGGGGTGAATAGAGTATATTTAAAATTTGTTAGGTCCCAATAAAGGTGCTGTTATAGCTTTTGCTGTAAACTGAAAATGTGCAGTAATTAAGAAACTGTAAAATAGAAAATAATAATCCTAATCACAGCCACACAGCAAGAACAAAAAGAAAATGATAGGCAACTAGACGACACAAGAAATTTATAGTGGTTCCCCAAATCTGGGTAGTCCACTCTTCTACCACCCTGGTAGGAATCTACTCAGGTTTTTGATCAGGTGTCTGACACCAATGGGTTTTGATCAGGTCCCCAAAAACCAACTCAAGTCTTTTGGTTAGGAGACTTGCAACCATGAATCACTTCTGAAGGGAGATGACAACCCTTTATACAGGAGGGGGTGAGAGAGTTGATTATGTCTTCTCTGTCAACAATCAGAGAGAAGACTTATGTGGAATGATGTTAGCAAACAGCTCCCCCTGAGATGTAGAATGATTCAGGGATGATCTTGAGCTTTGCTGCAGGGTGATAAGTCTTCAATCAGAGTTCTTGACTAGCAGTGATGCAGAGACTTCTTGATTGATTTGATATCTGTTGTCCATGGAAGTCCTGGAGAGAATGTGGAAGAAGAAGACTCTTGATATTGTATGATTGTTCTTCTTCTTCTGAATCAAGATCACTGCCTGTCACTTGTATGTCTTGTATGCTTTAGTAATTTTTGACTGTGTGAAGCTTTTTCACTACTGTATGAATTCTTGCATTCAGTCTGTGTGTCTCTATTTTTCTGTTAGACTGAGTATCGATCTTATGTACTTCTCTGTCTTTTCAAAAATTTGAATCCTCTGTAATTAATGCTGACGGCCTGAGAATAATCGGCATTGATGTATTTCCCAACTGTCTTGTGGAAAATCAACAATTGATATTCCTGAGGGAGACTATAATTAATGCTCCCTCTAACGGATACATTCAGAGAATGTTAGAGCATTAATTTGTCAGGAATTATCGCATTTGAGTGAGGATAGAATGTCGGAAATGGCTAAGTCTGGAATCATCGAACAGTTGGCAGAATTCGTCGAACTGAATTACCAGTTCGTCGAGCTGAGATATTGTATTCGTCGACCAGACGACTTCTTGTTCGTCGAGCTGAGTTCCAAGATCGTCGAGCTGATAACAGAGCTGCATGCTTCAGAGCCTTTGCCTTTTCTGTCTGAAGTTCGTCGAGCTGAGTTTGTAACTTCGTTGACTAAAGTTCAGCAACCACTCTGGACTTAGTCAAGTATTTTGTGTTGACTGATATTCTGTGTGTCGACATGAATCTTCTGGTGTCGACACAGGTAAGTGTCGACTGATTAGTCTTGGTGTCGACATGAATTTTCTGGTGTCGACATAGTTGGCGTCGACTGATTAGTCTTGGTGTCGACACAAATCTTCTAGTGTCGACATAGGTGGTGTCGACACATGCCCTAAGTGTCGACACAAATCTTCTGGTTCCAGAATTCGTCGAGTAGAGTACTGAGTTCGTCGAACTGAGAAGTTGACTTCGTCGACCTGAGAAGTTGACTTCGTCGACCTGAGAAGTTGTGAACTTGAGGTCCAAGTTCGTCGAGCTCAGAATCTTATTCATCGACCAAAGTCTGAAGTTGGACTTAGAATAATCTGGAGTTATCCTGACTTTAGTTTGTTGAAGTATCCCAGTTTTCGTCGACCAGAGAATGAAGATCGTCGAGCTCAGCTCAGAGAAATATCTCAAGATCGTCGAGCTGAGAACGTCTTTTGTCGACCTGAGTTCGACGAACGTCGAACTCATTTTACTTGGTCTTGAAATCTACTAAGTCTTGAGTCTCTGATAGTCTTGTTGATAGCTGGTCCATCTGATGTTGACTTAAAGGACTTGACCTACACTCTAAGACACAACTATGACCCTGGCTATACATGTTGGGTCACATCATCCTAAGTTAGTCAACCTAGCCCAAATCAACTAGGGATCCAACAGCTTCTTTCCATTTAGACAAATCAGCCTCCAAATGGTACCAAGCCACACTAAAAGATCACCCCGCGTTAACTTTTCTATTATTTGTAGATGCAATCCAAAAACGTTTCGGACCCTCGCTATATGTTAAACCGGCAGGCCTATTAACCAAATTACAACAAATCACCACGGTCCTTAATTTCAAAACCGAATTTGAAGAAGTCATTACAAAAGTAGCAGGATTACATCCCGAGTTCATTTCCAACATGTTTGTCTCGGGCCTTAAAGAGCACATTGGAGGCCCGGTTCAACTTGCCCGACCAACCGAGATTCACGATGCTTACGCCATTGCGCGTATGTATGAAGACTAACACAACAAAAATTATAAAACCCGACCCCCCACCCCCACCTTTCCCAACCCCACCCCCTTCACGTGGGACAACAACCGACCTCCAAACAACTTCAGACCCAAATACCCCCCCCCCCATTAAACGCCTCACACAGGCCGAACTCCAAGCAAAGCGAGAGAATGGACTGTGTTATAACTGCAACGAACGATATCACGCGGGCCATAGATGGAAGGGGCAAGGTGCTTTGCTATATTTAGTTGGCACGGAGGAAACAGTGGATTTTGATGAAATAGAGCCCGGTGACCCTCCACCCGATGACGAATATCCACCCACGATGATTTTTTACAAACACTTATCGGTGCTCTTCCCGATCACAGGTTACGAATGACCGATTACATAAACAACAACTCGTTACAATTGTTTATCGATAGTGGCAACACCCACAATTTCATTTCCCCTAAGATCGCACAATTCCTCAAACTCCTGATTCTAACAGTTAAGAAATTTCCAATCTTCACGGGTAATGGGTCCACTGAATCCTGGCGAGGCAAATGCAAGGACACATCACTGCTCATACAGACCGTTCACTACAAAGTTCACTTATACGTCCTTAATATCGAGGGCACAAACCTCATACTGGGACAAAGCTGGCTCTAGACACTAGGTCCCGTCACTATGGACTATGATAAGTTCACGTTATCCTATTCAGACACCAAAGGACAAGTGACTCTTGTTGGGCATCACAACGCCTCTTTTACGGGTCAAGTTTCATCATCGCAGTTGATGAGAATGATTGCAGTCAAACCATCCGCAATGTGTCTCTTGCTTGCAAAGGCAAATCCAACTAATACCCCCCCGCCCCCACAAACACTAGGGAACATAGGCAAAACTCTGCCAAACCTACTTAAAAAAGTACTTGCATCATTAACTGACTTGTTTAAAGAACACATCTCACTACCACCCCCACGTGATATCGACCACAAAATCAATTTAACCAATGATGCGACAACACCAAATCTACGCCCTTTCTGATACCCATACCATCAAAAGAATGAAATTGAAAAATTAGTCTCTGAGATGCTCACTCACGGACACATCAGGCCTAGTACATCCGTTTTTAGCTCACCCGTACTATTAGTTAAAAAAAGGATGGCACGTGGCGGTTTTGAGTCAATTACAGGGCCCTCAATAAAATAACAATAAAAGATAAATTTTTCATCCCAACAATCGATGAGCTATTAGATGAGTTATGCTCAGCCCGTTTTTTTTTTCAAAAATCGACCTACGCTCTAGTTACCATCAAATTCAAATGGGCGAAAACGACATCCAAAAAACCGCTTTCCGAACCCAACAAGAGTATTATGAATTTATAGTTATGCACAAACAAAACGAACAAGCGTAGAACTGTTTGGAGGGAAGAAAATTCTTGCAGAGAAATTGAAAGCGCAAGAGAGAACGACGGCGAAAAATGAGTTTTATATTAGGGTTCGACGCAGAATTGGAAAGATCGTTGAACTCAGTTCGACGATCTAGGCTGCTAAAGGAATCTGAAGAGACTCCAACATCGTCGATCTCCGTTCGACGATCTTGGAAGGCGTCGAGCTCCGTTCGACGATCGTTCAGTGAACATAATCATCGAGCGCCGTTCGACGATCGTTGACCGAAGGAGATAGTTCATACTATCTGAGGGGCGCTGAACTCAGTTCGACGATTCTGGAAATCGTCGATCTCCGTTCGACGATCTGTGTGGAAATCGTCGAGCGCAGTTCAGAGATCAGAAAATTCTAGACACTAAGAAAAATCAGAATTTTGCCTAGTCTTGGTCAATTTTTAGCTTTCAAAATCTTGGATATTATTTAAGACTTCCTCCATCTAACATTCCTAACTGATTTAGGAAGAAGGTGTGTTTCTTTTCATCCAAAGGCTTGGTGAAAATGTCTCCCCTTTGTAAATCAGTTGGGATATATTGTAATTCAATTTTATTCTTTTCAACATTGTCCCTTAAGAAGTGATGCCTAATCTCTATGTGTTTTGTCCTACTATGGAGGACTGGATTTTGAGCTATGGAAATAACACTTGTATTGTCACAAAAGATTTTTGACTTCTCTAAGTTGTAACCATAGTCTAGGAGTTGGTTTTGAATCCACAATATTTGTGAACAACAACTACCTGCAGCCATATATTCAGCTTCAGCAGTTGAGGTTGACACAGATGTTTGTTTCTTGCAAAACCAAGAGACAAGTCTATCACCAAGGAACTGACAAGTTCCACTGGTGCTCTTCCTGTCAATTCTGCATCCAGCATAATCAGCATCAGAGAATCCAGTTAACTCAAATGCTGAATCTTTTGGATACCAGAGACCTAGATTTGGACAACTTTTAACATACCTGAGAATCCTCTTTACTAATGTTAGGTGTGACTCTCTAGGGCTTACTTGGAACCTAGCACATACACATGTAGCAAACATTATATCTGGTCTACTAGCTGTAAGATATAGTAAAGAGCCAATCATTGCTCTATATGTTGTCTGATCAACAGGTTTCCCATGTTCATCAGCATCCAATACAGCATTGGTAGGCATGGGTGTTTTCATACAAAATGCCTCAGACATACCAAATTTCTTAACCAGTTCATTAGCATATTTGGTTTGAGAAATAAAGATGCCTTCAGCATGTTGTTTGACTTGTAATCCTAGAAAGAAGGATAGCTCACCCATGCTACTCATCTCAAATTTAGAATGCATCAGGTTAGAAAACCTTCTGCACAATTTTGAGTCAGTAGAACCAAAAATGATATCGTCTACATAAATTTGTACTAGTAGGGTATGGGACTTATGGGTTCTAATAAAAAGAGTTTGGTCTACTCTACCCCTTATAAAACTATTTTCCAAGAGAAAGCATGCTAAGGTCTCATACCATGCTCTAGGAGCTTGCTTGAGACCATATAATGCTTTATTTAGTCTAAAAACATAATCAGGATAAGTTGGAGAGATAAAACCTGGAGGTTGTCTGACATAGACTTCCTCTTTGATGTCTCCATTTAAGAAGGCACTCTTGACATCCATCTGATAAACCTTGAAGCCTTTGTGAGCTGCATAAGCTAGAAATATTCTGATGGCTTCTAATCTTGCAACAGGTGCAAAAGTCTGGTCGTAGTCAATTCCTTCTTCTTGAGAATATCCCTGGGCAACTAGCCTTGCCTTGTTCCTTATTATTACTCCTTGATCATCCAGTTTATTTCTGAATACCCATTTTGTTCCAACAATGGAATGATCCTTTGGCTTTGGCACTAGTTCCCATACTTTGTTCCTCTCAAATTGATGCAACTCCTCTTGCATTGCAATGATCCAGTGTGGATCTTGCTCTGCATCTTGAATGGACTGAGGTTCAATTTGAGAAAGGAAGCAGGTGTGCAACAGGTTTTGGTTGACCTGATTTCTGGTTTGCACACCAGCTGAGAGTTCTCCAATTATTTGGGTAATTGGATGGTCTCTTGATGTTACTAGATCAACAGGGAGTGTTGATTGTTCACCAACCTGTGTTGTTGTTTCCTCTTGTGGTACAACAACTGGCTCTTCAAGTTGAGCTTCAATGTGTTGAGCATTGCTTTCATCCTCACTGCTTTCTTCTTCTTGAGCAACCTGTAGCTTGTTCATATCTTCAACTAGAGAGTGTTCCTGCAAAGGTTCTATGGTAGAAGAAATCTTCTCCTTGAAAGACATGTTAGTTTCATCAAAAGAAATATGAACAGATTCCTCAATTTTCAAAGATGATTTATTATAGACCCTATAGGCCTTGCTGATCATGGAGTATCCCAGAAACACTCCTTCATCAGCTTTGGCTTGAAATTTTGCTAAGTATTTCTTGTCATTATTGTGAATATAGCAAATGCAACCAAAAATTCTGAAATAGTCAACTTTAGGTTTCTTCCCTTTGAGTAATTCATAGGGAGTCTTTCCCTTCAGTTTATGTATCAGACTTCTGTTCAGCACATAGTTGGAGGTGTTCACTGCCTCTGCCCAAAAGGATAGAGGTAGATGAGCATCTGACAACAATGTAGTGGCAGATTCAATAAGGGTTCTATTTTTCCTTTCAGCTACCCCATTTTGTTGAGGAGTTCTAGGAGCTGAGAAAGTATGCCTGATCCCTTCACTCTGACAGAACTCTTGCATAAGAAGAGAATCAAACTCTGTCCCATGATCACTTCTGATCAGGGCAATGTGAGTATTGAACTCAATCTATATACATTTGAGAAACTCTGTCAGACACTTAAAGTTATCAGACTTCTTCCTTAGAAAGAACACCCAAGTGAATCTAGAGAAGTCATCTACAATTACTAAAGTGTAGGATTTCCCTCCTAGGCTTTGTACTGTGATGGGTCCAAATAGATCCATGTGTAACAGATACAATATCCTAGGTGAATCACTCTTATTAAGTGACTTAAAACTGTTTTTAGTTTGCTTGCCTAATTGACAAGCCTTGCAGAGTCCTTCCTTCTTGTAGGGGCCAGAAGGTAGTCCTCTAACAAGGTTGTCCTTGGAGAGCCTAGCAATAGTTCTAAGGTTTAGGTGTCCTAGTCTCTTATGCCATAAAACATTTGGTCTACAAACTGAGTTAAACAGGCAAATATCTATATCAGTTGAAAGAAAGTCTACTAGATAGATGTTACCTTTCCTTTTACCTGTCAACACAGTTGTGTTGTCCTCTGACTTGATTGTTGCATAAGGTTTTGTTGAAGGTCACCTGGTAGCCTTCATCACACAGCTGACTGATGCTGATTAGGTTATGCTTCAGTCCTTCCACATATGCTACCTTCTTGAAGGTTACTGAACCAATCTGGACTGCACCATATCCTTTAGTTTGTCCAAAGTTGGAATCACCAAAGATAACCTTGGGTCCAAGCTTGGCTCTAAAGGCAGTGAGGTTGTCCTTGTTCCCTGTCATGTGCTTAGAGCACCCACTATCCAAATACCATTGCTGGTTAGATGTTGGATAGGTCTTCACCTGCACATAAAACAATTCACTTGTTTTTGACCCAGTTTACCTTGGGCCTAGGTTGATAACCTCTAAATTCAGAAATGAAAGACATCCCTGACTGACTCTTATATCCTTCAGGATGATATCTCCTTGGAGGTATAATCCATTCAGTATAAGGGTTAAAGGTTTGGGATGAAGAACCCTTAGGATTCAATTTTGACTTGCCTTTGAAAGAGTTTCCAGAGCTCTAACCTCTGTTCGACGATCTTGGAGCTGCGTTCGACGATTGTGGGTCAGATCGTCGAGCTCCGTTCGACGGTCGACTATGGCTGAGGTCAGGTATATGGGATCGTCGACCTGCGTTCGACGACTTTGGCTGAGATCGTCGATCTGCGTTCGACGATCTGTCCTGAGATCGTCGAGCTGCGTTCGGCGATCGTCGATCTTCATTCGGCGATCGTCGATCTCCGTTCGACGATTTGTGCTGGGACTTAGTTTTCTGAGGCAGATCAGAATTTTTCCTGGCAACCTCTACAACTCCCTTTCCCTTGTCAGAAATGAACTTGATAGGAGTTGTCAGAACAATAGGTTGGCTGGATGAGGCACCCAAGCCCAGTGTACTGTTGAATCTTGAGTTCACTGTGCTTGTGATGTCCATCAGCTTGATGCTTCTCCCATTAAGGGATTCTTCAAGCTTCTTGGCCTCAGAGAGCTCACTTTTCAGTGTAGCTATCTGTTCCCTATAGTTCTCCAACTCCTGAGAGAGTTTGAGGTTTTCTGACTTTAAAACATTTTGTTAGATAATTGATTTCTGAGAGAGATGATCTCTTTCTCAGACTTTAGCAGGTCTAAACATAGTGCTTTAAATTCAGATTTAAAATCTTCTGAAGTAAAATCAAAAGAGCTGATTACCTGATCTTCTTCAGGTTGAGTCTCTGAGTCTGACTCTGACTCCTCTTCCTCTGAGTTGTGTTGTGAGGCATTGATTGCCATCATGCAGAACTCCTTTTCCTCTGCATCATCCTCATCATCACTGGAGCTGGAAGAGGCTTCTGACTCCTCTTCAGTCTCACTCCAGGATTCAGCAACAAACCCTTTCCTTGTATGCTTATTTTTGCTGAAAGAAGGTTTGCTATTGCCACTCCTTTTGGAGTCTTTCTCCTTTCTTCTCTCTTTTCTTTCCCTTCTGTCCTTGTTCTTGTTCTCTGGACAGTCAGGAACTATATGCCCTGGTTTCCTGCAACCAAAGCAAATAATGTCTTTGTTATTGCCAATGGACTTGTCATACCTTGGCTTATCCTGCTCCTTGTATGATCTTCTTCTGAAGTCCTTTCTGGCCATCTTATAGAATCTTTTGGCCAACAAGCTGAGAAGTTCATCATTGCCTGTTCCTTTTTCTTCAGGCAGATCCTCAGTTGCCTTGAACGCTATGGTCTTCTCCTTTCTTGTGGCTGGTGAAGCAGCCTTCTGTTCTTCCTCTCTGTTCTTGATGAGTAGCTCATAAGATTTGAGCTTACCCAACAAGGCTTCAGTGGTGATCTCATTCAGACTTCTGGCATCTTTAATTGGCCAGATTCTTGAATCCCAAGTGCTGGGAAAGCACATTAGGATCTTGTCATTAAGTTCTGTCAGTGAGATCTCTTTGTCTAATGTCCTCAGTTCACTGACAATTAGACTCAGTCTGTTGTACATGTCTCCCACTGACTCAGTTTCTCCCTTCTTGAAGTTCTCATATTGGTAGATGAGATGGGATCTTCTGTCCTTTCTCTCATCAGCTGAGCCTGAAACTATTTCTGAGAGCTTGTCCCAAATCTCCTTGGCTGAATTACATTCAGCTACCTTTTGAAAAATGTCATCTGACATTGTCTGAGCTAGAATGTTCATAGCCTTGGCATCAGCTACTTTCCACTTTTTGATGTCAGCATCTGTTCCTGATGGAGGTGGAACAGCATTTGTGCTTGTGCTCTCTGGGGGTCTTGGACACACTGTCAAAACAGAATTAAAAATATCTTCGTCAATAGAATTCATGTAGAGTCTAATCCTTGCTTTCCAAAGTGCAAACTTTGACAGATTGCACACTGGAGGTCTGGTGCTAGCATAATCTTTGTTTTGGGCCATGATTTGTGCAAACAAAATCTAATAATAACAAAAAGATCTAGTTTGGGATCTTGGGGTTCAGGTGTTAGCCTGTACAACCAATCAGGTATGGTATGTTTAACCAACCTGGCTCTGATACCAATTGAAAGTGCAACTAGATCTGATATACTCTAGAGGGGGGGTGAATAGAGTATATGGTGTTTTGAAACTTTTGAAAAACTTTTACAACAATTGTTGTAATATGTGTGAGCAGGGAAGCAAATATAAACCTAATCACAGAACTAAACTATGCAAAAACTAAGCACAGACAAATCAAGGCCAGAAACAAAAAGTAAACAAGCAGAACCAGATGACACAAGGAAATATAGTGGTTCCCCAAATATGGGTACATCCACTCTTCTACCACCCTAGGTAGGAATCCACTGCAGGATGAGTTGATCAGGTGTCCTGGGCACCAATGAGCTTTTGATAAGGTGCTCAAAAACCAAATCAGATTTTTTGATCAGGTGTCTTGCCACCAATGAGCTTTTGACAAGGTGCTCAAAAACCAGATTCAAACTTTTGAAGGGACTTTGAAAAACCCTTTACAGAGTGGGGGTGAGAGAGTTATGGCAGTCTTCTCTTTCTCAATCAACTGAGAAGACTAAGTGGATTGATGTCAAAGCTCCCCCTGAATCCTTGAAATCTTCAGGAAGAAAAGCTTTGCTGAGGGTGATAGGCCTTCAAAGATAGATCTCCAGCAATAGATGATTTCAGCAAGCTGAAATGTTGAGTGTCTGGAGTCTTGAAATGGTGTTGGCCTTGAACACTTTGAGAGCTGAAGAGATCTGAAGAATGCTTGATCTCTTTGATGAGTGTTCTTCAGAATTCTTCTTGACAGAAAATTTTGAAAGAGTCTCTGTATACTGAGTTGTGTGTCCTATTCTTGTCAATCTCTATCTTGATTCAAAAACATTCTATCTTTTATTCTCTGTGCCAGAATAGAATATCACTCTGTCAAAGATAGCTGTTGGTCTGCATTGATTACAGCCTTAATTGCATAATTTCTTCTGAAGGAAAGTCCACTGAATTATTCCTTGAAAAATCCCTTGAAACTTGGTCCAGAAGTAAATGAAAACGGCTAGCAGATCTTCTGAATTAAATGCAGAATAACTTCTAACTGATTTGAATTTGAATTCTGGAAGATAACTGAAAATGTCGAACTGAGCTCTGCTATCGTCGAGCTGAGCTCAGCGAACTGGAAAATTCAAGCAACAAAATAATCGTCGATCTGAGCTCAAAGATCGTCGGACTGAGCTCAGAGATAAGGATCCAATGCAGAGTCAAAATCGTCGACCTGAGCTCACCGATCGTCGAATGGAGTTCGACGATATTGTGAAGTTGAGCTCAGCGATCGTCGAGTGGAGCTCGACGATATTATGAGGTTGAGCTCAGCGATCGTCGAATGGAGCTCGATGATCTGTAGAAGTTGAGCTAGACGATCGTCGACCGGAGTTCGACGAATCGTCGTGCTGAGCTCGACGATTAGACTTGGTCTACAGAAAAACTTGGTCTTCAGGGCAGCTTCCAATCCTAGACTTCTAACCCTTAGACTCAATTCTAATTGACCTATTAAGCTATACAGAAGGTCAAACACAGATTCCTAGAGACATAGTGATCCTGACCCAAATTAGTAATAGGGTGTTCCAACAGACTTTATTTAGAAAATACTGAGTAAACACTAAGTGTCGACACCACCTTGGTTGTGTTGACACCTACTTGTCATGTGTCGACACTAATATTCTGAAGTGTCGACACCAATTTCCTAGATGTGTCGACACCTTTTTCCTGAAGTGTCGACACCACTATTCTGTGTCGACACAGAAATCTCTATGTGTCGACACCTTTTTACTTAGCCAATTTCAATACTATAAACTTACTCTAAGTTTATCATTCCTAGTTCAATCTTAAACCTATTGAACTTAGCTTCTTCTAGGGTCTTAGTATACATATCAGCTAATTGTTCATTTGTTTTAACATATTCAAGTAAAATATCTTCTCTTTCTACATGCTCCCTAAGAAAATGATATTTAATTTCAATATGTTTTGTTCTACTATGGGATACAGGATTATTAGCTATTGAAATGACACTAGTAGAATCACAAAAGAGTGGAGTTCTACTTACCTGAATTCCATAGTCCTCTAGCTGATGTTGTATCCAAAGAAGTTGAGCACATCAACTTCCTGCAGCCACATACTCTGACTCTGCAGTGGAGATAGCCACACTTGTTTGCTTTTTGCTACTCCATGAAATTAGTCTCCCACCTAGGAATTGACAGGTTCTAGTAGTGCTTTTTCTATCTTCTTTGCATCCTGCAAAGTCTGCATCTGAATAACCTGTTAGTTCAAAATCCCCATTCCTAGGGTACCAGAGGCCTAGATAAGGAGTGCCCTTAATATATCTCAATATTCTTTTGACTGCAATCAAATGAGACTCTTTAGGACAGACTTGATACCTAGCACAGACACATGTAGCATACATGATATCTGGTCTACTTGCAGTCAAGTATAATAGGGAGCCAACTATCCCTCTATACAAGGTTTCATCTACAGGTTTCCCTGCATCATCTTTGCTAAGAGACATACTTGACCCCATAGGAGTCTTCATGGTACTGGATGAATCCATACCATACTTATTTATGAGTTCTAGGGTGAACTTGGACTAGCATATGGATAAACCACTCTCAGTCTGTCTTACTTGGAGACCCAAGAAGAACTTTAGCTCTCCCATACTACTCATCTCAAATTGACCTTGCATTAGCTTTGCAAACTTTTTGCAAAGGCTACTTTCAGTAGACCCAAATATAATGTCATCTATATATATTTGGACTAGTATAACTTTGCCTCTAGATTCCCTAAGGAATAGAGTCTTATCTATTTTCCCCCTTGAGAACTTGTTCTCAATGAGGAAACTAGATAGGGTTTCATACCAAGCCCTAGGGGCTTGCTTTAACCCATATAAAACTTTCCTAAGTCTATAGACATGATTAGGTAGAGTTGAATCAACAAAACCTGAGGGCTGTTCCACATAGACTTCTTCTTTAAGATTACCATTTAGAAATGTTGACTTGACATCCATTTGGTAAACTTTGAATCCTTGAAAAGTTGCATAGGCCAGGAACATCCTTATGGCTTCCAGTCTGGCTACTGGAGCAAAGGTTTGATCAAAATCAATACCTTCTTCCTGCCTATATCCTTTTGCAACTAATCTTGCTTTGTTCTTAATGATGATACCTTGTTCATCCATCTTATTCCTGTAGATCCACTTGGTTCCTATTATATTGTGGTCTTTAGGTTTAGGAACCAGTTCCCAGACCTTGCACCTCTTGAAC
Organism: Platanthera guangdongensis; assembly: GCA_039583875.1. NCBI lineage: Eukaryota > Viridiplantae > Streptophyta > Magnoliopsida > Asparagales > Orchidaceae > Platanthera > Platanthera guangdongensis. The sequence continues at coordinate 125,006,511 of CM077152.1, read as the reverse complement.
TGATTCAGCTCTTCGTGCATTGCTTCAGTCCATTATGGATCTTCGATGGCTTCTTCAAACTTCTTAGGTTCAACTTGGGATAGAAAGCTAGAGTAGACTGCTGCATTCAGGTTTCTGCTCCTTGTTTGTACCCCTTGTCTTGGATCTCCAATAATCTGCTCTACTGGATGATCTCTAAGATGCCTATTGGCTGGAGGCATCCTGACTTCTGGTTGAACCACTTCAGTTTCATCATCTTGCTGTACTCCTTGTACTTCTTCTGCATTTGGTACATGTAGTTCTCCCCCTGGACAACAGCCACTGTCTTCTACTTGTTGTCTTGCAGTAGATTCTTCTTCTAGAGTGAGCTTGTCCATCTTCTTTGTTAAACCTGTGGGGCTGCATACACTACTAGACAACTCATTGTTAATAAGTTTAGTCTCATCAAATACTACATGTACAGTCTCTTCTATAACTTGAGTAGACAAGTTGTAGACTCTATAAACCTTACTATTATTGTTGTACCCAACAAAAATTCCCTCTTGGGACTTGGCAGCAAACTTAGTCAAGTAAGACTTTCCATTGTTAAGTATGAAGCATTTACAACCAAAGATCCTGAAGTAGGATAGGTTTCGTTTCCTTCCTTTCACAACCTCATAGGGGGTCTTGTTGAGGCCTTTAGTTATGGTAGCCCTATTAATAACATGGCATGCAGTATTGACTGCTTCAGCCCAGAAATATTCTGGTAGTGATGTATCACTTAATAGGGTTCTACCTGCCTCAATCAAGGTCCTATTCTTCCTCTCAGCAATGCCATTTTGCTGAGGTGTTCTAGGTGAAGAAAACTCTTGAAATATCCCAAAGTCTTCACATAGTTTTGTCATGCTATCATACTGAAACTCAGTACCATGGTCACTTCTTATTTTGACCACTGTACTATTTAGTTCATTCTGAATTTGCTTGACAAAGCTATAGAAGACATTGGGTGTTTCAGATTTCTGTCTTAGAAAGAACACCCAGGAGAACCTTGAGTAGTCATCTACAACTACAAAGGTATAGACCTTCCTACCTAGGCTGTGAACTGGCATTGGACCAAAGAGATCCATATGCAAGAGGTATAAACACATCACAGCATCTTTGTTTTCTATACTTCTAAAGGTGGATCTAGTCTGCTTGCCCTTTTGACAAGCTGAGCAAATTCCATCTTTAACACACTTAACCTGAGGACCATTCCTCACTAACTCTTTACTAAAGAGTTTGGCAATTGTCTTGTAGTTTAGATGGGCAAGCCTCTTGTGCCATTTGACACAATGAGATACTGTCTCATCAGCTACAAGACACACTTGAGAACCATTGGTCTCACACATAATGTCTAGGCAGTAGACATTCCTCTTTCTATAGCCAGTCAAAATGATCTCTTGATCATTTGACCTCTTGATATGAAAACCATCCTTAACAAATGAGATGTCATACCCTACATCACTTAATTGACTTATACTTATTAGGTTGTGTTTCAACCCTTTAACATAAGCCACTTGAGTAATGGTAACCAAGTTGCTAGAAATGTTACCAAATCCTTTGATGATTCCTTTTTCAGAACCACCAAAGGTGACTTTTGGACCATCTTTAATAGGTGTGTAGTCCCTTAGTAATCCCTTTGTTCCAGTCATATGTCTGGAACATCCACTGTCCAAGTACCATATTGGGGCATGGCCACTTGGACTCACCTGCAAAACAGATTAATGAACCTTAGAACCCAAAGAATTCTTGGGTCCTTGGTACTTGTTAGTCTGCATCCTGACATGGCTACCTACTGGTTTTCCAATAGGCAGTTTGCTACTTACTTTGGTACTATCATTGTGCCAACAGTCCATTGCATAATGGCCAACTTTGCCACAACACCAACATTCAAACTTATTGTACCTTTGCTTAGGTACTGTCTTTGCTGTTTTATCCACAACTGGCTTGTTGAGTGTTGGGGCTTTGCCCTTGGACATGGACTTGAACTGAACAGTCCTTGCAGGTCTAGTAAAACCAAGTCCAGCTTTTTCTTTTTGATGAACAAATTCATCAATCAAAGGTAGAACTGACTTAGGTTTAGAAAACCTAGCAACTAAGTCCTTCTCCTTCTGAAGATTAATCTCCAGACTCTTGATTTGATCATTCTTAAATGATATAGTTCCCATTTGAATCACAGTTATGTGTTTCAATCTGGCTATCTCATTAAGTTTTTGATCAAAAGACTTCTCAAACTCAGTTGCAGCAGCTTTAAGATCAGCAATTTCCTTTGCCTGACTTTTGGCTAGGGACTTGCTCTTCTTGTAAGCTTGCAACAGAACCTTGTATTCATCTATCAACTGATGAATATCTGCTTCAGACTCAGATGCACTCTCATCACTTGATGATGATGAATCTGAATCTGTACTGGTACAAGAATTTGAACTAAAAGTTGAAATTTGTACCTTACTGGATCCTAGCTGCTCCAGGATTCTGTCACTTTCTGTCAATGCCATTAGCCCTTGGCATTGACTGTCTTCTTGTTCATAAATAGACTCCAAAATCTGCATGAACTCTTCTTCTTCAGCAAACAGCCCTATGTATGCCTCAGCATCTGACTCAGTTTCTGAAGAAGAAATATCTGACAGAGTCTTCTCCTTTTTGGCAACAAAAGACTTCTCTTTCTTGCCTTTGAAATGAGTCTTCTTCTTGTCACTAGACTCCTTTCTCTTTTCAGGACAATCTGCTATCACATGACCTTGTCTATTGCAGCAATAGCACACTATTTTTGATAGTGTAGCTTTGCTAGACTTAATCCTCTTCTTGTCTTTCTTTGAAGACCCCTTTTTCTGATAAGAGTCTTCCTTTCCCTGTGATGTAGAAGGCCTTGTCCTCCACTGTTTCTTCTTCAAGAACTTCTGAAAATGTCTAGTGAAGGCAGCAAAGTCTTCATCACTTTCACTGCTTTCAGACTTTGTGCTGACAGACTCATCTGACTCTGATTCAGCAACCTTTGTAGGTGGAGATGGTGACTTTCCTCTGTACTTTCTGGGGGCTTCTGTCTTGAAAGCTACTGTTCTTTCCTTATGTTCATTTCTTGTTGATTTCTCCTCCTCTTTCCTCACTGTCAACTGCATTTCATATGACAGCAATTTGCCAAACAGTGTAGGTGGAGGAATTTCTCCCAACTTAGCCATTTCTCTAATGGCACAGATCTTGGTGTCTCAATTTTTAGTTAGGGACCTTAGAAACTTGTCATTGAGTTCATAATTACTGAACTCTCTTCCATAAGACATGAGTTCATTCACTATCCTATAGAACTTCTTATAGCACTCAGTTATGCTATCACCCTTTCCTTGTCTAAAACTTTCATACTCTTGATTTAGCAAGGATTTTCTATCTTGCCTAACTTCTTCAGATCCTTCCATATACACAATAAGGGTATCCTACATCTCTTTGGCTGTCTTACAGTGTATAAAATTCTGAAAAGTTACATCATCTATGACACTCACTATAATGTTTTGAGCCCTTTTGTCCATGGTGGCTAGGACAATCTCATCCTTAGTCATTTCAGAGAAATCCTTTGGTGTTCTCTGATTAGCATCTAGGACTGACACCTTCATGGGCACATATGACCCTTCCTTTACTGTGATGTAAATTCTAGGGTCTGAGGCCTCCATAAACAGCCTTACCCTTTCCTTCCAGATCCCAAAGATTTCCTTTCTACATATAGGTAGTTTCATGGATCCCAATTCCTTGTGATTTTCAGTAGAACCCATGGTTCTTGATTTTCTTGATTCTGTAATTTGACTTAGACTGAAACTGCCACTCAGGATCTCCTCAGACTGTTAGTCCTTTTTGAGGAACCTCCCTCTGATACCTACTTGAAAGATATGGTACCTAAACACCTAGAGGGGGGGGGGGGGGTGAATAGGTGACCAAATTCTTTTTAACTTTTTATGGCAGCAATCAGTATTTAACACAGATTTCTATCTACTATTTCACAACAATCACACAGCATTCACAGCAAATCACAACACACAGAAGACACAGAGTTTTATAGTGGTTCCCCAAGCTTTGGGTACATCCACTTTCCCCCTTCGCCTATCTAGCAGTGTACTAGATTCGGCCAAACTCCTTCACTATCTCAGAACCCAAACTGGTTCCTACACCTCAGGCCCAAGGCCCTACAACTCAGCTTTTCACAAAGCCTACACTCAGCCACAAAGGCCTACACTCAGCCACAAAGGCCTACACTCGGCCACCAAGGCCTACACTCAGCCACCAAGGCCTACACTTAGAGATTTCACTCTCCTACCCTCAGCCTTTATAATTGCAGGCTTACAATCTCAGATCCAAAGGATCCTACAAGTTATAATGAATACAAAATGTATAAACTCAACAACTTAGATAAAAGAGAGTTAAGTTGTGAGATTCTTGATGAGTTCTTGGAAGAACTCAGCTGAAATCAATCTGACTTGACTTTTCTTCAAAGCTTCTTGAAAGTAGAACACAATAAGACTGATTCCTCTGCAGTTGATCCTTGATCTCTGCTTCTTAAGATTCAGACTAATCTGAATCCTTCTTCTCAGCTGGGTTCCAACAGCTGATTTCTTGGATGGAGCTCTCTCTCCAACTTCTTAGATCTGTACTTGATTCTTCAAGGAATAGCTAGATCTTTTTTGTTGAATACTTGATTAATAATTTGAACTTTGACAACTTCAACAACTCTTTGATCAATCTCTTCTGTAGACAGTATAAGCCTATTTATAGGCCTTCTTCATGGTAACCGGCTGGTCCGGTCCATAACTGAATTCTGACAACTCTGACAGGTGCTATAGACCGGCTGGACTGGCAGCTGTCAAGTCATCCAGTCAGTTCTTAAAAATTCTGTAACTGTCTTTAAGTATCGAGACTTTCTGTCTTTAAGTGTCGACACTTATAGACCAAGTGTCTACACATGTTGTCTAAGTGTCGACACTAGTCTACAAGGTGTCGACACAACTCCTTGTGTTGTTGATTCATTATCTCGACACTACTTCTTCTTCATGTGTCGACACTGAGATTGAGTGTCGACACAAGTACTTGTACTTCTGTATCTTTGCTGAATTCTTCTAAGTGTCAACACAACACCTTTGTGTCGACACATCTTCATGTGTTGAATCTTTCAAGTGTCGACACTGCTTCTTGGTGTCGACACATATCTTCAGTGTTGATACTTGTTGAGTGTCGACACAGCTCCTTGTGTCGACACATTCTTCTTCTTGTTGAGACTTCAGCTGAGTGTCGACACATTCCCATAGTGTCGACACTTGTACTTAGAATATTCTTGAACTTTGCTGTTCTTTGCTAAGTGTCGACACATCTCCTTGTGTCGACACTTTCTTCAAGTGTTGAGTCTTCAGCTAAGTGTCGACACATTGTTCTGGGTGTTGACACTTACTTTCAGTGTTGACTCTTCTGCTAAGTGTCGACACATTGTTCTGGGTGTCGACACTTACTTCAAGTGTTGACTCTTCTGTTGAGTGTCGACACATTATTCTGGGTGTCGACACTTGTACTTAGTCTCTGCAGATTTTTGCTGAGTGTCGACACAGCCTCCAAGTGTCGACACTTTCTGGTGTAGACACAGCTTCACTGGGTGTCGACACAACTGTTAAGTGTCGACACAGCTTCACTGGCATTTCTTCACTGAGTGTCGACACAGCTCCTTGTGTCGACACTTTCTGTCTGGTGTCGACTCAGCATCCCTGGTGTCGACACAATGACTCCAAGTGTCGACACTGCTTGCCTGGGTATTGACACAAGTCTTCTTAAGTGTCGACACTTTCCCTCTGGGTGTCGACACATGGACTTATAAACTTTTTCATCATATCCTGCAAATACTTAACCTGCACATGTAACTCAAAATACAACAAATACATTTTGATGTATATCATTGAGTTGGGTGAGGCTTCTTCAAATCAGGTACATTTAGACCAATGTACCAAACACACGTCTCCTCCCTTCGGAGAGCTTTGCTACGGCCTGAACAACTGATTTTTGGTACGGATGGCCCTGTGGCGTCAGATCGATCGGTCAGCATGGAGCCGGTCAGGATTGACGATACAGTAGTATGGACCCTGCGGTGCAAGAGGGTTCCGCTGGTCAAGGTCTTGTGGAAGAAACACGGACAAGAGGAGCACACGTGGGAGCCACAGGACTTGATGCAGCAAAGGTACCCGGATCTTTTCACATTAGGTAATCCATTTAACCTCTCGGGATGTCACATTCTTTTTCTTATTTATACTTGAAACCCCGTAGGCCTAACTTGAATTTCGAGGATGAAATTTTTATTTTTATGTATTGGGATTTGTAACATCCCTCATATTTCTAGACCCCTAGGATGGTTTTGTCATGACTGGGTCATGACAAAACCCTAGGAAGTGCTAAAGGGTCTAGTGACACCCAATGTAACACCCCAAAAGTACGGGCTAAGAGTCGACCGGAGCTCGACGAAATCATCGAGCAGAGCTCGAAGAAATCATCGAGCGGAGCTCGACGAAATCGTCGAGCAGAGCTCGATGAAATCGTCGAACAGACCGTTGGCATTTTGGCGAGGAGAGCACTCACGGCCTAAGGAGACATGAAGAAAGACCCCTCCCCTCCCCTTTCTTTTTTCCTTTAAAAGCTTCACTCGACACCAAGGGTCCGTTTTCACCCTTTCCCTGGCAGTTTCAAGGTACTTGGCTATGTTGTTGCAGAATCCCTACTGCCTCCCCCACCCATTATGGAACACCAACACCAAACACATTGGCAAGCAAGATTGAAGGTCGATTTCTCCCCCTCTCCTTCGGTGCTAGGATCTTAGATCAAATAGAAGAGATATCGGGCTCAATTGAGCCGGATCAAGTGAGCTTTTTCCTAAATTTTTCGGGCTTTTCTCACCTATTGAGTTCGCTGGAAACAGACTCTCCGGCGGCCGTGCCGCCACCTGGCGATAGCCACCACCTCAACGAAGGTGGTGGTGGTGGTGGCCGGCTGGGGAGATGGCCGGGTGGCTAGCGGCAGCGCTTGGAAAAGACTCAAGGATAGGGTAATCTCAGCCGTCAGCTGGAGGTTGCAGACGACCAGATGCTGCACGATTTGCGCCAAGATTCGTGCCGCCTTCGATTTTAAACTTGGGATTAATTAATTTCATTCATTTGGTTTTTGTCACACATATTATAGTAAATGTTTCTATTTATTAAAAATACTTAGATGCTTCAACAAAAAAAGTTGTCAACAATAAAGTTGTAGCCCTTAGGTCTACTTTAATTTAAATTTTATTTCAACCAGTTTGGCATAGTGGTCTGACCTCAGCACCCAAAATGGTGCAGTCTATACTTAGGGCTAGTCAAAGATTAAAATGAGTGCCCCACTTAACCACATGTCCAAATGAGCTGAAATTTGGACAGGGAGTCAGTCTTCTCTATGCCTAGGACATCCAAAAATGAGATTTTTTGGAGAAAACGTTTCTATAGTTTTGGTAAAAATTTTATAATCATAGTATAGTTTAATTAATGTGCCTAATTACATCACCAACCCCCAAAACTTTGGTGGATATTCTTAGGGGTCACCATGAGTCATTGGTTAAAACCTCAACCCATTTGAGTGTGATTTGACTGGGTTTTGATGTGTCTAAATTTTGTGCCCTTATGGTGAGTTTAAGGTTTAGGATTCTTGGGGCATGGAGGGGACAATCCTCACCCAAATGGGTTGGGGCTCTGGCCAGAGTCCCAAGGTCAGTAGGGGCACCCTCTGTTAGAGTTTGTGATGAGTTAGGGTGGTTGAGACCTAGTGTCTTAATTCAAGCCTTGGATTGAGCCTGTTTGGGTCTTTGAAGGACCTAGGGTGTTTAATTGGGCTTTGTTTGGGCTTGGGGTTTACCCCATGGGTTTCTAGAGTAGAGCAATGCCCTAGGAGGGAATTTGGTAGTATTTGGATACATGCACTCCACTTAAATCTCTTGGAAATTATTTAGGTCTATACACCTTAAAGAATAAATAAAGGGACTTATGACCTTGAATCCATATGAAATTTTGGTAGAATTAATTTTATAGTGCTATTGACCTCTGAAATTTACTATAGGATGTTTAGAAAACAGCAGCTCATACTTGTAGGTATAATCTCCACCTTGCCCTTTTTGATGATTTTGAAGCAACCATGGTTAGATTAACTTAGAATGATAAGAAACTCTGACAAGGTTAATTAAATATCATTTTGAGGCAATAGTAAATTATTTGGATCATTTGAGTATTTCCTCTTAGTACTTCATGTGTAAAGTAAACTAGTGCACCATATTTTGATAAATAGATAATAAATAGTATACCTTGCTGTAAAATTATATTACTTGGCCAGAGAACTTTTATGGTATTAGGAAGCCTAGAAAATTATCACATATCATTTGGATGAGTTTATAAGAATGTTTCTTCACAAGTGCACTTTAATGGAATTATTGGAAGTATTTTTATACATGGTTCACTGATCTTGGAATTGCATGAAACTTAGTCAGTAGTGTTTTATGATCATTATAATGCTCTGGTAATTTTTATATAATTTTTGGACTATAATTTATGGTACTCCCTTCATTATCTAAAATTATATGAATTAACTTGAATTAATTATTTAAAGGTTATTACATTTATAAAAGTCTGTGAAATTTGGAATTCATTAATATTTTTCTATCATATACTGTTCCTAGTTTTTGGGTTGTCATAACTTAAGGAAATCAAGTATTTCATGTTCAAAATTACCCATGGCCTAACTTTTGTGAAAATCTAATAAATGCTAAAATAATTAGGAAAATTACAAGTCTTTGGATTTAGGCTAAATGTGTTATGATAGGCCCACAATAATTATCTTAGGGCATTTTGATGAAAATTTGGAGTATCTCCTATCATGTACATCATATAGCTTAAGTTGGTCTACATTTAGTAAAGCTGCGGGGATTGTGATAACATGGGGGGATGGTCATAGGAAGTAGGGAGTATTGCATGCTGATTTGGTAAGAAGAAAAAGTGAGTTTCATTAAGATTCATGATGAGGGGAATGTTGGGTTGGTTAGTGTTAAATGGTGCTCGGGATCGACGAAAGGTTGTCTTTCCTGTAGAGAGAAAGAGAGTCAAATACACTAGGATTAGATCCAGTATAATTTTAAAAGGGATCGGGAATTGGGTATTAACCAATAATAAATAAGTACCTTGCGAAAGGGAGCTTTGAGCTTCCGCCCATCGTAGTTTCTAGTTCCCTCGAGAGCCCTTCATGGGGAATGCCTTGGGTAGTCCAAGGTTAACCTAAGTCGTAGGAATAAATGGAATGGAAGAGTAATTAGAAATACTCTAGGGTTACACTTACACTCACACTCCCAAGTATTGTGGGAGTCAGGTTAGGTCTCACGAATGGTAGGCTCGGTGGTTTTAGTGATGGGCAGGTTAGCCCGGCGAGCAGGTGGCTCGGTAGGTGGTTTGACAGACGGGTTAGTCCGGGGAGCCTATGCCTCAGAAGTTCTGGTTTGCATGTGCATAACATAAGGTGGTGGGTCTTTGTTACTTGACGGTCATTCACGCTGACGTCAGTATGATGACCCGATGAGTGTGAATCACACATAGTGTTGGAACACCCTATTACTAATTTGGGTCAGGATCACTATGTATCTAGGAACCTTTGTTTGACCTTCTGTATAGCTTAATAGGTCAATTAGAATTGAGTCTAAGGGTTAGAAGTCTAGGATTGGAAGCTGCCCTGAAGACCAAGTTTTTCAGACTGGAGACTAAGTCTGATCGTCGAGCTCAGCACGACGATTCGTCGAACTCAGATCGACGATCGTCGAGCTCAACTTCGACAGATCTTCGAGCTCCACTCGACGATCGCTGAGCTCAACTTCATAATATCGTCGAACTCCATTTGACGATCGGTGAGCTCAGTTCGACGATGTTGACTCTGCATTGGATCTTTATCTCTGAGCTCAGTTCGACGATCTTTGAGCTCAGATCGACGATTATTTTGCTGCTTGAGTTTTCCAGTTCGCTGAGCTCAGCTCGACGATAGCAGAGCTCAGATCGACGATTTTGGTTAACTTCCAGAATTCAAATTCAAATCAGACAGGAGTTATTATGCAATTAATTCAGAGATTTGCTAGCCGTTTCATTTATTTCTGGACCAAGTTTCAAGGGATATTTCAAGGAATAATTCTGTGGACTTTCCTCCAGAAGAGTTTTTGCAATTAAGGATGCAATCAATGCAGACCAACGGCTATCTTTGACAGAGAATGATATTCTATTCTGGATCAGAGAATAAAAGACAGAATGGTTTTTGAATCAATAGAGATTAACAAGAAGAGAATACACACCACAGATTACAGAGACTCTTTCAAAATCTTCTGTCAAAAAGAATTCTGAAGAACACTCATCAAAGAGATCAATCAAAATCTCTTCAGCTCTCAAAGTGTTCAAGGCCAACATCATTTCAAGACTCCAGACACTCAACATTTCAGCCATTGCTGAAACCATCTATTGCTGGAGTTCTACCTTTGAAGGCCTATCACCCTCAGCAAAGCTTTTCTTCCTGAAGATTTCAAGGATTCAGGGGGAGCTTTGACATCAATCCACATAGTCTTCTCAGTTGTTTGAGAAAGAGAAGACTGCCATCACTCTCTCACCCCCAGTTTGTAAAGGGTTTCTCAAACTCCCTTCAAAAGTTTGAATCTGGTTTTTGAGCACCTTGTCAAAAGCTCATTGGTGGCAAGACACCTGATCAAAAAATCTACTTTGGTTTTTGAGCACCTTATCAAAAGCTCATTGGTGCCCAGGACACCTGATCAACTCATCCTGCAGTGGATTCCTACCTAGGGTGGTAGAAGAGTGGATGTACCCAAGTTTGGGGAACCACTATATTTCCTTGTGTCCTCTGGCTCTGCTTGTTTACTTTTTGTTTCTGGCCTTGATTTGTCTGTGCTTAGTTTTTGCATAGCTTAGTTCTGTGATTAGATTTATATTTGCTTCCCTGCTCAAACTTATTACAACAATTGTTGTAAAAGTTTTTAAAAGTACTAAAACACCATATACTCTATTCACCCCCCTCTAGAGTATATCAGATCTAGTTGCACTTTCAATTGGTATCAGAGGGAGGTTGGTTAAACATACCATATCTGATTGGTTGTACAGGCTAACACCTGAACCCCAAGATTCCTAACTAGATCTGTTTTTCTTTTGTATTTTATTATTAGTTTTTGTTTGCACAAATCATGGCCCAAAACAAAGATTATGCTAGCACCAGACCTCCAGTGTGCAATCTTTACAAGTTTGCACTTTGGAAAGCAAGGATTAGACTTTACATGAATTCCATTGACGAAGATATTTTCAATTCTGTTTTGACAGTGTGTCCAAGACCCCCAGAGAGCACAAGCACAAATGCTGTTCCACCTCCATCAGGAACAGATGCTGACATCAAAAAATGGAAAGTAGCTGATGCCAAGGCTATGAACATCCTAGCCCAGACAATGTCAGATGACATATTCCAAAAGGTAGCTGAATGCAACTCAGCCAAGGAGATTTGGGACAAGCTCTCAGAAATTGTCTCAGGCTCAGCTGATGAGAGAAAGGACAGAAGATCCCATCTCATCTCCCAATATGAGAACTTCAAGAAGGGAGAGACTGAGTCAGTGGGAGACATGTACAACAGATTGAGTCTAATTGTCAGTGAGCTAAGGACATTGGACAAAGAGATTTCTCTGACAGAACTTAATGACAAGATCCTAATATGCTTCCCCAGCACTTGGGATTCAAGAATCTGGCCAATTAAGGATGCCAGAAGTCTAAATGAGATCACCACTGAAGCCTTGTTGGGTAAGCTCAAATCTTATGAGCTACTCATCAAGAGTAGAGAGGAAGAACAGAAGGCTGCTTCACCAGCCACAAGGAAAGAGAAAACCATAGCCTTCAAGGCAACTGAGGATCTGCCTGAAGATAAGAGCACAGACAATGATGAACTTCTCAGCTTGTTGGCCAAAAGATTCTACAAGATGGCCAGAAAGGACTTCAGAAGAAGATCATACAAGGAGCAGGACAAGCCAAGGTATGACAAGTCCATTAGCAACAATAAAGACATTATCTTCTTTGGTTGCAGGAAACCAGGGCACATAGTTCCTGACTGTCCAGAGAACAAGACCAAGGACAGAAGGGACAGAAAAGAAAGAAGAAAGGAGAAAGACTCCAAAAGGAATGGAAATGGCAAGCCCTCTTCAAGCAAAAATAAGCATATAAGAAAAGGGTTTGTTGCTGAATCCTGGAGTGAGACAGAAGAGGAATCAGAAGCCTCATCCAGATAGCTACACTGAAAAGTGAGCTCTCTGAGGCCAAGAAGCTTGAAGAATCCCTTAATGGGAGAAGCATCAAGCTGATGGACATCACAAGCACAGTGAACTCTAGATTCAACAGTATACTGGGCTTGGGTGCTTCATCCAGCCAACCTATAGCCCTAACAACTCCCATCAAGTTTATTTCTAACAAGGGAAAGTGAGTTGTAGAGGTTGCCAGGAAAAATTCTGATCTGCCTCAGAAAACTGAGTCCCAGCAAAAATCGTCGAACGGAGATCTACGATCGCCGAATGAAGATCGACGATCGCCGAACGCAGCTCGACGATCTCAGGAAAAATCATCGAATGCAAATCGATGATCTCAGCCAAAGTTGGCGAACGCAGCTCGACGATCTCATATACCTGACCTCAGCCATAGTCGACCGTCGAACGGCGCTCGACGATCTGACCCAAGATCGTCGAACTCAGCTCCAAGATCGTCGAACAGAGGTCAGAACTCTGGAAACTTTTTCAAAGGCAAATCAAAATTGAATCCTAAGGGTTCTTCATCCCAAACCTTTAACCCTTATACTGAATGGATTTTACCTCCAAGGAGATATCATCCTGAAGGATATAAGAGTCAGCCAGGGATGTCTTTCATTTCTGAATTTAGAGGTTATCAACCTAGGCCCAAGTAAACTGGGTCAAAAACAAGTAAATTGTTTTATGTGCAGATGAAGACCTATCCAACATCTAACCAGCAATGGTACTTGGATAGTGGGTGCTCTAAGCACATGACAGGGAATAAGGACAACCTCACATCCTTCAGAGCCAAGCTTGGACCCAAAGTTATCTTTGGTGATTCCAACTTTGGACAGACTAAAGGATATGGTACAGTCCAGATTGGTTCAGTAACCTTCAAGAAGGTAGCATATGTGGAAGGACTGAAGCACAACTTAATCAGCATCAGTCAGCTATGTGATGAAGGCTACCAGGTGACCTTCAGCAAAGCCTTATGCAAAATCAAGTCAGAGGACAACACAACTGTGTTGACAGGTATAAGGAAAGGTAACATCTACCTAGTAGACTTTCTTTCAACTGATATAGATATCTGCTTGTTTAATTCAGTCTGTAGACCAAATGTTTTATGGCATAAGAGACTAGGACACCTAAACCTTAGAACTATTGCTAGGCTATCCAAGGACAACCTTGTTAGAGGACTACCTTCTGGCCCCTACAAGAAGGAAGGACTCTGCAAGGCCTGTCAATTAGGCAAGCAAACTAAAAACAGTTTTAAGTCACTTAATAAGAGTGATTCACCTAGGATATTGTATCTGTTACACATGGATCTATTTGGACCCATCACAGTACAAAGCCTAGGAGGGAAATCCTACACTTTAGTAATTGTAGATGACTTCTCTAGATTCACTTGGGTGTTCTTTCTAAGGAAGAAGTCTGATAACTTTAAGTGTCTGACAGAGTTTCTCAAATGTATACAGATTGAGTTCAATACTCACATTGCCCTGATCAGAAGTGATCATGGGACAGAGTTTGATTCTCTTCTTATGCAAGAGTTCTGTCAGAGTGAAGGGATCAGGCATACTTTCTCAGCTCCTAGAACTCCTCAACAAAATGGGGTAGCTGAAAGGAAAAATAGAACCCTTATTGAATCTGCCACTACATTATTGTCAGATGCTCATCTACCTCTATCCTTTTGGGCAGAGGCAGTGAACACCTCCAACTATATGCTGAACAGAAGTCTGATACATAAACTGAAGGGAAAGACTCCCTATGAATTACTCAAAGGGAAGAAACCTAAAGTTGACTATTTTAGAATTTTTAGTTGCATTTTCAATTTTTGGTTGCATTTGCTATATTCACAATAATGACAAGAAACACTTAGCAAAATTTCAAGCCAAAGCTGATGAAGGAGTGTTTCTGGGATACTCCATGATCAGCAAGGCCTATAAGGTCTATAATAAATCGTCTTTGAAAATTGAGGAATCTGTTCATATTTTATTTGATGAAACTAACATGTCTTTCAAGGAGAAGATTTCTTCTACCATAGAACCTTTGCAGGAACATTCTCTAGTTGAAGATATGAACAAGTTACAAGTTGCTCAAGAAGAAGAAAGCAGTGAAGATGAAAGCAATGCTCAACATATTGAACCACCACTTGAAGAGCCAGTTGTTGTACCACAAGAGGAAACAACAACACAGGTTGGTGAACAATCAACACCCCCTGTTGATTTAGTAACATCAAGAGACCATCCAATTACCCAAATAATTGGAGAAATCTCAGCTGGTGTGCAAACCAGAAATCAGGTCAACCAAAACCTGTTGCACACCTGCTTCCTTTCTCAAATTGAACCTCAGTCCATTCAAGATGCAGAGCAAGATCCACACTGGATCATTGCAATGCAAGAGGAGTTGCATCAATTTGAGAGGAACAAAGTATGGGAACTAGTGCCAAAGCCTAAGGATCATTCCATTGTTGGAACAAAATGGGTATTCAGAAATAAACTGGATGATCAAGGAGTAATAATAAGGAACAAGGCAAGGCTAGTTGCCCAGGGATATTCTCAAGAAGAAGGAATTGACTACGACCAGACTTTTGCACCTGTTGCAAGATTGGAAGCCATCAGGATATTTCTAGCTTATGCAGCTCACAAAGGCTTCAAAGTCTATCAGATGGATGTCAAAAGTGCTTTCTTGAATGGAGACATCAAAGAGGAAGTTTATGTCAGACAACCTCCAGGTTTTATCTCTCCAACTTATCCTGATTATGTTTTTAGACTGAACAAAGCATTATATGGTCTCAAGCAAGCTCATAGAGCATGGTATGAGACCCTAGCATGCTTTCTCTTGGAAAATGGTTTTATAAGGGGTAGAGTAGACCAAACTCTTTTTATTAGAACCCATAAGTCCCATACCCTACTAGTGCAAATTTATGTAGACGATATCATTTTTGGTTCTACTGACTCAAAATTGTGCAGAATGTTTTCTAACCTGATGCATTCTAAATTTGAGATGAGTAGCATGGGTGAGCTATCCTTCTTCCTAGGATTGCAAGTCAAACAACATGCTGAAGGCATCTTTATTTCTCAAACCAAATATACTAATGAACTGGTTAAGAAATTTGGTATGTCTGAGGCATCTTGTATGAAAACACCCATGCCTACCAATACTGTATTGGATGCTGATGAACATGGGAAACCTGTTGATCAGACAACATATAGAGCAATGATTGGCTCTTTACTATATCTTACAGCTAGTATACCAGATATAATGTTTGCTACATGTATATGTGCTAGGTTCCAAGTAAGCCCTAGAGAGTCACACCTAACATTAGTAAAGAGGATTCTCAGGTATGTTAAAAGTTGTCCAAATCTAGGTCTCTGGTATCCAAAAGATTCAGCATTTGATTTAACTGGATTCTCTGATGCTGATTATGCTGGATGCAGAATTGACAGGAAAAGCACCAGTGGAACTTGTCAGTTCCTTGGTGACAGACTTGTCTCTTGGTTTTGTAAGAAACAAACATCTGTGTCAACCTCAACTGCTGAAGCTGAATATATGGCTGCAGGCAGTTGTTGTTCACAAATATTGTGGATTCAAAACCAACTCCTAGACTATGGTTACAACTTAGAGAAGTCTAAAATCTTTTGTGATAATACAAGTGCTATTTCTATAGCTCAAAATCCAGTCCTCCATAGTAGGACAAAACACATAGAGATTAGGCATCACTTCTTAAGGGACAATGTTGAAAAGAATAAAATTGAATTACAATATATCCCAACTGATTTACAAAGGGGAGATATTTTCACCAAGCCTTTGGATGAAAAGAAACACACCTTCTTCCTAAATCAGTTAGGAATGTTAGATGGAGGAAGTCTTAAATAATCTCCAAGATTTTGAAAGCTAAAAATTGACCAAGACTAGGCAAAAATTCTTATTTTTCTTAGTGTCTAGAATTTTTCTGATCTCTGAACTGCGCTCGACGATTTCCCCTAAGATCGTCGAACGGAGATCGATGATCTCCAGAATCGTCGAACTGAGTTCAGCGCCTCTCAGATAGTATGAACTATCTCTTCCGGTCAACGATCGTCGAACGACGCTCGACGATTATGTTCACTGAACGATCGTCGAATGGAGCTCGACGCCTTCCAAGATCGTCGAACGGAGATCGACGATGTTGGAGTCTCTTCAGATTCCTTTAGAAGCCTCGATCGTCGAACTGAGTTCAACGATCTTTCCAATTCTGCGTCGAACCCTAATATAAAACTCATTTTTCGCCGTCGTTCTCTCTTGCGCTTTCGATTTCTCTGCAAGGATTTTCTTTCCCTCCAAACAGTTCTACGCTTGGTCGTTTTGTTTGTTGAATTTTTGCAGGTACAATGGCTGTGTCAGTTGCAGTTCTAGCCGCCATGAAGTTCGATGTTGGATTCGACATTGATCTGGAATCTTTCAACACTACTGATCAAATATTCCAAGACATTCTGAGTTTATTCAAGGATCAGAACTTGTCTGCCCTCATGACCACCAGGATAAAGCTAGCCTCAGATGAAATCAAGGAATGGGTTTACACTGCTCATAATCTGGACAACTCTACTATAGTTGGCTCCATTGCTGGAAACCAGGTACCCTTGACCCCCACAGTTTTAACAGAGGTTTTTGGACAGAGAAATGGAGAAGAATCTGCTGAGTTATCTGGGGAGGAGTTTTCTGACATACTTGCCAGGATGGGTCATCCAGAGGGAAACCCTAGCAAGCTATTCAAGAGGAATCTATCTGTTGAATACAGATTCCTGGCCGATGTAGTAGGAAAAGTGCTGCTGGCAAAGCACTCAGCTCATGATACTATCTCCAGACATCAGCTCTGCCTCATGGGAGCTCTGGTAGATAAGAAAAGTTTGAACTGGGGAGAGGTCTTCTTTGACCTAATCAAGAAGAAAATCAACAAAAGCTTTGTTAATTTTGGAAGGATTATTGGAGTCTTCCCGCAGAACAAGTGCCCTGCCTTGCTGGTCTCCTCTGGAGTGCACATCAATGCCTCCAAGAGACTCACCTGTGCCCTCTTTGGTAAGTGGGACAGGCAAATAAGCAAGCCCAGCAGGCCCTCCTCTAGTGCTCCTTCAGGCACCAGGACTCACAGAGTCACTCCCCCACAGGTCTCTGCTCCTGCAGAAGACCTGGCTGCTGCTGTTACTGCCTCTTCTCCTCCTCCTATTCCAACCCTACCTCTTCCATCCACCATTCCAGCTTCATCCCCCATTACCATATCCAGCCCATCTCCAACCTCAACTCCATCTCCAGACCCAATTCTACCTCCACCTGCAGACCACTTCCACCCATTGTTTTCTTACCCCCCACCAGATATCACATCATCACCATCCATACCATCTTTCACCCTTCTGGATGACTCCTACATGGATGATTCCCCCTCATCTCCTCCTGAGTTACCCTCCTCCACATCTTTTCAAGATCTCCTCCTCCACATCATTGACCAACCAACATTTCCTCCATCCATATCCATCCCCTTGTCCTCCATATCCACCATCCCCACACCTCAGCCATCCATCCCTCCACTATTCAGCCCTTCACTTCCAGCATCCTCAGCTATCCCTATTCCATCTACCTCTGCTCCTGTTGTTGAGCATGTAGACCTCTCAGCCCTAGCTGACAGGTTGTATGAGCTCCTTGCCCCCAGGCTCTCTCTATTGTTAGAGACCTCCTTAGCTCCTCTACAACAGTCAGTGGCAGCTCTCTCTGCCAGGCTTTCCTCCCTCCTTCCTCAGGCAGCACCTCAAGCAGTGTGCCTTGATACAGATGTATCTGCATCTAGGCAGGGGGAGAAACCCTATGAAGCAAGCTTTCATGTTGTTGCTGCTGCTGTCTCTGCTCCTGCTGTTGATGATACTGCTGCTGCTGCTGATGTTTCTGTTTCTGCTACCTCTGCTCTTGCTGCTGTGCCTCCTACTCCAGTTCTGGCACTAGACCTAAAGTCCTTGCTCTCAGCCTTTGATACTGCCTTTTTCAGTTGTTTGCCTAAGAGTAATGCTATCCAGCCCTCAGAAGACCTGTCCAAGGCACTGGTGCCTTTCTCTGGCTGTGACCCCAGCATTATATCTTCTTTAGTACTCTCAGTAATTGCTGCTACTGCTGCTGTTGAAGAAAGGACTGTTTTTGCTGCTGCTGAAAATATTCTTACTGCTGCTGAAATCCCAACTGCCTCTGATGAGCAGATATCCAAGGATTTTCTGATGACAGAGGCCACTGATTTTGAGCCTGCTGCAGATTTTGTTGATGTTACTGAAGTTGCTGCTGCCACCACTCCTGCTGTTGCTGCTGTTGGTTCTGCTTCTCCTCCTATATCTGCTGCTGAATCTGCTGCTGTATTTGCTACTGTCTCTGCTGCTGTCCCTACTGCTGCTATTTCAGCTTCTGTCTCTTCTGCCTCTGCTCAGCTGAAGAAAGACTTGATGAAAAGAATAGATGCTTTATATGATGATCAGAGCTCTGAATCTGATGAATACAAAACAGACTCTGATGATTCATCTGCCACTATTGCCAGGAAGAGGAAGGCAAGGAGCAAGGCAATGAAAAGGGTTCCTCTAGCAAAAGTCAAGGATAATAATAATATTCCTTATTATATTCTACATAACTGCCCCATCACAGAACATTGGATGCAATATTCTAAAAATCAGCTCAAGGCCATGAAGAAGAAGAGAAAGTATGAAAAGGGCTCATCCCAGTTCCAGCACCCTCATCCTCCTCCACCACCTCCTCCTGATGCAGGTGCAGGTGGCAGCTCTGCAAGTCAAGCCTTAGCTAGAAGCCAGGCTCCCTATCAACCCCATGCCAGATCCTACCAAAGGGAAAGCCAGTCTAGGGGTTCTTATTCTAGGAGAGGAGGATACAGGGGTAATCAGAGAGATTTTCAGGTTTATTCTAAAGGGCATTCCAGGCAGCACCCATACTCCAGGGGAGGACATGTTTCATCTGATACTACTTCTGGTCCATTCCCCTACAAGCTAAAAGAGACAGTGTCTGCCAGGCCTCCTCAAGACAATTCTTCCAACAGGTATGAGCCACCTGTACCATTTGAGGACCCTGAAAAGAATCCATCTGCTTGGACTGCTAGGATGAAGGAGTTGGCTGCACTAGACCAGATCAAGAAAGCCAGAGAGCAAGGCTTAGATTCTTCAAATATTTCTACAATGTCAGAGCAGAGACAGAAGGAACTAGAGAAATATGCCTCCAGTAAATTCTTTGATGCAGACAGATATATGGAATTGCATCCTGCTGCTGTAGTTCCCAGGTCTTCAAAGCAAACCTATTTAGGTGCAGCAGATGACACCAGGTCCAACAAGGAAGCCCTAAACCCTAACAGAGAAATCAAGATGGTTAAAGGCAAAGAGAAGAAGTGACTTTGTAAGGTGACAATCTTTGGATTTTCTGACTGCTATCTGGATGCCATATACATATATATATATATATCTGTGATGTTTCTGCAATGTCTAGCTGTTGTTTTTATGTTTTTCTGATTGTATGTTGTTATTTGAATTTTTCCAAAGTCTGTAAATAGTCATCCTAACCCAAATAGGGGGAGATTGTTGGAACACCCTATTACTAATTTGGGTCAGGATCACTATGTCTCTAGGAACCTTTGTTTGGCCTTCTGTATAGCTTAATAGGTCAATTAGAATTGAGTCTAAGGGTTAGAAGTCTAGGATTGGAAGCTGCCCTGAAGACCAAGTTTTTCAGACTGGAGACTAAGTCTGATCGTCGAGCTCAGCACGACGATTCGTCGAACTCAGATCGACGATCGTCGAGCTCAACTTCGACAGATCGTCGAGCTCCACTCGACGATCGCTGAGCTCAACTTCATAATATCGTCGAACTCCATTCGACGATCGGTGAGCTCAGTTCGACGATTTTGACTCTGCATTGGATCTTTATCTCTTAGCTCAGTTCGACGATCTTTGAGCTCAGATCGACGATTATTTTGCTGCTTGAGTTTTCCAGTTCGCTGAGCTCAGCTCGACGATAGCAGAGCTCAGATCGACGATTTTGGTTAACTTCCAGAATTCAAATTCAAATCAGACAGGAGTTATTATGCAATTAATTCAGAGATTTGCTAGCCGTTTTCATTTATTTCTGGACCAAGTTTCAAGGGATCTTTCAAGGAATAATTCTGTGGACTTTCCTCCAGAAGAGTTTTTGCAATTAAGGATGCAATCAATGCAGACCAACGGCTATCTTTGACAGAGAATGATATTCTATTCTGGATCAGAGAATAAAAGACAGAATGGTTTTTGAATCAATAGAGATTAACAAGAAGAGAATATACACCACAGATTACAGAGACTCTTTCAAAATCTTCTGTCAAAAAGAATTCTGAAGAACACTCATCAAAGAGATCAATCAAAATCTCTTCAGCTCTCAAAGTGTTCAAGGCCAACATCATTTCAAGACTCCAGACACTCAACATTTCAGCCATTGCTGAAACCATCTATTTCTGGAGTTCTACCTTTGAAGGCCTATCACCCTCAGCAAAGCTTTTCTTCCTGAAGATTTCAAGGATTCAGGGGGAGCTTTGACATCAATCCACATAGTCTTCTCAGTTGTTTGAGAAAGAGAAGACTGCCATCACTCTCTCACCCCCAGTTTGTAAAGGGTTTCTCAAACTCCCTTCAAAAGTTTGAATCTGGTTTTTGAGCACCTTGTCAAAAGCTCATTGGTGGCAAGACACCTGATCAAAAAATCTGCTTTGGTTTTTGAGCACCTTATCAAAAGCTCATTGGTGCCCAGGACACCTGATCAACTCATCCTGCAGTGGATTCCTACCTAGGGTGGTAAAAGAGTGGATGTACCCAAGTTTGGGGAACCACTATATTTCCTTGTGTCCTCTGGCTCTGCTTGTTTACTTTTTGTTTCTGGCCTTGATTTGTCTGTGCTTAGTTTTTGCATAGCTTAGTTCTGTGATTAGATTTATATTTACTTCCCTGCTCACACTTATTACAACAATTGTTGTAAAAGTTTTTAAAAGTACTAAAACACCATATACTCTATTCACCCCCCTCTAGAGTATATCAGATCTAGTTGCACTTTCACATAGCCAAGGAAAGACTGGTGGATTTGCCAGCATGTTATGCAGAGGCTGAAAGGGGAAACTAGATCTGATATACTCTAAAGGGGGGGGGGGGTGAATAGAGTATATGGTGCTTTTTGAAAACACAAAGAAAACTTTTTGCAAAGCTCTACAACAATTGTTGTAATGAGTGTAAGCAGGGAAGCAGAAATAAAACTAAGCTATGCAGATATTAAGCACAAGAAAATCTAGGCCAGAAACAAAAAGAAAACATGCAGAACCAGATGACACAAGGAAATATAGTGGTTCCCCAACTTGGGTACATCCACTCTTCTACCACCCTAGGTAGGAATCCACTGCAGGATGAGTTGATCAGGTGTCCTGGGCACCAATGAGCTTTTGATAAGGTGCTCAAAAACCAGATCAGATTTTTTGATCAGGTGTCTTGCCACCAATGAGCTTTTGACAAGGTGCTCAAAAACCAGATTCAAACTTTTGAAGGGAGTTTGAAAAACCCTTTACAGAATGGGGTTGAGAGAGTGATGACAGTCTTCTCTTTCTCAAGCAACTGAGAAGACTATGTGGATTCAGTGATGTTGTCAAAGCTCCCCCTGAGTCCTTGAAATCTTCAGGAAGATGAGCTTTGCTGAGGGTGATAGGCCTTCAAAGATAGATCTCCAGCAGAAGATGATTTCAGCAAGCTGAAATGTTGAGTGTCTGGAGTCTTGAAATGATATTGGCCTTGAACACTTGAGAGCTGAAGAGATCTGAAGAATGTTTGAAAGCTTGATCTCTTTTTAATGAGTGTTCTTCTGAATTCTTGTTGACAGAAGATTGAGAGAGTCTCTGTGTATAGAGAGGTGTCCTCTACTTGTCTATCTCTATTCTCTTGTTCTTGTCTATCTTCCTTTTTTTGATTCAAAAACATTCTATCTTTTATTCTCTGAGTCTGAATAGAAAATTGCTCTGTCAAAGATAGCCGTTGGTCTGAATTAATTACAGCCTTAATTGCATAAAATGTTCTGAAGGAAAGTCCACTGAATTATTCCTTGAAAAGTCCCTTGAAACTTGCTCCAGAAGTAAATGAAAACGGCTGGCAGATCTTCTGAATTAAATGCAGAATAACTTCTATCTGATTTGAATTTGAATTCTGAAAGATAACTGAAATCGTCGAACTGAGCTCTGCTATCGTCGAGCTGAGCTCAGCGAACTGGAAAAATGCAAGCAGCAAAGAAGTCGTCGATCTGAACTCAAAGATCGTCGAACTGAGCTCAGAGATAAGGATCCAGTGTAGAGCCAAAATCGTCGACCTGAGCTCAGCGATCGTCGAATGGAGTTCGACGATATTGAGAAGTTGAGCTCAGCGATCGTCGACCAGAGCTCGACGGTATTAAGAAGTTGAGCTCAGCGATCGTCGAATGGAGATCGACGATCTGTCAAAGTTGAGCTAGACGATCGTCGACCGGAGTTCGACGAAACGTCGTGCTGAGCTCGACGATTTGGACTTAGTCTCCAGAAAAACTTGGGTCTTCAGGGCAGCTTCCAAACCTATACTCTTGATCCCTTAGACTCAATTCTAATTGACCTATAATCTATATAGAAGGTCAAAATATAAAATCCTAGAGACATAGTGATCCTGACCCAAATTAGTAACAGGGTGTTCCAACAATCTCCCCCTATTTGGGTTAGGAAAACTATTTACAGATTTTGAAAAACAAACAACATCATACAGTCAGAAAAACATAAAAACAACAATAACAAGACACAGAGCAGAACCATCACAGAGATATATATATATATATATATGTGATATCCAGATAGCAGTTAGAAGAACCAAAAGTTGTCACCTTACAGAGTTACTCCTTTTCTTTGCCTTTTACCATTTTAATTTCTCTGTTGGGATCTAAAGCTTGTTGTTTGGATCTGGTATCATCAGCTGCACCCAAATAAATTTGCTTTGAAGCCCTGGGAACCACTGCAGCTGGATGCAACTCCATGTACCTATCTGCATCAAAAAATTTGCTGGAGGCATATCTCTCTAATTCTTTTTGCCTTTGTTCTGACATTGTAGATATATTGGAAGTGTCTAGCCCTTGTTCTTTTGCTTTCTTTATCTGATCCAAAGCAGCCAGTTCTTTCATCCTTGCAGTCCAAGCCATAGGATTTTTCTCAGGATCCTCAAATGGAGCAGGTGGCTCATACCTGTTGAAGGTAGTTTCTTGAGGAGTCCTGGCAGTCACTGTATCTTTGAGCTTGTAGGGAAAAGGACCAGAAGATGTATCAGCAGAAACATGTCCTGCCCTAGAGTAAGGATGCTGCCTGGAGTGTCCTTTAGAGTAAACCTGAGTTTCTCTTTGGTTACCCCTATATCCTCCCCTTCTAGAGTAAGACCACCTAGACTGGCTTTCCCTTTGATAAGTTCTTGCATGAGGTTGGTAGGGAGCCTGGCTTCTAGCAGGGCCTGATCTTGCAGAGCTGCCACCTGCACCTGCATCAGGTGGAGGTGGTGGAGGAGGATGAGGGTGCTTGAACTGAGTGGAATCTTTTTCATATTTCCTCTTCTTTTTCATAGCCTTCAACTGGTTCTTAGAGAATTGCATCCAATGCTCAGAGATTGGGCAATTGTGCAGGATATAATAAGGGACATCATTGTCATCTCTGACTTTGGCAGGAGGAACTCTCTTCAAGGCCTTACTTCTTGCCTTTCTTTTCTTTGCAATTGTGGCAGATGAGTCATCAGAAGCAGTATTATAATCCTCAGATTCAGAACTTTGTGCATCATACAATGCATCAAGCTGTTTCATCAAATCCTCTTTCAGTTTAACAACAGCTGATGGGGCAGAAGATACAGAAGCAGGAGGAGCAACAACAGGAGCAGCAGCAGATGAAACTATAGGTACTGGAGCAGCAGAAGTTACAACAGATATTGCTTCAGAAACAGCACTAGCAACTTCAGGAGAGACAGCAGCAGCTTTAGAAACAACAACTTCTACAGCAGGCTCAAAATCAACAGCCTCTGTCATCAAAACATCCTGAGATGAGGGCTCAACAGCAGCAGATATAACTTCAGAGGTAGACACAGCATTGTCTTCAGCAGCAGCAGCAGCAGTAACATCAGAAGCAGCAGTCACTGACTGAATAAAATCAGAGATGATTCTGGGGTCACAGCAGGAGAAGGGCACAAGAGCCCTGGACAAATCTTCTGACTGGGCAGCAAGAGCCTCTGGAGGCTGGACAGGATATGGCTCTGGGAGGCAGCAGAAGTAAGCAGTGTCAAAAATAGATAGCAGAGACCTTAGGTCTATTGCTATGACTGGAATGGCAGCAGTAGCAGAAGCAGAAGCAGCAGCAGTAGTAGTAGCATGAGAGACAACAGCAGGAGGAGCAGCAGCAGCAACAGCAACATGGAAGCTGGCTTCATAGGGCATCTCCCCCTGCCTGGATGCAGAGACCTGTGCATCAAGGCACACTGCTGGGGGTGCTGCTATAGGAGTAAGGAAAGAGGACAGCCTGACAGAGAGAGCTGCCACTGATTGTTGTAGAGGAGCTAAAGAGGCCTCCATGAGAAGGGAGAGCCTAGGTGCAAGGAGCTCATACAACTGATCAGCAAGGGCTTGGAGATCTACATGCTCAAGGGGAGCAGAGGTAGAGGGTACAGGGATGGCTGGGGATGCTGGAGGAGGAGGGCTGAAGGGTGGAAGGGATGGCTCAGGAGAGGGTATGGTAGAGATGGAGGATAGAGGGATGGAAATGGAGGGAGTGAAGGTGGGTTGATCAAGAATCTGGTGGAGAAGGTCTTGGAAAGATGTGGAGGAGGATGGCAAATCTGGAGGAGAGGAGGTGGAATCATCCATGTAGGATTCATCCAGGAGAGTGAAAGTAGGAAGGGATGGGGATGAGGTGACATCTGGAGGGGGATAAGAGAAAAGGGGGTGGAAGTGGTCTGCTGGTGGAGAGGAAATTGTTGCTGGAGATGGAGTAGATGTTGGAGATGGGCTGGAGATGGTAATTGTGGAGGTGGCTGGAGAGGTGGATGGAAGTGGAGGTAGGGTTGAGCTTGGAGGAGGAGAAGCAGCAGCACTAGCAGGCAGGTCCTCTGCAGGGGCAGAGGCCTGGGGTGGAGTGACTCTTAGAGTCCTGGTGCCTGAAGGGCCAGAAGAAGAGGGCCTGCTGGGCTTGGAGATTTGCCTGTCCCATTTCCCAAAAAGGGCACAGGCGAGTCTCTTGGAGGCATTGATGTGCACTCCAGAGGAGACTAGCAGGGCAGGGCACTTAGCCTGGAGGAAGATTCCTAGTATTCTTCCAAAGTTCACAAAAGTCTTGTTTATCTTTTTCTTCAACAAATCAAAGAATACTTCTCCCCAGTTCAAGCTTTTTCTATCTACCAGAGCTCCCATAAGGCAGAGCTGATATCTGGAGATTGTGTCATGAGCAGAATGCTTGGCTAAGAGAACCTTGCCTACTACATCAGCCATAAACCTGTATTCCACAGACAGGTTCTTCTTAAACAGCTTGCTAGGGTTCCCCTCAGGATGACCCATCCTGGCAAGTACATCAGCAAACTCTTCTCCAGAAAGGTCAGCAGAATCTTCACCATTCCTTAAACCAAAAACCTCTGTCAATACTGCAGGAGTCATAGGTACCTGGGTGCCACCAATGGAACCAACTATGGTATTGTTGTCCAGGTTGTGGGCAGTGTATACCCATTCTTTAATCTCATCAGATGCTAGTTTGATTCTGGTTGTCATCAGGGCAGATAATTGCTGATCTTTGAACAATCTGAGAATATCCTGGAAGATTTGATCGGTTGTGTTGAAGGAATCGAAATCGATGTCAAAGCCGGCATCAAATTTCATGGCGGCGAGCACAGCAACAGAAACGGCCATGGTACCTGCAAAGAATCAACAGACAAAACGACCAAGTGTAGAACTGCTTGGAGGGAAGAAAAGTTTGCAGAGAAATTGAAAGCGCAAGAGAGAACGA
This sequence comes from Platanthera guangdongensis, assembly GCA_039583875.1. NCBI lineage: Eukaryota > Viridiplantae > Streptophyta > Magnoliopsida > Asparagales > Orchidaceae > Platanthera > Platanthera guangdongensis. The sequence continues at coordinate 124,980,145 of CM077152.1, read as the reverse complement.
CGACGAAAAAAGAGTTTTATATTAGGGTTCGACGCAGAAAAGGAAAGATCGTTGAACTCAGTTCGATGATCGAGGTTTCTAAAGGAATCTGAAGAGACTCCAAAATCGTCGATCTCCGTTCGACGATCTGGAAAGGCGTCGAGCTCCGTTCGACGATCGTTCAGTGAACAAAATCATCGAGCGCCGTTCGACGATCGCTGACCGGAAGAGATAGTTCATACTATCTGAGAAACGCTGAACTCAGTTTGACGATTCTGGAAATCGTCGAACTCCGTTCGACGATCTGTGGGGAAATCGTCGAGCGCAGTTCAGAGATCAGAGAAATCCTAGACACTAATGAAAATCAGAATTTTGCCTAGTCTTGGTCCATTTTTAGCTTTCAAAATCTTGAGTATTATTTAAGACTTCCTCCATCTAACATTCCTAACTGATTTAGGAAGAAAGTATGTTTCTTTTCATCCAAAGGCTTGGTGAAAATATCTCCCCTTTGTAAATCAGTTGGGATATACTGCAATTCAATTTTGTTCTTTTCAACATTATCCCTTAAGAAATGATGCCTAATCTCTATATGTTTTGTCCTACTATGGAGGACTGGATTTTGAGCTATGGAGATAGCACTTGTATTGTCACAAAAGATTTTTGACTTCTCTAAGTTGTAACCATAGTCTAGGAGTTGATTTTGAATCCATAGTATTTGTGAACAACAACTGCCTGCAGCCATATATTCAGCTTCAGCAGTTGAAGTTGACACAGATGTTTGTTTCTTGCAAAACCAAGAGACAAGTCTATCACCAAGGAACTGACAAGTTCCACTGGTGCTTTTCCTGTCAATTCTGCATCCAGCATAATCAGCATCAGAGAATCCAGTTAACTCAAATGCTGAATCTTTTGGATACCAGAGACCTAGATTTGGACAACTTTTAACATACCTGAGAATCCTCTTTACTAATGTGAGGTGTGACTCTCTAGGGCTAACTTGGAATCTAGCACATATACATGTAGCAAACATTATATCTGGTCTACTGGCTGTAAGATACAGTAAAGAGCCAATCATTGCTCTATATGTTGTCTGATCAACATGTTTCCCATGTTCATCAGCATCCAATACAACATTGGTAGGCATGGGTGTTTTCATGCAAGATGCCTCAGACATGCCAAATTTCTTAACCAGCTCATTAGCATATTTGGTTTGAGAAATAAAGATGCCTTCAGCATGTTGTTTGACTTGCAATCCTAGGAAGAAGGATAGCTCACCCATGCTACTCATCTCAAATTTAGAATGCATTAGGTTAGAGAACCTTCGGCACAATTTTGAGTCAGTAGAGCCAAAAATGATATCGTCTACATAGATTTGTACTAGTAGGGTATGGAACTTATGGGTTCTAATGAAAAGAGTTTGGTCTACTCTACCCCTTATAAAACCATTTTCCAAAAGAAAGCATGCTAGAGTCTCATACCATGCTCTAGGAGCTTGCTTGAGACCATATAATGCTTTATTTAATCTAAAAACAAAATCAGGATGAGTTGGAGAGATAAAACCTGGAGGTTGTCTGACATAGACTTCCTCTTTGATGTCTCCATTTAAGAAGGCACTCTTGACATCCATCTGATAAACCTTGAAGCCTTTGTGAGCTGCATAAGCTAGAAAAATCCTGATGGCTTCCAATCTTGCAACAGGTGCAAAGGTCTGGTCGTAGTCAATTCCTTCTTCTTGAGAATATCCTTGGGCAACTAGCCTTGCCTTGTTCCTTATTATTACTCCTTGATCATCCAGTTTGTTTCTGAATACCCATTTTGTTCCAACAATGGAATGATCCTTAGGCTTTGGCACTAGTTCCCATACTTTGTTCCTCTCAAATTGATGCAACTCTTCTTGCATGACAATGATCCAGTGTGGATCTTGCTCTGCATCTTGAATGGACTGAGGTTCAATTTGAGAAAGGAAGCAGGTGTGCAACAGGTTTTGGTTGACCTGATTTCTGGTTTGCACACCAGCTGAGATTTCTCCAATTATTTGGGTAATTGGATGGTCTCTTGATGTTACTAAATCAACAGGGGGTGTTGATTGTTCACCAACCTGTGTTGTTGTTTCCTCTTGTGGTACAACAACTGGCTCTTCAGGTTGTGCTTCAATATGTTGAGCATTGCTTTCATCTTCACTGCTTTCATCTTCTTGAGCAACCTGTAGCTTGTTCATATCTTCAACTAGAGAGTGTTCCTGCAAAGGTTATATGGTAGAAGAAATCTTCTCCTTGAAAGACATGTTAGTTTCATCAAAAGAAACATGAACAGATTCCTCAATTTTTAATGATGATTTATTATATACCCTATAGGCCTTGCTGATCATGGAGTATCCCAGAAACACTCCTTCATCAGCTTTGGCTTGAAATTTTGCTAGATGTTTCTTATCATTATTGTGAATATAACAAATGCAACCAAAAATTTTGAAATAGTCAACTTTAGGTTTCTTCCCTTTGAGTAATTCATAGGGAGTCTTTCCCTTCAGTTTATGCATCAGGCTTCTGTTCAGCACATAGTTGGAGGTGTTCACTGCCTCTGCCCAGAAGGATAGAGGTAGATGAGAATCTGACAACAATGTAGTGGCAGATTCAATAAGGGTTCTATTTTTCCTTTCAGCTACCCCATTTTGTTGAGGAGTTCTAGGAGCTGAGAAAGTATGCCTGATCCCTTCACTCTGACAGAACTCTTGCATAAGAAGAGAATCAAACTCTGTCCCATGATCACTTCTGATCAGGGCAATGTGAGTATTGAACTCAATCTTTACACATTTGAGAAACTCTGTCAGACACTTAAAGTTATCAGACTTCTTCCTTAGAAAGAACACCCAAGTGAATCTAGAGAAGTCATCTACAATCACCAAAGTGTAGGATTTCCCTCCTAGGCTTTGTACTGTGATGGGTCCAAATAGATCCATGTGTAACAGATACAATATCCTAGGTGAATCACTCTTATTAAGTGACTTAAAACTGTTTTTAGTTTGCTTGCCTAATTGACAGGCCTTGCAGAGTCCTTCCTTCTTGTAGGGGCCAGAAGGTAGTCCTCTAACAAGATTGTCCTTGGAGAGCCTAGCAATAGTTCTAAGGTTTAGGTGTCCTAGTCTCTTATGCCATAAAACATTTGGTCTATAAACTGAATTGAATAAGCAGATATCTATAGAAGTTGAAAGAAAATCTACAAGGTAGATGTTACCTTTCCTTTTACCTGTCAACACAGTGGTGTTGTCCTCTGACTTGATCTTGCATAGAGTTTTGCTGAAGGTCACCTGGTAGCCTTCATCACATAGCTGACTGATACTGATTAGGTTGTGCTTCAGTCCTTCCACATATGCTACCTTCTTGAAGGTTACAGAACCAATCTGGACTGCTCCATATCCTTTAGTTTGTCCAAAGTTGGAGTCACCAAAGATAACTTTGGGTCCAAGCTTGGCTTTAAAGGAATTGAGGTTGTCCTTGTTCCCTGTCATGTGCTTTGAGCATCCACTATCCAAATACCATTGCTGGTTAGATGTTGGATAGGTCTTCACCTGCACATTAAGCAATTCACTTGTTTTTGACCCAATTTACCTTGGGCCTAGGTTGATAACCTTTAAATTCAGAAATGAAAGACATCCCTGGCTGACTCTTATATCCTTCAGGATGATATCTCCTTGGAGGTAAAATCCATTCAGTATAAGGGTTATAGGTTTGGGATGAAGAACCCTCAGGATTCAATTTTGACTTGCCATTGAAAAAATTTCCAGAGCTCTGACCTCTGTTCGACGATCTTGGAGCTGAGTTCGACGATCTTGGGTCAGATCGTCGAGCTCCGTTCGACGGTCGACTATGGCTGAGGTCAGGTATATGGGATCGTCGACCAGCGTTCGACGATCTTGGCTTAGATCGTCGATCAGCGTTCGACGATTTGTCCTGAGATCGTCGAGCTGCGTTCGGCGATCGTCGATCTTCATTCGGCGATCGTCGATCTCCGTTCGACGATTTGTACTGGACTTTAGTTTTCTGAGGCAGATCAGAATTTTTCCTGGCAACCTCTACAACTCCCTTTCCCTTGTCAGAAATGAACTTGATAGGGGTTGTTAGAACAATAGGTTGGCTGGATGAGGCACCCAAGCCCAGTGTACTGTTGAATCTTGAGTTCACTGTGCTTGTGATGTCCATCAGCTTGATGCTTCTCCCATTGAGAGATTCTTCAAGCTTCTTGGCCTCAGAGAGTTCACTCTTCAGTGAAGCTATCTGTTCCCTATGGTTCTCCAACTCCTGAGAGAGCTTGAGGTTTTCTGATTTTAAAGCATTGTGTTCAGACAATTGACTTCTGAGAGAGATGATCTCTTTCTCAGACTTTAGCAGGTCTAAACATAGTGCTTTAAATTCAAGTTTAAAATCTTCTGAAGTGAAATCAAAAGAGTTGATTACTTGATCTTCTTCAGGTTGAGTTTCTGAGTCTGACTCTGACTCCTCTTCCTCTGAGTTGTGTTGAGAGGCATTGATTGCCATCATGCAGAATTCTTTTTCCTCTGCATCATCCTCATCATCACTTGAGCTGGAAGAGGCCTGTGACTCCTCTTCAGTCTCACTCCAGGATTCAGCAACAAATCCTTTCCTTGTGTGCTTATTTTTGCTGGTGGAAGGTTTGTTACTTCCATGCCTTTTGGAGTCCTTCTCCTTTCTTCTTTCTTTTCTGTCCCTCCTGTCCTTGTTCTTGTTTTCTGGACAGTCAGGAACCATATGCCCTGGTTTCCTGCAACCAAAGCAAATAATGTCTTTGCTATTGCCAGTGGACTTGTCATACCTTGGCTTATCTTGCTCCTTGTATGATCTTCTTCTGAAGTCCTTTCTGGCCATCTTATAGAATCTTTTGGCCAACAGGCTGAGAAGTTCATCATTGCTTGTGGCCTTTTCTTCAGGCAGATCCTCAGCTGCCTTGAATGCAATAGTCTTCTCCTTTCTTGTGGCTGGAGAAGCAGCCTTTTGTTCTTCTTCTCTGTTCTTGATGAGTAGCTCATAAGATTTGAGCTTACCCAACAAGGCTTCAGTGGTAATCTCATTTAGGCTTCTGGCATCTTTAATTGGCCAGATTCTTGAATCCCAAGTGCTGGGGAAGCACATTAGGATCTTGTCATTGAGTTCTGTCAGTGAGATTTCTTTGTCTAATGTCCTCAGTTCACTGACAATTAGACTTAATCTATTGTACATGTCTCCCACTGACTCAGTTTCTCCCTTCTTGAAGTTCTCATATTGGGAGATGAGATGAGATCTTCTGTCCTTTCTCTCATAAGCTGAGCCAGAGACAATTTCTGAAAGCTTGTCCCAGATCTCCTTGGCTGAATTACATTCAGCTACCTTCTGAAAGATGTCATCTGACATTGTCTGAGCTAGAATGTTCATTGCCTTGGTATCAGCCACTTTCCACTTTTTGATGTCAGCATCTGTTCCTGATGGGGGTGGAACAGCATTAGTGCTTGTGCTCTCTGGAGGTCTTGGACACACTGTTAAGACAGAATTAAAAATATCTTCGTCAATAGAGTTCATGTATAATCTAATCCTTGCTTTCCAAAGTGCAAACTTTGACAGATTGCACACTGGAGGTCTGGTGCTAGCATAGTCTTTGTTTTGGGCCATGATTTGTGCAAGTTAAATCTAATAAAAAAAATATAAAAAGAAGGATCTAGTTTGGGATCTTGGGGTTCAGGTGTTAGCCTGTACAACCAAACAGATATGGTATGTTTAACCAACCTGCCTCTGATATCAATTGAAAGGGGAAACTAGATCTAATATACTCTAAAGGGGGGGGGGGGTGAATAGAGTATATGGTGCTTTTTGAAAACACAAAGAAAACTTTTTGCAAAGCTCTACAACAATTGGTGTAATGAGTGTAAGCAGGGAAGTAGAAATAAAACTAAGCTATGCAGATATTAAGCACAAGAAAATCTAGGCCAGAAACAAAAAGAAAACATGCAGAACCAGATGACACAAGGAAATATAGTGGTTCCCCAACTTGGGTACATCCACTCTTCTACCACCCTAGGTAGGAATCCACTGCAGGATGAGTTGATCAGGTGTCCTGGGCACCAATGAGCTTTTGATAAGGTGCTCAAAAACCAGATCAGATTTTTTGATCAGGTGTCTTGCCACCAATGAGCTTTTGACAAGGTGCTCAAAAACCAGATTCAAACTTTTGAAGGGAGTTTGAAAAACCCTTTACAGAATGGGGTTGAGAGAGTGATGACAGTCTTCTCTTTCTCAAGCAACTGAGAAGACTACGTGGATTCAGTGATGTTGTCAAAGCTCCCCTGAGTCCTTGAAATCTTCAGGAAGATGAGCTTTGCTGAGGGTGATAGGCCTTCAAAGATAGATCTCCAGCAGAAGATGATTTCAGCAAGCTGAAATGTTGAGTGTCTGGAGTCTTGAAATGATATTGGCCTTGAACACTTGAGAGCTGAAGAGATCTGAAGAATGTTTGAAAGCTTGATCTCTTTTTGATGAGTGTTCTTCTGAATTCTTGTTGACAGAAGATTGAGAGAGTCTCTGTGTATAGAGAGGTGTCCTCTACTTGTCTATCTCTATTCTCTTGTTCTTGTCTATCTTCCTTTTTTTGATTCAAAAACATTCTATCTTTTATTCTCTGAGTCTGAATAGAAAATTGCTCTGTCAAAGATAGCTGTTGGTCTGAATTAATTACAGCCTTAATTGCATAAAATGTTCTGAAGGAAAGTCCACTGAATTATTCCTTGAAAAGTCCCTTGAAACTTGCTCCAGAAGTAAATGAAAACGGCTGGCAGATCTTCTGAATTAAATGCAGAATAACTTCTATCTGATTTGAATTTGAATTCTGAAAGATAACTAAAATCGTCGAACTGAGCTCTGCTATCGTCGAGCTGAGCTCAGCGAACTGGAAAAATGCAAGCAGCAAAGAAGTCGTCGATCTGAACTCAAAGATCGTCGAACTGAGCTCAGAGATAAGGATCCAGTGCAGAGCCAAAATCGTCGACCTGAGCTCAGCGATCGTCGAATGGAGTTCGACGATATTGAGAAGTTGAGCTCAGCGATCGTCGACCAGAGCTCGACGGTATTAAGAAGTTGAGCTCAGCGATCGTCGAATGGAGATCGACGATCTGTCAAAGTTGAGCTAGACGATCGTCGACCGGAGTTCGACGAAACGTCGTGCTGAGCTCGACGATTTGGAATTAGTCTCCAGAAAAACTTGGGTCTTCAGGGCAGCTTCCAAACCTAGACTCCTGATCCCTTAGACTCAATTCTAATTGACCTATAATCTATACAGAAGGTCAAAACATAAAATCCTAGAGACATAGTGATCCTGACCCAAATTAGTAACAGGGTGTTCCAACAGAGGCTCTGTGGTGTGTTCTTCACGTTGAGGCGTACAAGGGTCTAGGTTGGGTGGTGTGAATGTCGGCCTAGTAGTGGGGTGGCCCGACCCACTACCTATGTTTGCCACAACGCGAGGTACCTGAGAGTTTAGCTAACTCCAATATGGGGGAACTAAATGTCTGTGCGCATAGAGTCGTGTTCTTGAGTTGACCTTGTGTGAACATAGCATTTCATGCATAACAAAGGACTACACCCATATTTGTATATAAACCTGACACCCCATCGTATAAATTGGTGTGAGACTTTTTACACGATGGGAGCCTTGCAAAAGACCCCTTAACTTATAAGTTTGTATGGGCATTCATATAAGTTAAGGTTATTCTTCATTATACTCTGCTCTCTTACTTTCTTTCTTTACTGCCTTACTTTTGATATTATCATATTACTGTTGTACACCTTTATAGTTCTGTTATATCACTGCTAGCTTAGGTCCACCGCCATCTTCTTTGACACTTCTCCACCTCAATATCTTCCATATCCTCCTACCCGCACGGTGCCTAAGAGTTGCGAGGGGAGGCGGGAATGATAGTTGGCTTAGTCTTTTGACTAACGGTCGGTGGACCATTATTTTTCAGGGGCTCCGGATGGGAGATAGGCAGCAGATGGAGAGACAGTACCAGCAGGGCAAGATGCACATGGAGGTGGGCCAATCTAGCTAGGGAGCACCCGCTTCTGGTTCCGTGAGTGTTTAGTTTTGTTAGTTTCCACGAGCGACCTTGTAGTGAGGATTTTGATGTATTGGGCATAAGCCCGTTTACCTTTCTGTTCGTCTTTTTTGATACTCTTTTATTCTGGGACATGCTGTGATTCATGCTATTTACTTATATGTGATATGTTTTGCGGACTTGGCATTTACTGTCTTCTTTCAAAAGCTTCCACATCTCTGGTGGTTCTGTGTGCCGGCAGGGTTGGCGTTTCGTAGTAACGACCTTCTGAGCGAAGATGTCACCTCAAAACGGCGATTCTGGGCGTAAGACACTGTAGCGTAGCAAAAAAAGGGGATCTTACATTGGTATTCGCCGAAAAACTCTCCAATGGCAGCGAGAAGGAGCTCCAAATGCTCCTCTTGAGATGGAGATGAAGAAAACAATGGAAGATCTTCGCTTACGGTGAAGTTCGGAGGAAGAACGGTGGCCGAATGAGCTCTCCAAGGAGGAGAGAGGAAAAAGCTACTGGAGGAAGCTATTCCCCCTCAGAGGAGCAGAAATGACGAAATTCCCTTGCTCCAGTCAACTCCTAAGCTTAAATACGACCAGGTCAGAAAAATGGTCACGCACGGTTTGGCTCACGACCATGCGTTAACCGTGCGATATTAACTTACAGGATAAGTTTGCGAAAGAAAATGAGTTGACCCGTGCGTTTTACTCGCGCACGAGCACTTCTGCCCGTACGTGAAGGAAAACACATGGGTAACAACAGAACGCTGAAAATCTCGGCAAGCAGGTGGAACCGTGCGTTTTACTTGCGCATGGGCACTTCTACCCGTGCATGAACAACTCGCAAGACTGGACAGCAATAGGAAAACCATGCATCTTCTTCGCACATGGTTAAGATGAAACCGTGCATGAAGAAATCACGTGGGTTGGTCAGTCGTCTAGAGAAACCTATAAAAAACGCATGATTTGGTAGAAAGCGTGCGCTAAGGAATCGCATGACTGTGCATTTTCCACAAGTCAGAATTCCTGCATTTGGGGAAAACTAACCACCTGCACAACAAAAACCAAAAGTTGTAGCAACAGCTCCCAGCACCAATATACAACAGAAAATAACAAAATCCGCACGGGGAGTACCCCAGTACTTACCCCGGACATCCCGGTGCAATTCGCAAACCAAGATGGGCCGAAACAGTGCACAATGGCTAAGTGAAGTGCTAATCAAATATACGACATTTCCCACTAAAATAGTAGTGCATATGCAAGATAATAAGCCCAGATGAGTCCGAAAAATCCTATATAAATCGGACTCATCACACCACCAGGTTTTAACATTTGCTCGTCCCGAGCAAATAATCCCTAACACGGACGAGAAAAATAGCATAGCTGGCCTTTAACTGGGCAACAGAGTACCATGCGAAATCGCATGCTCACACTCATAGGATTACCGTAGAAGGAACTTCTAATTATGCACTAATAGCCTATATATTTCTAAAGGCGTATCATGATATTATTACTACTCTACTATAAAATTGAGGGGAATCATTCGGTCACGCGCAAGGAGAAAGTAGACAAACACTAAGTTGAGCATTGCCAAAGCAAGGGGTCGGGATAACCTCTAAAGGAATCCACCAATATCGATTACCATATGCTTGCCCATTCACACTCTCTCCATGACACTAGTTTGACCCAAGCACGAATCCGTAGGACTTGGAGTATAATGGAGGCTTAGGCGAAGGCGGGGTATACAAAGATAAACACGATGGATACGCACACCCAAAATGATACCGCTCGAAAACACTCACAGCTACACGCCACGACACACGTGTACCGCACCACCAGACTTGGACTTTTAACGGTGCGTGCATTCCAATAACGAACACAATACAACAAAATTTCACAACCATAAAACCATAACTCTAAAACAATTTTTTTCTTTTTTTTCTTTTATTCCTCATTAGGAATTTTCTTTTCCAATTCATTTCATTTATATATTTTTTTATTTAACCAAATAACCAAAACGAGCCGAAAACACGGCAACACCACAAGCGACACAAAGCACCCACAAAACAACCACACATAACAAATACAAAACTACAATAAAACAAACCAACCGAGCGATCACATTTGGGTGTACGAGTAGGAAAGGCTATATGGATTTGGTAGCGAGGCGTAGGGATGTCAACGGAAGGGACATGCTTAGCGGGGATAGCAACGGATAGACATTGGGAATGGTACAAGGCTCAAACTAGAACAAAGTGACGACCTACATCATGCGCGCACTTGACTAATAATGTGAAAGTCTTTTTTTCAAGGCTAGATTTACACCTAGAGGGGGGGGGGGGTGAATAGGTTTTTGTCTCTGTTAAAGTTTTCTAATCTGTTTATTAGATTACTTTGTCAGTTGATTAGTTTAGATCAGCTTTCAAGATCATTCACAGACGACACAACAAATTTATAGTGGTTCCCCAATCTTGGGTACATCCACTGTCCCTTTGTGTCTATCTAACAGTCTGTTAGATTTGACTCTCCCTCCAGAACTCAACTTCTTAACATCTTATATCACCGATCCCGCAGGACCACACATAGGTCAAACAGACCAACGATACAGGCACTAAGCCAACCCAGGTAACAAAGACCTATCACCTGACACAAAGCCAAACACACAGGTCACTAAGACCCATCATTTATAGTACATGCTTACAACTCCTGATTCACTAAGAATCTATACAGAAAAAGGAAGTAAAGAATGAGATGTTAAGACTCCAAAGCAAGCTCTGTGTCTTCTTTTTCTTGGACTGAGCAGATATCAGATCCAAGATATTGTTATTGAAGACAATGTGTAGACAGTGGATTCTTTCTTCAAACAACTTCCTTTTTCCCTGCAGAACTTGTAGGTCTGCTAGCTTCAGAACAACTTCTGATCCTGCTGATGCAGATGGGGATTGCTTTAGCTATCTCTTTCCTAGCAAGGTTCTCTGTACTGAACAACTTCTCCAAGCTCGATGAAAAATGGTGAGGAAGAAGATGATGTTCAACCGCATTTTCATTTTCAGAAAACCAGGACTAGGAATTGATTGATTGCTTAGGCCGATTTACTTCTTTTTATTCTCTGAAGGCCAAATGAGCAGTGGTCTCACCACCAGGATTGATGCCCGAAATTTCGCCAATTCAACCCATGTTTTCCATTAATTTCTACTTCAAAGGCTCTTTGCTGTGAGTGGGCCCCAACACTTAATGATGAAATATTCCTTGGTAATTGCAGAAGATAGCAACAGCTAGCCGCACCAATGTCTCTGGCAACATTTTCGTAACATTTGAATTTTGGTTGACTTTTGACTCTGCTGACGTCAGCATGACTCAGCATCTGTGAACTTAGCCAAAATTCAATCATTAGTACCAAAGGCGTTGAGTGAGTTGGTATCAGTCAACGCCACAACACTTAGACAACATTCTATATCTCTATGTATTGAGCTCAATGAACTCTGAGCTCCGTTCGACGAATGACAAGCTCAGCTTGACGAAAGAATAAAATCAGTTCTACGAAAGCATAAAATCAGTTCGACAAACTGCAGGCTCAGCTCGACGAACGATGAGCTCAGGTCGACGAAACTGAGCTCGACGAAATCATAAAGTCAGTTTGATGAACTATAGACTTAGCTCGACATTTTTTTTAAACTCAGTTCGACGAATACCATGCTCAGTTCGACGAACGTTGAGCTCAGGTCGACGAAGCTGAGCTCGATGAATGCCAAGCTAACCATGCGTTTGGACTTAGCCAAAATTCTGCTTCAAGGCATTGATAGCGTTAAGAGAGTTGAGAAAGCTTGCCTCACTCAACGCTTTTTTCCTTAGCAAAAATTTCTGTGCCTTGGTGTTGAGAGAGTAAGATCCACTCAACGCCAAACTTCTTAACAAAATTTCTATTATCTGGCATTGAGAGAGTAAACTACACTCAACACTTGTGGACTTAGTCAAATTTTTGATCAACATTTATGTGGAGTTGACTGACACAACAACACTCAACACTTTGGGCTATATGGCGTTGAGTGAGTAGACCACACTCAACGCTTGTGGACTTGGCCATATTTTTAGCCAATTTTTCTAGGCTTAGACTGACTCAGCCTAACTCACAGCCTTTTGTTGTATGGCGTTGAGTGAGTAGAATACACTCAACGCTTTTGTACTTAGGTAAATTTCTACTAGACACTATTGAATCCATACCTCTAGCGTTGAGTGAGCTTGCTCCACTCAATGCCTGTGGACTTAGTCAATTTTTGTGTTGTGTCCATCAACCACTTCTTGTGCCCACATGTCCAATCAATATGAAATAGACTAACCTGCACTCAAGAACTCAAGTGCACATCAAATACATTTGATGTGTGTGACATTGACCTGTTTGACTTCTCATAAATCAGGGACATTGGGATCAATGGACCCAACAATCTCCCCCTATTTGAAGAAGTTAAAACCTTATTTTTGTCCTTGGTCAATGGCACACACAAGCTATACAGCAAAAAAATAAGTATGGAAATTTTGATAAGCCTTGAGTAAGTGTACCTCATTTACTTACTCTCTCTATTTTGCTGCAAGGTGTTTGTGCATCCTTGAGTGCTACATTACTTTATTTCCCCTTTGCCATCTCTCCCACTGGCTATGACTCCTCCTTGCTAGGACCTTCTCTCTTCACTTCTCATCTCTATTCTCTTCTCTTCTCTCCCCCTTTTTGACTTCTGCAGAATAGGTAGATGGGGGCTGGCCTTCCCATTGTCTGACCTTCTTTCTTCTATCTAGAGTAGGTTACTCCCCCTCAATAGAAGCATCAACGAACTGATACTACTAAGGAGTCTGTATGTCCAGCAAGAGGAACAATACCTTCACAAAAGGGAGTGCCTAAAGCTATGCCAAGTTCAACATACCCAACCCAAATTTGAGGGTGTTGAACTTTGCTTCATCTAGTGGCTTAGTGAAGATATCAGCCACATGCTTGTCTATGGGGACAAACTCAAGACTGATGTATTCCTTCTCCACATACTCCCTAATAAAATGATATCTTATTTTTATATGCTTAGTCCTACTATGTGAGACAGGATTCCTAGCAATAGAAATAACACTTGTAGAATCACAGTAAAGAGGAGTTCTACTTACCTGCAGGTTGTAATCCTAGAGCTGTTGTTGGATCCACAGCAGCTGAGCACAGCAGCTGCCTGCTGATATATATTCAAACTCAGTAGTGGATATAGCCATACTAGTTTTCTTCTTGCTACTCTAAGAAACTAGTCTTCTTCCTAAGAACTGACAGGTTCTAGTAGTGCTTTTCCTGTATTATTTGCAACCTGCAAAATCTGCATCTGAAAATCTTGTTAGATAAAAATCCCTATTTCTAGGGTACCATAGTCCAAGATCTGGTGTGCCCTTAAGATATCTCAAGATTCTCTTTACAACAGAGTAATGAGATTCTTTAGGGCAGACCTGATACCTATTACAGACACATGTGACATACATGATGTCAGACATACTAGCAGTCAGGTATAGAAGACAGCCAATTATCCCTCTATACAAAGACTCATCAACAGGTTTTCTTGCCTCATCTTTGCATATAGACATACTTGATCCCATGGGAGTCCTCATGGTGGAGGCATTCTCCATACCATACTTCATGATTAGCTCTCTGGTGAACTTGGACTAGGATATGGACAAGCCATCATCATTTAGTCTTACTTGGACTCCCAAGAAGAATTTGAGTTCACCCATGCTGCTCATTTCAAACTTTCCTTGTATTAGTTTAGCAAAATTACTGCAAAGGTTGTCATCAGTAGATCCAAAGATAATGTCATCGACATATATCTGGACTAGGATAAGCTTGCCCTTTGATTCCCTTATAAATAAGGTCTTGTCTATATCCCCCATCGAGAATTTATTCTCAATGAGGAAGTTGGACAAGGTTTCATACAAAGTCTTAGGGGCTTGCTTTAGCGCATCTAGAGCTTTCCTAAGCTTATACACAAAATTAGGAGAGTTATGATCTACAAAACCTGGTGGCTGAGCTACATATACCTCCTCTTTGAGGTCCCCATTCAGGAATGCAGATTTGACATCCATCTGTTAGACTCTGAATCCCTGATGGGCAGCAAATGCAAGGAAGATCCTTATGGCTTCCAGTCTGGCTACTGGGGCAAAGGTCTGGTCAAAGTCTATGCCCTCCTCTTGTCTGTAGCCTTTAGCCACCAGTGTAGCCTTATTCTTGATAATAATGCCATCTTGATCCAACTTATTCCTGTAGGTCCACTTAGTCCCTATGACATTTATCCTTGAGGTTTGGGGACCAACTTCCAGACCTTGCATCTCTTGAATTGGTCCAGTTCTTCTTGCATTACTCGAATCCAGAACTGGTCCTTGATTGCATCTTCAAACTTATTTGGCTCTTCTTGAGATAGAAAGCTTGAGTAGAGTGATGTATTCATGCTCCTGCTTCTGGTCTACACCCCATGATGTGCATCACCAATAATTTGGTGAACTAGATGGTCCCTTTGATGCCTGGTAACTGGAGGCAATCTAGATCCATCTTGCTGATCTTCAGGGTTTTCAGCTAACTGGTCTTCATTTTCTTTAGGTATGTCTTCCCCTTATCTTGGAATAGGCAGTCCATCATCATTTTCCTGGACTGTGGGGGTAGCTTCCTTGATGGTCAGCTTGTCCATCATCTGCTCTGTACCAGTAATATTAGAAGAGGAGGAGCTTGGCAGCTTATAGTTAACCATGTTGGATTCATCAAAAAGCAACATGCATTGACTCTTCTACAACTTGGGTAATTAAGTTGTATATCCTATATGCCTTACTATGAGTGTTGTACCCAACAAAGATCCCTTCATGTGACTTGACATCAAACTTAGTTAAATAAACTTTTCCATTGTTGAGCACATAGCACTTGGAACCAAATATTCTGAAATAGCTCAGGTTTGGTTTACTGCCCTTCAAGATCTCGTAGGGAGTCTTCTTGTTGCTCTTGGTGATAGAAGCCCTATTAAGGACATAACATGCAGTGTTAACTACCTCAACCCAGAAGTATTCTGGGAGGGATGAGTCCTATTTTTCCTCTCAGCAATTCCATTTTGCTGGGGTGTTCTAGGAGAGGAAAATTCTTGATGAATCCCTTGCTCTTCACAGAACCTTGTCATACACTCAGACTGAAACTCAGTCCCATGGTCACCTCTGATTTTGACCACAATGCTATTGAATTCATTATGAATTTGCCAGACAAATGTCTGAAAAACATCAGGGGTTTCAGATTTCTTTCTTAGAAAAAACACCCAAACAAATCTGGAAAAGTCATCAACAACCACAAGGGTGTAGACTTTCCTACCTATACTTTGAATTGACATAGGACCAAACAGATCCATATGCAAGAGGTATAAGGACCTTACTGAATCTTTGGAGTCAATGTTCTTGAAGGAGATCATAGTCTGTTTGCCCTATTGGCATGCAGAGCAGATACCCTCCTTAGTGCATATAGACTTAGGCCTATTCCTAACTAGCTCTTTGCTGAATAGCTTGACTATGGTCCTATAATTTATATGGGCTAGCCTCTTGTTCCACTAGACACAGAAAGAGACTTTCTCATCTGCAACTAGTCATACATGTGAGTCTTTGCTAGAGCATAAAAAATCTAAACAGTACACATTTTCACTCCTAGTGCCTGTTAAGATGACCTCTTGGTCACTTAACCTCCTAATTTGGCACTCATCCTTGTGAAATATTATGTCTTAGCCAAGATCACAGAGTTGGATAATGCTTATTAGGTTATGTTGCAACCCTTCCACATAGGCTACTCTAGTGATATTGACTATATCATTAGAGATCTTACCATAACCTCTAGTCACCCCTTTTTCTGACCCACCAAAGATGAACTTTGATCCATTCTTTATAGGAACATAATCCTTCAGCATGGTCCTTGTTCCAGTCATGTTCCTGGAACATCCACTGTCCAAGAACCATATAGTGGTATGGGCACTTGGACTATCCTGCAAAATACAAATTAGTTATACTTAGTTCCCAAATTTTTATTGGGTTCTTGTTGCATGTTAGGCTGAAAATAATTCTGCCTGCCTGCAGCTTTTCTGACAGGAAAGCTGACATTTGCTCTCTGTACACTATGATTGTGCCAGCAATCAACAACAAAGTGGCCTACCTTGCCACAACACCAACACTAATGGATGTTGTACCTTATTTTTGGAGCAGGTCTAGTGGTTGTGTTAACAGCAGCTCTGGGTCTAGAAGGAGTAGCAGCAGTCCTGTTCCATGGTTTCCCAGCCCCAGTCTGACAAGTGATGGGTCTGACAGTAGAAGTGCGTGGAATATCTTGAGCCCTTCTAGCAACAGCTTTCTTTTCAGACAACATACTCTTGATGGACTCAGAGATGACTAGGTCTGGTCGACTGACAGCCTTGCCCTTTGTCTTAGAGTGGGCTGGAGGGATTTGAGAACAGGCATCAGCTTTACCCTTGATTGAAGGAGCTGTAGCACCAAACATAAATGGTCCAGGATGGGCCATTTGTATTTTCTCATGGGCACTAGCACATTTGTTGTAAAAGCCGCCATTTTGTGGAACATCTTTGTTCACACAAGATGGTTTAGCATAATTCCAGTGACCATAAATACTCTCATGGTCATGGCTGTTTGAAGGAAATTGAACTTTATTGAACTTAACAGGAGCCTTAGAGGCAATTGGCTCCACTTGAGCTTTACCCTTTCCCTTGGGATTAACAGCTCTTGTCCTTCCCTTGAATCTCAACCCTTTTGAAAGTCCACCTAGTGTCAACTAGCTTCACCTATGGGGGGGGGGGGGAATAGGTGACGTGCAGCGTTTTTGCGGAATTTAAGATTGTACCTGCACAATAAAAATAAACAGCACAGCACACAGAATACACAGACAATTTATAGTGGTTCCCCAACTTGGGTACATCCACTTTCCCCCTTCGACCTATCTCCCAACAAGGGACGACTCGGTCACTTCTCCAACAGGATTGAAATCCAATCCTTGCACTATAGGAAGGAACCCTTCCACACGTAGGAGTCAACACTCCCACAAACCGGGTTGCACCCAACCCTTACAACACGGAACAAACGTTCCTTTACAACAAAAGTAAATCTAGAATGTACACGAGATACCAACTTCGTTTGGAGACTACGGTGTTCCTCTTCATTCGACGACGTGTTCGTGAAGTCAATGAAGAGTCTAGAACCTTGGTCTCTCTTGGAGAGGATCACCCCGGAACCGGCGGCGGCAAGATGGGCGGCGACAAGGTTCACGGGATCGGCGGCGACGACGATGTGCAGCTACACTTCTTTAGAGATCCAAACTTCGTAGCGAAGCTAGCTAGGTCTACCAACGGTCACACTAGGATCAATCGTCTCGATCGATTCGGATGGGGAAGACTTTCCCGATCTACAAATCGAGAGACAAGAGATCTCCGGTTAGACACGTGAGACGCTGAGCTTAGCTAGGCTTCTATCGACCGGAGATCTGGAAGAAACCACGATCACGACCGGCGATCTACACTCTCGCGCGGCGACGGAGGCGGCGGCGGAAAATCGCGAACTAGGTCAAGTCGCGGCTCTGCTTTGTATATCTTTTTCCGTGTCTTTACTGTTCAAAAATACCCATGTATTTATACACTGTAGGCACTTACAATATGACCGTTGTGGGTCCCACACGTAGATACCCGAAATCCGGTTCAAAATAGTCCAGCGGCAGAATCCGGTCCAGAAGCTTCCAGAGAAAACGCTAAGTAAAAATCGGCGAGAATCGCAGGTGATTCTCGACGAATCGGCGAGAATCAGTTAGTGATTCTCGACGATTCGTCAAGAATCACTAGTGATTCTCGCCGAATCACTTAGTGATTCTCAACGAATAATACTTGGTATTCATGATCTGCTCAGCGATGGATTCGGCGAGAATCATTAGTGATTCTCGCCAAATCTTACTTGGCACCGTTTTGAGGTAGCCGGAAAGAGTCGGCGAGAATCACTAATGATTCTCGTCGATTCGGCGAGAATCACTAGTGATTCTCGCCGAATCGGCGAGAATCACTTGGTGATTCTCGTCGAATTGGACTTAGACGATTTTTCGTCTTTCCACCCAAGAGCTGCTCCTTGACCCATCCTTGCTCCTTGTCTTCTCTTGCATAAACACGGCCCTGTACTTGAAAGTAAGTGCACTCCAATAGAGAGAGTACACGTAGGCCAACACACTGATCTGCTCAACGAGGGATTACGTCGTGCAGACCCGTGTATATTGACCTACTGCACCCTGACATTGGTGTGCACTTAGCGTGGAAGAACTGCAAGCACAACTTAAGAAGTTTCATCAACTACATTGTGAATTCATCTTAGCTTGACAGGTGGCTTCCTCAAATCCAGGTGATTGTGGATACAATACCCAACAATCTCCCCCTATTTGACGAAGCCAAAACCCTACTAGCTAAGATGAATAACACCAATCAAATAATAAAAAACAGCATTCAGAAGTTAAACATGCAGCACAAGAGAATATAAGCAACCAGATCAGGACTTGAGTCATTCACAAATTCAAATATATATACCAATATATATATATACACATATAATCTCAGAATTGTTCATATAATAGCAATACGCATTAAATGTTCTTAAGAGCAAATGACAAGCTATAGATTGTTGACTATTTTTCCTTAGCTAAGTCATCCTTGAGTTTTTGCGCCAAGTACTTCTTCCTTTGCCTCTCCATATACTCTTTAGGCTTCGGATAATATCTGAGAGGAGGAACGTTATCTGCATCCGTGTTGTTTCTGAAGAAGATATTGCGTTTTGCTTCATATGTTTTGTGCATTTCCCACTCATACTGGCTGTATACTTCGTTTCGATTGAGTTCTCCTTTTTCTTGTAGCCAGAAGGTGTCCAAGATGATGTTCTTTGAAACTGGACTCCACTTTTCGTTTCGTACTTCCTCCTCACTCATTCTGATTCTCTTCTCAGCTAGTATCTCCTTGGAGGTCCCTTCCTGAGCTTTTCTCTTGCCCCTGGCTTTTGCTAGGGCCTCTTGGTCAAACATGCTCCTCAGTTTAGCTTTGGAAATAGCCCTAGCATCAGCTTCACTTATGGGAACATCTGCAGCATTGGCACTTATTCCCTCAGCAGCACTTACTCCCTCAGCAGCCGTAGAAGTCTCAGGAGGATGAATATCCGCAGGATTTTCAGGCAAGGCGAGGCCTAACGCCTGGTGGAGCATCCACCAGCTGCTATCATAGACGTATTTGTTTGACTGTTCGAAATTGTTGATCATGACTTCTCGGAGTTCAGCCATCTTAGCTAAGTAGTCCTTCTCCCCCTTTTTGGCTTCGAGAGCGATGAAGTTTGCATAGGAGTGCAGGGAGTCATCAATATGCTTGGTGGTCCGGGAGAATTCAGTGACCAAGGCCTACTACTTTGCGTTGAGAGTGACCATATTACCGTCAAACTTTTGAATGTTGTTGGCTACAACATGTGCATTCTGATTTACTACAACAAGAGTGTCGGTGTTCTTCTTCAATCCGGCCATAAGAAGTGTGACAGCTTCGCCGACCACGGTATACTTCTCTTCAAATTTCTTGTCCATCACGTCAAGTTTATGATTGATCTCCACCATATTCTTGAGCATGAGATTTTCAGACTTCTTAATTCTTTGCAGCAGTTTATTCTGAGCTTTATCAAAGGAGGCTTTAAGTTCATTCACTATGCCCTGAATGACATTTACAGTGTGAGTGGCTAGCTCATCTCGTAACGGAAGAGCCGGAGGCACTTCTTGGCATTGCTCTTCAGCAGACGCCTCTGTAGAGCTGGATACAAGCACAATCTCTAATGGGGGAATGTTGGCGGCCTCTGTAGATTTTTTTGACTCCCCCTCCACTGGTGCATGCTTGTCAGATGGAGGTTTAAAGAGATCCGGAGCCTCCAATGCTTCATGTCCCTCATTCCCGTCTTCCTCTCCGTCATCATCCATGAAATCATCTTCATCAGCAGCCTCTTCCAACTCTTTGTCAGCAGTCTCCAGTACAGTAGAGTCGGCTCCTTGATCGTTTCGGTTCGGGGCCTCCCCATGCTCCAGCTCAGGTTCACTTTCTTCGTGTAGATCTGCCATAGCATCTCTGGCCAGCTAGGAGATGTCAGATACTACATCAGTATGACGGGGTAGAGGCTCCCCCTCGATTCCTGCAGTCAAAGTATCAGGAATTTCACTGGGGGTGACTGCTGGAGATACTCCCTGTTGTTCTTCCACAGCAGTCTGCCCAATACGCCTTTCCCATCGGTCAAACACACTTGAGTCCATCTTCTTCAAGTAGTGTAGAGGAACACCTTTACTCATGTCAAACTTGTCTCCATTTAGCTGATTTAGATACCGACTTATGATGCGACCAAAACTCGGAGAGCTCAAGGTGTCCTTTATCTTCTCGAACAGCAACGCCCCCCAGTTGAACCGTTTACGACAGATAATAGCTATCAGGATCTTGAACATATCCGCTGAGATATGGTCATGAGAGCCCGGCTTGCAGATGAGCACCTTTCCAATTATGTCAGACAGAAGCTTCCCTTCTTCATTCATATCCTTGCGCTTGATCGACCGAGTTCCTCGTGGGAGACCACAGAATAGGAGAGTCCTGCTTTTGTCTTCTTCCTCAAGATAGACCTCGTCCTCCGAGCTAGAGAGCTGCAGGAAGCGGGTCATCTTGTTGGCAGACATCTTGACCTTTGCCCCAGCCACCTTGCTTTTGATTAGTGAGTCGCCATTCCGGAGTCTTGCGGTAGCGAAGAACTCCAGCACCTCTTTGTCCAAGATTTTGCAAGGGTGCTCCAGGACGAATGATAGCCCAGCCTCTTCCAGCATCAGAATGATGTTTCAGAATTCGTCAGAGGCGTGAGAGAACCCAGTTCGAACAAGCTCGCAACCAGTGACCAACCCAGCAGTTGTTCTTGGAGCCATTGCAGATCTAGGGAGAGAAGCCCTATTCTACGCTTAAAAAAAACAAAAAGGAAGCGATACTAGTGATCAAGTCCAAGTGAGGGTGAGGGGATACCTAACGGTGTAGGCGATGAATTAGTTCGAGCGGAGAAGAATCGAAACTGGGAGAGATCGTCGGTGAGTGCTTCGACAGGATTCTTGCGGGAGACCTTCGATGGAGACCGATTCGGCGAGCTTTCCTGCGGGAGTCGGCGAGTTGCCCTTCCGGTGAGTTTCCCCTGCGGCGGTGAGTCTTGCGGAAGTCGGTGAGTTTCCCCTTGGCGAGTTTCCGACAAAGAAGGAGAGAGTCCCCTGCAGAGAGAGTCGGAGAGATTCGGCGTGCTTCCGCGAGTCGGTGGGAATGGGAGGAGTCGGCGGTAGAAACCTAGTGTGATTTGGCGTGTTTCCTGCGAAGTTCGGCGGGATTTGTATAACTTGCTCCTTCGGCGGGATTCTTATGGAAGGTGAAAGGTCGGCGGGATTCTAATGTACATAAAGATGAGTTCGGCGGTAGACCACGTGAGATAAACGGGATTTAGAATGAATTTAACGGGTTTCCGGCTTTTCCATATATTTCTTGATGACCATCTTCGCTAGTTTTTAGTGAACAGATGGAAAATTCATGATTTCTTTCAGGGTTTCTGCAACGAGTGATGAATATCTTTTAAGTTTCCTCAAAGACTAGTAAATACGCTTTGCATATGCTACAGGTCCTTTATTTAAATCTGTACCTTTGCCATCCTAAAATCAATTCCTAGTTCATGAAGGGAACACTAAAAGAAGAGGTTAGAACAATAACCAGGATTACTAAATGAGCTTTTCAAGGCCAATGTGATAAGGACTTTTTCCTCCATGTTATTAGATGATTCAAGGATAAATAGAAAGTGATCAAGAAAACACTGACTTGCAATCACCCTCATATCAGTTGACATTCCTTAGATGTACTTACATACAAGTGAAGTATACGTATAAAGATGTATATATATATATATATATATATATATATATATATATATATATATATATATATATATATATATATAACTGTGGATACCCTATGACTCAAGTCCTGGAACTGAGCAAACGTACCTGGGATTATGAGAGTTATCATTTAGTCCCCCAGGTAAAACATATTAGGAGCTCGATGTGAATAAGCTCAATTAGATATCACATCTGTTATTCCAGACGCTTGTTCCAATTTATTCTTGAGCCACCTACTGTCTAGTTCCCATCTTATTTAAGGGAACCTAGACAACCCTGCAAGAAAGAATTACTTTACCTTAGGAACCCAAATCATATTGGGTCCTAGGTTCCTGTCAGCATAAGCACTCGACTACCTTCCTTCAGAAAACCTGCCAGGAAGACTACCTCTGTCCCGTGAATGTGGATAAGCCCTTACCTTTGGCACAGAGGGGTTGTGCCAACAGTCGATGGCAAAGTGCCCCACTTTGCCACAAAACCAACATGGGTGAATGTTGTATCGCCGTTTCCGACCTGATCTAGTGACTGAGGTAGTCACGATCCTAGGTCTAAACGGGATACAGCATGATCGCCTCACAAAATTTCCTCTTCCATCGTGACACGTGGAAGGGTGGAAGGAATGCATGTTGTGAGCGTCATGAGACCGGGAAGGTGGTGCCTTTCTTTCAGGCATCCCCCTTCGTGAGGCCCCATGAAAACTTACACCATGACTTCTATCCTCCCTATTCTGTGTCCTCGGGTGGTGAGAAGTCTTCTGTGAGCTGGGACATGCAGATTCACACCGAGTTGAGGCAGTGACAGTGAATACAAAGGGCTCAGAATGAGCCTTAGGTATTCTCTCATGGGTGGCCACGACGGCCCTTGCACTATGGGTGTCTCCACATGGGGACAGATCACCCTTGCAGTGACCACGACTATTCCTGTGGTCATACCTGAAGGCATGATGAGTTGCCTTCCTGCTTGGAGTGGGGGGTCGGAATACCGTTTCCCCATTTCTCCACGCATTGATAATCCGGGAGATCCACCCGTTTTCTTGCTTTCTCTTTATAGCATCAACTTTGGAAAAGTTTGATACTATTCGTTTCTCATTCTCTAGACTACTCTCTAGAGCTGAGATCTTAGAGTACTTGACCTTGTTGGATGCCAATTGGAGAACCAACAAGAGCTTCAGTCGAGCAATCTCTTGTGCTTGCTCCTCAGCAAGTAGGTTGCTTGACTGAAAGGCTCTCTTCAGAGAATCAGAATCTTCTGGAGGAAAGCAGTTCCTGTCTTCAGAAAGTTCAAAAGGGATAGGGCAGGATGAAGAAGTTACCTGCTCTTCAGTGTTATTGTCATTCGAGTCAGTGACCATCGTGTCATCCTCATCAGAGCTGCTTTCCTCACTGGCCTCTTCAGTCTCAGACACGGACACTGGAGCTCTGATGCTGTCCGAGAGATCCCTGCCTTCATCTTTAGAGGTGAGGACCCCCACATAGGCTTCATCCTCTGGTTGACAGCATATTCCCGCTTTTTCTGACTCCCCCATCAGCTCTGAGATCATCTCCCACATAGATTTAGCCGTCCTACATTTTTCCAATCTAGAGCGAGAGGCTCCAGACCAGATGTCCATAATAATTTGACGAATCCTCGGGTCCAATTTGAATAATGAAAGTTCCGTCTCTGACATCTCAGCAATGCACATGGGCACTTGGATTCCAGAGTCGGAGGTCTTCATGGGAATAAACGGACCCTCTTCCAGGATGAAGGATGCTCGAGGATCGATAGCATCCAAGTGATACGACACTCTCATCCTCCAGATGGGATAATAATCCTTTGTGCATGCGGGGAGTTTGAGTGGCGATATCTCATAATCCAGCTCCATGCTTCTGACACTGGTGGCAGGATTCTACTCAAGGTGTTAACCTTTTTGATGAGTAACCTCGCTCTGATACCACTTGAAAGTCCACCTAGTGTCAACTAGCTTCACCTATGGGGGGGAATAGGTGACGTGCAGCGTTTTTGCGGAATTTAAGATTGTACCTGCACAATAAAAATAAACAGCATAGCACACAGAATACACAGACAATTTATAGTGGTTCCCCAACTTGGGTACATCCACTTTCCCCCTTCGACCTATCTCCCAACAAGGGACGACTCGGTCACTTCTCTAACAGGATTGAAATCCAATCCTTGCACTATAGGAAGGAACCCTTCCACACGTAGGAGTCAACACTCCCACAAACTGGGTTGCACCCAACCCTTACAACACGGAACAAACGTTCCTTTACAACAAAAGTAAATCTAGAATGTACACGAGATACCAACTTCGTTTGGAGACTACGGTGTTCCTCTTCGTTCGACGACGTGTTCGTGAAGTCAACGAAGAGTCTACAACCTTGGTCTCTCTTGGAGAGGATCTCCCCGGAACCGGCGGCGGCAAGATGGGCGGCGGCAAGGTTCACGGGATCGGCGGCGACGACGATGTGCAGCTGCACTTCTTTAGAGATCCAAACTTCGTAGCGAAGCTAGCTAGGTCTACCAACGGTCACACTAGGATCAATCGTCTCGATCGATTCGGATGGGGAAGACTTTCCCGATCTACAAATCGAGAGACAAGAGATCTCCGGTTAGACACGTGAGACGCTGAGCTTAGCTAGGCTTCTATCGACCGGAGATCTGGAAGAAACCACGATCACGACCGGCGATCTACACTCTCGCGCGGCGACGGAGGCGGCGGCGGAAAATCGCGAACTAGGTCAAGTCGCGGCTCTGCTTTGTATATCTTTTTCCGTGTCTTTACTGTTCAAAAATACCCATGTATTTATCCACTGTAAGCACTTACAATATGACCGTTGTGGGTCCCACACGTAGATACCCGAAATCCGGTTCAAAATAGTGCAGTGGCAGAATCCGGTCCAGCAGCTTCCAGAGAAAACGCTAAGTAAAAATCGGCGAGAATCGCAGGTGATTCTCGACGAATCGGCGAGAATCAGTTAGTGATTCTCGACGATTCGTCGAGAATCACTAGTGATTCTCGCCGAATCACTTAGTGATTCTCAACGAATAATACTTGGTATTCATGATCTGCTCAGCGATGGATTCGGCGAGAATCATTAGTGATTCTCGCCGAATCTTACTTGGCACCGTTTTGAGGTAGCCGGAAAGAGTCGGCGAGAATCACTAATGATTCTCGTCGATTCGGCGAGAATCACTAGTGATTCTCGCCGAATCGGCGAGAATCACTTGGTGATTCTCGTCGAATTGGACTTAGACGATTTTTCGTCTTTCCACCCAAGAGCTGCTCCTTGACCCATCCTTGCTCCTTGTCTTCTCTTGCATAAACACGGCCCTGTACTTGAAAGTAAGTGCACTCCAATAGAGAGAGTACACGTAGGCCAACACACTGATCTGCTCAACGAGGGATTACGTCGTGCAGACCCGTGTATATTGACCTACTGCACCCTAACATTGGTGTGCACTTAGCGTGGAAGAACTGCAAGCACAACTTAAGAAGTTTTATCAAATACATTGTGAATTCATCTTAGCTTGACAGGTGGCTTCCTCAAATCCAGGTGATTGTGGATACAATACCCAACACCTTTCTTTCTCTTTTGGGAGGAGAATGAGTCTATCAAGGGCAACACTTTGCTAGGCTTAGAGTGCTAGCCACTAGTTCCCTCTCCTTTTGGAGCCTTCCCTCAAGATTCCTGATATGGTTGTTCTTGAAGGTTATGGTGCTCATCTGAAGGATTGTAACATTCTTTAGTTTGCTGACTTCTTGAGTCTTCAGATCCAGCAATTTTGCTGAATCTAAAGCAGCAAGCTTTAAAGAGGCAATTTCCTGAGCCTACTGTTTGGCCAGGAGCTTGCTCTTCTTAAAAGCCTGCAGAAGTGCACCATAATTTTAATCAATTGATCGATGTCACCCTCAGATCCTGAGCCATCATACCACTTGATGCAGAGGCACAGGAATCTGGAAGAGATTCATAATCTGAACATGCAGAGCTAGTGACAGAATTTACCTTGCTTGCACCAAGCTGATCCTGGCTAATTTCTTCATCTGACCTGGCCATCAGCCCAAGGTAGTAGATGTCATCTTCATAATACACCTTTGAATCACCATCTGAGTGTGATAGAGGGGCCCTTTCTTCAATCCTGACAGCAGCAAACCTTTTGATGCAATCTGCTTCAATAGCTCCTTCTTCAGTAGAGTACAGCCCAATATAGGCTTCTTCTTCTTCTTCTGACTCTGATGAGGAGGAGTCAGTCCAGATATTTTACTTTTTGACAATGAGGGATTTCTCCTTCTTGCCTTTTTGCTGGTGATCCTTTTTCTCACCAAGTTCCTTCCTTTTGACTGGGCAGTCGACTATCACATGCCCAGGCTTTATACAATGATAGTAAGTCATGTTAGAGGAAATATGTTTACCAAATTTGGAACCATACCTGTTCTCCTTAGAGGATTTTCTCCTGACCTTATAGTATTCATCCTTAGGATGAGAGGAGGAAGGCCTGCCTCTCCAGCGCTTCTTCTTCAGGAACTTCTGGAATTGCCTGTTGAAGGTAGAAAAGTCTTCATCAGAATATTGGCAGTCAGATTTGCTTTCCTCTGATTTTCTAGATTCAGATTCAGCATCTCTCCTTGGTGGAGAGGGTGACTTCCTGCTTCTGCTGGAGCCTTCAGCTTTGAATGAGACAGACTTGTCCCTTGCCTGAGGCTTGTTGTTATTCTCCTCATCTTTCCTGGCAGCCAGATGCATCTCATATGAAAGCAGCTTTCCAAAGAGGGTGTGAGGAGCTGTTTCACCCATCTTTGCCACTTCTCTTATGACACAGATTTTTGTGTCCCAGTCTCTAGAAAGATCTAAGGAACTTGTCATTTAGTTCATAGTGACTGAAAACTCTTTCATAAGTCTTCAGCTTATTCATAATCTTGAAGAACTTCTCATAACAGATGGTTATGTTGTCTCCTTTAGATTGCCTGAACGCCTCATACTCTTGGTTGAGCATGGATTTCCTGTCATCTCTGACCTCTTCTGTCCCCTCCATGTAGATCACAAGTGTTTCCCACATTTCCTTTACTATTTTGCAATGGATCAAATTCTAGAGTGTAGAATCATCAACAACACTCATAATGATATTATTTACCCTCTTGTCTATTGAGGCCAGGGCCAACTCATCCTTGGTCATCTCATCAGATGTTTTGGGGGTCTTGACATTGGCATCCAGTACTGAGACCTTCATAGGGATGAAAGGTCCTTCTTTAACTATAATATACATCCTCGGGTCAGCAGCTTACATAAAATGCCTCACCCTTGCTTTCCAGATGCCAAAATCTTCCTTCCTATAGATTAGAGTCTTACAACACTCAGCTCCTTATTGGTCATTCCTTAACCCATGGAGACAAACTTCTAGCTAACCTTGGAGATCTACTTAGACTATTAAGCCTTTAAAGAGCAACCTCCCTCTGATACCACTTGAAAGTCTTGTTTTCAAGGCTAGCTTTTCACCTAGAGGGGGGGGGGGGGGGGGAGGGGGTGAATAGGTTTTTATCTCTGTTAAAGTTTTCTACTCTTTTTATTAGATTACTGTGTCTGTTGATTAGTTTAGATCAGCTTTCAAGAAAATTCACAGACAACACAACAAATTTATAGTGGTTCACCAATCTTGGGTACATCCACTGTCCCTATGCGCCTATCTAACAGTGTGTTAGATTTGGCTCTCCCTCTAAAACTCAGCTTCTTAACAGCTTACAGCACTGATCCCGCAGGACCACACATAGGTCACATAGGACAACAACACAGACACTAAGCCAACTCAAGTCACAAAGACCTATCACCTGGCATAAAGCCAAACACACAGGTCACTAAGACCCAGCCTTTATAGTACAGGCTTACAACTCCTGATTCACTAAGAATCTATATAGAAAACAGAAGTAAAGAATGAGATGTTAAGAAACCAGAGCAAGCTCTGTGTCCCATTCTTCTTGGACTGAGCAAATATTAGATCCAAGATATTGTCATTGAAGACAATGTGTAGATAGCGGAATCTTTCTTCAAACAACTTCCTTTTTTCCTACAGAACTTGTAGGTCTGCTAGCTTCAGAATAGCTTCTGATCCTGTTGATGAAGATGGGGATTGCTTCAGCTATCTCTTTCCCCGCAAGGTTCTCTGTACTGAACAACTTCTCCAAGATCGACGAAAAATGGGGAGGAAGAAGATGACGTTCAGCCGCACTTTCGTTTTCAGAAAACCTAGACCAAGAATTGATTGATTGCTCAGGCCGATTTGCTTCTTTTTATTCTCTAAAGGCCAAATGAGCAGTGGGTCCCACCACCAGGATTGATGACCGAGATTTAGCCAATTCAGCCCATGCTTTCCATTAATTTCCGCTTCAATGGCTCTTTGCTGTGAGTGGGCCCCAACACTTAATGATGAAATATTCCTTGGTAATTGCAGAAGATAGCAACAGCTGGCCCCACCAACATCTCTGGCAGCATTTTCGCAACATTTGAATTTTGGTTGACTTTTGACTTTGCTGACGTCAGCATGACTCAGCATCTGTGGACTTAGCCAAAATTCAATCATTAGTACCAAAGGCGTTGAGTGAGTAGGTATCACTCAACACCACAACACTTAGACAACATTCTGTCTGTCTAGGTATTTAGCTCGACGAACTCTGAGCTCCGTTTGACGAATGACAAACTTAGCTCGACGAAAGCATAAAATCAGTTTGACAAAAGCATAAAATTAGTTCGACGAACTGCGGGCTTAGCTCGACGAACGCTGAGCTCAGGTCAACGAAATCGAGCTCGATGAAATCATAAAGTCAGTTCGATGAACTGTAGACTTAGCTCGACATTTTGTTAAACTCAGTTCGACGAACACCAGGCTCAATTCGATGAACGTTGAGCTCAGGTCGACGAAGCTGAGCTCGACGAAAGCCAAGCTAACCACACGTTTGGTCTTAACCAAAATTCTGCTTAAAGGCATTGATAGTGTCAATAGCGTTGAGAGAGCTTGCCTCACTCAACGCTTTTTACCTTAGCAAAAATTTTTGTGCCTTGGTGGAGAGAGTAAGCTCCACTCAACGCCAAACTTCTTAATAGAATTTCTGTTATCTGGCGTTGAGAGAGTAAGCTACACTCAACGCCTGTGGACTTATTCAAATTTTTGCTCAACATTTCTGTGGAATTGACTGGCACAGCAACACTCAACGCTTTGAGCTGTATGACATTGAGTGCGTAGACCACACTCAACGCTTGTGGACTTGGCCACATTTTTAGCCAATTTTTCTAGGCTTAGTCTGACTCAGCCTGACTCATAACCTTTTCCTGTATGGCGTTGAGTGAGTAGATTACACTAAATGCTTTTGTACTTAGCCATCCTTTTTGGTTATCTTTAAGTTAGGCTAAGATAGTCTTAACATTATATGTTATATGGCGTTGAGTGAGTAGACTACACTCAACGCTTTTGTACTTAGGGAAATTTCTACTAGATACTTTTGAATCCATACCTATGGCGTTGAATGAGCTTGCTCCACTCAATGCCTGTGGACTTAGTCGATTTTTGTGTGGTGTCCAACAACCACTTCTTGTGTCCACATGTCCAATCAATATGAAATGGACTAACCTGCACTCAAGAACTCAAATGCACTTCAAATATAGTTGATGTGTGTGACATTGACCTGTTTGACTTCTCACAAATCAGGGACATTGGAAACAAAGGACTCAACACCATGTACACATGCTTTGAGAGTAGCTAGAGGCAAGTTCTTAGTCACCGAGAAAGACAATCCTTCCTCCCGACTCGAGCAATATGAGGCTAGCGATGTCGCCAAACATCCCTACGCTACCATTTGATTCACACCGGATTCGAAGTAGGCAAGTAGAATAAATAAGATTTACGCCAATAGAAATAAGATACGCTATGAGCATAAAAAGAATCTAATTCTACACGTATGCCTAAATGAGATGTGAGCACTCGATTAGGAGCACTCTTGGAGTCAGCATTTTACTCCGCCTCACAATCCTAGGCCAGCGCTGAAATTTTCCAAATCGCACACTAGTGACGATAAAACTCACGACGTGCTTCTATTTAAGCACAAGCTCAAGTGTGGTGTAGTGGTATGCAATGCCAATCATCAAAGACAATAAATGAATATACTCTTCTAGTATGATAATAGTTTAATGCACGTGCGTGAGTACTCCGCATAACTCTCCCCACCAGACATAGCCTAAACAACCTAACACCACAATGTGATTGTGAAATTAAAAAGCAAGTAAGGAGAAGGGGTTACCCAATGCTCAGAAATGAGCATACCAGAAGATTGGCATTAATTTTTGCTCAAAGTCCACGACCCGAATGAACTCCACTTGCAAAAGAAAATACCTCCAAGCACAACAATCATATTATAGAATATGCAAAAAAAAAAAACAAAACAAAAACAAAATAATGGGTTGTCTCCCTGGAGCCACTTTTCTTTATCGTCCTTAAGGTGGACCAAATACCTGTATTTTGCAGTTTTATATATAATTCAAGAGCATAAGTGCAGTACGCAACGACTAAATCTAAAACTTCACACACAACATTAAGCACAAATTATACTATAAAAGGGGGGGGGGGAGATCCTTCACATCTCAGCTAACTGCTGACTTGTTAGATCCCCCAGACACGCGAGACGAGGTTGGAGCGTAAGCTTTAGGGCCCAGGGAAAATGAATCTCACCAGCCCCTAGCCTCTTCCTTCTCACGCCGACGGACAAAATCCATCGCCATGCACATTCACAGTTCTTTTTATCGCAATTCCACAGATGGAGATCGCCATGGTGGTACACCCACTCCATCCAAATCAGAGGTAGCTTTAGCTTTTCCGTCTGGAGGCATCCTTTCCTCACCCGCGGCGGGTGATAGATCAACCCATATAACCTATTTTACAGTCTTACACAAATCATTTGGCTCAATATAAGTTTTTGACTCTAAATTATGCATGCTTTCAACACCCGTGCTCCGCTTCTTAGTCTCAGCAACGTGCCTTTCACTCCGCTCACTACCCTTCTCATCCGCAACTTGCTGCACTCCAAGCAACTCCGCTTTTGTTTCCCATTTCTGCAGCACACCTGCCTCAACAACAATAGGCAAACCGTCAGATAACACAACATTCAATTCCTACAGTTTTCCAGGCCCATTCAGAAGCATAGGGTGAACGGATGGCGACAAAGGCGAATCATCCTTGGATGCCAAGGTGATGCCGCTCGCGTTAAACTGTGTTACAGTATGGAGGCCGGACGGTCTGTTGCTGTTCGGAGGCCGGGCGGTCTGGCGGTTTATCCTAGCCGGCTTGTCTGTCGGGCTGTTTCTATTTGGTATCCCAGCGGTCTGGCGGTTTGTCTCAGACGACTTGGAGACCGGGCGGTCTAGCGGTCTCCTGTGCCGGCTTGTGCTCTGTGGCGCTTGTTCTCTCCTACTGTCAGTTGTCGGCCGGTTAGTCGGCTTGTCTAACCGCATGACTTGTCCGGTTTGTCTTTTTGTAAAGCCGCATATACTTGTAAATGTTTAGTCCCACACTGCTTATTTGTAATCTCTCTCATCTCTTCCATTCTATAAAAGGGAGGCTATACCTTTGTAATAGATACATTTTTTGGATAATATAGTTTTTGTTACTCCAAATTTTTGGTCTACCTATTTCTGTTGGCACATGGTATCAGAGTCAGGTACTTTCCTCCTGATTCTGTGAGCCCTCTCTGTCCGCGCGACTTGTTTATTCTTCTCGTGACCTGTCTTCGCGTCTTGTTTCTTCCTCTGGATTTTGCCCTGTCCGTGCTGTTTCTTTCTCTTCTTGTCACTGCCCTTTGCGTGCGCGACCTCTTGAGTCCTCTTTCTTCTTGCCGCACACTTTGCATAGTCATTGACCCTTTCCTAGCCGCTACTCTTCTTTGTTGCCACGACTAGTTCTTAAGTTGCCGTGACCTGTGCCTAGTCGCCGCCCTTCTCTTTCTAGTCGCGACCTGTTCTTTATCTCCGCGCCCTTCCTTTATAGCCGTCACCTGTTCTTTATCGCTGCGACTTCTCTTTATAGCCGCAACTGTTCTTTGTCACCGTGACTTCTCTTTCTAGCCGCGAGCTGCTCTTTCTCGCCGCGACTTCTCCTTCTAGCCGCGGCTTGTTCTTCTTGCTGCTCTACTCTATGGCCAACTGATATCTCTACCACCACTACTCATGTTGCCGCTTATCCTCCTACACCTCTAACTCCTTCTGGTAACCTTGGCACTGCTTCCAAACTCATCAGTGCCAACTACCCGAATTGGACTGTCTCCTTCACCTTCTTCCTCCGCTCTCAATGCAAACATCATCATCTCACAGATGACCCTCCTCCGTATGATTCCCCTCTCTTTGACGGCTGGGATGCTAGCGATGCTCTTGTCCGCATATGGCTGGCTAACAGCCTCTCTGATGAATGCCTCCATGTCATCCGCCATGATGAAACAGTCAAGGCTGCTTGGCTCCACCTTGCCGCTCTCTACTCCAAGGAGGCTCAGACGTCTTGCATCTATATTCTATATGCGGGCCACTTTGCCCGTCCCTCCATGTCTCCAGCTGCTGCTTACCAACAAGTTCAGGCTCTCGGAGCCGAAATTCTCCAAAATCGCCCCTTCTCTGCTGATCTCGCGGAGCAACACAAACACTTCCAGGAGCTTCTGGTTGTGTGTTATCTTCTACGACTTACTGAGTCGTATGACATGATACGTCAGCAAACACTTGGCGAGGCGGAGTCTCCTACCCTAGATGCCACTGCTGCCCTCATAGCCGTTGTAACATCTCTGCTTCAACGTCTGCTGTTATCATCACCTCCTCAATCGGACAACTTCGCACACCATACTCAGCGATGTGGCTCTGGTGGTCACCACCTACCATCAAGCGACCGTGGTGCTTCCCGCTTTCTCTGCTCTCACTGTGTCCACACCGGCCACACGGTTGATCACTACTGTAAGAAGCATTCTCATCTTCGACCATCTGGGGATGCTTCCTCTTCTTCTTCAAAGCCATCCGCCTCTGTGGTCAAGTCTTCAGGTAGTTCCCACGTCGCTACTCAAGGTAAATGGCTGATCGACTCTGGTGCTACCAATCATATGACTGACAATCCGAATTGTTTTTCTCTCCTAGAATAACATGACCGGTTGACCCCGATCCTTGTTCCGGAGGGCTCACCCTCACCGGTCAATGGAACGGGGGTGGTTCAAGTCACTCTGTCTCTTCGCCTGGCGGACACCCTCTACGTGCCCAAGTTCCCTTGCAACTTGTTATCTGTTACTAAGCTTTACAAACAACTACAATGCTCTGTCACGTTCACTTCTACTACTTGTTCTTTTCAGGATCCGAGCACCAAGCGAACGATTGCTACTGGGGCTGAGAGCGGCGACCTCTACTTCCTCGATAATGTTTCAGCTCTCTCCGCCTTCTACACATCTTCTACTGATATTCTCTAGTGGCATCTTCGCCTTGGTCATGCTCCTCCACATCTTCTATGTCAGCTTCTACCACATCTTCCTCCGCAGAGTCCACCTCTTAACTGTGATGCATGTCATCTTGGCAAGCATCACCGCTCCTCCTTCCTATCGCATCAAGGTTGTGGTTCTTCCCGACCGTTTGAACTTGTTCACTCCGACATCTGGGGTCCTTCTCCTACCCTCACCATCGGTCGGGGTAGTTCATATTTTGTAACATTTATTGATGATTTCTCTAGATGTATATGAGTGTATCTTTTAAAGGATCGCTCTGAACTCTTTTTTGTATGGACATCATTTTATAATATGTTTAAGAATCAGTTTGATATGTCTATTAAAATATTTCATTCTGACAACGTTAAGGAATATCTTAGCACTACTTTCTCTTCTTTTTGCATGCAACATGGTATTATTCATCAAACCACCTGTTTCTATACCTAACAACAAAATGGGGTGGTGGAACGCAAGAACCGTCACCTTCTTGATGTCGCTCGCACTCTGATGACACATATGCAAGTTCCTCGCTCCTATTGGGCCTACGCTGTCCTCATCTCCTGTTACATCATTAATCACATTCCGTCCACGATTCTCAACATACAAACCCCATTCTCTATTCTTTATCCAGACAAGGATTTGTTTCCTCTCCCCCTACGAATCTTTGGGTGCACGACTTTTGTTCACAATCCTTCTGCCACTCATGAAAAACACGACTCACGTGCCATCAAATGTGTCTTTTTGGGTTACTCAACTACTCAAAAAGGCTACTGTTGCTTTGATCCCGTTCTTCGTAAACAATACGTATCCGCGGATGTGACCTTCGAGAATGTGTCCTATTTTTCTTCTGACCCCTCTCCCTCTACAGTTCTTTCGCCTTCTCCCACCGTCCCCTCCACCCCGTCTACTCCCATCGAGATTTTCTCACCATCCCCTCTACCGTCTCCTCCTTCCCTCTCTTCCTCATCACCACCACTCTCTCCCTCCTCTCCACGACCGTCTCTCTCCTCTCCAGGGCCAGCTCTCTCCTCCATAGATTCTCTGGTTACTGAGGAACACGATGACCTGGATCTTCCCATTGCTCTTCGCAAAGGGGTGCGGATGTGTACCCAGCATCCGCTGGCTGCTGTTGTTTCATATGATCATCTCACTCTTTCTCGAAGGGAGTTTGCATTAGCTATATCTGCGACTGCCACTCCCCGCACCTACCAGGAAGCTCTTGTTGTTCCTCACTGGAAGGCCTCCATGGATGAGGAAATTGCTACTCTCATTGAATGGGGTACCTGGACCATGGTTCCCCCCCTTTGGACACTGATGTGGTTGGCTGTCGCTGGGTCTTTGTTGTAAAGTTCTGTCCGGATGGCAGCGTGGATCGATATAAGGCCTGCCTGGTTTCCAAAGGCATCGCTCAGAGCTATGGTGTTGATTACTTTGACACATTCTCTCCCGTCGCTCGTCTCAACACCATTCGGGTCCTTCTCTTTGTCGCTGTCAACAGGGATTGACCCATTTCACAGCTGGATGTTAAGAATGCTTTTCTCTACGGTAATCTTCAGGAAGATGGTTACATGGAGCAACCTCCTGGGTATGTTGCTTAGGGGGAGACATGGGTATGCCGGCTAAAGAAGGTTATCTATGGCCTAAAGCAAATCCCTCCGGCTTGGTTTGTCAAGTTCAGTGACATTGTTGCGGCCATTGATTTTACAAGAAGTTCAGCTGATCACTCCTTGTTCGTTTGGAAAATCGCTTCGGGTCTGGTTGTTCTTGTGGTATATGTGGATGACATTCTTCTTACTGGCGATGACCAAGATGAGGTAACTTTGACAAAGAAACACCTTCGTCAACATTTGGTCACAAAGGATATGAGCTCCCCAAAATACTTTCTGGGAATTGAAATCTTTAAGAAGCTAAACTCCATGGTCCTTTCCCAACGGAAGTATGCTATTGATATTCTAAAGGAGGCAGGGTTGACTGGTGCTAAACTTGCCCGATGTCCCATGGCTGCTGGAGAAGACAAAACTTGGACAGATGACTCGCCACTTCTATCCGATCTTACGAGGTATTGGCATCTGGTTAGCAAACTCATTTATCTAACTGCAACCAGATCCGACATCTCTTATGATGTGGGCAAGGTGAGCCAGTTCATGCAAGATCCTAGGGAGTGTCATCTACAATTTGCCCTGAGGATATTGGAGTATGTTAAAGCAGCGCCAGGGAAAGGACTCTGAAAGAATTAGTGCCTAACCACCTAGATGGGGGGGGGGTGAATAGGTGTACTTTTTCTTTTGCTTTTAAGGAAGAAAATCTGTTCTGTTATTTAACCAGAAATTGCAAATTCTACAACTACACAGCACATCAATCACAGAAATATTCAATCACAGAGTGCACACAGATTTTATAGTGGTTCCCCAAGGTCTGGGTACATCCACTTTCCCCCTTCGCCTATCTAGCAGTATGCTAGATTCAGCCTAACTTCTGCACTTCACCTCAGATGCTCAGATCTTATAACTCAGAACCCAAACAAGGTTCCTACAACTCAGAGTGTATCAACACTCCTACAACTCAGGCCAACTGCCCTACCTCAGCCTTCAATAAGGCCTACACTCAGAGATCACAATCTCCTACACCTCAGGCTCACAGCCCTACCTCAGCCTTCAACAAGGCCTACCACTCAGAGAAAATATTCTCCTACACTCAGCCTTTATAAAATAGGCTTACAGCTCAGGTCTAGAATAAATCCTACAGAAAATTGATTAAACAAAATATATTGTCACCACCCTAAAAGAGAGAGAATGGATGGATGGCTTCTGGATAAGTTCTTGGAAGAATCTGATGGCAGAGAACAACCTCTCTTAGCTTTCTTCAAAGCTTCTTGAATCTGAACTCAGTAGGGTTGAATCTCCTGTGAAGTTGATCTTCAATCAGCTTCTGACTTGAGATCCAGATCTCAATCTGAATCTTTCTTGGCAGCCTGGTTCAGCAACTGCACTTCAGTAGATGGAGCACTCTCTCCAACTTCTTCATAGATCTTCTGATGAAAATCTTCTGTATTATTACTTCTCTCTTAGTTGTTGTTAGTTCTTCTGTTAGTTACTTTTCTGTTGAAGGAGAAAGCCTTTATATAGTCTTCCTCCATGGTAACCAGCTGATCCGGTTTCTAACAAACTTCTGACAGCTTTGATAGTTGCAGTAGACCGAATAGAAATGACAGCTGTCAAGTCATCCAGTCACTTCTTGAAATACTATGTCTGTCTGAAAGTGTCGAGACTGAACTTCTTCATGTGTCGACACAAGTAGACTAAGTGTCGACACAAGTGGACTAAGTGTCGACACAAGCCTTGGTGGTGTCGACACATCTCCTTTGTTGTTGTTAATACTTCTCGACACAGCCTTCTGTTGAATGTGTCGACACAAGCCTTTGTGGTGTCGACACAGTCACTTCTTTTCTTCATACAAATTTACTTTGTTGAAATTCTGCCATGTGTCGACACAAGTCCTGTGTGTCGACACATTTGATGTCGATAAGATCTTCTGTGTGTCGACACAAATACTTCTTCTCTTTTACTTTGTTGAACATCTGCTGTGTGTCAATACAAGTCCTGTGTGTCGACACAGTTGATGTCGACAAAAGTCTTCTGTGGGTCGATACTGCCTCTGGGTGTCGACACAATTGATGTCGACAATGCTTTACTATGTATCGACACAGCCTCTGGGTGTCGACACAGTTGATTCTGGTGTCGACACAGCCTTTCCAAGTGTCGACACAATTAACTCCAAGTGTCGACACAGCTTTTCTCCAGTATCGACACAGGCCTTCATAAGTGTCGACACAGCTTCTCCTGGTGTCGACACATGGACTTAGAAATTTTTCTGCATTTCCTGCAATTACTTAACCTGCACATATAAACTCAAAACAACATCAAATACACCTTGATGCATATCATTGAGTAGGGTGAGGCTTCTTCAAATCTGGTACACATTTTCCAATGTACCCAACAATCTCCCCCTATTTGGAGAAGTCATAACCCTTAGTCAATGATATACACCATTCATAACAAATACACATTATGATGTATAACAACATTATATGACAAGGTAAATACTAAAAGATTCAAAAGATTCTTTAATAGAAGTTTACATAGATTTTAAACACTAAGGTTTACAATGTTATTAAATCAAGTAAGTCTATTCTAAGGCTGCTTTGGCTCCTTGATGACAATTCCTTGGCCTGATTTGATCTTGGCTTGAACTGGAGCATCAGTGTCATTAGCTGGCTTCTTGCCCTTAAGATCTTTCTTCTCTTTCTCTTCAGCGCTTATTCTTTACCTTTCAAAGTAATGAAAAGGCTTAGGGAAATATTTGCTAGGCTCTTGAGCATTAGGAGGTAGCTTCCCTAGTTTTGCCTTTCTTCTGTACTGAACTATGGCTTCTGGTGTGGCCTCATGCTTTTGCCATTCTTGTGCATAGTACCATTTACCCCTATCATGGGTTTTATCCTTTAAAGCTTTCCAAGCAGTCAGTATAATGTTCCTGGATGTTGGACTCCACTGCTCAAAATTAGGCTTCAATTCTGCCTGTTCTCTGAATCTTTTCTTAGATAATAGAGCTTCTTGCTCCTTCAAAACTTCCTCTGACACTGGCTTGTCTACTTTCTCAATGATAATATTGAGCAACTTCAGCTTGAACCCCTTCTAAGTAAGCAGGGTGTATACCAGACTCAGCCACATTACCACCATCACAAAGGGGTGGATATCCAAGTGTGGCTCTGATGCTATTGGATATCCATTTAGCATGATCAGATCTAGCTTTGACTAATACTCTCTCCCCCTTTATGACTTCTCTGGCCACATGATCCCTAAGGTCATCCTTTTGAAATCTTATTTTTTCATCCAGAAAATTAACACCATCCTTATAAAATGCCTTTAACTTGAGCAGCAGTCCAGAAATGGTCTTTTGAGATTGCTCAATAGTTGTTTTGACAGTAGCTATGCCTTCCTGTAAGTTCTTATCAAACTTCTCCTTATCAAACTTTGTCTGGGCTTTAGACTTATCAGCGGGCTGGGCTGTTGCAACATTTTTCAGTTCTGTAACAGTCACATTATGTGATTCTGTCAGATTATTATTCATTTTAATTTGATTTTCTAAGACATAGCCCTGCTTCACTGCTATATCATCCACTTGAGTCTTGATTTTCTCTTGATGTGTTGCAAGGAAAACCACAGCATTTCCACCCTTGTGGAAACAATCAGTCATTTCTTTCTTATTTTGATTCACTTCAAATCTTATTGGCTTTATATATGTTGCCAAGGAGAGTTGTAGATCTTTATGTGTCTCATCCATATATTTCTCCATGGTAATCCTTTGCTCATCTAACTTGACTTGCAAGGCCACCAACAATGAGCTGTAATCAGCTGTTGGGGCAGGTTGTGGATCAACAGTTTGTAATGCCTTCTTGTAGCTCTGGCTTCTCCTTTTGAAGACCTGTAGCTTCCTTTTCTTAGCTTGAACATCAGCTGCATCCTCAGAATCTGAGGTACTGGCTATATTTACTCTATCCTTTGGACTAGGAGGCAATTCCCGAGCAGTCTTAGGTAACTCCCCCTGAGTTACTACTTGCTCCCCCTCAAGGTCAACTTGCTCTCCCTCAAAAGCAGTTTTCTCCCCCTCAAACCAGCATGCTCCCCCTCAATATTAGCTTGCACTAAATCAGGAAACAACTCTTCTAAGGTAAATTCTTGTTGAGTAGGAACTTGAGGTACCACAAACTCAGGAGCATTATCAGTAGCAGATGTATCTTCCACAACAACATCTTGTGGTTGACTATGTAGTTGTGTTGGCTGGTCAACATCAATCAAAAATTCAGTTAGTGTCTCATCTTTATCAAGAAGAATTGATTGATTCACCTCTTGAATTACCTCAAGGATTATTTGTGTAGCCATCTCACTCTCCAGGTGGGTTGGCTTTTCCTCAACATGAGGCTCCCCTACACCTGAGCACTATCTGCAATATCTTGTGCAGTAACATCTTGTGCTGTAGATTGTTCAGGAATCTCTTGCCTTTCTTCCTCAGGCATATCCTTAGTTAGAACCCTATCCCATCTGGATATAATCCTGATGTCCATCCTCCTCATGTGGTTAATTTTAGAACCAGCTGCTTGTTCCATTACTTCTGGAATAGTTCCAGCTAAGTATAGACTCATAATTCTACCCAGATTGGGCTTCTTAATACTTTCCTTAATCTTTTCAAAAATCACTGATGACCAATCAGTGTTTAATGTGTAGAAGATCCTTGTCATCAGGCTGAACATGTAGGCAGAAATCCTATCATGTCCCCCTGGTTTGCAAAGGATAACTTTGCCAACTATTTCTGAAAGAAATTTGCCTTGCTGATTCATTTCTTTTATGTTCATTGCAGCTCCAATCTTCAAGGTGGGATCCAATCCACACCATTGAAGTGCTTCCTTAGTCTTTAATGAGGGTACTTCTTCCTCTTCTTGAGTTCTTGGAGGTTGAAGCGTTTTTCTCAAGCTCTTCAAAGTAAGTTTGACTTTCGCTCCCTGAACTATTGATTTGATCTTTAATCCAGTTGAATCTAAAGTTGCAATGCCATAGAATTCTAGGATTTCCTTCTTCCAAATCTTTGTTGGTTCAGAAACTAGAAACTCCAACCCATTCTCAGCAATTAGGGTTACTACACCTTTAATTTCAGATTCCGCTCCATCAAATGCGTTGCGTACCAGCTCATATCCTTCATTGACATTGTCTTCAAGCTTGGGTGTCATTAGGGTTGAGAGAAATCTAGAATTTAGAAGAGAGAATTTGTCGACACAATGTTTTGGTCTCGAAACTATAGAAAACGTGTCGACAGACAATGGTGTTTGTTGAAATTTGTGAAGTGGAAGTGGTTGACGGGACAGGCCGAGCGGCCTGGGCGGACAGTGTTGGCGGACTAGGCAGACTGAGCGGACTGTTGTGTGCGGCCTGGTGGAAAGTCTAGTGAAAGCCG
Source organism: Platanthera guangdongensis (assembly GCA_039583875.1). NCBI lineage: Eukaryota > Viridiplantae > Streptophyta > Magnoliopsida > Asparagales > Orchidaceae > Platanthera > Platanthera guangdongensis. The sequence continues at coordinate 124,939,612 of CM077152.1, read as the reverse complement.
ACTGTTCTTCTGAGCGGGTTGCACGGGTGAAGTCCGCGGACTATGCGGCTTGTTATCTGCGGATAGGACGTTTGCTGTTTGGTTTAGCCAAGGAGCGGCCTGAGCGGATAGAGGCTTGCGGACTGGTGCATTGCTCAGTGGCCGTGGTGCAAGCTTGTGCTGATTGGCGGTTTGGCTCATGTCCGCGGAAGCTTGTGGACTGGTGTGTCCGTGGTGTGGGCTGTTGCGGGCTAGGCTTAGAGCTTAGCTGAGGCCTTGTCGAGCTCTGGTGTTACAGCATGTGCCTTGCTGTGCAGGTCGATTGGCGGACTGGTGTTTGGAGTCCGGGAGGTAGCTACTGCATTGGGCAGGTGTGCGAGTAGCCTGCGGACTGCTAGCTGTCTGTGCTAGGGTGTTTTAGCGGACGAGAGTTTATGTCCTCCATGCTCGCATTGGCCTTTGATGGTTTTGAACTTGGTCACACTCTGTGCCAAGACCATGGTGTCCGCAGTATCCGCCAAGTCCGCTGTTGACCGGGCGGACTGTTGCTATCTGCCTTTGGTCGTGGACTTGCGGCGAATTGAGGCTTGATTCTTGCGGACTGCCTCGGGTTTGTGCGGATAGCCATTGAAGGGGGTTGCTGTCCTGTAGTGGTTGGAGGCTTTGCGGGCTGATGCCTTGTCCGCATAGCTTAGGCGGACTGAAGTGGTTCTCCAATGTTGCCTTGCTCCTGGAGGTTTTCCTTGGTATCCGGCTAAGTCCTTGCGGACTCGGTGGACGGTGTTTTGCTATCGCGCGGGCTAGGGCGGTGTCGCTATCTCTAGGGCGGTGACCACACTCCTCACCTCGCCTATAAATAGGACCCCCCTAGCACATCTACAGTAACTTGAGTGAACAGTAAGTTTGGGTGGGCAAGGAGCAGCGGTCTCAGTTTGTCTGTCCGCACGGATTGATTCAGGGCTGACGGTTTGCTGTGTGCAGGTCGCGCGGGTAGCTTTAAGGAGCCAGGAGTTTGGCTTTGACTTCGGTCAAGTACTTGGAAGTTGTGTGATCTCTGCGGATTCAGCAGGAGGTCGCTCTGCGGCTTGTCAACTCTGTTTCAACTTTGCCAGCTTCAATAACCTGTCCGCCGGCTTTAGGAGGGTAGGGGGTGTTCCTCAGTTCAACCTCAGCAGGAGATGAATAACGGTGTGTCCGTGCGGCCTCGCGGCTTCGGCGGACTCCGTGGTTATTCGGCGGATTGCAACTTAAGTTCGGGCGATCTCAGCAGACTCGGCGACCTCGGTGACCTCGGCGGTCTCGGCGGACTCCGGTGCTGTCCGCCCCGCTTGTTTTTGGTGCTTTTTGTTTTCAGCTGTTTATACTAGCGAAATCATGTCTCGCTACGTATACCTCGCATTGTAAAGAAGTGAATGTATAAAAGATCTGCTTGTGCTTCCATTGTTTGTTGGGATTAGCCTTGTTCCTTCGTTTTCCGCTGGTTCAACGTGCGAACTGGGTAGTTCTGAAGATATTAATTTGGCGTTTGGGCTACCTTGCTGACCACGCTGAGAAAATTTTAACATGGTATCAGAGCCAGGTTCAGTTGCATGAGCGGAAGTCAACCAGTGTTGTTACTCAGTGATTGAGTGGTGTTCAACCTGTGTTGTTGCTCGGAGCTTCTGAAAGGTTGCCAACAGGTGTTGCAATGGAAGGGAGCTTTGCAAGGGGTCTTGACATTGAACTATTATCGCCGACTAACTTTAAGAAGTGGAAGTCGTGCATGAAGAGTTATCTTCTTGGCGAGGAGCTATGGGAAGTCGTCGGTGGTGACGACAGGCAGGAAGTCACGGCTGCATTCGGTACTGCTGAGCAGGTTAGGCTCTGGAGAAGAACAAATGCTAAGGCGGAGTTCATTCTGAAGAGGGCCGTGTCTCCGGAACTGTTTGATCATGTAACGCCCCGAAACTCAAAGGAGCAAAAGGGGGACGTTTTGGGCCAGTTTGGGTTCTGGCAGCAGGCACACGGCCTGGGACACGGGCATGTCCCAGGGCGTGTCAAGCGTGTGTCGACACTTAGCCGCGAAGACGTCGAGATTTACTCGACGATTCGTCGAGAGTGGGCACACGGCCTGCGACACGGGCGTGTCGCAGGGCGTGTCGACCCGTGTCGACACTTAGCCGCGAAGTCGTCGAGTTTTACTCGACGATTCGTCGAGAGTGGGCACACGGCCTGCGACACGGGCATGTCGCAGGGCGTGTCGACCCGTGTCGACGATCGACCCGGGGAGTCGACGAGAATGTCTCGACGATCGTCGAGACAAGGCACACGGCCAAGGACACGGGCGTGTCCAAGGCCGTGTCATCAGGTCGACGATCTTCACTCGACGAAGTGTCCCGTGTACACGGCCTGGGGCCCAGGCGTGTCAAGGTGACACGGGCAAGGACACGGGCGTGTCCTAGAACCCGTGCAGTGCTCGGGTTGAAAATGGGGAAAAATCATGGGGTACACGGTCGGCTACACGGCCGTGTGAGGTGGAACACGGGCGTGTCAGCTCGAACACGGGCGTGTTCGATACCCGTGTGAGGTTCCAGGAGATTCGATTTTGACGGCGAATGCGGCACACGGCCCTGGACATGGGCGTGTGCCAGGCCGTGTTCGGTCCAGATTGGGCATTTCAGCCCCGAATCAAAGCCGTTCGTTTCCTTATGTTGAGATCCAACGGCTGGGGGTTGTTCCTGAAGGGATATACCCGGGTTTTGACTTAGAAAACCCTTACTTTTCTTCACTTATCATCTCTCTAAATCCTTAGAGAGAGAGGAGAGCCAAGGGTGGAAGAAGAGCTAGATCCCGCCATTAGAGGAGCTTCGGAGCTCCGAATCGCAAGCCGACTCCGGATCCACGGAGGCAACGCTAGTGCGGTGATTTCCATCCGATTACTTTTCAATGGCGCCAAAGAGGAACTCAAGGGTAACGATCCTCATCTTGAGCATGAATAGCTCTCTTTCCTAGCATAGGAAGCCCGCTCTCGCGAGTTTGCGGAGAGTTGGAGGCGTTCCTTCGGGTAGATATGTGAAGTCCCCGTTGTTTAGAGTCCGTAAGCGAGAACGGACATAGGCATGATGTGTGAAGCCTACCCGGACATGTTGGTCTGGATCGGTGATGTTGCATTGCATAATGCCGGAGAAGACTCCGTGCTATTGGTTGTTTTTCGGGTTTTCTACGCGGTAGATTGCAGCAGGGAGCCTTGGGGACTAACCCAAAGGTGCACCCGGAAAACTGGGCGGATACGAGATCTTGCCAACTTGGTGGCTTGAGAGCCAACTTGAACATAACCGGGTTATGTGACTTGTGATGGAAATGGGACTCGGCGGAAGTTTGACCCACGCAAATGGCTTAAATTGTCGTTGCGATGTGAGCACGGGTTAGATGGAACCGTACCCGTTCTATGTCGTTCGGTTAAAGAGACCTAAAGGCACGTGGCACTTACCGTTGGCATAGAGTAGGGTCTTCGGCGGTCGATGGCTTAAATTGTCGTGACCCAGGCCAGGAAGACAAATTGCTCATAGTTTTGGCCGTCCAAGTGGCGGTGGTGAGTCCGGAATGTCAATGGCTTTAACTGACGTGACATCGACTGGTTCACCGAGAATGTGCCCTGAGAGCACGGGGCGTGTGGCCGTGCGAGCCAACGTCTGTGATGTAATGGCTATATGTGCTTATTGCTCGCTTATGCAAATGAAATGCAGGGAAGGAGCATCGCCGCCCCGAGTTGGGGGCGGGATCGTTATAATTTGGTCAGCATTGCTGACCGTTGCCTTATTTTGCCACCGTGCGGTGGTTTGTTGCTTGCAGGTGCAGCTGGACCAAGCGGTCAATAGCGGGCTAAAGCCCTTTTTGCGAAGCCGGCCCTTGAAGGCCTAAGTTGGAAGTGTTTACTGCTTTATTCATGTGTGACCGGCCTGCGTGCCGTGGTTTGTAAATCATGTAATATTCAAGTGAAACATTTTGTAAGGCCTTAAGGCTTTTTGGGTATTTTGTAATAACATTCCTATTTTCTATTAGTGGACATTCATGCTTTGATGCTGGGTTCTTGTTTACAACTTTAATTTAATGCTTCCGCTAGAATGCTCTGTGTAGGACGTTGAGATTGGTTGGATGGTTTCCATAAGTAACCACCCGGTCTGTCTGTGGCATACGACGTCGGGCCCCGGCCGGACCTACTGCTATATGCTATGTGACGGATAGGGGGTGTTACAATTTGGTATCCGACTACTGGTTTTGGTTGGGCTTAAACTGAATTCGTGGGCGAATTCTTTTTAAGGGGTGGTGAGCACATTGTGTGCGTCATCGTTATAATGGTAAAAGAACCCATGAATGTCCACTTAGGAATGAAAATACTCGTGTTTGAGGAACCTGCGTGTTCCTATAATTGCTGTTTGCAATTTATTTGGTCGCTTAACGGTGTTTTGTACCACTATAGGTGACCAGAAGTGGTGTTGGGCCGTCAGAACGCCGAGTTTCTGAGGCTAGTAGTGCACCGGATGTTGCTCCTGCAACACCTCTGTCGGCTGAAAATATACGATTGGTGGCTGAAGCGGTGTTGGCCGTGATAAATGCGCAGCCTGGAAGGCAAGCGCAGCAGCCCGCTCCTGTTATGGAGCAAGAACCTCTGCAAGAGGCTGAGCCGAGGAGGGTGGAGCAAGTGGTTGTAGAACCGGTGGTGCCAAGGAGGGCAACTGAGAGGCAGCTAAAGCATGTAATGAGCTTTAACCCTCCGTTATTGTCGGGGTTGGGAACCCCATCTCAAGCTGAAGACTGGCTCTCTAGGGTGAAGAGAGTCATGACAGCAACGGAGACGGAGGAGTGGCAAATGACCACCATCGCTACGTTCCTTTTGGACGGTGAAGCGAGGATGTGGTGGGAAGGATTGGAGCTGCATCATTTGAGAGGTAGACAACTGATAGACGTTCCGATGGAAGAGTTCTCGGGATTGTTCTTGGCTAGATACCTCCCTTCGACGCAGAAGATAGCGTTGGAGAATGAGTTCCTGAAGTTGGTACAGGGTGAGAGGAGCGTGGATGAATATCTCCACGAGTTTACTCGTCTGAGTCGTTATGCTAGCTCCACCATCATGGATGAGGAGCGCAAGACTAATCGTTTCTATGAAGGATTGAGAGATGAGTTGAGATTACTACTCTCGGGGCCGATGACGCAGGGTTTCTTAACCTTGGTCAATACTGCCCGGTCCTTGGAGAAGGACATGAAAAATGTACAAGCGAAGAAAAGCTTGGGTGAGAAGAAAGCTGAGTTTAAAGTGCCGAGTACTTCAAAGTCCGGCTATCGGAGGGCTTTCAAGAAGCATAGGACTTCGGGTCCAGCTCCTTCTGGCGCTTCTGGGGCGACTACGGGTCGGACCCCGGGTGCGTGTTTTACTTGTGGCAAGACGGGGCATTTTGCCCGTGATTGTTGGAGCGGACGTCCTAAGTCCGAGAGGAAGCCGGGAGCTACTTATGAAGAGAAGGGAAAGGCGGTGGAGTCGACCGCATCCCATTATGCTCCGGCCCAACCAAGGGTCTACAATCTTGGCCAACAGGAGGCCATTAAACAAGCTGATGTGGTGACAGGTACGGTTTAATTTATAGCAAGTCAATTTCTTTAAATACTTGTTATGCACATGTTACCTTACCACTACTTGTTTAGGATTTGTATTGATTTGTGAAAATCCGGCACGAGCACTCTTCGATACGGGAGCTTCACACTCCTTGTCCGAAGGATTTATATCACGCATCGGAGTCCCTTCTTCGATGGCGAAGGATAAGTTGGATGTGTTGTTGCCCAATGGGTGTTCGATGCGAGCGGATAGAATCTGCGATGTTAAGATTTGTATTGGGGAGCAGGAGTTCGACCTGCGGGCGTCTTTACTTCCGTTAGTGGAGTTCGACGTCATATTTGGCATGGACTGGCTCTCGGAGCAGCAGGCCCATATAGATTGCGGTAGCAAGGAAGTTAAGCTGGGAGCGGGTCGTGAGACGACTTTTACGGGCTTAAAGGGGTCGAGCAAGACGTTGATGTCTGCTCTTCAGGTGGTGAAGGCGGTTCGTGCTGGAGCAGAACTGTTCTTTACACTAGTGGAGGTTGCAAAGCCGAAGCCCGCGTTGGATTGTATTTCAGTGGTATCGGAATACCCTGATGTGTTCCCCGCAGATCTTCCTGGAGCCCCGCCTCAGCGGGAGATAGATTTTACGATCGAGCTAGTGCCAGGTGCAAAGCCTGTGTCACGATCTCCGTATCGGCTAGTGCCTAAGGAAATGGCGGAGCTGAAAGTTCAACTGCAAGAGTTGTTGGAGCAAGGGTATGTGCGCCCGAGTTCTTCGCCTTGGAGCGCACCGGTCCTCTTTGTTAAGAAGAAGGACGGAAGCTTGAGGCTATGTATTGATTATCGAGAGTTAAACAAGCTGACAGAGAAGAACAAGTACCCGATCCCCCGGATTGATGATCTCTTTGATCAGTTAGTCGGGTCGACGGTGTACTCGAAGTTGGATCTCAAGGCTGGGTACTATCAGCTGCGTATAAGGGAGAGTGATATCCCGAAGACAGCATTTAGTACGAGATACAGGCATTATGAGTTTACGGTCATGCCGTTTGGGCTGACTAATGCGCCGTCAGTATTCATGGATTTGATGAACAGGACGTTCAGGGAGTACTTGGACCATTTTGTGATCGTCTTTATCGACGATATTTTGGTGTACTCGCAAAGTGAGGAAGATCACTTCAAGCATCTTCATTTGGTGTTGGAGACGCTAAGGAGAAACCAGTTGTATGCCAAGTTCTCGAAGTGCGAGTTTTGGCTGTCCTCAGTAGCGTTCCTCGGTCATATAGTGAGTGGAGAGGGTATTGCTGTGGATCCGACGAAGATTGTTGCGATACGGGAGTGGCCTGAGCTTGCTACGGTAGCAGAAGTCCAGAGCTTTTTGGGGCTTGCCGGCTATTATAGGCGCTTCGTAGAGAACTTCTCGCGGATAGCGTTACCTCTCACTACTTTGACGAGGAAGGAGCATAAGTTCGTTTGGACGCCGGGGTGCGCGCGAGCTTTTGAGGAATTGAAGTGTCGGTTGACCACGGCGCCTGTGCTGAGTTCGCCATGTGGAACCGAAGGCTATGAGATATATAACGATGCTTCAGGCAGCGGTTTGGGTTGCGTGCTACTACAGCACGGAAGCGTGATAGCTTATGGCTCGAGACAGCTAAAAGTGCACGAGAGGAATTATCCGGTCCATGACTTGGAGTTAGCGGCCGTGATTTTTGCCTTGAAGCTGTGGAGACACTATTTGTACGGTGTGAAGATTGATATCTACACCGATCATAAGAGCTTGAAATATCTTATTGATCAGAAAGATCTGAATATGCGGCAGCGTAGGTGGATGGAGTTCCTGGGGGACTATACCTTCAAGATCCACTACGTGCCTGGCAAAGGGAATGCGGTTGCGGACGCGTTGAGTCGCCGAGCCCCAGCTCAAGCCAATTGGCTATCGGTGCATGATGAGCGGTTGGTGCGAGAGTTGGAGGTGTTGGAGATTGTCTGTGTGGACAGGCAATCAAGTGCTGAAGCAGTTCTGAATTGGACTGAAGTCCAATATGACCTGGCTGATCGTATTCGACAGGCTTTGGATATGGATGCTCATATGAAGCAGTTCATGATAGAGGCTCTGGATGGGTCAAATTCCCAATTCGTCGTGGAGGACGGATTGCTTTGGAAAGACGGTCGATTGTGCGTCCCAAGTGTGGGCAATTTACGGGTGGAGTTGTTGTACGAGGCACACCATACCAAGTACTCGATTCACCCGGGGAGCACGAAGATGTACCGTGATGTGAAGAAACTGTTTTGGTGGCCGGGTTTGAAAAAGGATGTGGCGCTATACGTAGCGAAGTGCCAAACCTGCGCCTTGGTAAAGGCGGAGTGCCAAAAGCCGGGAGGATTTCTCAAGTCCTTGCCTATTCCGCAGTGGAAATTTGACGACATCTCTATGGACTTTGTGCACGATTTGCCAAGGTCGCAGAAGGGAAACGACGCCATTTGGGTGGTTGTTGATCGATTAACGAAGGTGTCGCATTTTATTCCGCATAGGAAGGATGATCCGGTGGAGAAGCTGGCAAAGCTTTATGTGGATAACATAGTACGGCTTCATGGTGTGCCCCGCAGCATCGTGAGTGACCGTGATGGGTGGTTCACGTCCAATGATTGGAGGCTGGTGCAGCAAATGTTGGGAACAAAGCTGAAATTCAGCACAGCCTTCCATCCGCAAACGGATGGGCAGACCGAGAGGGTCAATAGAACCATGGAAGACATGCTCCGCATGTGTGTCTTGGATTTCGGAAAGCAATGGGAAGACCACCTTTATTTGGTGGAGTTCGCATACAACAACAGCTACTAAGCGAGTATACAGATGGCGCCCTTCGAGGCCCTATATGGTAGGAAATGTCGCACGCCGTTGTCTTGGTTAGAAACGGGTGAGTCAAAGTTGTATAAGCGATCGGAAGTGGAGGATGCTACTTCTTTGGTGAGAACCATTCGGGAGAGGTTGCTTATCGCTCAGGACCGGCAAGCAAAGTACTATAATGCCAAGCACAGGAACGTGGAGTTCGCTGTGGGCGATTATGTATACTTAAAGATCAAGCCGTTCAAGGGTGTCTCGCGGGTGCGGCGATTGAAAAAGCTAAGCCCGAGGTACCTTGGACCGTTTGAGGTTCTGGAGCGAGTTGGTGAAGCGGCCTATCGGTTGAAGCTCTCAGTGGAGCTTAGTGGTTTACATGATGTATTCAACATTTCGGTGCTTCGGAAGGCGGTGCAAGAGCCTACGCAAGTGATCGCAGTTGATCAAGTGCCGGTGGATAGTGGGCTAACGACAAAGGTCAAGCCCGTGCGGATCGAGGACTCGGAGGTCAGGCGGCTACGCAATAAAGAGATCAGGATGGTCAAGGTCCGGTGGGACAATTGCGGTCGTGAGGAGCTCTCTTGGGAGCGAGAGCAGACTATGCTTGACGAGTATCCGGAGTTGTTCCGCTCAGGTACAAATTTTGGTTTTGTACGTGTCTTTCCTTTACTTAATTTCGTGGGCGAAATTCTTTTAAGAGGGGGAGAGTTGTAACGCCCCGAAACTCAAAGGAGCAAAAGGGGGACGTTTTGGGCCAGTTTGGGTTCTGGCAGCAGGCACACAGCCTGGGACACGGGCGTGTACCAGGGCGTGTCAAGCGTGTGTCGACACTTAGCCGCGAAGACGTCGAAATTTACTCGACGATTCGTCGAGAGTGGGCACACGGCCTGCGACACGGGCGTGTCGCAAGGCGTGTCGACCCGTGTCGACACTTAGCCGCGAAGTCGTCGAGTTTTACTCGACGATTCGTCGAGAGTGGGCACACGACCTGCGACACGGGCGTGTCGCAGGGCATGTCGACTCGTGTCGACGATCGACCCGGGGAGTCGACGAGAATGTCTCGACGATCGTCGAGACAAGGCACACGGCAAAGGACACGGGCGTGTCCAAGGCCGTGTCATCAGGTCGACGATCTTCACTCGACGAAGTGTCCCGTGTACACGGTCTGGGGCCCAGGCGTGTCAAGGTGACACGGGCAAGGACACGGGCGTGTCCTAGAACCCGTGTAGTGCTCGGGTTGAAAATGGGGAAAAATCATGGGGTACACGGTCGGCTACACGGCCGTGTGAGGTGGAACACGGGCGTGTCAGCTCGAACACGGGCGTGTTCGATACCCGTGTGAGGTTCCAGGAGATTCGATTTTGACGGCGAATGCGGCACACGGCCCTGGACACGGGCGTGTGCCAGGCCGTGTTCGGTCCAGATTGGGCATTTCAGCCCCGAATCAAAGCCGTTCGTTTCCTTATGTTGAGATCCAACGGCTGGGGGTTGTTCCTGAAGGGATATACCCGGGTTTTGACTTAGAAAACCCTTACTTTTCTTCACTTATCATCTCTCTAAATCCTTAGAGAGAGAGGAGAGCCAAGGGTGGAAGAAGAGCTAGATCCCGCCATTAGAGGAGCTTCGGAGCTCCGAATCGCAAGCCGACTCCGGATCCACGGAGGCAACGCTAGTGCGGTGATTTCCATCCGATTACTTTTCAATGGCGCCAAAGAGGAACTCAAGGGTAACGATCCTCATCTTGAGCACGAATAGCTCTCTTTCCTAGCATAGGAAGCCCGCTCTCGCGAGTTTGCGGAGAGTTGGAGGCGTTCCTTCGGGTAGATATGTGAAGTCCCCGTTGTTTAGAGTCCGTAAGCGAGAACGGACATAGGCATGATGTGTGAAGCCTACCCGGACATGTTGGTCTGGATCGGTGATGTTGCATTGCATAATGCCGGAGAAGACTCCGTGCTATTGGTTGTTTTTCGAGTTTTCTACGCGGTAGATTGCAGCAGGGAGCCTTGGGGACTAACCCAAAGGTGCACCCGGAAAACTGGGCGGATACGAGATCTTGCCAACTTGGTGGCTTGAGAGCCAACTTGAACATAACCGGGTTATGTGACTTGTGATGGAAATGGGACTCGGCGGAAGTTTGACCCGCGCAAATGGCTTAAATTGTCGTTGCGATGTGAGCACGGGTTAGATGGAACCGTACCCGTTCTATGTCGTTCGGTTAAAGAGACCTAAAGGCACGTGGCACTTACCGTTGGCATAGAGTAGGGTCTTCGGCGGTCGATGGCTTAAATTGTCGTGACCCAGGCCAGGAAGACAAATTGCTCATAGTTTTGGCCGTCCAAGTGGCGGTGGTGAGTCCGGAATGTCAATGGCTTTAACTGACGTGACATCGACTGGTTCACCGAGAATGTGCCCTGAGAGCACGGGGCGTGTGGCCGTGCGAGCCAACGTCTGTGATGTAATGGCTATATGTGCTTATTGCTCGCTTATGCAAATGAAATGTAGGGAAGGAGCATCGCCGCCCCGAGTTGGGGGTGGGATCGTTATAATTTGGTCAGCATTGCTGACCGTTGCCTTGTTTTGCCACCGTGCGGTGGTTTGTTGCTTGCAGGTGCAGCTGGACCAAGCGGTCAATAGCGGGCTAAAGCCCTTTTTGCGAAGCCGGCCCTTGAAGGCCTAAGTTGGAACTGTTTACTGCTTTATTCATGTGTGACCGGCCTGCGTGCCGTGGTTTGTAAATCATGTAATATTCAAGTGAAACATTTTGTAAGGCCTTAAGGCTTTTTGGGTATTTTGTAATAACATTCCTATTTTCTATTAGTGGACATTCGTGCTTTGATGCTGGGTTCTTGTTTACAACTTTAATTTAATGCTTCAACTAGAATGCTCTGTGTAGGACGTTGAGATTGGTTGGATGGTTTCCATAAGTAACCACCCGGTCTGTCTGTGGCATACGGCGTCGGGCCCCGGCCGGACCTACTGCTATATGCTATGTGACGGATAGTGGGTGTTACAGATCACATCGTTGGATGTGAGTCGGCTGCTGATATTTGGACAACCATTGATGAGTTGTTCAATAGGAAGAATGTGGCGCGACTTCAGTTTTTGGAGAATGAGGTGGCCAGGGCAACTCAGGGAGACCTTTCCATCTCGAAGTACTTCTTAAAGATGAAGAGCTTGTGTGCTGAGCTGTCGGCACTGGATCCTGATGAGCCCATCTCTGAGGCTAAGATGAAAAGGCACATTATCCGCGGCTTGCGGAAGGAGTATGTGGCCTTTGTGACATCTGTTCAAGGATGGGTTACTCAGCCGTCTTTGCTGGAGCTGGAGAATCTGCTTGCGTCGCAGGAGAGCTTAGCAAGGCAGATGGCTGGAGTGAACCTTAATCAGGAAGGCAAAGAAGCTCTCTTCTCAGGCAAGAAGAAAGGATGGGAAGGGAAGAAGAAGAAGAAGGTGCAGGGCGCTGGTGAGAAGGAGACTTCAACTTCATATCAGCCGGAGAGGAGCAATGCTCCTAAGGACTGGAAGAAGAACTTGAAGTGCTACAGGTGTCATCAGCGAGGGCACTTCAAGCGGGACTGCAAGGTCAAACTACAGCCTGGGCATGCTGTGGGAAATGAGGAAACTTGCTCGAGAAGTGAAGAAGCAGAATGGGGCGGAGCTTTTATGACGGGCACTTGTGTCCGGGCCTTGTCTGCTGAGGACTTCAACAGCGAGTGGATCGTGGACTCCGGGTGTGGTCATCACCTCACCGGAGACAAGTCGAAGTTCACCTCCATGCAGGCTTACTCAGGTAATGAAGCTATTATCACAGCTGATAATACTGTTTATGCAGTAGAGAAAGAGGGGGTCGTGTCTTTGGGTAGTGCACAGGGGCCACTCACGTTAAGGAGTGTGTATCACGTGCCGGGCATGAAGAAAAACGTCTTCTCGGTGACCAATGCGGTGGACGCTGGTTATCACGTTCTGTTTGGGCCAACAGACGTGAGGTTCCTTCGCAACGTATCAGCGGTGAAGGCTGATGTTGCTCATGTAGGGAGGAGGGTGAAGAACTTGTTTGTTCTTGCCACCAATTCTTATGTTGATCATATGAGGGCCAATGATAGCGCTGCTATCTGGCATGAGAGGCTGGGGCATGTTGGCTTGGACAAGCTGAAGGCAATGGCTAGTAGAAGTTTGGTGAAGGGGTTGCCTAAGTTGTCTTCCTTTGGTGACGGGCATGTTTGCGCGGGCTGTCATAAAGGTAAGGCACATCGCCTTCCGTTTGATAAATCACAAACAAGGAGCAAGAAACCATTGGAATGCATTCATGGCGACTTGATGGGACCGACGGTTACTGCCAGCCTTGGTGGAAGCAGATACATGCTTGTCTTGGTTGATGACTACTCAAGGTATACTTGGGTGTACTTATTAAAGGAGAAGTCGGAAGCCTTCCATTTGTTTGTGGAGTTTAAGGAGTTGGTAGAATGCCGGCTTGGCTTGCGGATTAAGAAGCTTAGAACTGATAACAGGGGTGAGTTTGTCTCCTCCAAGTTTTCTAACTTCTGCAGGAAGCACGGGATCCAACGAGAGCTTACTTGTGCTCACACTCCACAACAAAATGGGGTAGCGGAGCGGAAGATCCGTCATCTGATGGAGACCTGCAAATGCTGGCTTCATGCGAAAGATATCCCAAGGTCCTTTTGGGCGGAGGGGATGTCTTGTGCTGCTTATGTCATCAACCGAATGCCACTCAGCCCTATCAACATGAAGACTCCTATTGAGCTGTTGCTGAAGGAGAAGTTGAGTGTTGGACACCTTCGGGTGTTCGGTTCAACTTGCTACGTGCATGTCCCGGATGCTTCACAGACTAAGCTGGATGCAAAGGCAAGGAAGCTTGTCTTTGTTGGCTACGATGAGCGGAAGAAGGGATGGAAATGCATGGACCCTATGACGAAGAAGTTCGTGGTGTCAAGAGACGTTGTCTTTGACGAGCTGACGTCATATGGAGGTGGCTCGGTTGAGCTAACCGGAAGTAGCAAGGTTGATGAAGCACCGGCGGTGGTTGCTGAAGGCTTGGAAGAGGAGCTTGCTGTTTCACCAGCAGCTCCTGTTACTTCTAACTCTGAGGCTGAGCCTTCTGGCTCAGGAAGCAGGGGGAGAATTGCTCAATTCTTGCTCTAGGTAGGAGTTGAGCCCGAAGAAGCAACAGAAGCAGTGAGCAAGGAGCCGACCCTTTGGAGATCGAAGAGGGTTGTTAAGCCACCGGCTCGGTACTGTGATGGTAATGCAGTGAGCTTTGTCTCCTGCTTCTTTGCAGGTCCTCTGGATGAGCGAGAGCCTGCAAACTTCAACGAGGCCACTGGAGTTAAGGAGTGGGAAGGTGCCATGAAGTAAGAGATTGATGCTCTGAAGAAGAATGAAACCTGGGACCTTGTGCCCAAGGTTGATGGCCTTACTCCGGCTACTTGCAAGTGGGTGTATAAGTTGAAGAAGAAGGCTGATGGGAGCATTGATAGGTTCAAGGCTCGCCTGGTCGCTAGAGGATTCTCACAGCAGTATGGAGAAGACTATGAGGAGACATTCAGTCCAGTTATGAAGATGACTTCATTAAGAGTGGTGATCGCCTTGGCTGCTAGCAAGGGATGGAGGTTGTGGCAACTCGATTTGAAGAATGCCTTTCTTTACGGAGAGATTGACAAGGACATCTTCATGGATCAGCCGCTTGGTTTTGTCTCTGAAAAGCATCCGGACTATGTCTGCAAACTCAGGAAAGCTCTCTATGTGTTGAAGCAAGCTCCTAGAGCGTGGTATGGGAAGATTGCAGAGTACTTGCAATTCTGTGGATACCTTGCTTCTAACTCGGATTCAAGCTTGTTCGTCAAGAAGAAGGGGGAGCTACAAGTCTTGGTCCTGCTGTATGTGGATGACATGATCATCATAGGGAATTCGGAGGGGGAAGTAGCAAGGCTCAGGACAGAGCTTGCTATACGCTTCGAGATGAAAGACTTGAGAGAGTTGCATCACTTTCTCGGTCTTGAAGTGGAGAGGAAGGAGTGCGGGGTTCTCATTTGCCAGAAAGGGTATGCAGATCTCATTGTGAAGCGGTTTGGCATGGGCGAAGGGAAGAGTGCTCTACTCCACTGGAACCTGGGCTGAAGCTTCGACGAGATGAGGGAAGGTTTCTTCATGATTTGCCTTGGTGTTCAGGGCTCTTGTTGAGGGCAGTGACCACACTCCTCACCTCGCCTATAAATAGGACCCCCCTAGCACATCTACAGTAACTTGAGTGAACAGTAAGTTTGGGTGGGCAAGGAGCTGCGGTCTCAATTTGTCTGTCCGCACGGATTGATTCAGGGCTGACGGTTTGCTGTGTGCAGGTCGCGTGGGTAGCTTCAAGGAGCCAGGAGTTTGGCTTTGACTTCGGTCAAGTACTTGGAAGTTGTGCGGTCTCTGCAGATTCAGCAGGAGGTCGCTCTGCGGCTTGTTAACTCTGTTTCAACTTTGCCAGCTTCAATAACCTGTCCGCCAGCTTCAGGCGGGTAGGGGGTGTTCCTCAGTTCACCCTCAGCAGGAGACGAATAATGGTGTGTCCGCGCGGCCTTGATGTCTTTTAAATATTTGCAAGGAGAAAATAACCAAACTAACAATCCAACAAGGCAAGTATACCTATCAAAATGCAGCTATGGGACACAAGTGTCGTATTAAAATCCGGGAACAGTTGAGTAAGCTTACTCACACGAAATCTATTATTTTATCGACGGAAAAATTAGGGTTTAGAAGAAAGCTAAGCGTATTTAAGGAAGAGAACTAGTTGCAATGAAAGAGAGCTACTTGCATGAAAAGCTAAAGAGAGCTAAAAGAGCGATTATACTAAAGCTTAGTAACGATGAGGGGAAAATGCACTCGATCAGAAATCACCTCGGCAAGAGTGGTTAGAAAAATACGATAAATAAACCTAAGCTAATTAGGGTAAAGGTCCTTGACTGTGGAGGTTCCATGGATATTGACACGCTTATCTCGAAGGCCGTGCCTAACTGAGTTTAGGAAGGTCCGACCGACTTTCTCCTAAATCGGAGGCCTAAAACTCGCTTTATGCGGTGAACCCCACTATTGGATTTTACTCCAATCCGGGAGATTTGAACGTCTGCCTCTCTCGAGGGGTGCGAACAACTCTCTTTACTCTTGAGTGCTCATTTCAAACTTTCGGCCTCTCGGCTAGCCCAGAATGAAAGCAAAGGTGGAGAGTATATATCGATGATATACCTCCAACCCGTGATAAATCAAGAGTAATTCAAGGCTAAACCCTAAAAAGAAAAGGTAAGATTCAAAGCATCATAACCTAATCACTCGAACCTCGGATCATCAAGATCGAGTACATGGAGGATTAGTTAATCATGGTGAGGTGGAAGAGGGGGGTGAGTAGAAGAAAATAATGAAGACAAAGTAGAAACGAAAAAGAAACAACACTTCTTTATTAATGCGAACAGGGATCTTACAACTTGAAAACCAGAGATTACAAGTGCATGGAAAGTAAACTACACTATCATTAACATCATACTACAGAAAGAAGCTAGGAGCTAATACAGGGAAAGCATTAAGCTAGAGATAAGAAGAGCTAAAAATGAAGAGACATGCTTGAAAAAAAGTTCAAAAATACAAAGGACAGAACCTCCCCTCTCAATCCAAAAAAGTGTCCCTGAACCCTTGGAGTTGGGCTCTATTTATAGATTTTTTCGGGTCGGGTCACGCCCCCCTGTCACGCCCGGGTCGGGCGTGACCCTGTGGCGTGACAAATTCGGTGCGACTTTTTCGGGCTGGAATTTAATTCTGGTGAAGTAGCTAAAGTACACGCCCACAAGTCACGCCCTGGTAGGGCGTGTACCTGGGGCGTGTTCTTTACGGCGTGACTTTGTTGAGCTGAAATTGAATGCTGGAGGTGACGGGCGGAATTGCTGAAGTACACGCCCATATGTCACGCCCGGGTCAGGCGTGACCCTGGGGCGTGACACTTTCGGTGCGACGGTGGAGTGGGAAAAACGAGCGCGTTGCGGCGATTCCTCGGAACCTGGGGACACGCCTCTGGAACACGCCAGTGTCGGATGTGACACGGGCGTGACAGAGGGCGTGTTCACTAAGTTTCCACGGAATGCAGTTTCGGACCAATTGCTTCATTCCTATGGGTTACACGCCCTAGGTACACGCCCGGGTAGGGCGTGACCTTGGGGCGTGTCACAGCAAAATTCGGCTGAAAGCCGTGAAAACCTGCAAAAAGCAGAAAAAACGCATTAGCGACAAAAATATATACAAAGGGGAATCAAAATAAGTACTTTACAAGACATGATTTTCTTTAAAACCCTGAAAATATCCTAATAAAATTGACTGCAAACCGTATTATCAGGCCTCGCGGCTTCGGCGGACTCCGTGGTTATTCGGCGGATTGCAGCTTAAGTTTGGGCGATCTTAGCGGACTCGGCGACCTCGCGACCTCGGCAGTCTCGGCGGACTCCGGTGCTGTCGGCCCGGCTTGTTTTTGGTGCTTTCTGTTTTCAGCTGTTTATACTAGCGAAATCATGTCTCGCTACGTATACCTCGCATTGTAACGAAGTGAATGTATAAAAGATCTGCTTGTGCTTCCATTGTTTGTTGGGATTAGCCTTGTTCCTTGGTTTTCCGCTGGTTCAACGTGCGAACTGGGTAGTTCCGAAGATATTAATTTGGCGTTTGGGCTACCTTGCTGACCACGCTGATAAAATTTTAACAGTGTTCACCTATTTATACCTTTCTAAAAATGAAGGTGAAAAGGCGCGTCAACAAGCACTGAATGTGTCGACACTGTTGAAAAGTGTCGACACAGACTACTTAAGTCTCGACAAAAGTGTTGACTTCCATGTGTCGACACTTATACATCTGCGTTCGACGATTAGTCGATACTCTACTCGACGAAATCTGTGTTGATCCTAAGTGTCGACACCACTTCTGGATGTGTCGACACCTACTCTGGATGTGTCGACACTACTTGTCTGAAGTGTCGACACCAATTTTCTAGATGTGTCGACATCATTTCTCTGGAATGTCGACACCACTTCTATGTATCGACACTGACAACTCCTTGGGTCGACACCATTTTACTTAGCCAAATTTTTTAAACTAATCTATGTTCATCATACCTAATTCAATTTTAAACTTATTGAATTTAGTTTCATCAAGAGGCTTAGTAAACATATCTGCAATTTGATAATCTATTTTGACAAATTCTAGTGAGATGTTCCCTTTCTCTACATGTTCTCTAAGAAAATGGTATCTAATTTATATATGCTTAGTCCTACTATGTGAGACAAGATTATTTGCAATAGAAATAGCACTTGTAGAATCACAAAGCAAAGGTGTTCTACTTACCTGAATACCATAGTCTTCTAGTTGGTGCTGAATCCACAACAGTTGTGCACTGCAGCTTCCTGCAGCAACATATTCTGACTCAGCTGTGGAGATTGCCACACTGGTCTGTTTCTTATTGCTCCAAGACACTAGTCTTCCACCTAGAAATTGACAGGTGCCTGTAGTACTTTTTCTATCTTCTTTGCAACCTACAAAATCTGCATCTAAATAGCATGTCAGTAGAAAATCTCCATTCCTAGGGTACCAAAGGCCTAGATTAGGTGTGCCCTTAAGATATCTCAAAATCCTTTTGACTGCAGTCAGATGAGATTCTTTAGGGCAGGATTGGTACCTAGCACAGACACATGTAGCATACATGATATCTGGTCTACTAGCAGTCAGATATAGAAGGGAGCCAACTATTCCTCTATACAAAGTTTCATCTACAGGTTTCCCTACATCATCTTTGCTAAGAGATACACTTGTCCCCATAGGAGTTCTCATGGTAGTGGATGATTCCATACCATACTTCTTTATTAACTCCAGGGTGAACTTAGAATGGGATATGGACAAGCCATCTTCAGTCTGTCTTACTTGGGGACCCAAGAAAAACTTAAGTTCTCTCATACTGCTCATTTCAAATTTTCCTTGCATTATTTTTGCAAACTTTCTACAAAGATTACTTTCAGTAGACCCAAATATTATGTCATCAACATATATTTGAACTAGAATAATCTTTCCTTTAGATTCCCTAAGGAATAGAGTCTTGTCTATTTCCCCCCTTGAGAATTTGTTCTCAATGAGGAAAGTAGACAGGGTTTCATACCAGGCCCTTGGGGCTTGTTTCAACCCATACAAAGCTTTCCTAAGTCTAAAAACATAATCAGGTTTGAGAG
Organism: Platanthera guangdongensis; assembly: GCA_039583875.1. Lineage (NCBI taxonomy): Eukaryota > Viridiplantae > Streptophyta > Magnoliopsida > Asparagales > Orchidaceae > Platanthera > Platanthera guangdongensis. Next base: position 124,920,972 of record CM077152.1, on the reverse strand, counting down.
GATCAATAAAACCTGAGGGCTGCTCTACATAGACGTCTTCCTTTAGATTTCCATTTAGGAATGCTGATTTTACATCCATTTGGAAAACCTTAAAGTCTTGATATGTTGCATAAGCAAGGAACATCCTAATTGCTTCCAGTCTTGCTACTGGGGCAAAGGTTTGATCAAAATCAATACCCTCTTCCTGCATGTATCCTTTTGCAACAAGTCTTGCTTTGTTCTTCACAATAATCCCATTCTCATCCAGTTTGTTCCTAAAGATCCACTTTGTTCCAATGATGTTGTGGTCTTTTGGTTTAGGAACTAACTTCCAGACCTTGCACCTTCTGAACTGATTCAGCTCCTCTTGCATGAAATCAATCCAATGTGGGTCTAGAACAACTTTTTCAAATTTCTTTGGTTCCACTTGAGATAGGAAGTTGGAGCAAAGACCTGTGCTCAGATTCCTGCTTCTTGTTTGCACTCCTTGTCTTGGATCACCAATTATCTGATTTGAGGGATGATCCTTTAAGTTTCTAATAGCTGGAGGTAGTCTATATTCAGGTTGAACACCTCCAGTCTCTTCATTATGCTGCACCTCTTGGTTTTCTTCAGTATCTGGAGAGTCCTGTACTCCCCCTGGACAACAGCCACCATTTTCCACTTCCTGATTTGCAGTTGAATCTTCTGTAATGGTAAGCTTGTCCATTCTCTCATTTATACCTGTAGAACTGCAAGCACTGCTTGGCAACTCACTGTTAATCAGTCTTGTATTCATCAAAGACTACATGTACAGACTCTTCTACAACTTGAGTAATCAAGTTGTAGACCCTATAAGACTTACTATTGTTGATATACCCAACAAATATCCCATCTTGGGATTTGGCAGCAAACTTAGTTAGATAATACTTGCCATTGTTAAGGACATAACACTTGCAACCAAAGATCCTAAAATAGGGTAAGTTTGGTTTTCTGCCCTTCATAATCTCATAGTGAGTCTTTTTGTAGCTTTTGGTGATAGAATCCCTATTGATCACATGACATGCAGTGTTTACTGCCTCAACCCAGAAATATTCTGGGAGAGAAGTGTCACTCAATAGAGTTCTACCAGCCTCAATCAGTGTTTTATTCTTCCTTTCAGCAATACCATTTTGCTGTGGTGTTCTAGGTGAGGAAAATTCTTGAAAAATCCCAAATTCTTCACACAGTCTTGTCGTACTTTCAGACTGAAATTCAGTGCTATGGTCACTTCTAATTTTGACCACTATACTGTCCAACTCATTCTGAATTTGTTTAATAAAACTATATAAGACATTTGGGGTTTCAGATTTTTGTCTTAGAAAGAACACCCAGGAATATCTAGAATAGTCATCTACCACCACAAAAGTGTAGACCTTCCTACCTAGACTATGAACTGGCATAGGACCAAATAGATCCATATGCAAGAGGTAAAGACACCTCACTGAATCCTTGGTTTCAAGGCTATGAAAGGAGGATCTAGTCTGCTTGCCGTTTTGGCATGCTTAGCATATCCCATCCTTTATACACTAACTTGAGGACCATTCCTCACTAACTCTTTGCTAAAGAGTTGGCCAATAGTCTTGTAGTTAAGATGGGCCAGTCTCTTGTGCCATTTACCACAATGAGAGGCTCTCTCATCAGCTACAAGACAAATAGGAGAAACATTGTTCTCACACTCAAAGTTAAGACAGTATACATTTGTTTTTCTATATCCTGTCAATATGACATTTTGATCACTTGAACTTTTGATATGAAATCCATTCTTAATAAATGAAATGTCATATCCTAAATCAATCAACTGACTTATGCTTATAAGGTTATGTTTCAAACCCTTCACATAGGCCACTTGAGAGATAGTAATCTGGTTATTAGAAATGTTACCAAATCCTTTGATGATTCCTTTTTCTGAACCACCAAAGGTTACTTTAGGGCCATCCATGATAGTTGTGTAGTCCTTCAGCAACCCCCTTGTTCCAGTCATGTGCCTGGAACATCCACTGTCCAAGTACTATATAGGGGCATGGCCACTTGGACTCACTTGTAATAAAGACTACTTAACCTTAGAACCCCAATAAGTTTTGGGTCCTTGGTTCATGTTAGTCTGAAATTTGACAAATCTGCCTGCAGCTCTTCTAACAGGCAGATTGCTATTCTCCTTGACACTGGAATTGTGCCAACAATCTAAGGCAAAGTGGCCTACCTTGCCACAGCACCAGCACTCAAACTTGTTATACCTTTGTTTAGGTATAACCTTTGCTGAATTGTTTACAGCAGGTCTCTTATTTTGTGCTAGAGATTTGCCTTTCTTATTGGACTTAGCAGCCCATGATGTTCTCTTAAACCCTAATCCAGCCTTACCCTTTTGTGACACAAAGTCATTTATTAAGGGTAATACAGATTTTGGCTTAGAAAAACTAGCCACAATCTCTTTCTCTTTCTGATGTCTAACCTCCAGATTTCTAATCTGATCATTCTTGAATGTGATTGTGCCCATTTGAATAACAGTTATGTTTTTCAATCTGGCAATCTCATTCAGTTTTTGATCCAGCAACTTCTCTGAATCTAATGCAGCCATCTTAAGATCTATAATTTCCTTAGCGAGATTTTTGGCCAGGTTTTTGCTTTTCTTTAGTGCCTGCAACAAGTCTCCATATTCATCTATCAGCTGATGAATATCACCTTCAGACTCAGACCCATCCACATCACTTGATGCAGATGTTGCTGACTCTGACTCAGTACTACAATCTGAATTTCTAGTAATACATTGTACCTTACTAGGACCAGGCTGATCCTGGAACTTGTCTTCTTCTGACACAGCCATCAATCCCTTGCACTGATGGTCTTCTTGTTCATATATAGAGTTCAACACCTGGAGAAACTCTTCTTCTTCATCTGCTGCATATAGACCAATGTAGGCCACAGCTTTAGATTCTGACTCTGAAGATGATTGGTTTGTCAAGGTGTTCTCCTTCTTAGCAACAAATGATCTCTCCTTCTTGCTCTGGTGTTGACTCTTCTTTTTATCAGCAGTCTCTTTTATTTTTTCTGGACACTCAGCCATAACATGTCCAAGCCTATTACAGTAGCAGCAAACTAACTTTGATGTTGTAGATTTGCTTGGCTTAGACCTGCTCCTGTCCTTCCTGGATGACTTCCTCTTTTGATAATACTCATCCTTAGGCTGAGATGTGGAAGGCTTAGACTTCCACTGCTTCTTCATGAGGAATCTCTGAAACTGTCTTGTAAATGCTGCAAAATCTTCATCTGAGTCACTACTGTCTGAATTCAGGTTATCTGAATTATCTGAAGCAGTTTCAAGCAACTATCTTAGGAGGTGATGGAGACATCCTCCTATTTTTCTTAGTGACTTCAACCTTGGAGGCCACAGACTTTTCTCTATGCTCCACTTTTGCACTTTTGTCTTCCTCTTTCCTAGCCATCAGTTGCATCTCATATGACATCAACTTTCCAAATAAGGTTGGAGGGGAGATATCTGCAAGTTTGTCAACTTCCCTAATGGCACAAATCTTAGTGTCTCAATCCTTTGTCAAGGATCTTAGGAATTTATCATTTCAGTTCATAGGTACTGAAGATTCTTCCATAGGACATCAGCTCATTAACTATTCTATAGAACTTTTTATAACATTCAGTTATACTGTCAGAATTTCCTTGTCTGAAACTCTCATATTCTTAGTTCAGCATAGATTTTCTATCTTGTCTTACTTCTTCAGAACCCTCCATGTAGACTATTAAAGTATCCCACATTTCCTTGGAGGTCTTGCAGTGAATCAAATTTTGAAAAGTTGCATCATCTATGACACTAACTATGATATTCTGGGCTCTCTTATCCATAGTTGCTAGGATGATCTCATCCTTAGTCATCTCTGAGAAATCCTTGGGAATTCTTTGGTTTGCATCCAGAACAGAAATCTTCATATGAATATAAGTACCTTCCTTGACTGTAATATAGATCCTTGGATCAGAAGCCTCCATAAACAGCCTGACCCTTTCTTTCCATATTCCAAATATCTCCTTTCTGCATATGGGTAATTTCATAGAACCTAGTTCCTTATGATTCTCACCAGGACCCATTTTCTTGATCTTGAATCTGCCTTATGGATCTACTCAGACTGTTAAGTCTTTCTTTGAGTAACATCGCTTTGATACCACTTGAAAGAATTAGTGCCTAACCACCTAGAGGGGGGGTGAATAAATGTACTTTTTCTTTTGCTTTTAAAGCAGAAAATCTGTTCTGTTATTTAACCAGAAATTGCAAATTCTACAACTACACAGCACAGCAATCACAGAAACATTCAATCACAGAGTGCACACAGATTTTATAGTGGTTCCCCAAGGTTTGGGTACATCCACTTTCCCCCTTCGCTTATCTAGCAGTGTGCTAGATTCGGCCTAACTTGTGCACTTCACCTCAGATCCTCAGATCTTACAGCTCAGAACCCAAAACAGGTTCCTATAACTCAGAGTGTATCCACACTCCTACAACTCAGGCCAACTGCCCTACCTCAGCCTTCAACAAGGCCTACACTCAGAGATCACAATCTCCTACACCTCAGGCTCACAGCCCTACCTCAGCCTTCAACAAGGCCTACCACTCAGAGAAAATATTCTCGTACACTCACCCTTTATAAAATAGGCTTACAGCTCAGATCTAGAATAGATCCTACAGAAAATTGATTAAACAAAATATATTGCCACCACACTGAAAGAGAGAGAATGGATGGATGGCTTCTTGATCAGTTCTTGGAAGAATCTGATGGTAGAGAACAACCTCTCTTAGCTTTCTTCAAAGCTTCTTGAATCTGAACTCAGTAGGGTTGAATCTCCTGTGAAGTTGATCTTCAATCAGCTTCTGACTTGAGATCCAGATCTCAATCTGAATCTTTCTTGGCAGCCTGGTTCAGCAACTGCACTTCAGTAGATGAAGCTCTCTCTCTCCAACTTCTTCTTAGATCTTTGATGAAAATCTTCTGTATTATTACTTCTTTCTTAGTTGTTGTTAGTTCTTCTGTTAGTTACTTTTCTGTTGAAGGAGAAAGCCTTTATATAGTCTTCCTCCATGTTAACCGGCTGATCCAGTTTCTAACAAACTTTTGACAGCTTTGATAGTTGCAGTAGACCGGTTAGAAATGGCAGCTATCAAGTCATCCAGTCACTTCTTGAAATACTGTCTCTGTCTGAAAGTGTCGAGACTGAACTTCTTCATGTGTCGACACAAGTAGACTAAGTGTCGACACAAGTGGACTAAGTGTCGACACAATCCTTGGTGGTGTCGACACATCTCCTTTGTTGTTGTTAATACTTCTCGACACAGCCTTCTGTTGAATGTGTCGACACAAGCCTTTGTAGTGTCGACACAGTCACTTCTTTTCTTCATACAAATTTACTTTGTTGAAATTCTGCCATGTGTCGACACAAGTCCTGTGTGTCGACACATTTGATGTTGACAAGATCTTTTGTGTGTCGACGCTGCCTCTGTGTGTCGACACAAATACTTCGTCTCTTTTACTTTGTTGAACCTCTGCTGTGTGTCGACACAAGTCCTGTGTGTCGACACAGTTGATGTCGACAAAAGTCTTCTGTGTGTCGACACTGCCTATGGGTGTCGACACAATTGATGTCGACAATGCTTCACTGTGTGTCGACACAGCCTCTCGGTGTCGACACAGTTGATTCTGGTGTCGACACAGCCTTTCCAAGTGTTGACAAAATTAACTCCAAGTGTCGACACAACTTTTCTCTAGTGTCGACACAGGCCTTCATAAGTGTCGACACAGCTTCTCCTGGTGTCGACACATGGACTTCGAAATTTTTCTGCATTTCCTGCAATTACTTAACTTGTACATATAAACTCAAAACAACATCAAATACAGCTTGATGCATATCATTGAGTAGGGTGAGGCTTCTTCAAATCTGGTACACATTTTCCAATATACCCAACAGACTTCTTTTCAGAAGAATGGTCACTTAAGGGTTGAAGCATACTCAAATTCAAGCTATGCTGATGACAAAGGTGACCGCAAGTCAACATCAGGTTTTTGCACATTTGTTGGAGGAAATCTTGTGAGTTGGAAGAGCAAGAAAAAGTCTATGGTCTCCAGGTCTAGTGTAGAAGTAGAATATCGCAGTATGACATCGACCACATGTGAGTTGAAATGGTTACGAGCTCTCATGATTGACTTAGGAGAGGTCTACAACTATCCTCTTCCTTTGTTCTGTGACAATAAGGCCGCGATATACATTTCCAAAACTCCTGTCTTCCATGAGAGGACAAAACATATAGAAGTCATCTGTCACTTTATTTGGGAAGAGATCTTTAAGAAACAGATTTGTACTCCGCTCGTCACTTCTGACAATGAGTTGGCAGACGTCTTCACCAAGCCAGTATCCACTTCCTTCTTCCACATTTGCGACAAGCTGGGAATGATTGATATCTATGCTCCAGCTTGAGGGGGAGTGTTTCAGTATGGAGGCCGGGCAGTCTGTTCTGTTCGGAGGCCGGGCGGTATCGCGGTTTATCCTAGCTAGCTTGTTTGCCGGGCTGTTTTTGTTTGGTATCCCAGCGGTCTGGCCATTTGTCTCAGATGACTTGGAGAACGGGCGTTCTAGCATTCTCTTGTGGCGGCTTGTGCTCTGTGGAGCTTGTTCTCTCCTACTGTCGGTTGTCGGGCAGTTAGTCGGCTTGTCTAACCGCACGACTTGTCCGATTTGTCTTTTTGTAAAGCTGCATATACTTGTAAATTTTTAGTCCCACATTGCTTATTTGTAATCTCTCTCATCTCATGCATTCTATAAAAGGTAGGCTATACCTTTGTAATAGATACCTTTTTTGGATAATAAAGTTTTTGTTACTCCAAATTTTCGGTCTACATTTTTCTGTTCGCGCAAACTGCAACGTTGCCCTACTAGCTTTCAGGAAGGGGACCCCTAAGATTGGTTTTGAAGCATTCTCCATTGGTCCCAGCACCTGGAAGTCAGTGGCCACATCAGCCCCGTTCAATATCACTTCCACTTCCTTTTTCTCACCGTCGGTCTTCACTACCGACCTGTCGACTAGCATGAGTCATTTCCGGACATTCGACTCGATGTTTAAATTAAAATTTTCGACATCTTGCAAAGCAAGAATGTTGCATGAAGTCCTGAATCACATAGGGCCACTGTTTCTACCTCATTTATTTCACACTTCACGGCCACTTCATTTTTAATACACTCATCTGTCTCCCCCAACACACTTCCCTTGCTCACGAGGATTTTTTCCGTATCGCTCGGGAGGGCGCCGCAAGTACGCTCAGAGAACACATGGGCTAGTTTCCCCAGCTGCGTCTCCATGTTTCTTATGGATGCGGTCTAAATGGACATGTTGGATTTAGCCATCTCCACGAATTTCTCCATCATCTCTTCTAACGCAATCTTTTGCGTCCCCTACGCGTTCTGATTATAAGCCGATTACGGCGGTCGCAGCTGGATATTAGAAGCTTGAGCATCAAACTGATGCTGGCCTCCCTGCTATCTTTTATTGGGAGCATATTGGTTCCAGGAGAAATTCAGATGATTTCTCGCATTCGAGTTATAAGCATTATTATAAGGAGCTGCGTGGTTCTGATTATTTTTAAAGTTCACACTCTCATCAGCAGATATACCTGAGGGATCATTAAAAGCTTCTCTAGCTAGGCATTCATATGTATGATGGTCGGGTTTTCCATAACCCTGGCACGAAATAGCGATCACCTGAGCTGGAGGTCGGGTCGATCTGGTCAGCTACATCATTCCATCCATAGTAGGATGGCTCGCCTCAGCTTGTGGCGGCACAACATTTACCTCGAACAAATTTCTCGCACCCATAGGTTCATTTCTTCCAGCAGTCCAATACATGCTATGTGAAGCGGTGTCACAAAGGAGCCACAAAGCCTCGTCAGGAGTCAGGTTCATGATAATGCCTCCAGCCGTAACGTCGATCATGGCCCTGTAATTAGGCTCAATAACAAAATAAAATATTTCAACCAAATTCCACAGCTCACAGCCATGATGAGGGCATCGATGTTGTAGATCAACAAATCTCTCCAAGGCCTCGGATAATGTTTGCTGGTCCAGCTTCCGGAAGATGGCTATCTCCCTTCAAGCATTCACTATTTTGTCCACCGAGTGGAATTTGGCTAAGAACTCCGAGGAAAGAGCCTCCCACATAGTCGCAGTCCCGAGAGCAATAGTGTGGAGCCAGGTTTTCGCCTTATCCCTTAGCAAGAATGAGAACAGTCATAGCTTCACCACGTCATGTGTAATGCCGGTGTAACGGAAGGTGCCACAGATCTCCGAGAATTCCTCCAGATGGAGCTGCGGATCCTCACATGGCAGGCCCGAAAACTGCGTGTTATTGCAGATCATGTTTATGATGGAGGGCTTTATCTTGAAGTGGTGGTTCACGATGGCCGGGCCGAAACCAGGGTAAACACTTCCAATGGTAGGGGTCGTGAAGTTGCGCATTGTCCTAATGCGGGGTTAGACCTCCTCCTGGTCCTCACCGACCCATTCACCGACGCCATTTACATCTTGACCTAAATATTCCATTCTTTCTCTTCCTTCAACAGCAGCAGCACGCCGGCGGGCTCGCCTCACTCGTGCGGTTTCAAGATCAACTCCAAGAACTTCACATATATCCCTGGGGTTTGGATCTGTCATACAACACACAAGAACCGATCAAAATGCCAAAAACACTTGCAACAACTTTTCCAATATAAAAATACACACAACTGTTGCACTCCCCGGCAACAGCGCGAAAAACTTTATGCAATCTCAGCAAGTGCACCGATCGTCATCAAGTAATAAACTGGGGGAGTTATCCTCCGAGTATCGAATCACTCGAAGTGTGCACATTGGGAGTGTGGTCTTCCTCGTTGGAAAGTGATTGCAAACGCAACAAAGGTTTGGGGGTTGAGTTTGTGTTTTAATAGAACTAAAATTAATTATGCGGGGTCGCCTTCACCGCTTCGCAATGGTGGAATACTCCAATGAGTATTAGGGCGTTTAGTTGTAACCGTTGAGGGTCTAATACACCTCTTCGCCAAGCTAGCCCCTAACGCAAGATAGTGCGGCGTATCACCAAGCAACAACACAAAGCGAGCAGAGGAAGTAAATCCAAACTATGGAATACAACAACATTTACAATAGTAAACCATCATGAACATTGTTAAGAGTTCCTAACAAGTTTAGCTAACATCCAAAGAATAGAAAGAACATCCAAATGTGAGTAAAAAGGAGATTTACAACCCAACGCGTGAAGTCTAGACACGATTCTCGGCCGGATTCATAGGTTATCGGTCTTCGTCCGGGCTCGGTTGGTGGTTGATGTCCGAGGAAGCTTGAAGTGCTGTCACCAACTTCAAAAGTCATTTCCCCGTCTTCTTCACGATCCATGAAGGCTGGTAGTCATCGGAAAACACTCCAAGTACAGCGAGAAGGAGCTCCAAATTCTCCTTTTGAGATGGATATGAAGAAAACAGCGGACGATCTTCGCTTGCGATGAAGTTTAGAGGAAGAACAGTGGCCGGATGAGCTCTCCAAGGAGGAGAGAGGAAAAAGCGGTCGGAGGAAGATTTTCTCGCTCAGAGGAGCAGAAATGGTGGAATTCACTTGCTCCAGTCAACTCCTGAGCTTAAATACGAGCAGGTAAGAAAAATGGGCACGCACGGTTTGGCGCACGACCGTGTGTTAACCGTGTGATATTAACTTCCAGGACATGTTTGCGGAAGAAGATGAGTTGACCTGTGCGTTTTACTTGCGCGCGGGCACTTCTATCCGTGCGTGAAGCAAAATGCACGAGTAACAACATAGCGCTGAAATTCTTGGCAAGCAGGTGGAACCGTGCGTTTTACTCACGCACGGGCACTTCTGCCCATGCATGAACAACTCACACGATTAACCACAGAGCGCTATAAAACTGGACAGCAACAGGAAAATTGTGTGTCTCCTTTACGCACGGTTTAGATGAAACTGTGCATGAAGAAATCACACGGGTTGGTCAGTCCTCCAGATAAACCTGCAGAAAACACATGATTTGGTAGAAAGCGTGGGCTAAGGAATCACACGACCGTGCGTTTTCCACAAGTCAGAATTCCTGCATTTGTGGAAAACTGACCACCTGCACAACAAAACCAAAGCTGGAGCAACAACTCCCAACACCAATATACAATAGAAAATAACCAAATCCTCATGGGGAGTTCCCCAGTACTTACCCCCTATATTCCGGTGCAATTCACAAACTAAGATGGGCCGAAACAGTGCACAATGTCTAAGTGAAGCCCTAATCAAATATATGACATTTCCTACTAAAATAGTAGTGCATATGCAAGATAATAAGCCAGATGAGTTCTAAAAATCTTATATAAATCAGACTCATGAGACAACCCTACTCTCAGATCCACACTTGGATCCTACCTCAGTGCCCCAACAGGGCACCTACCTTAGTGACTAATTAGTCACCTACAACACAGGCCAAAAGGCCCTACAGCTCAGATTCAGACAACCTCAATCCTATAGGAATTTAAACAAGAAGTTAAAGTAAATTTAAAACTCTAACTCAGAGATAAATCTCTGAGTCCTCCTTGCTGGATTGAGCAGATATCAGTCCAGCCCTCTTGTTGTAGAAGGAATTATTCTTCTTCTACAGCTAACTGCATCTTTGCTGTATTGAAGAACATCTACCTGCTGTTGAAGGCTGACAGCCCTTCACACAGCAATCTCCTTGCTGATTAGATGAATCAGCTGCCTTGTTCTGCAAATAACAAACTTGCTGAACTGAGAAAAGCTTCAGCTATCTTTCTCTGCCTTTCTAGCTTCCACAACTGGACTTGGCTTTCAAGCTCGTCGGAGAAGATGAAGTTCAGTCGCCTCTATTTTTTCGTATTTACTTTCGTGTGTTCTTCATTACCCTAATTGGTAAGTAATATTTACACGTATTTTTACTATAATATTTAGTTTTAATTAATCATATTTTATTTATTCTGGTTAATAAATTATATCATTTTGATTATGTTAAATAATTTAAGTCTTATTTATTGCCGTATGATTTATAACTATTTTTAGTATTTAATTTAGTTTAATAATTAATATAAAATTAATAATAATTTATATATTTTCATTTATAAATCATTTATTTTATATTGTAGTTTAATAATTTAATATATATTTACTTTTGTAGGTTTATTGACGTGGTCGCGCTCCCGACGTTTGCAAAAGAAATATTTACCGAAGTCGTCACGTTGGCCGAGCAATTCATGTAGTCTATATGAAACCAAGTCAAAGTCTCGCTGCACTCGTTCAAGCCGATCAAGCGTTTCATGTCGCAACCACCCATTTAGCTCTTCTTCATGCAAGCTCATGATAAATATATTATTATGCATTAATGCCGCCACGCCATCATCGCCAACTCTCAAAATGACCGGTGCCAAGCAAGTCTTTGACATTCAACTATTTTCATCATTCTCATGCACAACTCCATCTCCGTCACCTTTTCATGTCAAAGCCCCCATCTAATCACACAACCTACATCACCACCCCTTTCTCTCTCTAAAAACTGCCACAGTTAAATACATGCACTTTATTATTATTATTATTATTACTATAACCGTTTACTTTCCATCTTCATTTCTCCAAGAAACAGCTATCTCCTCTTTATTCCATGAAACCACCACCTTTATATTCTTCTTCATTATCTCCTCCCTCCATTTACCTCCTCTTAAATATTTGATAAATATTTGATGTTTCAACTCCATCTTAATTTTAGTAATTATGTCCACCATTCATCTCCTATTTATAAACTATGAAACTCCCCCATTTAATTTGGTTGTTTTTTCATATATTTTATTAATATTTAATTATTATTACCACTTTATTTTCCTCCTCTTACCCTTGGCCTTCCAACCTTTCATGTGTCTTTCATCCTTTCTTTTTTTCCTATAAATAATAGCCAAGGGGGAATGTTGAGGGGAGTCCACCATTGAGGTTGAAAATCAGGTTGGGTGGCTTATTTTCGGGACATGTTTGGAGTTAATTTTATTTTATTTGCAATATAGTTTAGATTTTTCTTTTCATGCAATTGTACTCTTTTATTTCATAGTGATAGAATGCATTTTTCAATTTTGAGTAGCTAAATTTCCATAAGTACTTGATCATGATAAAGCTTGGAATAAAATAAACTCTTCTTTTCGTTTTCAAATGTCTTGTTCTTAATTTTGCTCGCTTACGATTTATCTTTGATTTATATTTCGTCGAATTCATATTTCGCGGATATGTTTTTCGATCCAAGATCCGTATCCTAAATGACCGAGAGGTTGCGGATACGAGTAGATCACTCAAAGATAAAAGGAGTTGCATGCACTTCTCAAGAGAGGACGACATAAATCCTCCGAATTGGAGTCAAATCCAATAGAGTGGTTCACCGCCTAAAGCAAGCTTAGGGGTTTCGACTGGCCGAGAGGTCTTAATCGATCAACCTAAGGTTAGTCAAAATCATGAGCTCGAGAGAGACGCTTTTGTACTTTGGAACTTCCACGGTCGAGTGAGCAATTTAAGAGTCTTCCGTACTTTATGTTTATGAAGGTTCATTTTAATCCAATAGGATTCTAGATCAAGTGCTATCTTTTCGTTTGTTTTCTAGCTTTATTTTTAATTTACCTTCAATTTATATTCCGATAAAATAATATCAATTTGCGTGAGTAGAAGTACTCAACAGGCCCCGAGTCTAGTACGACATTTTCTATACTATATTTCGATAGGTACGCTTGCCTATTTGAGATTATAGTTTGGATACATTTTAAAACTATAAAATTCTTCATCAAGTTTTTGGCGTCGTTGCCGGGGACATTTTGTTGATATTTTGAAAGCGCGAATTTTATTACTTTTATCACTCTCTTTCTCTTTCTCCAATTCTTTTTTATTTTCTTTTTCAAATTCATTTCTATTAGATAACAGTTGTTTTATTTTCCTTTTATAAGAAAATGTTATCGCAATTGGCCGCCAAAATTGTAGAACTTCAAAATCAACTAGATATTTTGAAACTCGCATGACAACGCCAAATTTCTTGTTCTTATTGTGGTGCTCCTCATCATCGTGATAATTGTTATTATGATTATTATAAACAATTTTGTTATGAAAATAATTTTGAAATTAACAATTATCCCCACTTTGATACTGATTCTGCTTCAAATTTTCATGAAACTAATTTTTTCAATTCACATATTTTTCATGAAAATAATTTTTTAAAGACGAATAATTATTTTGATTTAAATAATTTTTCCTCTAACTCTGTTTTTGGTTTTTCTTGTTCGCAAGATCCACCGGAAAATTTTTTGAGTTATGAGAACAATTGTTTAGATCCTAATTTTTGTTCTTCTTTTAGCACACCACAACCGTCTTCTTCTAATTTTGGGAATTTTACGCAATTCATAGTTGATCCTCCCCAAAATTTAGAAAACATTATTCCTTGTTCTAATGATTCTTCACCCTCTTCAAATTGTTCACCTAATGCGGATCATGAATTTTCATGTGCCCCCTTGGTGACTTATTTGGAAGAGGAGGAAGAATTATTATATTTTACGGTCATGGACACATCGGGTGAAATAGAAGAAAAACATGTTTCTTCTCCTATTTCTCCCGATTTTCCTTCTCCTCATGAATTCTCTAACTCCGCTAATGAATTTTTAGAAGTGACATTCATGAAACTATAGTGCCGAGTAATTTTCTTTTCGATAACAACTCTATTTTAGAAAATAAATAACCAATACCTAATCATATAACTTTATAAGTGCCTCCTACTTGCGAAGATTTTTCTGACGCGCTTCTCCTAGATTTGTCTTTCACTAATGATTTTCATGTAGTAAATGAGGCGTTGCAATACAATGTTATCCCCGACCCATTTGTCTCTCATCTAGAAAGATTCCAATCACCTCAGGTATGGATAGGTGATTTTAATCTAAATTTTCAAGTCAACTGCAAGACAGACAATCAAGAAGCAAGCAGAGGAGTAGCTGGGCGTGCGACTTTGGCATCTTCGCCAAAGCGAGAATTAAGGGATTTACCCGTTCATTTCAATTTTTATTTTCCTTTCTCCTAACCCAAACCGTCTAGCTTAAAGGCGGAAAAAAGAAAAGCGCTCTTGGGAGACACCCCTTGCTTATCTTTTAATTTCTATGCATTTTTCTTTTTCTAAATTTTCACAAACTGTTTTTCTTTCCCCCTCCTACATGACTTATCAACATTGGGGACAATGTTTATTTTTAAGTATGAGGGTGGATTCTTATTTATTGTTTTTATGTAAAAATCCAAAACAAAAAAATGAAAAATCTGTAAAAAAATTTTAAAAATTTTTCTCTTTTTATTATCAAAAATACAAAAAAAATATAGAAAAAAAATAAAAAAATAATAATAAACCCCTACTTAATTTATATGCTTTTTAGAAATTTTCTTTGAGTTGGTTTATAAGAATTTTTATAATTTTTGATTTTCTAAACTTTTATTTCATCAAAGTTAGTTAAAATTAATTTTTAGGTGATTTTATTTTAAGGAATAAATTTATGAAGTAAATTTCTTTAGAGAAATCTATTTAGCCTTTTTTCTCTTTTATTGTAATTAGTTTCAATTTTGTAGTACTTAGATTAACAATTTTTAGATTTTAATTATCTTCACTCTATGTTTTAAGATTCTTAGGAAAGCTTAATTCACTATAGTTGCTCTCTTAGTTTTTTAATTTAATCTAAATTTTGCCAAATCCTTCCCTTGTTTTTAACTTTCTTGTTAGATCATATGTCATGGGGATAAGAGGATAAAATTCATTATCCCCTGGTATACATATGCAATTTTTTATTTTTGGTTAGATCATATGTCATGGGAATCAAGTATTCCTTGGTACACATATGCAACCAAAAAAAGAGTAAGAGGATAAAATTCATTACTTATAAGCAATTTTGTTTGAAGAGAAAAAAACATCAAAAAGAAAAAAATATGTGGGGTGAGAGGATAAAATTCATAACCCCCAATCTCAGATCTCTTCAATTTTCTTTTTCCTTTTTCCAACTGAATAGCCAATATTAATGCTTTAGATTTAAATTAAATTTGTAAGAGAGCATAAGTAGTGGTTGATTTTTCCTTGAAGTCTCTTTTTAGTGAAAAAAGTGCTAATAATTTTTAATCTAACTTTGTTTGCTAAATACTTAATTTTGAGTTCTAATTAATTTATTAGAGAAAACTTTGCTAAATATTTAGCTCTTCACATTTTACTTTCATATTTTAGGACTTTAAATTTTGAATCCCTAAAATTTTATTTTTATCTTTCTCTTGATTTAATAAATTTTTAATTTGATTTAAAAATTATATTAATATCTTATAAGTACTCTCATAGTTTTGCTCTAGAATAGCAAAAGCTTAAGTATGGGTGTATTTGTTAAGTAATATTTACGCGTATTTTTACTATAATATTTAGTTTAATGTTTAGTTTTAATTAATCATATTTTATTTATTCTGGTTAATAAATTATATCTTTTTGATTCTGTAAAATAATTTAAGTTTTATTTATTTTTGTAGGATTTATAACTATTTTCAGTATTTAATTTAGTTTAATAATTAATATAAAATTAATGATAATTTATGTATTTTCATTTATAAATCATTTATTTTATATTTTAGCTTAATAATTTAATATATATTTATTTTTGTAGGTTTATTGACGTGGTCGCGCTCCCGACGTTTGCAAAAGAAATATTTACCGAAGTCATCACGTTGGCCGAGCAATTCATGCAGTCTACATGAAACCAAGTCAAAGTCTCGCTGCACTCGTTCAAGACGACCAAGCATTTCATGTCGCAACCACCCATTCAGCTCTTCTTCATGCAAGCTCATGATAAATATATTATTATGCATTGATGCCGCCACGCCATCATCGCCAACTCTCAAAATGACCGGTGCCAAGCAAGTCTTTGACATTCAACTATTTTCATCATTCTCATGCACAACTCCATCGCCGTCACCTTTTCATGTCAAAGCCCCCATCTAATCATACAGCCTACATCACCACCCCTTTCTCTCTCTAAAAACCGCCACAGTTAAATACATGCACTTTATTATTATTATTATTATTACTATAACCATTTACTTCCCATCTTCATTTCTCCAAGAAACCGCTAGCTCCTCTTTATTCCATGAAACCACCACCTTTATATTCTTCTTCATTATCTCCTCCCTCCATTTACCTCCTCTTAAATATTTGATAAATATTTGATGTTTCAACTCCATCTTAATTTTAGTAATTATGTCCACCATTCATCTCCTCTTTATAAACTATGAAACTCCCCCATTTAATTTGGTTATTTTTTCATATATTTCATTAATATTTAATTATTATTACCACTTTATTTTCCTCCTCTTACCCTTGGCCTTCCAACCTTTCATGTGTCTTTCATCCTTTCTTTTTTTCCTATAAATAATGGCCAAGGGGGAATGATGAGGGGAGTCCACCATTGGGGTTGAAAATCGGGTTGGGTGGCTTATTTTCGGGATATCTTTGGAGTTAGTTTTATTTTATGCAATTTTATTTTATTTGCAATATAGTTTAGATTTTTCTTTTCATGCAATTGTACTCTTTTATTTCATAGTGATAGAATGTATTTTTCAATTATGAGTAGCTAAATTTCCATAAGTACTTGATCATGATGAAGCTTGGAATAAAATAAACTCTTCTTTTCTTTTTCAAATGTCTTGTTCTTAATTTTGCTCGCTTACGATTTATCTTTGATTTATATTTCGTCAAATTCATATTTTGCGGATATTTTTTCCGATCCAAAATTCATATCCTAAATGACCGAGAGGTTGCGGTTACGAGTAGATCACTCAAAGATAAAAGGAGTTGCATGCACTCCTCGAGAGAGGACGACATAAATCCTCCGGATTGGAGTCAAATCCAATAGAGTGGTTCACCGCCTAAAGCAAGCTTAGGGGTTTCGACTGGCCAAGAGGTCTTAATCGATCAACCTAAGGTTAGTCAAAAGCATGAGCTTGAGAGAGACACTTTTGTACTTAGGAACTTCCACGGTCGAGTGAGCAATTTAAGAGCCTTGCGTACTTTATGTTTATGAAGGTTCATTTTAATCCAATGGGATTCTAGATCAAGTGCTATCTTTTCGTTTGTTTTCTAGCTTTAATTTTAATTTACCTTCAATTTATATTCCGATAAAATAATATCAATTTGCGTGAGTAGAAGTACTCAACAGGCCCCGAGTCTAATACGACATTTCCTATACTATATTTCGATAGGTACGCTTGCCTATATGAGATTATAGTTTGGATACATTTTAAAACAATAAAATTCCTCATCACTAATCCCATTTTCTTTCTTCTTTTCATATCTGTTGATTTGAATCCATGATACAATTTGAGTGTGGGCCCAGCCAAGGATGGTGAGCACCACCTCCCTCAGAAAAGGACAAATAGTAGCTTTCGACGTTACCACAGCTTTCCCGCAACAGCATGAACTATTTTGACTTTATTGACTTCTGGTGATATCAACAGTGGTCATCCGGTGCTGCTGTAGCTTTCCCACAACGACATGAATTACTTTGACTGGTTGACTTCTGGTGACGTCAGCAGTGGTCATCGCCTTCTGGACTTAGAAAAATTCCAAAACTCATTAAACGTTGAGTGATGTTAAGTCACTCAACGCCAGCTGACTTGGCTCTTCAATAGAAGCGTTGAGTGAACCTACTTCACTGAATGCTTCTGGACTTAGAGAATTTTTGCTGGCTTTGTCTCAGTGGTTCCTTCTCAACTGTCTCAGGGGTTTTATTCTTCCCAGCCGAGACTATCTCCTGTCTCAGTGGTTTCTTCTCAACTGTCTCAGCGGTTTCTTCTTCACAGCTGAGACTATCTCCTGTCTCAACGATTTCTTCTCAACTGTCTCAACACTTTCTTCTTCACTGCTGAGACTAACTCCTGTCTCAGCGGTTTCTTCTCAACTATCTCAGGGCTTTCTTCTTTACTGCTGAGACTAGCACTTCTCTCAACGCTTTGCATTTATCTTCTCAGTTGTCTCAACGGTTATGTTGAGACATTCTTCTCAGCTGTCTCAGCCGTCTAAGTGGTCTCAATGCTTTTGCCTTAGTCAAAATTCTGAACTTAGTTCGACGATTGGTAAGCTTAGCTCGACGAACTCAGAATCCCAAACTCTGAATTTAGCTCGATGAATGATGAGTTCAGCTTGATGAATGGTGAGCTCTGCTCGACGAACTTTGAATCCCAAACTCTGAATTTAGCATGACGAATGGTGAGCTTAGCTCGATGAACTCTGAACTTCCAGCTTACTTTTTTTGTTCACATGTCCAATCAAGGACAACCTGCATGCATGAACTTAAGCACATATCAAATACATTATGTCACTTAACATGATTGGTGATGCCTCTTCAAATCTTGAGGAAAATTGTAGGACATAATTTCCAACAATCTCCCCCTATTTGAAGAAGGTAGAACACCTATCCATGCTAACATGCATCAACACAAAAAGTATCATGATATGCCTGATGAGACATTATCATGACAACTAGACATCCCAGTACATGATAACTCCCCCTAGATGAGATGGCTTAACACTATGATTGAATAACCAATAATACTAGTGAATTATCAATCATTAAAAGTTTAACAGTATGATTAATCAACACAAGCTTTTTTAATCATTAATAGGGTAAATATAATGATTAAGATATACCTAATCATTAACTAATTTAGAGAGTCTTAGCCAAACAATAATGGACGAAACTTGTGATTATAAGATATCTATGAAAGAACAACATATTCATTAATCACAGATATATAAATGAGAATTGCATGCATATTTATGACATCAATATAGTCAGGGCCAACTCATATTAATTTCATTGATATAGATTTGATATTGCTATATTGTTGATATTCATTACAAGTCATTGATTAAATATTTAAAGAACCCTTAGTCTTGCAGCCTCATATTAGCTCTTCTTTGATGAACTTGAATCAACATCCTTGGTAGCAGCAGTCTTCTTCAAGTTTTCAGCTTTGTTCTCCTACCGTTTGAAGTAAAGGAATGACTTTGGAATATACCTGGGAGGCATTTTCTTAGGGTTGCTCTTCCTTGCCAGATTTTCATTGAATACTCTTTCACTTAGGGAATTTCTTTCCAAATGCTTTATCCATTCCTCAGAAGGATATACACTATCAATATTCTTTAAGATTTGTCAATAGCTTACCCAAGTATTGATAATGATGGATTCAGAGGCATCACTTAGCTGTTCATGATCTGGATTATCTCTGTTCTCAGCTCTCCTCTTTGCCATGAACTCTTCAGGCATCTGAGTTCCTTCCCTTTTCCTTATGGCAACAAGTTGTGCATCCTGTGCAAATCTATCTTGTGCTAGGAAGTCTAGGTCCTCTGGCCTCTTTTTATCCAGGAGGGGCAGGTGCAGTGGCACCCTAGTGCCTTGAATTACATTGAAGGTTTGATCTTCAATGACTGTTGCTGTCTTAACATGGCTGCTCTCCCCTTTCTGCCTTCTTCAAGGATGGTCATTTACAGTAAGGTAGTGTTGGCTTCATTTCTGCTTGACATAGATTGGAATATTCTTTCATTGCCAGTAAGTAGCTCATCTTTTAGAAGTATTACCTGCTCTAGAGAGTGGATAACAACATTGGTGACATGCTGATTTACATGATCTACTGCACCCCTGACCACCTCATCAGTTGTACTCACATAATTCTTGACATATCCTATGTCAGCTTCAGAGAGTTTTTGGCTTGTTTCCAAAGATTTCATGAGTGTGGTCAGCTTTATGCTAGCTGTTCCAGCCATATCAAACCAGGTGGTGACCTATTTGTTTAAGCAAGAGGTTTCTTCTTTATTTTCCTTGACTTCAGTTAATAATTCATCCCTTAGATTGACAACTGATTGATCAACATACTCCTTGAGAGTTGTGGTTTGAACATCCAGGAGTGCTTTGATATGGTTTAGGAGTAACTCATTAGAGATTTGGGTAGTGGGTGGTTAGATTAATGGAGGAGGGACTTCTATCAGAGTAGAGACCTGTGTAGACTCCCCCTCAACTACAACACCTGTAGAAGGAGCCATTTCCTTAGCTAAAGATATATTAGCACTGATCATTAAGAGGGTATGAGTATTACCTATAGTGGGTGCAGACTCAACCAATTTGTTGACAACTTGGTCCAAGGTTGTCAAATACATCTGATTATGCTCCCCCTCAGACTGAGCATCCTTCTTTGGGATTGACCCATCAAGATAAGTATCTAATGACTCGGGAGGCACATCGTCATCTTCTATAGCAGGGATAACTTCGACTGCATCTACATCATCAGTATCAGTCATATCTGCCTCATCTTCTTCAACAACCTCTTCTTCATTAGCATTTTTTGAAACTTGTCCTGACCTAGAACTGGCATGGATTTTATCAACATGCACAACAGTATCCTGGAGTTGAATGTTTGTTGAGGAGAGACTCAGGGTTATGTCTGTCTGCAGACCAACATCAGCAAGGAGGGAAGTTTCTAGCTCAGGTTCAGAGCAGGAGGAATTGTCTACTTCAACAACTTGATGTCTCTTATCCCTTGAGGAGTACTTTGTTGTTGAAGGTTGGCTCTTGGGTAAGATCCAAGTGAATCTATCCAATGTCTTTATATCCATTCTTTTTAGGTAGTGAATCTTCACTCCATGTCCATGCTTGAATGTATCAGGGTAGATGTTCACTAGGTACAAAGAAAGAATTCTGCCCATGTTTGGAGTGGGTAGACAGTCTACTATTCTCTGGTAGATGAGAGAAGAACAAGGGGTCTTCCTATTGAAGATTATCCTAGTCATAACATCAAACATTGACCATGAGATTGTGTCATGTGATCCAGGTTTGCAGATAAGGCTTTCCCTACAATATCTGCTAGCAGTTTACCTCTATGAATGAAGAATTTCCTATTAAGAGGCCCAGACTTGGCATCACTGTATCAACACCACCTGAGAGCACGGTCTCTATCTGTGACGGTGAGTTCTTCTTCCTCACTAGGGTTGATGGAGGGTATATGAAGGGCTTTGCCTAGTCTCTTAGAGTTTACCTTCATCTTGATGTCCTCAATCTTAGACTTAAGCGAGTTTTGAGAAGAAGACACTTTAATATTGGAGAACAATTATACTACCTCTTTTCTAAGAATGGTGGATGGTTCAAAAAGGGTGTACTGGAAACCAATGGTCTCAATCATCCTTAAGACTGCTTTAATCTCTTGTGAGGCATGACTGAATCCATCCCTCATAATTTCATAGCCCTCCTGGAGCTCCTTGGTCACATTTAGCGCCATTGAACCAGTGTGGCAAGACGCTGAGAGGGTTTCGGTCTCGACGGCTAGGTTAAGGCTTTTGAGAGTGGTTTGGCTTTTCGTTTCTTGTCGCATTTATATTTATATTGAAAAAGTTTAATTACTTTATTACTAGAATAATCAATTAAACATTTATAGATTAAATTAGTACTTTTCGGTCTTACGACTTGCGCTATGCTTCCTGTTATGATACAGGGCATTTAGCGCTTATATTATACCTCTCAGCTTTTATTTCATTTACTCAATGCCTAATTAATTTGTAGCTTCCCTCACTGTCTGGATGTACATTTTTTTGACACACCATTATTCAAATATTTTATAAATTTTAAATATAATGGAGACCTAACATGCAAATATGCCAGTTTTATTAGCAACCTATTTAGGCATTGACATACAAGTTATTTGTGCTTGAGAGTAAAGGCTGCATAAGTTAACAGTGCAGATAATTATAAAGGATAATTGAATCATTGTTTTCTAGCTGGTGTGCTTGATTAGGTTCATCCTGAGCACATCTAACTTAATTCATCAATTTGCAAACTTAGTCTCTATACAAGAGAGAGAGAGAGAGAATTACCTTGAGGCTTGCTGCCTCTAACTTTTGAGGATTACACACTTAACAAACTCAATCTTTGTTTATTGCTTTACATGGAGCATATTTCTCGAGCAATCATCCTATCTTAGACATTTGTCTGGAACAACCATTGTCCAAATACCAAGTCTTATCTAGACTGGTATTTGGACTATCCTACAAAAAAATCACTTATCCTCAAGCAACCAATGTTTATTGGGTCCTGGGTTCTTATTAGTATTATAAAGCTTTTGCCCAACTCTCTGCCTAGGCTGAGCACCTTTCTGTCCACTAGCCACATTCAAGTTGTGACAACAATTGATGGCAAAGTGACTCACTTTCCCACAGCACCAACATTTACGAATGTTGTCCCTTCTCTTTAGGACAACACAGAATTGATGTCCATGAGAGATGTGAGCAGCTCTAGATTTTGCTGGATGAGCATTCCAAGATGCTCCTTCCTTCTTCCTAAGTGAAGGTGCTGAAGAACTAAATACAGCTGGTCCAGGATGGGCCAATTCTATTTTTGGAGCCTGCCATCTAGTGGTCTCTCTCATCTCTTTAGATAATGGATATTTGGATCTAAATCTAAAGAACTTATCCTGAACTTTATGGCTAGAGTGGACAACATCACTCCTTCTGAGATCATGTGTCTTTAACCCACTGGTAGAGCACACATTAGATTGACCCTTAAGGGGAGGTGCAAACTAGACAGTTTTAGAAGGTAAATTCAACTTTTGAAAAACTGTCAACTTATCAGGGATATTTGATTTGACTTGATAATTTGTGTGATTAATACCCAACTTCTTAAAGGTTTGACAAGAGGCAACTTTTGACAACATACAAAGAGATTGAGAAGGGTTAATCATAATCCCTAATCTCTCAGAAAATTTCTTTTCTAGATATCTAATATGTTTACACTTTTCGTCTAGAACATTGGTCTGACACTCAAGGCTTTTCTTGAGTTTAGACACCTCATGACTTTTCTTATAAAACTCAATAGATTTATTGTTTTGAAGAGTTTATAAGGATTAAGGACTTCGATCTCCTTTGCTTTCCTTTTGGCAAGATTTCTGCTCTTCTTTAGAGCATCTAGGAGCAGTCCATACTTGTCAATCAATTGATTGACATCAGTCTCAGATTCTGATCAATCTTTATCATAGGATGAAGATGCACCAGTATCTGGACTGGTTTCATAGTCAGAGGAAGATGGAGAATTGGAGAGAGGAATTACCTGGAATGATTCTGTATGTACCTCACTTCTTTCTTCTTTAGTTATTTCCATCAGCCCTTCACATCCACAGTCTTCTTCATCCTCCTCATTGTCACTGTCAAAGTGTGACTGGGGGGGCCCTTATTCATATCTTGGCGGAAGGATATTCCTCTTCTTCTTCTGGATCTACATCAATAGTGATTAACCCTATATAGGCTTATTCTTCATCATCTTCTGATTCTAAGGAGGAAGAGTCTGTCCAGCTTTTCTCCTTCTTAGCCACAAAGGACTTCTCCTTCTTCCTGTACTTATGGTGATTGCTATGCTTCTTCTTCTTCTCATCTTATTTCTTGTTCCTAACTAGGCAGTCAACAATGACATTTTCAGCCTTGCTGTGAAAATAACAGATAACATTAGATGAAATCTGTTTACAAGATTTAGGGTCATACCTATCCTTCTTGGAGGACTTCCTGTGATGAGATTATGATGATGGTCTGGTCTCTCAGTGCTTCTTCTTCATGAACTTCTGAAATTTCTTGGAAAAGGATGCAAACTCTTCATCAGACATGTGCTTGTCTGAGGAACTAGTCCCAGACAATTCTGAGTTGGACTCAGCTTCTCTCCTTGGTGGAGAAGGAGTCTTTCTTCTGCTCCTTCTTGGGGCTTCTTCCTTTCGGGCCACTATCTTATCCTTGGACTTGGATTGACTCCCCTTCTCCTCTTCTTGTCTAGCAACCAGCTGTATTTTATAGGACATCAGGTTTCCAAAGAGAGTTTGTGGAGGAGTGTTTGCCAACTTATCCATTTCCCTAATAGCACAAATCTTGGTGTCTCAATCTATAGTGAGAGATCTAAGGAACTTTTCATTCAGCTTATAGTTGTTGAAGACCCTACCATAGGTTCTTAGTTCATTAACTGTCCTAAAGAACCTCTCAAAGCAGTCAACCGCTTTTTCAGATTTGCTTTGTCTGAAAGACTCATATTCTTGGTTAAGCATGGACTTCCTATCATCTCTAAATTCCTCAAAGCGTTCTATGTAGACCACAAGAGTGTCCCACATTTCCTTGGAGGTCTTGCAGTGTATAAGATTTTGGAAGGT
Organism: Platanthera guangdongensis; assembly: GCA_039583875.1. Lineage (NCBI taxonomy): Eukaryota > Viridiplantae > Streptophyta > Magnoliopsida > Asparagales > Orchidaceae > Platanthera > Platanthera guangdongensis. The sequence goes on along the minus strand of CM077152.1, from coordinate 124,896,690 downwards.
TGAGTCATCAATGACACTGGCTATAATATTTTGTGCCCTTTTGTCCATGGTAGACAGAATTACCTCATCTCTGTCCATCTCTGTATATGTCTTGCGCATTCTCAGAGTTGGATCTATGGTGGAATCCTTTGTGGGGATAAAAGGACCTTCTCCCAGATGCTTCCATGAATAGTCTGACCCTTTGCTTCCAGAGTCCAAATCCTTCCTTCCTGCAGATTGGTAGTTTCATGGCCCCTATCTCCTTATAGTTCATTCCTGAGCCCATAATTATATCTTATAGCTAACCTTGGAGGTATATTTAGATTGTTAGATCATTTTTGAGTAACCTCCATCTAATACCACTTAAAAGTTATTAACTTAAGATTAACTAGTCACCTAGAGGGGAGGGGGTGTATAGGTCTTTCAAATTTCTTAAATCTTTTTGTTGTTTACCTACTAAGAGATCTAGAGCTTGTCCTTAGTACCTGCAAAATAAGAGTAAAACAAGCAACACCGCAAAGCACACAAATATTTATAGTGGTTCTCCAATTGGGTAAATCCACTTTCCTTCCCACCTTTCTAACTTATGTTAGACAAGGCACAAACTCCTCTAAAATGCTCCTCAGAGCTTACAGCTCAGGCCCTCAGCCTTAAACTCAGGTTCTCTCCAGAACCCTACCTCAAAACCACAAAGGTTCCTACCTCAGAGCCCTACAATGCTCCTATACTCAGTGACTCTTAAGCCACCTACCTCAGCCTTATACAAAGTCCTACAGCTCAGGATTTTCAGCCCTACAACTTCAAGCACAAGGCCCTACTCTCAGAGTGCTGCAACAGTCCTACAGCTCAGTACCCTTCCAGGTACCTACCTCAGTGCCCTTCCAGGAACCTACAACTTAGCCTCCTACAAGGCCTACAACTCAGTGACACACTTATCACCTACAGCTCAGTGACTCAACAATCACCTATCTCAGGCAGTAGGCCCTACTACTCAAGCTAGGAGGACAACCTAAATCTCAGATCCTCACTTGGATCCTACCTCAATACCCCAGTATGGTACCTACCTCAGTGACTAATTACTCACCTACAACACAGGCCAAAAGAGCCTATAACTCAGATTCAGACAACCTAAATCCTACAGGAATTTAAACAAGGAGTTAAAGTAAATTTAAAACTCTGAGTCAAAGATAAATCTCTGAGTCCACCTTGCTGGACTGAGCAGATATCAGTCCTGCCCTCTTGTTGTAGAAGGAATTAGTCTTCTTCTACAGCTAACTACTTCTTTGCTGCACTGAAGAATAGCTACCTGCTGTTGAAGGCTGACGACCCTTCACATAACTATCTCCTTGTTGATTAGATGCATCGGCTGTCTTATTCTGCAAAGAACAAACTTGCTGAACTGAGAAAAGCTTCAGCTATCTTTCTCTGCCTTTTCTGGCATGCACAACTAGGCTTGGCTTTCAAGCTCGTCAAAGAAGATGAAGTCCAGCTGCCTCTATTTTTCCATATTTACTTTCGTTTGTTCTTCGTTACCCTAATCCCATTTTCTTTCTTCTTTTTATATTTGTTGATTTAATTTTAATGACATAATTTGAGTGTGTCCCAACCAAGGATGGTGAGCACCACCTCCCTCAAAAAAGGACAAATAGTAGATTCCGGCGCTACCGTAGCTTTCCCGAACCGACATGAACTATTTTGACTTTGTTGACTTCTGGTGACATCAGAAATTGTCATCCGGTGCTGCTGTGGCTTTAACGCAACAACACAAACTACTTTGACTGGTTGACTTCTGGTGATGTCAGCAATGGTCATCACCTTCTGGACTTAGAAAAATTCCAAAACTCATTAAGCATTGAGTGATGTTAAGTCACTCAACGCCAGCTGACTTGGCTCTTCACTAAAATTGTTGAGTGAAGTTGCTTCACTCAACACTTCTGAAATTAGAGAATTTTTGCTGGCTTTGTCTCAACGGTTCCTTCTCAACTATCTCAACAGTTTTCTTCTTCACAGCTGAGACTATCTACTATCTTAGCAGTTTCTTCTCAACTGTCTCAGCAATTTCTTCTTCACAGCTGAGACTATCTCCTGTCTCAGCGATTTCTTCTCAACTGTCTCCACGCTTTCTTCTTCACAGCTGAGGCTAACTCCTATCTCAACAGTTTTTCTCAACTGTCTCAGCACTTTCTTCTTTACTGCTGAAACTAACACTTCTCTCAATGCTTTGCATTGAGCTTCTCAGCTGTCTCAGCGGTTATGTTGAGACATTCTTCTCACCTGTCTTAGCTGTCTCAGCGGTCTCAATTCTTTTGCCTTCGTCAAAATTCTGAACTTAATTCGACGAATGTTGAACTGAGTTCGACAATCGGTGAGCTCAGCTCGATGAAATCAGAATCCCAAACTATGAATTTAGCTCGACGAATGGTGACCTCAGCTCGACAAACTCTGAATCCCAAACTCTGAACTTAGCTCGACGAATGGTGAGCTCAGCTCGACGAACTCTGAATTTCTAGCTTACTCTTTTTGTTCACCTGTCCAATCAAGGACAACCTGCATGCATGAAATTAAGCACACATCAAATACATTATGCCCCTTAGCATGATTAGTGATGTCTCTTCAAATCTAAGGAACATTGTAGGGCATATTTCCCAACAAACCATCTCACCTAGAGTGGTAGGGTTTGATTTTACTGCCACTCCCATTTGTCATCTTCATTAAAAATGACATCTCTAGAAATGAGAAGTCGTGTTGTTGGTGGGTGATAAAGGTAACATCCTTTGGATTGTGGACTATAGTTGATCATGATGCACTTCAAGATTTTTTGATCTAGCTTTCCCCATTTTTCAGCTGCGATGAATTGATAGGCAACACAGCTGAATACCTTGAGATGTTTGACTGCATGCTTTCTTTTGTATAAAGATTCAAAGGGGGTTGATTTGTTGAGAGTTTTAGTTGTTATCTATTTAGGAGGTATACAGCTGTAGAGCATTCTTTAGCCCATAAGTGATCAGGTAGACCTTTTGAGAGAAGCATGGATCGAGCACATTCTTAAATGGTCTTATTGCACCTTTCTATAACTCCATTTTGTTCTGGAGTGCCAGTGGTGGTGAGTTTGCGATGAATTATGTGATCTAAATAGAACAAAATGAAGTTGTTGGAGAGGAACTCACCACCACGACCACTTCTGATAGTTCTTATTGACTTGTTGATCTGTATTTCAACAAGGGTCTTGAATATTTTTATTTCTTAAAAGGCATCTGATTTACTTGCGAATAAGAAAATCCACATGAAACGAGAACAATAATCTATAATAGGTGAGAAGTATCACTTACCACCATTAGATGGAGTGTTGGCAGGTCCCCATAGATCGATGTGCAGTAACTGGAAGGGCTCCTTGCTCCTCCAAATACTATTCTTTGGAAATGGAAGACGATTAGTCCTTCCAACTTGGCATCCTTCACAAAAGAGTTTGTCAACTCTCAGATCTGGGATTCCTTTAACCATCCCATTTTGAGACATAAGTTGGAGATATTGATAGTTGATGTGCCCAAAATGGGCATGCCAGAGTTGGGCAAGATTGATCTCTGTACTCAGCTGACAGAGAGGCATAGTGGGAGGTAAGTTTTGTTGGAAACGATAGCATGCCCACACTTCCCAGAACACCTTGACAAACACCCACGTATAATTCCAATTCCCAAGCCAACACCACCTTTAAAACCGGCGAGAACAATTATTGTCGAGAAGGCTACCCAGCGAGATCCTCCTCATCGAAAACACCCCGGCGAGACGCAACGTCTACATCGTGCTTCTCCACGAGCTCCACACTTACACGGAGAGACTGCCACCACTCCGGCGAGTTGATGATGGCGAGCTCCAGCGGGCTAGAGTATAGGGTGGCGAGATGTCCCCGTCGAGTGTTTCCAGATGAGATGCTCGCGGCTACCCAGCGAGCTGCTCCGGCGAGATCACCCCTTAGCGCGAGCTGCAAGGCCCGGGCAAAATCTCATACCCGCGAGAACAACTATGGCGAGGTTGGCGGCACTCCAGGCGAGTACAATGGGCGAGAGAAAAAACAGTATTTCCTACGGGAAATACGATGCGGGAGGCTTTGAGAATCTCTCTCTATTTCTCTCTATCTCTCTCTAAATATCCTGTTCACAGGAATTTTTTTTTTAAAAAAAACCAACAAGTGGGAAAAACAACTCCCTTTTCCTTTTAACAATTTTTCTCTCCCCTTTCAAATTGACAAACTACAAGCCTTTATATAGGCTACTCCAACCAACAAAGTTGCGACACTTGGCATGCACAATAAATGCCAATCACATCACCCTCTCTCTCCACTAAAATAAACATAAAACATACAAATATAAATATATATATATATTTATATGTGAGATGTTGACCAAGTCAACTCTAATTCCAACAAAATCCCCCTCAAACTTGGCATACCATGCCGAGTTTGCCCTTTAGCTTCAGAAAAGTCTCCACTTTCAATGCCTTAGTGAAGATGTCCGCAACCTGCTCTCCGGTTGGACAATACACTACTTCAACTGTCTTCAGTTCCACTTGATCCTGAAGGAAATGATACCTCATCTCGATGTGCTTGCTCCTCCCATGCAGCACTGGGTTCTTCGCGAGCTGGATGGCCGACATGTTATCCACTAGCACTGTCGTTGGCCCTTCCTGTGCATGATGAAACTCTCCCAGAAGGTTCCGTAGCCAGAGGGCTTGGAAAGCGCATGCCGCCGCTGCGATTTACTCCGCCTCGCAAGATGATAAGGATATAGTAGCCTGCTTCTTAGAACTCCATGAGAACGCCGCGGTTCCCATGTTAAACGCATACCCGGAAGTGCTCTTCCGGTCGTTCACATCACCTCCATAGTCGCTATCCGAGTAGCCGACTAGCTTTAACTCTCCTCCAGATGAGTACTTCAGGCCATGGTCCCGAGTCCCATTCACATACCTCAGGATCCTCTTCGCTGCTGTGAAGTGGTCCTGCTTGGGTTCCTCGATGTGATTGCTTACTACCCCGACCGCATACATGATGTCCGGCCTAGTGAAAGTCAAGTACCTTAGACTTCCGACCAGGCTCTTGAACATAGTTGGGTCCACTCCTTCCTCTTCGGAATCCTTCCTCAGCTTTGTTCCAGGGTCCGCAGGAGTGGAGATAGCCTTGCTACCCTCCATCCTGAACCTTTTCAGAATCTCCTCGACATACTTCTTTTGGGAGATGAAGATCCCATCTTCTCTCTGCTGCACCTCAACTCCCAAGAAGTAGCTCAGCTCTCCCAAGTCCGTCATCTCGAACTCCTTCTTCATCAGCCTCTTGAATTCTTCGAACATCGCAGGGTTTCTCCCAGTGAATATCATGTCATCCACGTATAGACATAGGATCATGATATCCCCGCTCTTCTCCACCTTCATGTAGAGAGCATACTCATATGAGCACTTGATATACCCATGCTCCTGAAGGAATTTGTCTATCCTCCCATTCCAAGCTCGGGCTCCCTGCTTCAGTTCGTACAAGGCTCTGCCCAGCTTGCAGACCTTTCTCTCCTTGCCTTTCACAACGTACCCTGGAGGCTGCTCGATGTACACATCCTCCTCTAGGTACCCATTCAGATACGCCGCCACAACATCCATTTGCATGATAGTCCATTCGTAGTGTGCCGCCAGTGCGATGATCAGCCTTATAGTATCGATCCGTGCCACTGGGGCGTAGACTTCATCATAGTCCACCCCTTGGACTTGTCTATACCCTTTCACCACCAGCCTTGTCTTGTGCTTCTCCACAGCGCCGGTGGATCAACTAGCTCCCATGTATCGTTCTTCTTGATGGAATCCATCTCGGCATCCATTGCCGTCCTCCAAGATTTCTCCTGGGCAGCTTCTTCATAGGACCGTGGATTGCAATCTGCTAAGAGACAATATAATGAATAGTTAGCATGAATTGGGACCGTCTCCTCATAGAGCTCCCCCAACCCCTTCATCTTGGGTGGTGGACTCTCGGAGTCACTCCGGCTCCCGCTTCCTCCTACAGAATTTCCTCCACATTAGTTTTCCCCTCTTTAGTAGGAGGTGGAAGCTCCCCCTGAATTTCTACTCGGTGGTGATGACGGCTCAGCTCCACCATTCTCGGATCCAGCCTCATGACCACCCTCTTCCTCATTTTCGAAGAACATGCCTTCCATACTTCTCGTCTCCTCATCCCAACTCCAGCTCCTTCCTTCTTCAAACACTACGTCCCTCGAGATTATGGCCTTCCCCGTCACCGGGTTGTAAAATTTGTATGCCTTGCTCTACGGAGTGTAGCCAACAAAAATGCACTTCTCGCTCCTAACATCGAGCTTCTTCCTTTTCTGGTCCGGGATGTGAGCGTAAGCTACACACCCGAAGACCCTTAGGTGCTTCACACTCGGCTTCCAGCCGCTCCATGCTTCAAACGGAGTCTTGAACTTCAGACTCTTTGTGGGGCATCTGTTCAGTAGATACACCGCACATTGCACTCCTTCCGCCCAGAACATCTTCAGTAGCCCTTTCTCCTTTACCATGCTCCTCGTCATATTCATGATGGTGAGGTTCTTCCTCTCTGCCACTCCGTTCTATTGCGGTGAGTATGCCTCCGTCAGTTGGTGTGATATTCCATTCTCCTTGCAGAAATTATCAAACAGCCTCGAGGTGTACTCCCCACCTCGATCTGTCCTTAGCACCTTCAATGGTTGTCCACTCTCCTTCTCGGCCATCGCCTTGAACTCCCTAAACTTGTCAAGTGCCTCAGACTTCTCTCTCAGAAAATACACCCAACACTTCTGACTATAGTCATCCGTGAAGGTGATGTAGTACTTGCTTCCGCCTATTGAGGTGGTCTCAAACGGACCCGCGATGTCCGAGTGAACCAGTTCAAGTTGCCTCCTTGCTCTCCAGGACTTCCCTCCTTCGAATGTTTGCCTCTTGAGCTTCCCCTTCATGCACGCCTCACACACCTTCTGCGGAGGGGAGATTATAGGCAGATCCGCCACCATCTTGGAGTGGGATAGTAGCTTCAACCTTGTGAAGCCCAAATGCCCCATCCTATGGTGTCATAGCCATGCTTCTTCCTCTTCTTTTGTTCTCGCGAGACAAGCCGTCTCTTGAGCATCCATCCTCAACGTGAAGAGACGGTTCACCGTCATCCTCACCTTCACTACCTCCTTCCCTTGATCATTCTCCATTGCCAGAGACCCGTCCTTCATCTGCACACAGTAGCCTCTCTCCACTAACTGCCCAATGCTTAAGATGTTGGTCTTCAACCCTGGTACGTAGTACACATCATTCAAGTGTACTCTCTCCCCGTTCAGTTTCACTACCACAAGGCCCTTTCCTTCCAAGGAAATCTTTGAAGCATCCCCGAAGCTAACTTCACCCCCAATGGGTTCAAGGTTAGAGAACATCTCCTTATCTCCACACATGTGGTTGCTCGCCCCTGTTTCCAGGTACCATACTTCATTTCTTCCTTCTTCTACACCTCGGTAGGTTAGAAACATCATTGGGTCTCCACCCCTAGCATCATTCCCCTTGTTCCTAGCCTCCGCATAATGGTTGGCTTCTTCTGTCTTCCTCGGAGCCCAACAGTCATAACTCATGTGACCAAACTTGTTGCAGTTGTAATACTAAACTTGGGTTCTTCCTCCTCGACCTCTTCCTTGGCCTCATCCTCTTCCTCTTCCATCTTGCCACCTTCCTCCTTGAGGTTGTTCCGCCTCTCTCTGGTGGTATTGGTTTCTTCCCTGATCTCTTCCTCCTCTTCTTCTTCTTCCTCTGCCTTGTTGACCTCGGCCACGCTGGCCGCCTCCTCTTCCGGAGCTCTCTCCGAAGTTTAGCTGGTTCTGGAGTGCTTTTCCCAAGCCACTCGCTTCTTCATCATCCTGCATCATCCTGTACTCATGAGCTTGCAATGAGCCTACAAGCTCGTCAACAGTCATCAAGGTGAGGTCCTTCGACTCTTCGATCGCCATAACCACATGACGGAACATCCGCGACATCGATCTCAGCAGCTTCTCCATGAGGCTCACATCATCTATCGTCTCTCCGTTTCTCTTCATCTCGTTTGTGAGCGTCCGCAGACGGGTCACAAAGTCTCCGACCTTCTCCGTGGCCTGCATTCTCAACATTTCATATTCACCCCGGAGAGACTGCAGCTTCACTTTCTTTGCCTTGTATACTCCTTGCATGGAGCGTTGCAACACTTCCCATGCTTCTTTTGAACTCACAGCCTCCGAGATCTTCTCAAAGGTGGCTTCATCCACTCCTTGGTATAACGTGAACAACGCCTTCTTATCTTTCTTTCTTGCTTCCCTCAACGTCGTCTTCTACGCGTTGGTCAAAGTCGCTTCTGCTTCAGCATCAGGCTCTTCATACCCATCTTCCACGATCTCCCATAACTCCTTCGAGGCTAGCAGCACTCGCATTTGTATACTCCAGTTCCCATAGTTGGTTTTTGTCAACTTGGGAACTTGCCCCGGTATCGCTCCTACTGTCTCCATCTCTTCTCTACTTCAAACCTCTCGAGTCACCGAAAAAGTTTGCGAACCTGGCTCTGATACCACGTGTTGGAAACGATAGCATGCCCACACTTCCCAGAACACCTTGACAAACACTCACATATAATTCCAATTCCAGAGCCAACACCACCTTTAAAACCGACGAGAACAATTATTGTCGAGAAGGCTACCCAGCGAGATCCTCCTCATCGAAAACACCCTGGCGAGACGCAACGTCTACAGCGTGCTTCTCCACGAGCTCCACACTAACACGGCGAGATTGCCACCACTCCGGCGAGTTGATGACGGCGAGCTCCAGCGGGCTAGAGTATAGGGTGGCAAGATGTCCCCGGCGAGTGCTTCCAGGCGAGATGGTCGCGGCTACCCAGCGAGCTGCTCCGGCAAGATCACCCCTTAGCACGAGATGCAAGGCCCGGGCAAAATCTCCTACCCGCGAGAACAACTATGGCGAGGTTGGAGGCACTCCCGACGAGTACAATGGGCGAGAGAAAAAACAGTATTTCCTGCGGGAAATACGATGCGGGAGGCCTTTAGAATCTCTCTCTAGTTCTCTCTATCTCTCTCTAAATATCCTGTTCACAGGAATTGTTTTTTTTAAAAAACCAACAAGTGGGAAAAACAACTCCCTTTTCCTTTTAACAATTTTTCTCTCCCCTTTGAAATAGACAAACTACAAGCCTTTATATAGGCTACTCCAACCAACAAAGTTGTAACACTTGGCATGCACAATAAATACCAATCACATCACCCTCTCTCTCCACTAAAATAAACTGTTGGGTACATTGGAAAATGTGTACCAGATTTGAAGAAACCTCACCCTACTCAATGATATGCATCAAGGTGTATTTGATGTTATTTTGAGTTTATATGTGCAGTTTAAGTAAATGCAGGAATGCAGAAAAGTTTCTAAGTCCATATGACGACACCAGGAAAAGCTGTGTCGACACTTATGAAGGCCTGTGTCGACACTGGAGAAAAGTTGTGTTGACACTTGGAGTTAATTGTGTCGACACTTGGAAAGGTTGTGTCGATACCAGAATCAACTGAGTCGACACCCAGAGGCTGTGTCGACACACAGTGAAGCATTGTAGACATCAACTGTGTCGACACATAGGACTTGTGTCGACACACAGCAAAGTTTCAACTATGTTAAAGAAGAAGTATTAGTGTCGACACACAGAGGCAGTGTCGACACACAGAAGATCTTATCGACATCAAATGTGTCGACACACAGGACTTGTGTCGACACATGGAAGTATTTCAACAAAGTAAATTTATATGAAGAAAAGAAGTGACTGTGTCGACACCACAAAGGCTTGTGTCGACACATTCAACAGAAGGCTGTGTCGAGAAGTATTAACAATAACAAAGGAGATGTGTCGACACCACCAAGGCTTGTGTCGACACTTAGTCCACTTATGTCGACACTTAGTCTACTTGTGTCGAAACATGATGAAGATCAGTTTCGACACTTTCAGACAGAGACAGTATTTCAAGAAGTGATTGGATGACTTGACAGTTGACATTTCTAACCGGTCTACTGCAACTGTCAAAGCTATCAGAAGTTTGTTAGAAACCGGATCAGCTGGTTACCATGAAGGAAGACTATATAAAGGCTTTCTCCTTCAACAGAAGACAAATTGAACACATCAATTAAGAAGAAGTTGAAGAATATACACAACTATCAACACACAAAGAAGAAGACCTTCGACAGAAGATCTAAGAAGTTGGAGAGAGAGAGCTTCATCTAAGAAGTGCAGTTGCTGAACCAGGCTATCAAGAAAGATTCAGATTGAGATCTGGATCTCAAGTCAGAAGCTGATTGAAGATCAACTTCATAGGAGATTCAACCCTACTGAGTTCAGATTCAAGAAACTTTGAAGAAAGCTAAGAGAGGTTGTTCTTTGCCATCAGATTCTTCCAAGAACTGATCAAGAAGCCATCCATCCATTCTCTCGCTTTCAGGGTGTTGGCAATATATTTTGTTTAATCAATTTTCTATAGGATCTATTCTAGATCTGAGTTGTAAGCCTATTATAGAAAGGCTGAGTGTAGGAGAATATTTTCTCTGAGGTAGGGCTGTGATCCTGAGGTGTAGGAGATTATGATCTCTGAGTGTAAGCCTTGTTGAAGGCTGAGGTTGGGCATTTGGCCTAAGTTGTAGGAGTGTGGATACACTTTGAGTTGTAGGAACCTGGTTTGGGTTCTGAGCTGTAAGATCTGAGGACCTAAGGTGAAGTGCAGAAGTTAGGCTGAATCTAGCACACTGCTAGATAGACGAAGAGGGAAAGTGGATGTACCCAGACCTTGGGGAACCACTATAAAATCTGTGTGCACTCTGTGATTGAATGTTTCTGTGATTGCTGTGTTGTGTAGTTGTAGAATTTACAATTTCTGGTTAAATTACAGAATAGATTTTCTGCCTTAAAAGCAAAAGAAAAAGTACACCTATTCACCCCCCCTCTAGGCGGTTAGGCACTAATTCTTTCAAGTGGTATCAAAGCGAGGTTCCTCAAAGAAGGACTTAACAGGCTGAGTTAGATCCATAAGGCAGAGTCAAGATCAAGAAAATGTGTTCTAGTGAGAATCATAAGGAACTAGGTTCTATGAAAATACCCATATGCAGAAAGGAGATATTTGGAATATGGAAAGAAAGGGTCAGGATGTTTATGGAGGCTTTTGATCCAAGGATCTATATTACAGTCAAGGAAGGTCCTTATATTCTTATGAAGATTTCTGTTCTGGATGCAAACCAAAGAATTCCCAAGGATTTCTCAGAGATGACTAAGGATGAGATCATCCTGGAAACTATGGATAAGAGAGCCCAGAATATCATAGTTAGTGCCATAGATGATGCAACTTTTCAAAATTTTATTCACTGCAAGACCTCCAAGGAAATGTGGGATACTTCAATAGTCTACATGGAGGGTTCTGAAGAAGTAAGACAAGATAGAAAATCTATGCTGAACCAAGAATATGAGAGTTTCAGACAAGGAAAGTCTGACAGTATAACTGAATGTTATAAAACGTTCTATAGAATAGTTAATGAGCTGATGTCCTATGGAAGAATCTTCAGTACCTATGAACTGAATGATAAATTCCTAAGATCCTTGACAAAGGATTGGGACACTAAGATTTGTGCTATTAGGGAAGTGGCCAAACTTGTAGATATCTCTCCTCCAACCTTATTTGGAAAGTTGCTGTCATATGAGATGCAACTGATGGCTAGGAAAGAGGAAGAGAAAAGTCCAAAAGGGGAGCATAGAGAAAAGTCTGTGACCTTCAAGGTTGAAGCCACTAAGAAAAATAGGAGGATGTCTCCATCACCTCCTATGATAGTTGCTGAAACTGCTTCAGATATTTCAGACAACTAGAATTCAGACAGCAGTGACTCAGATGAAGATTTTGCAGCATTTACAAGACAGTTTCAGAGTGTTGGAACTGCATTTTGACCTCATTGTATAGATCTAAAGGTCAAGAAGAATAGAGTCTAAGGGTTAGTACTTAGGTTTGGAAGCTGCCCTCAAGACCAAGATTTTCAGTTTCAGAAGACCAAGTCATTTCGTCGAGCTCAGTACGACGAATCGTCGAACTCCAATCGAGGATCGTTGAGCTCACTTCGACGAGTCGTCGAAATCCATTCGACGATCTCTGAGCTCAACTTCATCAAGTCGTCGAACTCCATTCGACGATCTTCGAGCTCAGTTCGACGATCTTGACTCGAGTTTGATTCTCTATCTCTGAGCTCAGTTCGATGATAGTTGAGCTCAGATCGACGATCTCTGTTTCTGTCCAAGTCCAAATCTCTGAGCTCAGTTCGACGATAGTGGAGCTCAGTTCGACGTTTTTCTGAAGAGTTCAACGATTTTCAAGATTCAAATTTGGACAGCTGTGGAATTATTGTCAGCAATTATTTCAGAGATCTTACACCCGTTTTCATTTATTCTGGAGCAAGTTTCAAGGAATTATCAAGGAATGTTTTGTTGGACTTTCCTCCAGAACACAAAAGCAATTAAGGAAGTCATTTAATGACAGGCCAACGACTATCTTGACAGTGGATCATTTTCTATTCAGACAGAAGAAATAAAAGATAATTTTCTACAACTTCAAAAAATATCAATCCAATAGAGAACTCTGAGAAAGAAGAAGAAGAACAAGGAGAGACACATATTATGCAATATTCATTCTCTGCAAAACTTCTTCTGCAACAACTCTTACAACAACAAACACACAAGAGAAAGAGAAAGAGTTGCAGACATCCTTAGTCTCAAGAATTCATACAAAACACATCACCAAAGGAGATCAATCATCTGATATCTTCAAATCTCTTTTTCAAGTGTTCAAGGCCATCATCATTCAAGACTCCAGACACCTCACATTTCAGCTGTTGCTGAAATCATCATTTGCTGGAGATCAATTTCTGAAGGCCTATCACCCTACTGCAAAGCTTCACTTCCTGAACAACTACAGATCTCAGGGGGAGCTTTGACAACATCCACAATCTTCTCTCTGACTGTTGACAGAGAAGATCTTCTTATCCCTCTCTCTCTCTGCTGTAAAGGGTTTTTTAAACTCCCTTCAAAAGTTTGTGTGTGGTTTTTGAGCACCTTATCAAAAGCTCATTGGTGGCAAGACACCTGATCAAAAAATCTGGTTTGGTTTTTGAGCACCTTATCAAAAGCTCATTGGTGGCAAGACACCTGATCAAAAAATCTGGTTTGGTTTTTGAGCACCTTATCAAAAGCTCATTAGTGCCCATGACACCTGATCAACTCATCCTGCAGTGGATTCCTAGCTAGGGTGGTAGAAGAGTGGATGTACCCAGATTGGTTGGGGAACCACTATAGTTCCTTGTGTCGTCTGGTTGCTTGTGTTTCTTTTGTTTCTGGCTGTGGCTTGTGATTAGTTTCTTTTGTAGTTTGTGACTAGGTTGCTCTGTGATTAGATAGTTTCTGTGATTAGATTTACTCTTTATTATTTGCTTCCCTGTTCACATAAGAATACAACAACTGTTGTAAAAGTTTTTAGCAAGCACCATACTCTATTCACCCCCCCCTCTAGAGTATATCAGATCTAACTCACACTTTAAATTGGTATCAGAGCGAGGTTGGTTAAACATACCACACCTTGGTGGTTGCACAGGCTAACACCTGAACCCAAAGATCCCTAGTTAGATCTGCTTGTTTTGATTTTGTTATTAGAATTATTTCTTCACAAATCATGGCCCAAAACAAAGATTATGCTAGCACCAGACCTCCAGTGTGCAATCTATCCAAGTTTACACTTTGGAAGGCAAGGATTAGACTCTACATGAATTCTATTGATGAGAACATTTTTAATTCTGTTTTGACAGTGTGTCCAAGACCTCCAGAGAACACAAGTACAAGTACTGTTCCACCTCCATCAGGAACAGATGCTGATATTAAGAAGTGGAAAGTTGCAGATGCAAAGACTATGAATATCTTAGCCCAGACTATGTCTGATGACATTTTCCAAAAGGTAGCTGAATGCAACTCAGCAAAGGAGATCTGGGACAAGCTATCTGAAATAGTCTCAGGATCAACTGATGAAAGAAAGGACAGGAGATCCCACCTCATATCCCAATATGAGAATTTCAAGAAAGGAGAAGCTGAGTCAGTAGCTGAAATGTATAACAAACTCAGTCTGATAGTCAATGAACTGAAGACTCTGGATAAAGAGATCTCATTGACTGAGCTAAATGACAAAATCCTAATGTACTTCCCAAGCACTTGGGACTCAAGAATCTGGCCAATCAAGGATGCCAGAAGTCTGAATGAGATTACAACAAAAGCTCTCTTGGGCAAGCTCAAGTCTTATGAGCTGCTCATTAAAGAACAGAGAAGAAGAGCAGAAGGCTGCCTCACCAGACACAAGAAAGGAAAATATAATAGCTTTCAAAGGCCACTGAAGATCAGCCTGAAGATAAAATCCCAGGCAATAATGAGCTGCTTAGTCTGCTGGCCAAAAGATTTTACAAGATGGCCAGAAAGGACTTCAGGAAGAGATCATACAAAGAGCATGACAAGCCAAGGTATGATAAATCAAACAATAAAGAAATTGTCTGCTTTGCTTGCAGAAACCAGACCACATTGTGCCTGACTGTCCAGAGAACAAAAACAAGGACAGAAAGGATAAGAGAGAAAGAAGAAAAGATAAGGACTTCAAGAAAAATAACAATGGCAAACCCTCCTCAAGAAAGAACAAACACACAAGGAAGGGATTTGTTGCTGAATCTTGGAGTGAGACTGAAGAGGAATCAGAAGCTTCATCCAGCTCAAGTGATGATGAAGATGATGCTGAAGAGAAGGAGTTCTGCATGATGGCAATCAATGCCTCTCAACACAATTCAGATGCAGAAGAGTTAGAGTCAGACTCAGAGACTCAACCTGAAGAAGACCAGGTAATAGACTCATTTGATTTCAATTCTGAGGACTTTAAGTATGAATTTAAAGCACTGTGCTTAGACTTATTAAAATCTGAGAAGGAAATTATCTCTCTCAGAAATCAATTATCTGAACACAGTTCCTTAAAATCAGAAAACCTCAAACTCTCTGAGGAGTTGGAGTGTTGTAGGGAGCAGATAGCTTCACTGAAAAGTGAGCTATCAGAGGCCAAGAAGCTTGAAGAATCCCTCAATGGGAGAAGTATCAAGCTAATGGACATCACAAGCACAGTGAACTCTAGATTTAATAGTACACTGGGCTTGGGTGCTTCATCCAGCCAACCTATAGTACTAACAACCCCAATCAAGTTTATCTCTGATAAAGGTAAGGGAGTTGTAGAGGTAGTTAGGAAGAATTCTGATCTGCCTAAGAAAACCAAGTTCCAAGTAGAAATCGTCGAACGGAGCTCGATGATCGCCGAACGCAGATCGACGAACTCAGGCAAAATCGTCGAACCCAGGTCGACAATATCTAATTTCTGAACTCTGCCACAGTCGACCGTCGAACGGAGCTCGACGATCTGACCCAAGATCGTCGAACGCAGCTCAACGATCGTCGAACAGAGATCAGAGCTTTGGAAATTCTTTCAAGGGTAAATCAAAATCCAATCCTAGGGGTCCTCCATCCCAAAGATTTAACCCTTATACTGAATGGATAATACCTCCAAGGAGATATCATCCTGAAGGTTATAAGAGTCAACCAGGGATGTCATTTATTTCTGAATTTAAAGGTTATCAACCTAGGCCCAAGGTAAACTGGGTCAAAAACAAGTAAATTATTTTATGTGTAGGTGAAGACCTATCCAACATCAAACCAGCAATGGTATTTGGATAGTGGGTTCTCAAAGCACATGACAGGAAGCAAGGATAACCTCACATCCTTTAAAGCCAAGCTTGGACCCAAAGTCATATTTGGTGATTCAAACTTTGGACAAACTAAAGGATATGGTGCAGTCCAGATTGGCACAGTAACATTCAAGAAGGTAGCCTATGTGGAAGGACTGAAGCAAAATTTGATCAGTATCAATCAGCTATGTGATGAAGGCTACCAGGTGACTTTCAGCAAAGCCTTATGCAAGATCAAGTCAGAGGACAACACAACTGTGTTGACAGGTAAAACGAAAGGAGAAGAACACTTCTACCATAGAACCTTTGCAGGAACATTCTCTTCCTGAAGACTTGGACAGATTACAAATCATTCAAAAAGAGGAAAGCAGTGAAGATGAAGAAGACAATCAACACCTTGAAGAGAACTTCTTGAAGAACCAGTTGTTGTACCACAAGAGGAAACAACAACACAGGTTGGTGAACAATCAACACCCCATGTTGATTTAGTAACATCAAGAGACCATCCAATTTCCCAAGTAATTGGAGACATCTCAGCTGGTGTGCAAACCAGAAATCAGGTCAACCAAAACCTGTTGCACACTTGCTTCCTATCTCAAATTGAACCTCAATCCATTCAAGATGCAGAGCAAGATCCACACTGGATCATTGCAACGCAAGAAGAGTTGCATCAATTTGAAAGGAACAAAGTTTGGGAACTAGTACCAAAGCCTAAGGATCACTCCATTGTTGGAACAAAGTGGGTGTTCAGAAACAAATTGGATGATCAAGTAGTAATTGTAAGGAACAAGATAAGGCTAGTTGCTCAAGGGTACTCTCAAGAAGAAGGCATAGAATATGACCAGACTTTTGCAACAGTTGCAAGGTTGGAGGCTATTATAATCTTCTTAGCATATGCAGTACACAAAGGTTTCAAAGTGTACCAGATGGACGTAAAGATTGCTTTTCTCAATGGAGACATCAAAGAAGAAGTCTATGTCAGACAACCTCCAGGTTTTATCTCTCCAACTCATCCTGACTATGTTTTTAAATTGAATAAAGCATTATATGGTCTCAAGCAAGCTCCTAGAGCATGGTATGAGACCCTAGCATGCTTTCTCCTGAAAAATGAATTTATAAGGGGTAGAGTAGACCAAACTCTTTTTATTAGAACCCATAAGTCCCATACCCTACTAGTACAGATCTATGTAGATGATATTATTTTTGGTTCTACTGATTCAAATTTGTGCAGAAGGTTCTCCAACCTAATGCATTCTAAATTTGAAATGAGTAGCATGGGTGAGCTATCCTTCTTTCTAGGATTGCAAGTCAAACAACATGCTGAAGGCATATTCATTTCTCAAACCAAGTATGCAAAAGAATTGGTTAAGAAATTTGGTATGTCTGAAGCATCTTGTATGAAAACACCTATGCCTACTAATTATGTATTAGATGCTGATGAACATGCAAAACCTGTTGATCAGACAATATATAGAGCAATGATTGGCTCTTTACTGTACCTTACAGCTAGTATACCTGACATAATGTTTGCTACATACATATGTGCTAGATTCCAAGTGAGCCCTAGAGAGTCACACCTAACATTAGTTAAAAGGATTCTCAGGTATGTTAAAAGTTGTCCAAATTTAGGTCTCTGGTATCCAAAAGATTCAGCATTTGACTTAACTGGATTTTCTGATGCTGATTATGCTGGATGCAGAATTGACAGGAAAAGCACCAGTGGAACTTGTCAGTTTCTTGATGACAGACTTGTCTCTTGGTTTTGCAAGAAACAAACATCTGTGTCAACTTCAACTGCTGAAGCTGAATATATGGCTGCAGGTAGTTGTTTTTCACAAATATTGTGGATTCAAAATCAACTCCTAGACTATGGCTACAACTTAGAGAAGTCTAAAATCTTTTGTGATAATACCAGTGCTATTTCTATAGCTCAAAATCCAGTCCTCCATAGTAGCACAAAACACATAGAAATTAGACATCACTTTTTAAGGGATAATGTTGAGAAAAATAAAATTGAACTTCAATATATCCCAACTGATTTGCAAAGGGGAGATATTTTCACCAAACCCTTGGATGAAAAGAAACACACCTTCTTCCTAAATCAGTTAGGAATGTTAGATGAAGGAAGTTTAAAATAATGTCCAAGATTTTAAAACTCTAAAAATTGACCAAGACTAGGCAAACATCTTAATTTTTCTAGTGTATAGAGTGTTTCTGGTCTCTGAACTGCGCTCGACAATTTTCCCCTCGATCGTCGAACGGAGATCGACGCTTTCCAAAATCGTCGTTTAGAGTTCAGCGCTTCTCAGATAGTGTCCAACTATCTCTCCAGGTCAACGATCGTCGAACGGCGCTCGACGATTTTGTTTTCTGAACTATCATCGAACGGAGCTCGATGCTCTCCAATATCGTCGAACGGAGATCGACGATATTGAAGACCTTTCAGATTCCTTTAGAAGCCCCGATCGTCGAACTGAGTTCAACGATCTTTCCTTTTCTGCGTCGAACCCTAATATAAAATTCATTTTTCGGCTCGTCGTTCTCCTTTTGCGTTTTCAATCTCTCTGCAAATTTTCTCTTTCCCTCCAAACATCTCTACACTTGGTCGTTTGGTTGGTTATTTTTGCAGGAAACCATGGCCGTCTCCGTCGCCGTTCTGGCCGTCATGAAATTTGATGCAAGTTTCGATATTGATATGGATTCCTTCAGCACCAGTGATCAGGTTTTCCAAGACATTCTAGAACTGTTCAAGGAACAAAAGCTTGTTGCCATCATGTCCACCAGAATCAAGTTGGCTGCTGATGAAATCAAGGAGTGGGTCTATACTGCCCATAACCAGGACCAAAATACAGTGATTGGATCAATTTCTGGAACCCAGGTACCTCTTACACCTGCTATTCTGACAGAGATTTTTGGATTAAATTTTGGAAGAGATTCTGTTGAAATGTCTGGAGAAGAATTTTCTACTATGCTTGATAGAATGAGTCATTCTGATGCAAACCCTAGCAAGCTGCTGAAAAAGAATTTGGTTGTTGAGTACAAGTTCTTAGCTGATGTTGTGGGAAAAGTGCTTTTGGCCAAACATTCAGCCCATGATACCATCTCCAGGTATCAGCTGTGTTTGATGGGTGCTCTTGTAGATAAGAAACAATTAAACTGGGGAGAGATTTTCTTTGATCTGATTAAGAAAAAGATAAATAAGAACTTTGTGAATTATGGAAGGATACTAGGGTTGTTCCTTCAAAACAGATGCCTCTGCTCTGCTAGTATCAAATGGGATGCACATCAATGTCTCCAAGAGGCTCTCTTGTGCCCTGTTTGGCAAGTGGGACAGACAGATAGTGAAGCCCAGCAGGCCCTCTGCAGCAGTAACTTCAGGCACAAGTACTGTTACAGTCTCTTCCCCTCAAGTCTCTGCCCCTGCAGAAGACTTGCCTGCTGCTTCTCCTCCTCCACCTCTTATTTCATCTCCACCAGTCACCTCCACCATTACAATTTCATCCACCATCATAATTTCAACCCCATCTCCAACTTCAGTTTCACCACCTCCACCACTAATAGAAGAACTATTCCATCCTCTACATCACTACCCTCAACCAGATCTTGACATATCTTCTCACATTCCATCCTTCAATCTGATAGATGAGTCCTTTATGGATGATTCACCTTCATCCCCTCCTGATCTACCCTCTTCATCCACATCCTACCAACAGCTACTGCAAGACATCATTGCTCAACCCTCCTTCACACCTTCTATTTCCATTCCACTATCTTCCATTTCAACAATCCCCACACCTCAACCTTCCTTTCCCCCATACACTAGCTCTCCACCAACATCTCCAGCTGCTCCACCTTCATTCTCTACCTCTGCTCAAGTCCCTACTGAGCATGTAGATATTCCAGCCTTAGCAGACAGACATTATGAGCTGATAGCTCCTAGGGTGTCCCTCTTGTTGGAGACCTCCTTGGCTCCACTCTTAAAGTCAGTTGCAAACCTATCTGCCAGGCTCTCCTCCATCATTCCTCCTCAGGAAATCCCTTTGGGTGCCTTGATCCAGCTATCTTTGAATCTAGGCAGGGGGAGATGCCTCATGAAGATGTTAGATTGCCTGCTGTTGCTATTTCCTCAGTTTAAGTTGCTGTCTCTTCAACTCAAGCTCCAGCCTCAACATCACAGGTTGCAGTTTTCCCAGTGGACCTCAGGTCCCTTTTATCAGAGTTTGATTATATATTTTTCAGCTGTCTTCCAAAGCATACTGCAGTCCAGCCATCTGAGGATCTCTCCAAGGCCATTGTGCCCTTTTCCATCTGTGACACCAGTATTATACACTCCTTTGTAAATTCAGTTTATGCTGCTGGTTCTGTTGCTGCTGCCCCTACTGCTGTTATTGATGGTTCTGCTACTGTTGTTGTGTCTGATAGTTATGATACTGCTGATGATTTAGTCTCTAAGGATATACTTATGACAGAGGCATTTGGTCTTGAGCCTACTGTCATTACTGATGATATTGCTGTTACTGAAACTACTGTATCTGAAAGTATTGTTTCTGAAACTGCTGATGTTGCCCCTGCTGATGTTCTTGTATCTGAAAATGTTATCTCTGAATCTGCTGCTGCCCCAGTTACTGCTGTTACTACTGCTGTTGTATCTTCTGAGAGTGTTGCTCCAGAAAGTTCTGTATCTGCTGTATCTACTGCTGCTGCTACAACTTCTGCCAGTGTTATTTCTACTACTCTTTCTACTGCTGCTACAATTACTGTCACTACTGTTACATCTGCTCCAACCCAACAACAGAAAGACTACCTTAAAAGGATTGATTCTTTATATGATGAATAAAGCTCTGAAAGTGATCAGTTCAGAACTGATTCTGATGATTCCTTAGCTACTATAGCAAGGAAAAGAAAAGCAAGAAGCAAGACAATGAAAAGAGTTCCTCCAGCTAAAGTCAAAGATACAAATGATATTCCCTACTATATTCTGCATGAATGCCCTATAACAGAACACTGGATGCAATATTCTAAGAATCAACTAAAGGCTATGAAAAAGAAAAGAAAGTATGACAAAGGTTCCTCTCAGTTCCATCATCCTCCTCCTCATCCTCCTTCACCTGGTGTAGGTGCAAGTGGTAGCTCTGCATCTCATCCCTCTACCAGAAGTCAAACCCCCTATCAGCCTCAAGGAAGATCTCAACATAGGGGAAGCCAATCCAGAGGCTATCAATCAAGGAGAGGAAACTACAGAGGCAACCAAAGAGAACTTCAAGTCTATTCAAAAGGTTACTCCAAGCAGCACCCATACTCAAGGGAAGGACCAGGTCTATCTGATACTACTTCAGGTCCCTTTCCTTATAAGTTGAAAGAATTGGTCTCCTCTAGAGCTCCTCCAGACAATCCCTCTAACAGATATGAGCCTCCAGTGCCTTTTGAGGATCTAGAGAACAATCTAACTTCCTGGACAGCCAAGATGAAAGAGTTAGCTGCTCTGGACCAGATCAAGAAAGCCAGAGAGCAAGGCAAAGACACCTCCAGCATTACTATCTTGTCAGAACAAAGGAAAAAGGAACTGGAAAGATACTCCTCCAGCAAGTTCTTTGAATCTGAAAGCTACATGAAGCTGCACCCTGAAGCTGTAGTACCAAGACCAAAACAACAAACAACTCTAGGTGCAGCTGATGACAGAAGATCAAAGAAGGAAGCTCTTAATCCAAATAGGGAAATAAAACTTATAAAGAGCAAGGAAAAGGAGTAACTCTGTAAGGTGACAATATATTCTGTTTTATGATCTATCTGAGTTATATCTATGATTCTGTAATGCTTTGTTTGTTGCATTTCTGTATTGTTGCTTTGAATGTTGTTTTTATTTCCTTAAATGTCTGTAAATAGTAATCCTAACCCAAATAGGGGGAGATTGTTGAAAAACCCTATTACTAATTTGGGTTAGGATCACTATGTCTCTTAGGAAATTTATTTTGACCTCATTGTATAGATCTAAAGGTCAAGAAGAATAGAGTCTAAGGGTTAGTACTTAGGTTTGGAAGCTGCCCTCAAGACCAAGATTTTCAGTTTCAGAAGACCAAGTCATTTCGTCGAGCTCAGTATGATAAATCGTCGAACTCCAATCGACGATCGTTGATCTCAATTCGACGAGTCATCGAACTCCATTCGACAATCTCTGAGCTCAACTTCATCAAGTCGTCGAACTCCATTCGACGATCTTCGAGCTCAGTTCGACGATCTTGACTCCAGTTTGATTCTCTATCTCTGAGCTCAGTTCGACGATAGTTGAGCTCAGATCGACGATCTCTGTTTCTGTCCAAGTCCAAATCTCTGAGCTCAGTTCGACGATAGTGGAGCTCAGTTCGACGTTTTTCTGAAGAGTTCAACGATTTTCAAGATTCAAATTTGGACAGCTGTGGAAATATTGTCAGCAATTATTTCAGATATCTTACAACCGTTTTCATTTATTTTGGAGCAAGTTTCAAGGAATTATCAAGGAATGTTTTGTTGGACTTTCCTCCAGAAGACAAAAGCAATTAAGGAAGTCATTTAATGACAGGCCAACAGCTATCTTGATAGTGGATCATTTTCTATTCAGACAGAAGAAATAAAAGATAATTTTCTACAACTTCAAAAAATATCAATCCAGTAGAGAACTCTGAGAAAGAAGAAGAAGAATAAGGAGAGACACATATTCTGCAATATTCATTCTCTGCAAAACTTCTTCTGCAACAACTCTTACAACAACAAACACACAAGAGAAAGAGAAAGATTTGCGGACATCCTTAGTCTCAAGAATTCATACAGAACACATCACCAAAGGAGATCAATCATCTGATATCTTCAGATCTCTTTTTCAAGTGTTCAAGGCCATCATCATTCAAGACTCCAGACACCTCACATTTCAGCTGTTGCTGAAATCATCATTTGCTGGAGATCAATTTCTGAAGGCCTATCACCCTACAACAAAGCTTCACTTCTTGAACAACTACAGATCTCAGGAGGAGCTTTGACAACATCCACAATCTTCTCTCTGACAGTTGAAAGAGAATATCTTCTTATCCCTCTCTCTCTCTCTACTGTAAAGGGTTTTTCAAACTCCCTTCAAAAGTTTGTGTGTGGTTTTTGAGCACCTTATCAAAAGCTCATTGGTGGCAAGACACCTGATCAAAAAATCTGGTTTGGTTTTTGAGCACCTTATCAAAAGCTCATTAGTGCCCAGGACACCATGATCAACTCATCCTGCAGTAGATTCCTACCTAGGGTGGTAGAAGAGTGGATGTACCGAGATTGGTTGGGGAACCACTATAGTTCCTTGTGTCTTCTGGTTGCTTGTGTTTCTTTTGTTTCTAGCTGTGGCTTGTGATTAGTTTCTTTTGTACTTTGTGACTAGGTTGCTCTGTGATTAGATAGTTTCTGTGATTAGATTTACTCTTTATTATTTGCTTCCCTGTTCACATAAGAATACAACAACTGTTGCAAAAGTTTTTAGCAAGCACCATACTCTATTCACCCCCCCCCCCTCTAGAGTATATCAGATCTAACTCACACTTTCACAGAGATTCCTGAAGAAGAAGCAGCGGAAGTCTAAGCCTTCTACATCTCAGCCTAAGGATGATTATTATCAAAAGAGGAAGTCATCCAGGAAGGACAGAGCGGGTCTAAGCCAAGCAAATCTACAACATCAAACATAGTTTGCTACTGCTGTAATAGGCCTGGTCATGTTGTGGCTGAGTGTACAGATAAAAGAAAAGAGACTGCAGATAAAAAGAAGATTCAACACCAGAGAAAAAAGGAGAAATCCTTTGTTGCTAAGAAGGAGAAGAGCTTGACAGACCAATCTACTTCAGAGTCAGAATCTGAAGTTGAGGCCTACATTGGTCTATATGCAGCAGATGAAGAAGAAGAGTTTCTCCAGGTGCTAAACTCTATATATGAATAAGAAGACCACCAGTGCATGGGACTGATGGCTATGTCAGAAGAAGACAAGTGCCAGGATCAGCCTGGTCCTAGTAAGGTACAGTGTATTACTAGAAATTCAGATTGTAGTACTGAGTCAGAGTCAGCAACATCTGCATCAAGTGATGTGGATGGGTCTGAGTCTGAAGGTGATATTCATCAACTGATAGATGAATATGTAGATTTATTGCAGGCACTTAAGAAGAGCAAAAACCTGGCCAATAATCTGGCTAAGGAAATTGTAGATCTTAAGATGGCTGCATTAGATTCAGAGAAGTTGCTGGATCAAAAACTGAATGAGATTGCCAGATTGAAAAACATAACTGTTATTCAAATGGGCACAATCACATTCAAGAATGATCAGATTAGAAATCTGGAGGTTAGACTTCAGAAAGAGAAAGAGATTGTGGCTAGTTTTTCTAAGCCAAAATCTGTATTACCCTTAATAGATGACTTTGTGTCACAAAAGGGTAAGGATGGATTATAGTTTAAGAAAACAGTATGGGCTGCCAAGTCCAATAAGAAAGGCAAATCTCCAACACAAAACAAGAGACCTGCTATAAACAATTCAACAAAGGTTGTACCTAAACAAAGGTATAACATGTTTGAGTGCTGGTGCTGTGGCAAGGTAGGCCACTTTGCCTTAGATTGTTGGCACAATTCCAATGTCAAGGAGAATAACAATCAGCCTGTTAGAAGAGCTGCATGCAGATTTGTCAAATTTCAGACTAACATGAACCAAGGACCCAAAACTTATTTGGGTTCTAAGGTTAAGTAGTCTTTATTGTAGGTGAGTTCAAGTGGCCATGCTCCTATATGGTACTTGGACAGTGGATGTTCCAGGCACATAACTGGAACAAGGGGATTGCTGAAGGACTTCACACCTACCATGGATGGCCCTAAAGTAACCTTTGGTGGTTCAGAAAAAGGAATCATCAAAGGATTTGGTAATATTTCTAATAACCAGATTACTATCTCTCAAGTGGCCTATGTAAAGGGTTTGAAACACAACCTAATCAGCATAAGTTAGCTGAGTGATTTAGGATATGACATAACATTTATTAAGAATGGATGTCATATCAAAAGGTCAAGTGATCAAAAGGTCATATTGACAGGATATAGGAAAAGAAATGTGTACTGTCTTAACTTTGAGTGTGAGAACAATGTTTCTCCTATTTGTCTTGTTGTTGATGAGAGAGTCTCACATTGTGTTAAATGGCACAAGAGGCTGACTCATCTTAACTACAAGACTATTGGCCAACTCTTTAGCAAAGAGTTAGTGAGGAATGGTCCTCAAGTTAAGTGTATAAAGGATGGGATATGCTCAGCTTGTCAAAAAGGCAAGCAGACCAAATCTTCCTTTCATAGCCTTGAAAATAAGGATTCAGTGAGGTGACTTTACCTCTTGCATATGGATCTATTTGGTCCTATGCCAGTTCATAGTCTAGGTAGGAAGGTCTACACTTTTGTTGTGGTAGATGACTATTCTAGATATTCCTGGGTGTTCTTTTTAAGATAAAAATCTGAAACCACAAGTGTCTTATATAGTTTTGTTAAACAAATTCAGAATGAGTTGGACAGTACAGTGGTCAAAATCAGAAGTGACCATGACACTGAATTTCAGTCTGAAAGTATGACAAGACTGTGTGAAGAATTTGGGATTTTTCAAGAATTTTCCTCACCTAGAACACCACAGCAAAATGGTATTGCTGAAAGAAAGAATAGAACACTAATTGAGGCTGGTAGAACTCTATTGAGTGACACTTCTCTCCCAGAATATTTCTGGGCTGAGGCAGTAAACAATGCATGTCATGTGATTAATAGTGCTACTATCACCAAGAGGCACAAAAAGACTCCCTATGAGATTATGAAGGGCAGAAAACCAAACCATATCCTATTTTAGGATCTTTGGTTGTAAGTGTTATGTCCTTAACAATGCCAAGTCTTATCTAACCAAGTTTGCTGCCAAATCCCAAGAGGGGATATTTGTTGGGTACAGCAACAATAGTAAGGCTTATATGGTCTACAACTTGATTACTCAAGTTGTAGAAGAGTTTGTACATATAGTCTTTGATGAAACAAGACTGATTAACAGTGAGTTTCCAAGTAGTGCTTGCAGTTTTATATGTATAACTGAGAGAATGGACAAGCTTACCATTATAGAAAATTCAATTGCAAATCAGGAAGTGGAAAATGGTGTCTGCTGTCCAGGGGGAGTACATGACTCTCCAGATGCTGATGAAAACCAAGAGGTACATCATAATGAAGAGACTAGAGGTGTTCAACCTGAAGATAGACTATGTCTAGCTATTAGACACTTAAAGGATCATCCAGTAAATCAGATAATTAGTGATCCAAGACAAGTAGTGCAAACAAGAAGCAGGAATCTGAGCACAGTTCTTTGCTCCAGCTTCCTATCTCAAGTGGAACCAAAGAAATTTGAAGAAGCTGTCCTAGACCTACATTGGATTGATGTCATGCAAGAGAAGCTGAATCAGTTCAAAAGGTACAAGGTCTGGAAGTTAGTTTATAAACCAAAAGACCACAACATCATTGGAACAAAGTGGATCTTTAGGAACAAATTGGATGAGAATGGGATCATTGTGAAGAATAAAACAAGAATTGTTGCAAAAAGATATAGGCAGGAAGAGGGTATTGATTTTGATCAAACCTTTGCCCAGTAGCAAGACTATAAGCAATTAGGATGTTCCTTGCTTATGCAACATATCAAGGCTTCAAGGTATTCCAAATGGATGTAAAATCAGCATTCCTAAATGGAAATCTAAAGGAAGAAGTCTATGTAGAGCAACACTCAGGTTTTGTTGATCCTCTCAAACCTGATTATGTTTTTAGACTTAGGAAAGCTTTGTATGGGTTGAAATAAGCCCCAAGGGCCTGGTATGAAACCCCATCTAGTTTCCTCATTGAGAACAAATTCTCAAGGGGGAAAATAGACAAGACTCTATTCCTTAGGGAATCTAAAGGAAAGATTATCCTAGTACAAATATATGTTGATGACATAATGTTTGGGTCTACTGAAAGTAATCTTTGTAGAAAGTTTGCAAAACTTATGCAAGGAAAATTTGAAATGAGCAGTATGGGGGAACTTAAGTTTTTTCTTGGGTCTCCAAGTAAGACAGACAGAATATGGATTGTCCATAACTCAGTCTAAGTTTACCATGGAGTTAATAAAGAAGTATGGTATGGAATCATACACTACCATGAGAACTCCAATGGGGAGAAGTGTGTCTCTAAGCAAGGATGATGCAGGGAAACCTGTAGATGAAACTTTGTACAGAGGAATAGTTGGCTCCCTTCTATATCTGACTGCTAGTAGACCAGATATCATGTATGCTACATGTGTATGTGCTAGGTACCAAGCATGCCCTAAAGAATCTCATCTGACTGCAATCAAAAGGATCTTAAGATATCTTAAGGAACACCTTATCTAGGCCTTTGGTACCCTAGGAATGAAGATTTTTTACTGATAGGCTATTCAGATGCAGATTTTGCAGGTTGCAAAAAGATAGAAAAAGTACTACAGACACCTGTCAATTTCTAGGAGGCAAGATTAGTGTATTAGAGCAGTAAGAAGAAGATCAGTGTGGACAATCTCCACAACTGAGTCAGAATATGTGGACAGCAGGAAGTTACTGTGCACAGCTATTGTGGATTCCGCACCAGCTAGAAGACTATGATATTCAAGTAAGTAGAACACCATTGCTTTGTGATTCTACAAGTGCAATTTCTATAGCTAATAATCTTGTTTCACATAGTAGGACTAAGCATATAGAAATTAGATACCATTTTCTTAGAGAACATGTAGAGAAAGAGGACATTTCACTAGAATTTGTTAAAACAGATTATCAAATTGCAGATATGTTTACTAAGCCTCTAGATTAAACTAAGTTCAATAAGTTTAAAATTGAATTAGGAATGTTGAGCATCGATTAGTTTAACAAAATTGGCTAAGTAAAATAATGTCGACACAAGGAGTTGTCTGTGTCCGACACATAAAAGTGGTGTCGACATTCCAGAGAAATGATGTCGACACATCTAAAAATTTGGTGTCGACACTTTAGAGAAATAGTGTCGACACATCCAGGGTTGGTGTCGACACATCCAGAAGTTGGTGTCGACACTTAGGTTAAACACAGATTTCGTCGAGTAGAGTATCGACTAATCGTCGAGCGCAGAAGTATAAGTGTCGACACATAGAAGTCAACACTTATGTCGAGACATTAGAATACTGTGTCGACACTTTTCAACAGTGTCGACACATTAAGAGGATTATGACGTGCCTTTTCACCTTCGTTTTTAGAAAGGTATAAATAGGTCAACAACATTGTCTGTCGACACGCTTTCTATAGTTTCGAGACCAAAACTTTGTGTCGACAAATTCTCTCATCTAAATTCAAGATTTCTCTCAGCCCTAATGGCGCCCAAGCTTGAAGACAATGTCAATGAAGGATATGAGCTAGTACGCAACGCATTTGATGGAGCGGAATCTGAAATTAAAGGTGTAGTAACCCTAATTGCTGAGAATGGGTTGGAGTTTCTAGTTTCTGAACCAACAAAGATTTGAAAGAAGGAAATCCTAGAATTCTATGGCGCTGCAACTTTAGATTCAACTGGATTAAAGATCAAATCAATAGTTCAAGGAGCTAAAGTCAAACTTACTTTGAAGAGCTTGAGAAGAACTCTTCAACTACCAAGAACTCAAGAAGAGGAAACAGTACCCTCTTTAAAGACTAGGGAAGCACTTCAATGGTGTGGATTGGATCCCACCTTGAAGATTAGAGCTGCAATGAACAGAAAAGGAATGAATCAGCAAGGCAAATTTCTTTCAGAAATATTTGGCAAAGTCATCCTCTGCAAGCCAGGGGGACATGATAGGATTTCTGCCTACATGTTCAGCCTGATGATAAGGATCATCTACACCTTAAACACTGATTGGTCAGCAGTGATTTTTGAAAAGATTAAGGAAAGTATTAAGAAGCCCAATCTGGGTAGATTTATAAGTCTGTACTTAGCTGGAACTATTCCAGAAGTAATGGATCAAGCAGCTGGTTCTAAAATTAATCATATGAGGAGGATGGACATCAGGATTATATCCAGATGGGATAGGGTTCTCACTAAGGATATGCCTGAGGAAGAAAGGCAAGAGATTCCAGAACAATCTACAGCACAAGATGTTCCTGCACAAGATACTGCAGATAGTGCACAAGTGCAGGTGGATCCCCATGTTGAGGAAGAGCCTACTCACTTGGACAGTGAAATGACAACACAAACAATCCTTGAGCCAACACAACTACACAGTCAAGTTCAAGATGTAATCATGGAGGATACATCTGTTGCTGCTGATGCTCCTGAGATAAGAGAATCTCCAGTGCCTTCGCAACAAGAGTTTACCTTAGAAGAGCTGTTTCCTGATTTAGTGCAAGCTAATATTGAGGGGGAGCATGCTGGTTTTGAGGGGGAGAAAACTATTTTTGAGGAAGTGCAAGTAGACCTTGAGGGGGAGAAAGTAAGGTCTCAGGGGGAGAATACAATGAATGAGGAGGAGCAAATAAGAACTGAGAGGGAGAAGGAAAGGACTCAGGGGGAGCTACCTAAGACTGCACAGGACTTGCCTCCTAGTCCTAAAGATAGAGTTGATATTGCTAGTACCTCAGCATCTGAGGATGAAGAAGCTTTAAGATCTAAGAAGAGAAAGCTAATGGTCTTCAAAAGGAGAAGCTAGAGCTACAAGAAGGCACTACAAACTGCTGCTTCTCAGCCTGCCCCAACAACTGATTACAGTTCATTGTTAATATCTTTACAAGTGAAGTTGGATGAGCAAAGGATTGCCATGGAGAAGTATATAGATGAAACTCACAAAGTTCTGCAATTCTCCTTGGCTCAAGACATCAAATCAATCAGATTTGAAGTGAATCAAAATAAGAAGGACATGACTGATTGTTTCCACAAAGGAGGCAATGCAGTGGTCTTTCTAGCCATACACCAAGAGAAAATCAAGACACAAGTTGATGACATAGCTCTTAAGCAAGGCTATGTACTAGAGAATCAACTAAGAATGAATGATAATCTAACAGAATCACATAATGTGATTGTAACAGAGTTGAAGAATATTGCTACTGCACAGGCTGTAGCAAGGGCTACAGACAAGGAAGAATTTGCCAAGCAATTCCAAGAAGGAATAGCTGCTGTCCAAACTGCTATTATAGATTCTCAAAAGACTATTTCTGGACAGCTACTGAAATTAAAGGCATTCTATAAAGATGGTGTCAATTTTATGGATGAACAAGTCAGATTTCAGAAAGATGACCTCCGAGATCATGTTGCCAGAGAAGTCATAAAGGGGGAGAGAGTATTAGTCAAAGCTGGATCTGACTATGCTAAATGGATTTCCAATAGCATCAGAGCCACACTTGGATATCCACCCCTGTGTGATGATGACAATGTAGCTGAATCTGGAGTGCATCCTGCTTCTTTTGGAGGTGAATAAGCTGAAGTTGCTCAAGTAGTTTATCCTCCAGCAGATTTTGAGATGATACATCAAGAAGTACAGTCCATGTACAGCCCTCCAGAAGGTGCTCAAAATGTGATCATAGAGAAAGTAGACAAGCCTGTGTCAGAGGCAGTTTTGAAAGAGAAAGAAGCTCTATTGTCTAAGAAAAGATTCAGAGAGCAGGCTGAGTTAAAACCAGATTTTGAGCAGTGGAGTCCAACCTCTAGGAACATTATACTGACTGCTTGGAAAGCTGTAAAGGATCAGACCCAAGAGAGGGGCAAATGATACTCTGAGCAAGAATGGAGAAAGCATGAAGCAAGGCAAGAAGCCATAGTTCAATATAGAAGAAAGGCAAAACTAGGGAAGCTACCTCATAATGCTTAGGAGCCTAGCAAATATTTCCCTAAGCCTTATCACTACTTTGAAAGACAAAAAATAAAGGCTGAATAACTTAAGAAGAAAGACCTAAAGGGCAAGAAGCCTGCTGATGATACTGATGCTCCAGTTCAAGCTAAGGTCCAATCATGCAAAGGAATTGTCATCAAGGAGCCAGAGCAGCCTTAGATTAGATTTACTAGATTTTTTCACATTGTAAACTTTAGTGTTTAAAATCTGTGTAAAACTATTATGATAGTTTCTTTTGAAAATTGAGCAAAACATGATTAATGCTTATTCTGTGGTAGCATTGTTATTATTCTGTGATGATTGTTTATATATGTTTTGTTTAAGAAATTACTCTGTCATATAATGCTATTATACATCATATTGTGTATTTGTTATGAATGGTGTATATCATTGACTAAGGGTTATGACTTCTCCAAATAGGGGGAGATTATTGGGTACATTGGAAAATGTGTACCAGATTTGAAGAAGCCTCACCATACTCAATGATATGCATCAAGGTGTATTTGATGTTATTTTGAGTTTATATGTGGAGGTTAATAAATGCAGGAATGCAGAAAAGTTTCTAAGTCCATATGTCAACACCAGGAAAAGCTTTGTCGACACTTATGAAGGCCTATGTCGATACTGGAGAAAAGCTGTGTCGACACTTGTAGTTAATTGTGTCGACACTTGGAAAGGCTGTATCGACACCAGAATCAACTGAGTCGACACCCAGAGGCTGTGTCGAAACACAGTGAAGCATTGTCGACATCAACTGTGTCGACACACAGGACTTGCGTCGACACACAGCAAAGTTTCAACTATGTTAAAGAAGAAATATTTGTGTCGACACACAGAGGCAGTGTCGACACGCAGAAGATCTTGTCGACATCAAATGTGTCGACACACAGGACTTGTGTCGACACATGACAGTATTTCAACAAAGTAAATTTATATGAAGAAAAGAAGTGACTGTGTCGACACCACAAAGGCTTGTGTCGACACATTCAACAGAAGGCTGTGTCGCGAAGTATTAACAACAACAAAGGAGATGTGTCGACACCACCAAGGCTTGTGTCGACACTTAGTCCACTTGTGTCGACACTTACTCTACTTGTGTCGACACATGATGAAGATCAGTCTCAACACTTTCAAACAGAGACAGTATTTCAAGAAGTGACTGGATGACTTGACAGCTGCCATTTCTAACCGGTCTACTGCAACTGTCAAAGCTGTCAGAAGTTTGTTAGAAACCGGATCAGACGGTTACCATGAAGGAAGACTATATAAATGCTTTCTCCTTCAATAAAAGACAAATTGAACACATCAATTAAGAAGAAGTTGAAGAATATACACAACTAACAACACACAAAGAAGAAGACCTTCGACAGAAGATCTAAGAAGTTGGAGAGAGAGAGCTCCATCTAAGAAGTGCAGTTGCTGAACCAGGCTGCCAAGAAAGATTCAGATTGAGATCTGGATCTCAAGTCAGAAGCTGATTGAAGATTAACTTCACAAGATATTCAACCCGACTGAGTTCAACTTCAAGAAGCTTTGAAGAAAGCTAAGAGAGGTTGTTCTCTGCCATTAGATTCTTCCAAAAACTGATCAAGAAGCCATCCATCCATTCTCTCGTTTTCAGGGTGTTGGCAATATATTTTGTTTAATCAATTTTCTGTAGGATCTATTCTAGATCTGAGTTGTAAGACTATTATATAAAGGCTGAGTGTAGGAGAATATTTTCTCTGAGGTAGGGCTGTGAGCCTGAGGTGTAGGAGATTGTGATATCTGAGTGTAGGCCTTGTTGAAGGCTGAGGTAGGGCAGTTGGCCTGAGTTGTAGGAGTGTGGATACACTCTGAGTTGTAGGAACCTGGTTTGGGTTCTGAGCTGTAAGATCTGAGGATCTGAGGTGAAGTGCAGAAGTTAGGCCGAATCTAACATACTGCTAGATAGGAGAAGGGGGAAAGTGGATGTACCCAGATCTTGAGGAATCACTATAAAATCTGTGTGCACTCTATGATTGAATGTTTCTGTGATTGCTGTGCTGTGTAGTTGAAGAATTTGCAATTTCTAGTTAAATTACAGAATAGATTTTCTGCCTTAAAAGCAAAAGAAAAAGTACATCTATTCACCCCCCCCCCCCTCTAGGTGGTTAGGCACTAATTCTTTCATAAACATAAAACATACAAATATAAATATATATATATATATATTTATATGTGAGATGTTGACCAAGTCAACTCTAATTCCAGCAAGTTTGTGTGAAAAACCACAGAATAAACCTTGTTGCTTGCAGCTCTGGTGGATAGAATATGATATCCAGAAGAATTATGAATGATATAGCAAGCGTTATCTTTGAACAAGATAGTGTACCATTAAGAGTAAGATGTCCCACGCTCATAAGGTTCTGAGATAGGTTTGGAACATAGTGAATTCCTTGTATGTATTTGATATTTTCAACCACTATGGTAATGTAGATGGTTCCTTTGCCATTGATGCTGAGAGATGTTTCATTCCCCAGAAAAACTTCGGAGATATATGTTTCATCGAGAGTGACAAAGGAAACTTTGTTGTGAGTCATGTGGTTAGAGCAACTAGAGTCAATATACCATTTATCATATATCTTGTGGTCATTCTTACTGTAGGTGTAAAACATGGTCTCGTGTCTAAGGTTATCAGGATAGTGTCCTCCTTCTTTGGGCTTGGACCAATAATCTTTATCATTGTGGGTGGGGCGTCTGCAACGTTTGCATTTTAGGTGAAAATCCTTATTCTCGTGATTGTTCCTCTAGCAAAGGGTGCAGTGGGGATTTGGATTGTTTTTAGGAGGTCCGTAGGGAAGATGTGGATAGTATTGAATATGTTGAGATGGGTTTGGGTAGTGTTATTTTGGGTAGAAAGCCGGATACTGGAGTGGATTGGTAGGTTGCTATTGGTAAGGATGCGGTAGATTTGAGTGAGTGGGATACTGAGATGGATTGGGAGGTTGTTGTTGGTGGTGTTGATGGTTATAGGTAGGATATTGGTGCGGATGTTGTTGAGGTGCTTTGCCTTTTTCATTAGGAGATGGGTAAGCTTGGGAGAAAAAAGTTGAAGATTATGGGAGGAGTCATTTTGATTGTCTGTGTGTGGAGATGAATGCTGGTGTTAAGTGGAATGTATTGGAGTCTCACGAAGGGTTTGAGTGATAAAGAGCTTATTATGAATTTTATGTCCTAGAACTTGTTCTTCTCTGAGTATTATGTCTTTATGGGACTGGAGTGAGCCCATGAGTTCAGAGATATTTAAGTTTTCAATATATTTTAATTCCTGAATTGTAGCTACCATATGGCTAAATTTTTTGAGAAGATTCCGCAAGATCTTAGGCACAGTATGTTTATCATCAATGACAGTTCTGAGATTTCAAAGTTGATTAACTATGTTGGTTGTATGGGCAAAGAACTCTTGGTTGGTTTGATTTTCTTGCAAACAAATAGAATCAAAGTTGTTAGATTTTATGAAGTATTGGCGGATTGACGGTTTGGTCTGGCGGTCTGCCGGTTAGTCCGAGCGGTCTAATGGTTAGTCTTGGCAGTCTGGTTCGTATTTCGCTGGAGCGGCCTTGGCGAACATTGTTGTAGTCTCGGCAGATAGAGGTAGCTGAAGCTGCGGTCTGCAGAGTAGCTGAAGCTGCGGGTAACAGTCGCTGCGGCTTGGTGCTGAAGCAAGCTGGTCAGTGGCCGCAGACTGCTATTAAAGTTCGACGGATACCTGTATGAAGCGGACTGTTGTTCTTGATCAGATGCCATGGAATGTTACTTGAGTCCGGCGGATACCTGTGTGAGGCGAGCTGGTCAGTGGCAGCGGACTGCTACTGAAGTTAGATGGATACTTGTGTGAAGCGTATTACTTCTGGCTGGCGAGCTAGTCAGAGACCGTGCACTGCTACTTGAGTCTGGTGGATACCTCTGTGAAGAGGACTGCTTCTGTGTCCGACATGTTCTAGTCGGAGCGGTCAGGACTTAACCGCTTGGATGTTTTGTGGTCTTAAATTTTTTATCCGTCCAGTCCCCGAGTTGTAGTTTAGTCCAACATCGGCTATTGTATTTTTTTCCTTTTCTTTTTCACCTATAAATAGGGGGACATACTCATGTAAATTAACTTTTTGTGAATGCAAAGCTTGTTATTTAGATTTTCTCACATGGTATAAGAGGACACCCGGTCCTTGTGGTTTCGGTTTTCTAACCGCCTGCTTTGCACTTGTTCTTTGCGGCCTCCGGTTTCTAACCGCGCCACTTCTTCTGCCCGCTCGAGCTTTTTTTTTATCCACTCGACCTTTTTTTCTATCCGCTCGAGCTTTCTTTTCCCCTATCCGCGCGGTTTCTTTTTCTAATTGCCTTCACTATGGCAGATACCGAGTGTTCTTCTACCACCTTATCCGCCTCTTCTACTCAAATCGCCCCATCTGTTTC
Organism: Platanthera guangdongensis; assembly: GCA_039583875.1. Taxonomy (NCBI): domain Eukaryota; kingdom Viridiplantae; phylum Streptophyta; class Magnoliopsida; order Asparagales; family Orchidaceae; genus Platanthera; species Platanthera guangdongensis. Next base: position 124,861,559 of record CM077152.1, on the reverse strand, counting down.
TTCTTCGTCTGGGATTCTTGGCACTGCTTCTAAGTTTGTTGGTCCAAATTATTCAGATTGGAGTGTCTCGTTTGTGTTCTTACTCAGGTCTCAATGCAAACACAATTATCACACTGATGATCCTCCATCTCGTGACTGCTATTTTTGATGACCGGGATGTCAGTGATGCTTTCGTTAGGACATGGCTTGAAAATAGTCTCTCTAATTAGTGTCTACCTATTATTCGGCATGATGATACTATTAAGGTTACTTGGAATCATCTTGCTGCTTTGTATTCCAGAGGTGCTCAGACCTCCCGCATCTATATGTTATATGCTAGTTTGTTTGCCCGTTCGACTTTGACTCATGTTGCCACTTATCAAGAGGTGCAAGCTCTTGGCATTGAGATTCTTTAACATAGTTCGTTCTCTGCTGATCTAGCTGAGCAACACAAACAATTTCAAGAGCTTCTGGTTGTGTGTTACCTTCTTCTTCTAGAGTCTTATGACATGATACGACAACAGATTTTGGTGAAGATGATTCACCCACTCTTGATGCTACTGCTGCCCGTATTGCAGTAGTTACCACTCTTCTTCAGCGCCTTCTACTTACCGCAATATCCTATGATGACATAATTGCTCATCTGGTTCGCTCTGGTAATTTTGGTGGTCATGGAGGTCATACTGGTGGGCATGGTATGTTTTGTCATGTTTGCTCTCACTGTAGCAAGACATGCCCTCTTGTTGATCGTTGTTGGGCTAAGTTTCCTCATCTTTGCCCTTCTGCGGGTGAAAATACTTAGAATTCCACGTGTCTTGCTTCCACCTCTTTTAATTGTACTAATGTTATTACTCACGGTAAGTGGCTGACTAATTCTGGTGCTACTAATCACATGGCCAAAGTTTCTGGTTTGTTCTTCTGCTTAAACAAACATAATCGGTCTCCTTCGATTTTTGTTGTGAATGGTACTGTTGAAAATTGTGAAGTGAAAGTGGGTGAATGAAGGACTTGGGCAACCTATTCGCGCAGACTACACGGACAGGGTTGGCGGACAGCCAGGTTGGTGGGGCTGGTTCAGATGGCTTGTTCTGTGGCAGCCTGGGCGGTCTGTTCGCGCGGACTACACGGACAGCAGCGGCGGTTAGCCAGGCTGGCTTATGCTCTGCAAGCAGCTGGATCCCAGAAGGTAACCGGGCGGATAGAGACTCTAACCGCGGATTCCGGCAGGAAGCAGACTGGAGAACTGGAGCTCGGCAGACCGGCTTGGCAGAAGCCTTAGTATTGCTCTAGTGAAGCGGCAAGTGGAAGCCGCAGAGATCGCCAATTAGTACTTACAGGTGCTGGAGGTCTCCGGGTTTGGCGGACTGGATCCAGTGTCCGCCAGTAAGTGCGGACTGGCCCTTGTGGCCAGTGGTGTGGACTTGGTTGGTTCTGAACCAGATCCAGGTTTGGCTCAGTCCCGGGAGATCGCACAATGAAGCGCGGACTGCTTCTAAGTCCGCCAGGCTTGGCAGAAGTGCTGTGTGCCTTGGTTACGAGTTTGGGAAAGGCGGACTGGAGTTGTGTTCGCAACTGCGTGCGGACTGGAGCTATGTTCACTGAGTCTGACAGCTTCCTTGCTGGCATGGTCGTGGACTCAGGTTATGCGGACTGGAGTAGCCTACGGGATATGCGGACTGGAGCAGTATGCGGGATATGCGGACTAGAAGTATCTGCAGTATAGCAGACTGGAGCTGTGTCCGCAGAGTCTGGCAGTTGCTTTGCTGGCGAGGCTGTGGGCTCGCGACAAGCGGACTGGAGCTGTGTCCACTGAGTTCGGTAGTTGCCTTGATGGCAATGCTGTGGGCTCGGGATAAGCGAACTAGAGCTATGTCCGCGGATAGGCGGACAGCTGTTGCAGAATTCGGTTGTGGCGGTCTTGGCTTGGCCTTTAACGACAAGGTGGATTGGTGTTGCTGTCCGGAATTGGTGAAGCTTTGGCGCTGGCTTAGCCTTTCACAACAAGGCGGACTGGCGATGTGTCCGGCCTTGGTGATGCATTGGCGGACTGGCTATCCTGCTCAAGGTAGCGGCGGACTGGAGTGTATCTGCGGGTCTTGCGGATACACGTGTCCTTGCTTCGGGATGTGACGGTAATCCTATCGGCTAGGGCGGTGACTACACTACTCATCGTGCCTATAAATAGGACCCATGTCACATCAGGAATAGAGTAAACTGAGAACCAAGTGAACAGTAAGTGAGCCCGCAATAGTTGGTGCGGACTGGACTTTTGTGTCTGCTCGATTTGATTGAGTTGACCGGGTTATGATGTGCAGGTTATGCATATAGCACTGGAAAGCCAGGACTTGATGCTGATTGCGATCAGGGACAGTGCGGACTTTGCGGTTAAACAACAGGCGGTAAATAACAGGTCGCGGACATCGACCAGACGGTCTTCTCTTTGACAACTTGGTTCAGGGTTCAATAAGTCACCTGCTTCAGGCGAACTGTTCTATTCAGCATCAAAGCTTGTGCGGTCTAAAGGCTAGGCGACCTCGCGGTTAGGCGGCTTGCAGATCGGTGGCTAGTGAAAGTCCACCTAGTGTCAACTATCTTCACCTATGGGGGGGGAATAGGTGACGTGCAGCGTTTTTGCGGAATTTAAAATTGTACCTGCACAAGAAGATAAAACAGCACGGCACAGAAAGTACACAAGCAATTTATAGTGATTCCCCGAGTTGGGTACATCCACTTTCCCCCTTCGACCTATCTCCCAATAAGGGACGACTCAGTCTCTTCACCAACAGGATTGAAATCCAATCCTTGCACTATCGGAAGGAACCCTTCCACACGTAGGAGTCAACACTCCCACAACACGGGTTGCACCCAACCCTTACAACTAGGAACCAACGTTCCTTTACAACAAAAGTAAAACTAGAATGTACAATAGATACAAACTACGTTTGGAGACTAGGGTGTCCCTCTTCGTTTGACGACGATCGAAGAGTCCACAACCCTATATCTCGCTTGGAGAGAATCTCCCCGGAACCGGCGGCGGCAAGATGGGCGGCGGCTTGGTTCACGGGATCGGCGGCGACAACGGTGTGCGGCTGCTATACTTTGGAGATCCAAACTTCGTAGCAAAGCTAGCAAGGTCTACCAACGGTCACACTAGGATCGGTCGTCTCGATCGATTCGGACGGGGAAGGTTTTCCCGATCAACAAATCGAGAGACAAGAGATCTCTGGTTAGACGCGTTAGACTCTATGCGTGGCTATGCTTCTATCGCCGGGAGATCTGGAGGAAACCACGATCAAACGACCGGCGATCGTCTTGCACGAGCGGCGACGGCGGCGGAGCTGTTTCGCGATTCTAGGTCAAGGTCGGCTGATCGTTTTTCGTCTTTTTCTCTGTGTATCTTTACTGTTCAAAAATACCCTGTATTTATACTGTAGACAACTTCAAGATGACCGTTGTGGGTCCCACCAGAAGAAACCCTAACTCCGGTTCAAAGCAGTGTCAGCAACAGAGTCCGGTTCAGGGAGTTCCAGAAAATCGCCCAAGTCAAAATCGGCGAGAATCACTGTGATTCTCACAAAGTGATTCTCGTCGACTCTGATCGTCGAGAATCAGTCAGGTGATTCTCGACGATTCGGCGAGAATCACTAGTGATTCTCGCCGAATCGGCGAGAATCACTTGGTGATTCTCGTCGATTCTTACTTAGTTGATTTTTCGTCTTACGCCTCTGAGCTGCTCTTTGACTCATCCTTGCTCCTTGTCTGCTCTTGCATAAACACAGCCCTGTACTTGAAAGTAAGTGCACTTCAATAGAGAGAGTACACGTAGGCCAACACACTGATCTGCTCAACGAGGGATTATGTCGTGTAGACCCGTGTATATTGACCTACTGCACCCTGACATTGGTGTGCACTTAGCGTGGAAAACTGCAAGCACAACTTGAAATATTTTGTCAAATACATTGTCTATTTACCTTAGCTTGTCCAGGGGCTTCTTCAAATCAGGTACGTTGTGGATACAATACCCAACAATCTCCCCCTATTTGAAGAAGCCTAAACCCCACAAGCTAAGGTGAATAGAGCATATGTGAATGAAAATCATAAACTTGAAATTGAGTTGAGTGAGTTATTCATTACCAATACCAATTTCTTGGGAGCAAACTTGGAGTCACCTTAGCCTTAGCCGAGAGGGTAATCTCCCCCTTTTCGGCTTCTGCAAATCTGGGTCTGTTGCATTTGACCCCATGCTCCCCCTCATTTCTTGCACTTGTGCTCTCACTTGAGTTCCTGGCAGAGGCTCCCCCTAGATGCACGAGCCTGGAGCTTCTGTAGTCTTCATCCCTCATAGTTTAGCATCCCCAGTTTAGTTTTGAAAAGACTGAACTTGGCCTCGTCTAAGGGCTTTGTGAATATATCTGCAATCTGCTTGTCCGTGGGGACATAACAGAGAGAGATGTCCTTGTTCTCCACGTGCTCCCGAATGAAGTGGTATCGCACTTCAATATGCTTCGTTCTGCTGTGCGATACCGGATTGTTGGCAATTGCAATTGCACTGGAGGATTCGCAGTATATTGGAACTTCCTTGAACTGAAGGTCGTAGTCGGCTAACTGGTTTCTGATCCATAGGAGTTGTGCGCAACAGCTGCCTGCCGAGATGTACTCAGACTCTGCTGTGGAGGTTGCAACATAATTCTGTTTCTTGCTATTCCATGAAATAAGCCTTCGTCCGAGGAATTGACACGTCCCGGAGGTGCTTTTCCTGTCATCCCTACTCCCTGCAGAATCAGCATCTGAAAAACCTATTAGCTCGACATCATTGTTTCTCGGCTACCACAAGACAAGATTGGGAGTACCTTTAAGGTATCTTAGAATTCGCTTTGCAGCGACATAGTGAGATTCCTTAGTGTTCACCTGATATCTGGCACAGACACATGTGGAGAACATGATATCCGGTCTACTGACAGTAAGGTAGAGCAGGGATCCAATGATGCTTCTGTATTTGGTTTCATCGAAAGGTTTACCTTTCTCATCCTTATCCAGAGACATAGTGGATCCCATTGGAGTCCTCAAAGAGGTTGCATACTCCATATCGAATTTCTTAAGGAGTTCATTTGTGAACTTCGTCTGAGAGATGAAGATTCCATCCTCAGACTGTTTCACTTGAAGTCCTAAGAAATACTTGAGCTCTCCCATACTGCTCATTTCAAACTTTCCTTGCATAAGTTTAGAAAACTTTTTGCAAAGATTGTTGTCCGTTGAGTCGAATATAATGTCATCGACATAGATTTGCACCAGCAAAATCTTGCCTTTAACTTCCCTGAGAAACAATGTTTTATCTATTTTACCTCTAGAGAACTTGTTCTCAAGAAGAAAACTAGATAAAGTCTCATACCAAGCTCGTGGAGCTTGTTTTAAACCATATAAAGCTTTATTAAGGAAGTATACATGATTGGGATAAGTAGGATTGACAAAACCTGGGGGTTGAGCGACGTATACTTCCTCCTTCAAGTCTCCGTTCAAGAAAGCTGATTTCACATCCATTTGATAGACTGTGAATCCTTTGTGCGAAGCATACGCCAGGAACAGTCTGATTTCCTCGAGCCTTGCCACTGGTGCGAAGGTCTAGTCGAAGTCAATCCCCTCCTCCTGTCTGTAACCTTGAGCCACCAGCCTGGCCTTGTTCTTTATGATGACACCATGTTCATCCAGTTTGTTTCTGAAGATCCACTTGTTGCCAATCATATTCTGCTTGTGTGGTCTGGGAACCAGCGTCCAAACGTTGCATCATTCGAATTGATGTAGTTCATCTTGCATGGCCAAAATCCATGCCGCGTCTTTGTTCGCCTCGTCGAACTTCTTTGGCTCAACCTGTGACAGGAAGCTAAGATGCAAAACTTCGTTAATAGTACCTCTTCGAGTTCTGACACCGACACGAGGATCTCCGATGATCTGATCTCTAGGATGATCCCTCACGTGCCGGAGCTCTAGAAGTCTGGCGTCTGGAGCTTCGACTACTTCTTGGACTTCTCCTTCTTCTAAGAGATTTGTTCCATTTTGATCTTCAACATTTCCAGATGACGTGGAGGTGGAAACTTTGATGTACTTAGGAGTTTCATCTTTAGCGGTCTCATCGAGATCCAGCTGTTCAAGTCGTGCACCTGCATCTTCAAGAATACCACTGGAAGAATTGCTGTTAAGCAAACTTCCTTCATCAAATACAACATTAATTGATTCTTCTACCACTAGGGTTTTCTTATTGAAGACCCTATAAGCCCGACTGTGGGAACTATAGCCCATGAATATGCCTTCGAAGCATTTTTCACCAAATTTAGTACGCGGGTACTTCCCATTATTCAGTACATAGCATCTGCAACCAAAGATCCTCAAGTAGGACATGGTTGGTTTCCTGCCTTTCAGTAGCTCGTAAGGCATCTTACGATGATGCTTGTTGATCAATGCTCGGTTTTGTACATGACAAGCTGTATTGACCGCCTCTGCCCAGAAGTATTCTGGGAGAGAAGCGCCTGTCAACATTATCGTGCAAGCTTCAATGAGAGTTCTATTTCTCCTCTCCGCAACTCCATTTTGCTGAGGAGTGTGCGGGGAGGAAAACTCATGAAAGATACCTTGTTCTTCACAGAACTCTGTCATAGCACCAGATTCGAATTCTGTTCCATGGTCACTTCTGATTTTGACCACTGAGCAGTTAAATTCGTTCTGAACCTGCTTGACAAAGCTAGTGAAGATGTCAAACGTATCTGACTTTCATTTTAAGAAGAACACCCATGTAAATCGAGAATGATCATCAACTATCACTAGCATATAGGACTTGCCTCCCAAGCTATGAACTTGCATTGGACCAAACAAGTCCATATGTAGAAGATAAAGACACCGGGAAGAGTCTTTGTCTGCAATGCTCTTAAAGGTAGCCCGAGTCTGTTTGCCCATCTGGCATGCAGGACAGGGGCTATCTTTGATGCACTTGATAATGGGAGCATCCCTTACTAAGTTCTTAGAAAACAGCATACTAATTGTCTTGAAATTAATATATGTCAATCTCTTGTGCCATTGATCACAAAGAGATGCACTGCCAGCTGCCACTAGGCATACGGGGGTAGATGAATCTAAACTAAGAAAATTTAAGCAGAAGATATTCCTGCCCCTAATGCCTGTTAATACTGTCTCAGAAGAGGCGCATGATATTATCAGACATTTATCCTTGCAGAACTTAACGTCATAACACTTGTCACATAACTGACTTACACTGATCAGGTTATGGTTTAACCCTTCAACATAAGCCACGTCGGTGATAGAGATTATACCGTTGGAAATCATACTGTAATCTCTGGTGACTCCACGATCTGACCCCCCAAAGATGACTTTGGGTCCATTCTCGACAGGAGTGTAATCACGCAGCAGGCTTCTTGTCCCAGTCATATGCCGGGAGCATCCACTGTCCAAGTACCAGATCGGCGTTTTGGTGGCCTTTGGACATTCCTGCAAAACAAAATTAATTTCCCTTAGGAACCCAATCGAACTTGGGTCCTAGATTCCTGGTTAGCATACTCCCCCTCGGTTGGTTAACCTTACGAGTGGTCGGCCTCGCAGAGCTAACATAGGGAGTCTCGTTATATCTCGAGTTAAACCAACAATCCACGGCAAAGTGACCGACTTTGCCACAACACCAACAGTCAAATCTGTTGTACCTCTTCCTAGGTTCCAGTCTTACCCTGGGAATGGTGGGTGCAGTCGGGGCCTTGGATCCTGAGGTGGATGCCTCATAGTGATTGCAGTCACATGACTTCTTCACCTTCTGTTTCGTTAGTATAACAGGCTTGACTCTTGGTGCCTGCTTTCCATTATGGCCGCTAGAGAATTGGCCATAATTTCCCATGTGGATTTCCTCATAAGGTGCCTTGAGGGCACTCTCACCGAAGTTCCGGGGAAAGGTCGAACCATCATATCGGCTCTTTGGCTTTCCAACCGAGGGCCGGAAATGATGACCAAAGGTTGATTCAAAGTCATGTTGGTTGCAAGGAAAGCTAGGCTTTCTGAACGCAACAGGACTGAGCGGAGCCTTTCCCTTTTCATCAGCAGAGGCCTTCTTGGCGGCCTTATTCTTCCTCTGGTTCCTGTTTCTCCTGGATGAGGAACCAGATACCCCTACATGCCCCAAGCCAGCTCCTTTGGCCTGAGCAGAGAAGATATCAACTACTGGAAGAATAGTTTTTGGCATAGAGAAGCTCTTGACGATCTTCCTTTCTACCGCAAGTTGTTCTTCCAACTTGTCGACTTCCTCCTGCTTAAGATCAAGGAGTTTAAGAGACTCTGAATGCTTTGAAGTCAGGTCAAGGTGCTCCTGTCGGAGAGAAATCAAACTGGTGACCTCTTCCCTTAGGGAGACACACTCACCCTTAAGGAATTTCACTTCCTTTTTCTCAGCCTTCAATCTCTTACGGCACTCCTCGAAAATGTTGAGCAGAAGCTCATACTTCTCGAGGAGGTCCGCTTCACGGGCCGAAAGGCTATCCTCAGGGTCATCATCCTGAGACTCAGGATCAAAGTCAGAGTCGGAGAGAGGGGTGTGAGCTTTTACCTTCCCAGTAAATGGGGGGCATTCTCCTTCTGAGTCGGAGCGACCCACCAGCCCGAAGTAGGCTTCCTCATCATCACTGGAGTCTGTGGAATCAGACTCACTCAGTGTCTTTGGCCTTTTGGCGATGTAGCTCCGCTCTTTCTTCTTGTCTCTAGAGGATTTGTGCTCCTCTCCTTTCCCTTTTTCTCTCTTGCCTTGGTAGCAGTCGGCCAAGACGTGTCCTGGCTTATTGCATCCAAAACAAATAATGTCAAAGGAGCGATGTTTGTTCGGTTTAGAAGCATACCTGTCAGAAGAGTAATTTTTCTTCTGATGCCTGGAGGAGGAGCCGTCTTTATTTCTTTGATTCCTCATCTTGAGGAACTTCTTGAATTCTCGGGTGATGAGGGAGAAATCCTCCTCCGATAGCTCTGAGCTGGAGGAGCATGGCTCGGAGTCCTCCTCCTCATCCTTTTTCCTGGCACGGTATGAAACCGCACCCTTGCCTTTTCTGGAGTGACTGGCTTTTAGAGCCACAGTCTTTTCTTTGGCTGCAGCCTTCTCTGCTTCTTCTTCTGCTTTCCTGGTGTTCAGTTGAAGCTCATAGGACATCAGCTTCCCGAACAGAATTTGCAGGTCTGTTTCAGCTAGTCTGCCAAACTCTCGGATGGCGCAGATCTTTGTGTCCCATTCCTTAGTAAGGGACCTAAGGAATTTATCATTGAGTTCACCATTAGTGAACACTCTTCCGTATCCTTTGAGGGCATTGACAATCTTGAGGAAGTTCTCGAAGGTGACTCCGATCTCTTCCTTAGGCCCTTGTCTGAAGGCCTCATATTTCTGGTTCAGGAGGGATCTACGATCATCCCTCACTTCATCAGTGCCCTCCATTAGGATGATCAGGCAATGCCAGATCTCCTTTGCTGTCGTGCAGTTGTAGAAGTTCTGCATCATTGAGTCATCAACCGCGCTGACCAGAATGTTCTGCGCCTTCTTGTCAAGTCCCACTAGCACCATCTCGTCCTTGTCCATTTCAGAAAGTTTCTTCGACACTTTCTTGGTAGGATCAATGGTGGAGACCTTAGTGGGTGACATAAGGTCCCTCCTCCACGATCATGAAGAGTCGAGGATCAACTGCTTCCATGTAGAACCTGATCCTTTCCTTCCAGATAGGAAAGTTGAGCCTGGTGCACACTGGGATCTTGCCTGTGAACTTGAGCCCGTCCATAGTAGATGTTTGCATTCTTCTTGACACTAGCGACAGGATTCTACTCAAAGTGTTAACCTTTTTGATGAGGAACCTCGCTCTGATACCACTTGAAAGTCTACCTAGTGTCAACTATCTTCACCTATGGGGGGTGGGGGGGAATAGGTGACGTGCAGCGTTTTTGCGGAATTTAAAATTGTACCTGCACAAGAAGATAAAACAGCACAGCACAGAAAGTACACAAGCAATTTATAGTGGTTCCCCGAGTTGGGTACATCCACTTTCCCCCTTCGACCTATCTCCCAACAAGGGACGACTCAGTCTCTTCACCAACAGGATTGAAATCCAATCCTTGCACTATCGGAAGGAACCCTTCCACACGTAGGAGTCAACACTCCCACAACACGGGTTGTACCCAACCCTTACAACTAGGAACCAACGTTCCTTTACAACAAAAGTAAAACTAGAATGTACAAGAGATACAAACTACGTTTGGAGACTAGGGTGTCCCTCTTCGTTTGACGACGATCGAAGAGTCCACAACCCAAGATCTCGCTTGGAGAGAATCTCCCCGGAACCGGCGGCGGCAAGATGGGCGGCGGCTTGGTTCACGGGATCGGCGGCGACAACGGTGTGCGGCTGCTATACTTTGGAGATCCAAACTTCATAGCAAAGCTAGCAAGGTCTACCAACGGTCACACTAGGATCGGTCGTCTCGATCGATTCGGACGGGGAAGGTTTTCCCGATCAACAAATCGAGAGACAAGAGATCTCTGGTTAGACGCGTGAGACTCTATGCGTGACTATGCTTCTATCGCCGGGAGATCTGGAGGAAACCACGATCAAACGACCGGCGATCCACTTGCACGAGCGGCGACGGCGGCGGAGCTGTTTCGCGATTCTAGGTCAAGGTCGGCTGCTCGTTTTTCGTCTTTTTCTCTGTGTATCTTTACTGTTCAAAAATACCTTGTATTTATACTGTAGACAACTTCAAGATGACCGTTGTGGGTCCCACCAGAAGAAACCCTAACTCCGGTTCAAAGCAGTGCCAGCGATAGAGTCCGGTTCAGGGAGTTCCAGAAAATCGCCCAAGTCAAAATCGGCGAGAATCACCTGTGATTCTCGCCGAATCGCCGAGAATCAAGGGTGATTCTCGACGATTCGGCGAGAATCACAAAGTGATTCTCGACGATTCGGCGAGAATCACAAAGTGATTCTCGTCGAATTTGACTTGATTGCACTCTGATTTAGCCGGCGAGAATCAGCCAGTGATTCTCGCCGAATCGACGAGAATCACTAGTGATTCTCGCCGAATCGGCGAGAATCACTTGGTGATTCGCGTCGATTCTTACTTAGTTGATTTTTCGTCTTACACCTCTGAGCTGCTCTTTGACTCATCCTTGCTCCTTGTCTGCTCTTGCATAAACACAGCCCTGTACTTGAAAGTAAGTGCACTTCAATAGAGAGAGTACACGTAGGCCAACACACTGATCTGCTCAACGACGTATTACGTCGTGCAGACCCGTGTATATTGACCTACTGCACCCTGACATTGGTGTGCACTTAGCGTGGAAAACTGCAAGCACCACTTGAAATATTTTGTCAAATACATTGTCTATTTACTTTAGCTTGTCCAGGGGCTTCTTCAAATCAGGTACGTTGTGGATACAATACCCAACAGCTAGAGCTAGCATTGGAATAAGGGGTAGTCCGCGCGTCTTGGGTTGCGGTCTGGTGACCTGGCGGACTGTGCGGACTCCACAGCAATAGACCGGCGGCTTGGTGTTGAGTCCGCACGGCTTGTGTTTGTCTTGTCTTGTATTTGTAGTTCTCTGCTTTCCCTATGGTGGTTTTGGTGAAGTATGTCTCGTCATGTATGTCTCGCCTTGTAAAGAAGTTTGTTGTTAATCAATAAACACTCTTGTTGCTACATGTGTTTCTGGTTGTGATTGACTTAAGTTGAGATAACCCCTGCTCACTCCAAGGTCCAGGAAATTTCAACATGGTATCAAAGCCAGGTTGGAGTGGATAAGCAATGATCAACTGAAGTGGTTGTTGCTCTTATGAAGAGGGAACTAGTAGTAAAACCATGGCAGTGGAAGATGCAAGTGGTCTTGGAATTGAACTCCTTACAGAGACGAACTTTGATAGGTGGAAGACTTGTACAAAGAGCTTTCTTCTTGGCGAGTACCTTTGGGAGGTAGTATGCGGAGCAGAAAGAAAAGAGGCTACTGCTGGTAATGCTGAAGAGATAAGAGCTTGGAAGGAGACAAATACGAAAGCAGAGTCTATTCTCAAGTAGGTGATCTCATCGGGGCTCTTGGACCACATCAGTGGATGTCGGTCAGCTGCGGAGGTTTGGACTTCCCTTGATGGGTTGTTCAGGAAGGAGGTTTAGGTTGCTGCGGAGTTTGGTCCTTCTATTTCATATCAGCAAGAGAGGAGTGTTTCCCCTAGGCGTGATGGGAAGATGAAGGAAGAATCAAGGTGCTATAAATGCAAGTAGCATAGTCATCTCAGGAAAGAGTCCAAGGTTGTCTTGCTCTCGACGAACGCTGCTCAAGTAGGGAGTAAGGAGAAGAACTTAGTTGGGTCATCAACAAGTTCTGGTGTTGATCGGATGAAGGCCAGTGATAGTGAAACTATCTGGCATGAAATACTGGGGCATGTAGGGATGGACAAGCTGAAAGTAATGGCGGTAAGAAGACTCGTGAGAGGCTTGCCTAGATTGTCATCCTATGGAGATGGTCAAGGATGTGCTGGATGTCAGCATTGTGAAGCTTATCACTTTATGGTTGATAAAGCACAATTCATATGTAAAGCACCTTTAGAGGTTGTCCATTGTGCTCTGGTAGGACCAACCGTCACCGCCATTCTTGGAGGCAGCAGGTACATGCTGATATTGGTTGATGACTATTCAAGGTATACTTGGATATACTTTATGAAGGCGAAGTCGAGCATGTTCCACTTGTTTGTGGAGTTCAAGAAGCTTGTGGAAGGCCAGCTTGGTCTGCGGATCAAGAAGTTGAGGACAAGTATCGGTGGTGAGGTCAACTTAGCCGAGTTCTCGAACTTTTGCAAAAAGCATGGGATTCAGAAGGAGCTTTCTTGTGGACTTACTTTACAGCAAGGTGGTATTGCAGCTCGGGTGATCCGTTGGTTGACGAAGACCTGCAAGTGTTGGCTTCGGGGCAAAGGCGTTCCTAAGGATTTTTGGGCGGAAGGGATGGCTTATGCTGCTCATGTCATCAATCAGATGCCTATTAGTCCGATCAATGTAAAGACTCTATATGAGCTGATGTTCGAGGTGAAGCCCAGTGTAAAGCACCTATAGGTGTTTGGATCTACCTGCTACGTACACGCTCTGGATGCTTTCAAGACGAATCTAGTCTTTGTTGGGTATGATGAGCAGAGGAGAATATGAAGGTGTATGGATCCTTTGACGAAAAGGCTCATCGTGTCGAGAGACGTTGTCTTCGATGAGCTGACGTTGTATTGGGATAGCTCATATGTGGAGCTAGAGATGAGCAGGTCAGATGGTGGGCTGAAGGAGGCTGCTGCTAAGGTTTAGGTGGAGCCGCCTGAGTCACCAGGAGCTCCATATTGTTCTAGCTCCGGGGCAAAGGCGTCAGGGTCAGGAAGCAGGGGGAGCGATGCTCCAAGTACTTCTGGCTCGAAGGCGGAGGCTTCCGGTTCAGGAAGCAGTGGGAGCGATGTTCCAGGTAGTTCTTGTTCAAGAGAAGAGGCTTCTAGTTCAGGTAGCAGGGGGAATGTTGCTCTAGGTGCTTCTGGTTCCAGTAAGGTGGATTCTTGTTCAGGAAGCAAGGGGAGAATTGTTCTAGGTTTGGCCGAGAAAGGAGCTGGTTCAGGAGGAGCAGCAGAGGTGGTTATCCATGATCAGGTTCTTCGAAGATCGAAGAGGATCAGTAACCCACTAGCTCGATATAGCGAAGGGAACACGACGAGCTTGGTCTCATGTTTCCTTGCAAGCCCTCAAGTCGAGTGAGTACCTTCTAGCTGTGATGACCCCACTAGAATCAAGGAGGTGGTTGACACCAAGGCTGAAGAGGTGACTACTCTCAGAGGTGATGAACCTTAGGCCTCTGTGCCCAAGGTTGTTGGTGATACTCCTATGATGCATGAGTGGAGGTTGAAGCTAAAGAAGAAGGCAGAGGGAATCATGACTCCTTTTGGGAGATGCTGGAGGGCTCCCTCATGGTCCATAATATGCGGGGCAAGGACTATGTCTTTGACATCTCCTCGAAGGTGCTATCGGAAGGACCATGTGTATGGTTACGGGAGCTGCTGGAGTTGTTCACCACTTCTCACTTCAAGGGGGAGTGTTGAAAATTGTGAAGTGAAAGTGGATGAATGGAGGACATAGGCAACCTATCCGCGCGGACTACACGGACAGGGTTGGCGGACAGCCAGGTCGGCAGTGCTGGTGCAGACGGCTTGTTCTATGGAGTCCTGGGCGGTCTGTTTGCCCTGGTGAAGCGGCAAGTGGAAGCCGCAGAGATTGCCAGTTAGTGCGGACAGGTGTTGGAGGTTGCCGGGTTTGGCGGACTGGATCCAGTGTCTGCCAGTAAGTGCGGACTGGCGCTTGTGGCCAGTGGTGTGGACTTGGTTGGTTCAGAACCAGGTCCAGGTTTGGCTCAGTCCGGGGAGATCGCCTAGTGGAGCGCGGACTGCTTCTCAGTCCACCAAGCTCGGCAGAAGTGTTGTGTACCTTGGTTGTAACTTTGGGAAAGGCGAACTGGAGTTGTATCCGCAACTGCGTGTGGACTAGAGCTGTGTCTGTTTAGTCCGACAGCTGCCTTCCTAGCATGGTCGTGGACTCAGGTTATGCGGACTGGAGCACTCTGCGGGATATGTGGACTGGAGGTATCTGTAGTATAAAAGACTGGAGCTGTGTCCGCTGAGTTCGACAGTTGCTTTGGTGGCGAGGCTGTGGGCTCGGGACAAGCGGACTGGAGCTGTGTCCGCTAAGTATGACAGTTGCCTTGATGGCGATGTTGTGGGCTCGGGATAAGCGGACTGGTGTTGTGTCCGTGGATAGGTGGACAGCTATTGCAGAGTTCGGCTGTGGTGGTCATGGCTTGGCCTTTGGCGACAAGGCGGACTGGTATTGCTGTCCGGCCTTGTGAAGCTTTGGCGCTGGCTTGGCCTTTGGAGACAAGGCGGACTGGCGATGTGTCTAGCCTTGGTGATGCACTGGCGGGCTGGCTATCCTGCACAAGGTAGCGGCGGACAAGAGTGTATCTGCGGGTCTTGCGGATACACGTGTCCTTGCTGCAGGATGTGGCGGTAATCCTATCGGCTAGGGCGGTGACCACACTCCTCATCGTGCCTATAAATAGGACTCATGTCACATCAGGAATAGAGTAACCTGACAACCGAGTGAACAGTAAGTGAGCCTGTAATAGTTGCTGCAGACTGGACTTTTGTGTCCGCGTGGTTTGATTGAGTTGACCGGGTTGTGCTGTGCAGGTTGTGCGGATAGCACTGAAAAGCCAGGACTTGGTGCTGATTGCGGTCAGGGACAGTGCAGACTCTGTGGTTAAGCAACATGTGATAAATAGCAGGTCGTGGATAGCGACCAGACGGCCTTCTCTTTGGCAACTTGGTTTGGAGGTTCAATAAGTCGCCTGCTTCAGGCGGACTGTTCTATTCGGCATCGCAGCTTGTACGGTCTGGCGGCTAGATGACCTCGCAGTTAGGCGGCTTGCAGATCGGCGGCTAGAGCTAGCATTGGAATAAGGAGTAGTACACGTGGCTTGGGTTGTGTTCTGGTGATCTGGCGGACTGTGCGGACTCCACAGCAGTAGACCAGCAGCTTGGTGTTGAGTCCGCGCGGCTTGTGTTTGTCTTGTCTTGTATTTGTAGTTCTCTGCTTTCCCTATGGTGGTTTTGGTGAAGCATGTCTCGCCATGTATGTCTCTCCTTGTAAAGAAGTTTGCGGTTAATCAATAAAGACTCTTGTTGCTGCATGTGTTTCTGGTTGTGACTGACTTAAGTTGAGATAACCCCTGCTCACTCCAAGGTCTGGAAATTTCAACAGGTACTCCGTCACCTGTCTGCGGGACTAGTACAGTTTGTGTTATTCCAACCATGCTGCTTGAGGACATGCTTTACGTCCTGTCTTTTGCATTTAGTTTAATCTTTGTTCCGACTCTTTGTAAACAATTGAACAGCACAATTACCTTTATATCTACAACTCGTTCTTTTCAGGATCCACATTCTAAAGAGAAGATTTCTACTGGGACTGAAAGTGATGGGCTCTTCTTCCTCGACAACATCACTGCTTACTCTACTTCTCTTCTATAATGGCATCTTCGCCTTGGTCATCCTACTCCTCGTCTCATCTACCAACTCTTGCCAGATTTACCCAAGGAGGACTCTTCCCTCAACTGTGAGGCCTGTTAACTTGGAAAATCATCATCGTTCTTCTTTTCCCACCAGACAAGGACGTATCTCTTCTCGTCTGTTTGAACTTATTCATTCCGATATTTGGTGTCCTACCCATATTCGAACTGTTGGTAGAGAAAGTCTGTATTTTGTTACATTTGTTGATGATTTTTTTTGTTGTTGTACTTGATTGTATCTTTTACAAGAATGGTCTGATATTTATTTTGTGTTCGTCCAATTTTATAATATGATACAAACTCAGTTTGATGTTTTCTTAAAACTCTTTACACTGATAATGCTCGAGAATATCTTAGTAATCATTTTTCCGATTTTTGTATGCACCGCGGCGTAGTCCATCAAACGAGTTATCCTTACACGTCACAGCAAAACGGGGTTGCTAAGCGCAAAAATCGACATATCGTGGATGTTACTCGCACCCTTCTCACACTGATGAATGTTCATCATTCAAACTAGGGACATGTTGTGCTTCATTCTTGTTATCTTATCAACTATATTCCCTCCTCAGTTCTTCATGGTCACATCCCGTTCTCCATTCTACATCCATATGCTCCACCATTTTCTTTACCTCTCCGTATTTTTGGCTGCACAACGTTTGTGCATTCTCTGTCTCCTGGTCGTGACAAGCTTTCACCTCGCTTGTTCAAGTATGTTTTTTCTGGGTTATTGTCCAACCCAAAAGGGGTGTCGATGCTTTGACCCCTGGCTACATAAACAATTTGTTTTTTCTGATGTTACATTCTTCGAAGGTCTGTCTTATTTCTCTCGATGTTCTACTCTCTCCCCGTCTGACTCTTCATCATTTCTTCTTATTCCTTCCGTACCTACATCTGTGTCTGTTCCACCATCTATATCATTCTCTTCACTTCTATCTTCTGATTTGTCCTTGCCTTTGGAGCCATTGCTGAAAGTTCCCGGGCCAGTAATCTCTCTAACAGATGGATCTCCTATCAAAGATAAGTCAGATCTTGAACTTCCTATTGCTCTATGAAAGGGGGTTCAAACATGCATTAAACATTCCATTCATGATATTGTATCTTGTGCTCATTTGTCCCCAACTGGACGAAGGTTTTCTCTTGCTCTTTCGGCTACTACTATCCTGGTTAACTATCAATAGGCTCTTTTCTATTCCGCATTGGAAGGCGGCAATGTATGAGGAAAGGACAACCTTAATCGAAAGGGGTACTTGGACTCTTATTCCTCCTCCTCTCGGTGTAGATGTGGTTGGTTGCCGGTGGGTCTTTGTCATCAAATTTCATCTAGATAGCACTATTGAATGTTATAAAGCTTGGCTTGTGGCAAAAGGCTTTACTCAGACATATGGTGTGGATATTTTCGATACGTTCTCCCCAGTTACTCGTATCAGCACAATCTGAGTTATTTTCTCTATTGTTGTAAATAAGGGTTGGGGATGTATTAGTTAGATGTCAAGAATTCCTTCCTATATGGTGATCTACAAGAGGTGGTTTATATGGGGCAACCCCTGGGTATGTCGCTCAGGGGGAGTCTCAGGTATGCAGGTTACAGAAAGCAATTTATAATCTAAAGCAAATCCCTCGGGCCTGGTTCAAAAAATTCAGCAAGGTTTTCTCTCTTATTGACATCACTCATAGTTCTGCTGATCATTCTCTTTTTATTCGCAAAAACACTAAGGAGCTTGTGGTTTTTGCTGTCTATGTGAATGATATTCTCCTTACCGGTAATGATAAGGAAGGAATTGATCTAGCAAAGAAACATCTTCGACAACATTTTGTTACAAAAGACATGAGCTCTCCTAAGTACTTCCTTGGGATAAAAATCTTACGAAAACAAAACTCTGTGGTTCTCTCACAACGAAAGTATACTTTAGATCTGTTGAAAGAAACTGGTCTTTATGGGGCAAAACCAGTTCGTTGGCATATGGCTGTTGGTGATGACAAAGGTTTGACAAAAGATTCACCTCTTCTTTCTGATAGTACAATGTATAGACGACTTGTGGGAAAACTCATCAATATGACGGTTACCTGACCAGATATTTATTATGAAGTAGAGAAGGTAAGTCAGTTTATACAAGGCCCCAGAGAGTGTCATCTGTGTTCTGCTTTAAAAATTCTGGAGTATGTAAAAGGGTCTCTAGAGAATGGGTTATTGTTTCGAAAACATAATCATATCAATATTGAAGCCTATTCAGATGCTAGTTATGCAGACAAAAAAGAAGATAAGAAGTCCACCTCTGATTTTTGCATCTTTGAGGGAGGGAATCTTGCCAGCTGGAAGAGTACGAAACCGTATGTTGTGTCGTGATCAAGTGCCGAAGCTCAGTACCAGAGCATAACATCAACTGTTTGTGAGCTGAAATGGTTGCGTGCCCTTATGTTTGACCTGTGAGAAGTATATGATCATCTTTTACCCATGTTCTGTGACAACCAGATTGCCATACATATATCAAAAACCCAATTTTTCATGGAAGGACAAAACACATAGAATTCGACTGTCACTTCGTCAGAGAAGAAGTTTTGAAGAATCAAATATGTACTCCATTCATCACTTCAGAGAAGGAGATTGTAGACGTCTTTACCAAACCAGTGACCGCTTCTCTTTCAGATTTCTGTGACAAGCTGAACATGGTTGATATATATGCTCTAGCTTGAGGGAAAGTGTTCGATTTTATGAAGTATTGTCAGATTGACGGTTTGGTCGGGCTGTCTTTCGGTTAGTCTTGGCGGTCGGGTTGTAGTCGCGGCGGATAGAGGCAGCTGAAGCTACGGTCTGGAGAGTAGCTGAAGCTGCGGGTGACGGTCGTTGTTGCGGCTTTGTGCTGAAGCAAGCTGTTCAATGGCCACAGACTGCTACTGAAGTCCGGCGAAAACCTGTATGAAGCAGACTGATGTTCTTCATTAGAGGCCGCGAACTGCTACTTGAGTCCAGCGGATTCCCGTGTAAAGAAGACTGCTTCTATGTCTAGCGAGCTGGTCAGTGGCCGCAGACTGCTACTGAAGTCTGACGGATACCTTTATGAAGCGTATTGCTTCTGTCTGGCGAGCTGGTTAGAGGCCGCGGACTGCTACTTGAGTTCGACGGATACCTGTGTGAATCAGATTGCTTCTGTGTCCAGCATGTTCTAGTCGGAGCGGTTAGGGCTTAACCGCTTGGTTGTTTTGCGGTCTTAAATTTTTTATCCGCCCAGTCTGCGAGTTGTAGTTTAGTTTCACATCGGCTATTTAATTTTTTCTGTCTTTTTCCTCTATAAATAAGGGGTCATACTCATGTAAATTAACCTTTTGTAAAATGCAAAACTTGTTATTTAGATTTTCTCACAAAAGTTTCTCTAAAGAGTTTTCACCTTAATTGAAATGACCTTTTTTGAACCCCTGAACTCTTCTCTCAGGATATCCCTGATATCTTTGGTGGTTCTGGTTCCCATGATCCATGAAAAAATAGTGTTAGTGACTCCCTGTTGAATTAAAATGAGAGCCCGAGCATCTTTCATCCAGTCTTCTTTGGTGATTTAAGGAGTCAATGATCCTTCCTTAGCATTGGCATCTTTCATCCTGTCTTCTTAAAATGGATGGCCCATTTTGAACACTCTCCCGTTGATCTTGGGAGATGAGGATCGTTTCCATCTTAATACTCCAAAAGTCGCAGAATTCTCCAATAAAGATGGGAACAAAAGTTTGGGCATAAGGTTGAGAGGCTTGGGCAGATGATGAGCTCATGATGGGATATCAAACAACAAGATCTATCTGAAGTCCGTTGATCGATCGCATGATCAAAGCAAGATTAAGTTCTAATACCATATTAGAAAAGAATAAAGTAGGAACAGGGAGAAAACAGAACAGTGGAATTCATTTTTCATTATAGAAAATAAAACATTACTACATATTATAGTCAGAGACGGTAAACAACAACTAACGGCATTCTTAATGATAATTAATGACTGCATGAAACAAGAAACGGAGGGGGAGGAAAACAGTTGACAGCTAGCAAAGAAATAGAGGAGAGGAAGGCGAGGATTGCAATTTTCAGCAAGAACCTAAAATATAATATAAAATGCTACTAATAATCTTGACTTGCTCAATATTTCAACTCAAACATTGCTTCCAGGTAATTATATATGATAAAAAATGATCCTTCGTGATAAATAATGATCGTACAAGATCAAAATGTTAATATATTTGCTGTCACTTTTTTTTAATGACATACAAAGATTCTATTTATTGTTTTCCCATATATAGGGTTTTTTCATTATGCACGTGATGCAGGCTACGTCTCCTGACGAGCCGCAACGGACAAAGACACTGAATTGTTCTCACTCGTTTCAATTCTACGCTCGCACAATTTAAACGCAGCGCACCCGATTCACAATAATATCAATCTAATGCTAACGCACGGGTTCGCTACACCCTTATAGATCAAATAGAGACGATGAACCAATATTCTCTCAAGCGAAATGGATCGACCCGATCCGTTCGAGTGTGTGTTGTACCAAAAGTGATCCACCAAAAGTAAACGATTCCGAAATGGTAGATCTCTCCCAACAAAAATAAAACGAGGTCCGCCAATCCTCACGAACGTAAAGTAGATCAAAAGAAGATAACAATATCTTTCGGATCAAAACCACGATGAATTCAAAAGTTCGGAAGCAACGCCAAAGAAAACCACCACAAGATCTATCTAAGAGGGAATCACACAAGAGTAGTAATTTTCGTTACCCCAATCGGAATAGATGATTCCGATGAAAAATGGTTCGCTCCTCCACGGCTCCGCCGGAGTCACGCCGAATGGAGAGAAACTCGTCCACCTTCCTTGCTTCACGTCGGAGAAGGTTCGTCGTCGCCGAAGTTGTTGTCCTTGACCGAATCACCCAAGGAGGGGGAAAGGATGTTGGCCGAATTGTTCAAGGGGAGGAGTTCTTTGATTTGTTACTCGTAGTGGAGAGGAGAAAGAATTTTGTGGAGAAGACGAGAGGAGGGAGGAGAGGGGAAGAAGATGAGGCCGGCGGCCAAGAGAGGAGGAGAAACAAGGAGGGGCCAAAATTTGCCTTAAAGGGAAAGAGGAAAGAGGGGGAAAATTCAAAACTTGAATTCTAGATTTTTTCTTTTTTTTTCTTTTCATGGCCTTTTGTAGCCTACACCACTCTCTTGGGAGGAAATCCTCAAGCGGTCACGACCGCATAAACATGGCCTTTGCGGTGTACCGCTTGCCGGTGAAAATAGTCCTCCCACCACTCAATCTCCTTCATTCAAATAAAATAAACACATGATGGTTATATGCACCCATCATAACATGATATAACAAATACAATAACTAAATGCATGAAATAAAAACTCTCAAATTAAAACAATGCAACAAGAAAATTAATAAATATAATATAATACTATAATTATTAGATTATTGTCGCGACGATGGCGTTGTAGCGGCGATGACGTTGTAGCGAAATTATTGTCGCGACGATGACGTTATAGAAGCGATGGTGTTGTAGCAAAATAATTGTCACGGTGATGGCGTTGTAGCGGCGATGACGTGCATCAAAATTATTGTCGCGGCATCGTCCATCCGAGTCTTCAAACGTACGGTTGCGGCGACGATCAACATAATGCATGGACCCGGCGTCGCCATGGAGCTCGCCAAAGAACTCGTTAGCACCATCTGCAATGTCATCACGAACAAATGGCGGGACATCATCGCCACCAATCGAACGGTCACGATCATCATGAGCAAATGGCGGGACAACGTCGCCATCAATCCTCCCTCACTCAAAATTACTCATCTCCGATGAGTGGCCCGTGAGGGGAGAACAGTCAAAAGCAGCAGCAACATGGGGCAAATCTGGCCCCACAATCCAATTGGTAGTAGCGGGATCATGCCACATCAAATAGCACCTGTCAGGCAAAATGAAGGTCTTCGGGAACCTTGGAAAAGCATTAGTCAAAGAAGGTGGAAAAGTTTCGACATCAACATTCAACATACCTCCAGTGGAAACCGTAAGAGAGAGCGATCCAGGACCCAGCTCACCCCTCAACCCATTAGAAAACATAGTGGACGAAATAAACGGAGAGGCAGATAATTCAAGTTGTGGAGAAATATAAGACGTTAAATCCGAAACATTGAAAATGGGGTATATACCCCAATCGATGGGTATCTCCAAAAGATAAGCATTTTCCCTTAACCTCTTTAAAATTCGGAAAGGACTAGCTCGCCAATTCGCTAACTTTTTTAGGGAGCCCGAAGGCAACCGTTCAGGAATGAGACGCGCCAAGACCAAATCATCAACATTAAAGTGAGATACTCTTCTATGTACGTTAGCATTAGATTTATAAAATGCATGTTGGGCGGTTAACGTTTCATGAATGTGCTTATGTAAATTGTGAATTTGGAGCCTGAATTCTTGTGCAAAATCACTTGATTTATACGTTGCATGTAACGAAACTAAATCAGGTGCCATCAGTGCTAAATAGTTTAATTGATTTAATTTATATTGAAAGTTTAGCGGACACAAACCAATGGGCACACCCATCACGAAATCTGAAATGGGCACAATAGACGACCTCATCGTAAGCATAAAATCAGAGAATTGATTATTCATAGGAAGTCTGAAGGATACAAAACTACAAAAATTTGTGACAAGACTGAACACGAATTCTATCAACTCACTAATACCTATCTTACGAGACCTGCCCAACGGAGGGGTTACTAACGTAGACAATACCAAATGTCTTGGACTAGATATAATAAATTCTTGTCCTAAAATATGTGCTAGTTGGGTCAATGGAGCGGGAGGGCGGGTTGGTAAAATCACACCCGGGAGAGAATCAAAATCATCATGAACTTCATGCAATGGAGACAACATCAAAGGATGCTCATCCGGGTCTACATCAATAACGTCAACCAAAAGGACAACTCCCTCGATAGGAAATTCTTCCAACACACTAGATACGTCATCCAAATCAGAATCAGTAAAGGTCTCAGAAATGGGAGCATCGATAGATTCTGGAGGAGGGGCTAAGTCATGCCCAATGTCAAAATACGGATTTATCGTCCAAGTAAAATCCTCCGGGTGTAAACCATTAAAGTCATATGAAAATTCAAACAATGGATTCGCCCTTACAAAAAATTCGTCTGACATGTCTACCAATTCATTAGATATATCATGTAATTCAGAATCAATGGTCGGGTCATAGGTCGGCAATAATGATACGAGATCTGGGGGCACTAGCGAGACCTCATCTGGGGGAACTGGCAGAATGAACCCAGGGGGCACTGTAGAACTCCTGAAATCAATCATACCACACTCATGTCCCAAATGATCAGTACGTCGAGTCAACGGGTCAGGGGGATGAGTCGGTAAAATCAAACTCGGGGTACAATCCAAAAAGTCGTCCAATAATGCAACTTTTTTGCTTACAATTTCTTCTGACACACTATCCAAGTTATTTAATTTAGAATCAATTATGGTCTCGTACAAGGGTAGAATTGAGCCCGACGGAAGCTTTAAATCGGGAACGTTAGATAAAGGTGTTTGCATTAAAGAAATATCGTTCGGGCTCATAGTACTAAAATCATTCAAGCATAACTCGTTCACCAACGGTAAGTCTTCCCAATTAGTCGGAACGTCCAATATATCAGGATCATCAGAACAGTCCTCAATATATCTCGGTCTAAGAGGATCCAGCTCGAGTCCAAACAGATCATCTCCTAAGTCACTACTAAGAAAACTCTCATCATCAGGTAAAATGCCTACCGACTCAGGTGTAATCTCAGCTAGAGTAACCTCAGGCTTCAAAATGTCATCGACGGGGAGTGGGGATGATTCCTTAATGGTGGAATCCTCATCTAGGTCACTAGGGTAACCAATATCCTCATCGTCGCTATAAGCGTCAAGGACATGAGCCTCGTCCTCAGTGGCGGGCACCATCCTAAGCCTTTCCTTTGACTCATCAGAGGAGTCAATAACTTGAGCAGGCAACTCATGGGATGACTCAAAAGGTTTTATGGGCGTAATCATGGGAGGACACACAATAGAACCAAGATTAGATACGCCACTAGACTCAAAGGTAATAATCTTCTGACGTGAGTGAACCTTTCTCCTAGGAGATTGGCACTTCTCAATCTCCAAAGCCGTACTAAAGGTGAGGTCTAGGTCGGTGTGACAATAATATAGTAAGCTGTACTCACTCACAGGCTCAGTGTTGGTAGTACGGAGATAGGCGGGATCAAATTGATCTGAAAGGAGGCTACACATCGCCTGCCAATTATGTTGATAACCACCAACACGCCGCTCTTCGTTCAGCCAAAATAACTGGGCCTGACCTATTAATCGTTCTCGGGCAAAGTGAATCTTTTGGGGGTCATCCCATCCGTAACACTTAAAATGAAGTTCTATACCCTTAAGTCAATCCCTAAAAATTTTAAGACACCCTAAACAGTCATAAGTAGGACAAGTGTGACATTGCCTAGGGGGACACTTAGTCATGGCTTTATCATACCAAAAGTCCAACCGGGAAACGTGAACGTCATAGGCCATAATTTTGGATTTTTTTGAAATTGAAAATTTGAAATTTGAATTTTAAACTTCGAAATTTGAAATTTTGAAATTTGAAATTTGAAATTTAAATTTTGAATTTTGAAATTTGAAAATTGAAATTTTGAAATTTGAAATTTAAATTTTGAATTTTAAAATTTGAAATTTGAAATTTAAATTTTGAATGTTGAAATTTAAAATTTGAAATTTGAAATTTTGAAATTTGAAATTTGAAATTCGAAATTTACATTTTGAATTTTGAAATTTGAAATTTGAAATTTGAAATTTTGAAATTTGAAATTTTGAAATTTTGAAATTTGAAATTTGAAATTTGAAATTTAAAAATTAAATTTTGAATTTTGAAATTTGAAATTTGAATTTTGAAAATTTGAAATTTTAAATGTGAAATTTAAATTTTGAAATTTGAAATTTGAAATTTGAAATTTTGAAATTCGAAGTTTGAAATTCGAAATTTGAAATCTGAAATTTGAAATTTAAAATTTGAAATTTATTTGTTTTAATTTGATGAGGGGGAGGAGTGTCAATTAGGAAATTGACGAGAACCTCCCTCTGATACCAAATTGATGCAGGCTACGTCTCCTGACGAGCCGCAACGGACAAAGATACCGAATTGTTCTCACTCGTTTCAATTCTACGCTCGCACAATTTAAACGCAGCGCACCTGATTCACAATAATATCAATCTAATGCTAACGCACGGGTTCACTACACCCTTATAGATCAAATAGAGGCGATGGACCAATATTCTCTCAAGCGAAATGGATCAACCCGATCCGTTCGAGCGTGTGTTGTACCAAAAGTGATCCACCAGAAGTAAACGATTCGGAAATGGTAGATCTCTCCCAACAAAAATAAAACGAGGTCCGTCAATCCTCACGAACTTAAAGTAGATCAAAAGAAGATAACAATATCTTTCGGATCAAAACCACGATGAATTCAAAAGGTCGGAAGCAACGTCAAAGAAAACCACCACAAGATCTATCTAAGAGGGAATCACACAAGAGTAATAATTTTCGTTACCCCAATCGGAATAGATGATTCCGATGAAAAATGGTTCGCTCCTCCACGGCTCCGCCGGAGTCACGCCGAATGGAGAGAAACTCGTCCACCTTCCTTGCTTCACGTCGGAGAAGGTTCGTCGTCGCCGAAGTTGTTGTCCTTGACCGAAATCACCCAAGGAGGGGGAAAGGATATTGGCCGAATTTTCAAGGGGAGGAGTTCTTTGATTTGTTACTCGTAGTGGAGAGGAGAAAGAATTTTGTGGAGAAGACGAGAGGAGGGAGGAGAGGGAAAGAAGATGAGGCCGGCGGCCAAGAGAGGAGGAGAAACAAGGAGGAGCCAAAATTTGCCTTAGAGGGAAAGAGTAAAGAGGGGGAAAATTCAAACTTGAATTCTAGATTTTTTTTTTCATTCTTCTCTTAAATCCTTCATAAACATGACCTTTTATAGCCTACACCACTCAATCTCCTCCATTCAAATAAAATAAACACATGATGGTTATATGCACCCATCATAACATGATATAACAAATACAATAACTAAATGCATGAAATAAAAACTCTCAAATTAAAACAATGCAACAAGAAAATTAATAAATATAATATAATACTATAATTATTAGATTATTGTCGCGACCATGACGTTGTAGCGGCGATGACGTTGTAGCGAAATTATTGTCGCGACGATGGTGTTATAGAAGTGATGGTGTTGTAGCAAAATAATTGTCACGGTGATGGCGTTGTAGCGGCGATGGCGTGCATCAAAATTATTGTTGCGGCATCGTCCATCCGAGTCTTCAAACGTACGGTTGCGGCGACGATCAACATAATTCATGGACCCGGCGTCGCCATGGAGCTCGCCAAAGAACTCGTTAGCACCATCTGCAATGTCATCACGAACAAATGGCGGGACATCATCGCCACCAATCGAACGGTCACGATCATCACAAGCAAATGGCGGGACAACGTCGCCATCAGCACGATTTTTAAAAATACAATCTTATTTATTGGTGCGTGGGTACAACCTATTGTTAGGGGTGCAATTTGAGTTGAGCCGTCTTGAAAGCTCAATGAGGCGGCTCAAATATGAGTCGAGCTCGAGCTCAGACATTATTGTTGTAACTGTAAAAAAATTCACAAAACTGTGTGGAAGCGTAAAAGAGGTTGCAGGAACAATCAACCACAACCGAATACAATTAAAAATCAGCAACAACAGCAACACAATAATTTTCAATTGAAATTAACTTCTTTTATAGAGCGAGATATATATTGCAAGACATGATTTACAATGTAACCAAAAGCAAAGAAATCTGCAAAAAGAAGTTAACTGCGCTGACAGATAACTGTAACCGCGCGGACAGATAATTGTAACCGCACTAATCGCCAGTCCTCTAGCCGAGTCCGCCGAAACCGCCGAAGCTGCCTATCCGCGACTAATCACGCGGACTGCTTGAAGATGAAATGCTGAAAGTACTTGAACAGAGCCCGTTGATAGAAGGAGCGAACTACTTTGCTTATCCGCAACTCGGAGGAAGAGATCAAGTCGCAAAAACCGCGACATGATGCAATCCGCTGACTGCTATCCGCGAACTGTTCCACACCAAGCTTCCAATCGTTACCTAGAAGCCTGATGTTAGCCACACAGTCTGCATAGAATCAACTTTCTTAGTCGCAGCGGTTAGAAAACCGTAACCGCAAAAACAAAGCGTGAGCTAGTTTTCGCTGTTTACTATTTTTTATGACAAGTCGAGGACTCCTATTTATAGGTCTGAGGAGTAGTGTCATCACCACCCATAGCGATAGGATAACCACTCGTCAACTCTATCGTCTAACACCACATATCCGCACAGTGCGAATAACATCAGCATTCCGTCAAGGTCGCAACTATCAACAAGACCGGATAGAACGACCAGTTTGCCATGCCTTAACAACAAACCACAACGATGGCGAACACAGTATAGGCGGACGGTCGAACACCGTTACCAGACCACATAACCCTGCTGACACTACTTCTAATTTGTGCAAACTACAGCCGTGACGAACAAAATCCGCGCCCAGTCAATCTGCCGAACTCGGCGAATACCAGAAGCAATCCGCAAACATGGGGACTCGGAGAGCTAGGCAACAAGCTGGACTTATTCCCATGACCAAGTCCATGAAAAGCTTAGTGATCTCCAACTAACTGTGCTACTTGACACCAAGACCGCACCCAATCTGAACAGTCTGCACCTTGCGAACTGCCCCATCAGACCGTACGACCTCCAAGTAAACCAGTCCGCAGAACTATGCCAACCTCCACGGTCTAACATCCAGACCGCAAGCACAGAGACTTGTCTGTCATCGGCGAGCTGCAGAAGAGTTTGCCACAAAAACTCCGCCGATCTCGACAAACTCCAAACGAGTCCTCCACCTCCACGGTTACCAATCCAACCGCCCGAATTACCAAGGATGTTTGCTGAGCCAAACCGCAAGGAATCACCAACACCTGCCAAAGACAGTTCGCCAAACCTGTCCGCCAGGCCACGGCGGACACTGCGGTCTGTGCGGTCTGCCCAGTCAGATCGTCCAACTCCACATTCTCCCACTTCAACAATTTCAACACTCCCCCTTTAAGTGGGAAGTGAAAACCAGCCCGAGCAATCCTCACAATCGAATAAACGGTCCCTTCGATAGTGGCTTCTGTAAGATGTCTGTGATATTGTCCTCGCTCAGCACGTGCTCAACCATCAGAGACCGCTCTAATACCGTCTCCAAAACGAAGTGATGCTTGATCTCGATGTGCTTCGTCCATGCATGACAAACTTTATTATTAACTAGTTTTAGAGCATTCTTGTTGTCACTACAAGTAGAGTTGGAAATCACACCTCCTCATGGATGTCATCCACTAATCTCCTAAGCTAGATGACTTCCTGCACAACCAAGGCCGAAGCCTTGTATTCCGCTTTTGTAGTGGAGACAAACACTGAATCCTGCTTCTTACTACACCAAGAAACAACTACCGATCGCGTGAAGAAGACGTAACCAGACATTGACATCCGATCATCTGTATCTCCTCTAAAATCAACATTTGTATACCCGTGTAGACTGAAGCTTGTGTCCCTCTTATAAAGGAGTCTCATCTCTGAGGTAGACGTGACATACTTCAAAATTCATTTAGCTTCCATCAAATGAGGTTTCCGTGGCTCTGCCATATATTGACTAACCTGACCCACTGCATACGTAATATCTGTCATTATAATAGTCAAATATAAAGGACTCCCCATGAGAGTCCGAAATAGCAAAGGGTCTGGAAGAACCCTTCCCTCATCCGGCTGAAGTTTCAGACAGACCTCTAGAGGAGAAGAACTGCTCTTCCCTTTCAGCATGTCAAATCGCTTGATGATTCTCTCCGCATAGACCTTCTAGGAAATGAGCACGTCGTTCTTCTGCCTCTCCACCTCGAGTTCAAGGAAATGGTGGAGCTCACCCAGATCCTTCATCTCGAACCAAATAGCCAACTCAGCCCTGAGCCTAGCTACCTCTTCCTCCGAGTTCCCCGTGACAATCATGTCGTCAACATACAACAGAACGAGGACCTGAAGCTCCCCCTTTTCTTAACAAAAAGACTTGAATCCAAGTCTGAAGCAAAGTAATAACAGGCTATGATCTTCCTGTGCTATGCCCGAGGTACCTGCTTCAGACCATATAGGGCTTTCTTCAGCTTGTAGATGTGTCTAGGATGATCTTCAGAGATATAACTAGGTAGCTACACCATGAAGATATCCTTGTCAATCCTATCGTAAAGGAAAGCATTCTTCACGCCGACTGGCGAAAACTTCTATCCTTGGCAAGACGCTAGGGAAACCACCACCCAAACTGAAGTCATTTTAGCCACTGGATTAAACATCTCTTTATAGTACTCCATGTACTGCTGTGAGAACCCTCGAGCAACAAGACAAGCCTTGTACCTCTCGATAGTACCTTCAACATTTTTCTTGAGTGTGTAAACTCACTTGGATGTAACAAGAGTGTTGTCATCGATCTTGGGTTCAAGATCCCAAGTCTCGTTCTTTATAAGGGCGGTCATCTCCTCATCCATGACATTTTCCCACTCCTTTATGCCAGTGACATTCTCAAAGCTTGATGGCTCTAGTTCATCCAAGGGCCTGCAAAGAAACATGAGACAAAACTTACCATATTCCCATCCCTATACCGAGCTGGTGGAACAATTATCCTCTTGGACCTCCACAGGGATTGACCTTGATCCACCACTCCCGCTGTCTATTCTGACCTAACTCTGATCACACGCATACAAGGAGCATCACTCCCCCTTCTTACAGATCCAAAAACCTCTGCCCAATAGCTAGATACCAACAGAGCAACTGGTGACACAGACAACTCCCCCAAAAGATCCCGAACAATTTCTCCTAGCCACCCATCTGACTTTCTCTCATGTAGCTCCACAGATGAGATACCCTGATATGATGTAAGTTCGTCAAAGATAACGTCTCTTGAGGAGTCGAACTTCTTCGTTGTAGGATCCATG
The DNA here is from genome assembly GCA_039583875.1 of Platanthera guangdongensis. NCBI lineage: Eukaryota > Viridiplantae > Streptophyta > Magnoliopsida > Asparagales > Orchidaceae > Platanthera > Platanthera guangdongensis. The sequence goes on along the minus strand of CM077152.1, from coordinate 124,831,332 downwards.
CACTTCCAGCCCTTCTTCCACTCATCATACCCGATGAAGACTAGCTTCTGTGCTTTCACATCTAGTTTCGTCCTATGAGCATCTGAAATGTGAACAAAGCAGGTAAACCCAAACACCCAAAGATGTTTGACATGGAGCTTCTCTTTGAATATCAACTCATGGGGAGATTTCATGTTGATCAGACTAAGAGGTATCCTATTGATGACGTATGACGTACAAGCCATTCCCTCCACCCAGAAGGCCCTAGTAATGCCTTTGACATGAATCCAACAATTGCAGTTTTCCGTCAGATGATGGATCTTACATTCAACAATTCCATTTTGTTGTGGAGTGTGAGCACAAGTAAGCTCCATCTAAATGCCGAACTTTCTACAAAAGTTAGTGAACTCATGTGAAGTGAATTCTACGCCATTATTAGTTCTCAAATTTTTTATCCGCAGACCCAGCAAACGCTCTACCGGCTCCTTGAACTCCATGAACATCCCAAATGCCTCTAACTTATCTTTCAAGTAGTAAACCCAAGTGTACCTGGAAAAGCCATCAACCAGAACCAACATATACCTACTGTCGCTGACACTAGGAGTGACGGTAGGTCTCGTTAGATCACCGTGGATGCATTCCAGTGGTATTCTACACCTAGTTTGTGATATGTCAAATGGAATACGATGTGCCTTTCCGAACTGACACCTCGCATAGACATGACCGTCACCATAAGATGAAAGTCTAGGTAAACCATGAACCAGGCCCCTCACCACCATAACCTTCAGCTTATCCATGCCAACATGCCTAACTCTCTCATGCTAAATAACAACGCTATCATTAGCCCTCATCTTGTCAATATAGGAACTTGTTGTCAACACGAACAAGTCCTTTTTTCTCCTTCCAACATGAGTAACTTCGGCTTCCATAGCTGACACATTCCTGAGAAACTTCAATTCTATTGGGCCAAATAGAATGTGATACCCAGCGTCAATGGCGTTGGTCACAGAAAAAGATTTTTCTTCATCTCGTGCACGTGATACACACTCCTTAAAGTGAGTGGTCCCCTATCACTGCCTAAAGAAACGGATCCCTTCTTCCCTACCGCATATAGAGTATCATCAGCAGTAATAATGACATCGTTACATTTGTAATCATGTATAAAAGAGAATTTGGACTCGTCCCCGGTGAGGTGATGACCACACCCGGAGTCCATGATCTAGTCCTTTTGATAATTGATGGAGGAGAGTGCCCAAACACAAGTGCCCATCTTGAAGGAACTCCCCCAGTAAAATCCCTCAAACAACTAGACTCCTAGGAGTGGTTTTGTCATGACTAGGTCATGACAAAACTCTAGGAAGCCTAAGAAGACCAAGTGAACCTTGGAATGAAGGTGAGTTCACCATGGTCTACAAATAACACATTCCAATTACCTAACCTAGGGTTTGACTTTAAGGTCTCACCATGACTCTTTGACCCCCACCATAACATTCCTAGCCCTTTAGGAGGTTCATTGGGTCACAAAGGACCCATTGGGGTCAACCAAAGTGGTTAAATTGACCAAAGTCAATCCTAACCCTAAAATGGTCAAAGTGCCCTATCCAGGGCCACTGGAACTTCCCTTAGCCAATTTTACACCACCTAAACCTCCCTAGCCCTAAAGGGGGATTCATTGGGTCACTAAGGACCCATTGGGGTCAACCCAAGAGGTCAAGTTGACCAAAGTCAACCTTAGCCCCAAAGTGGTCAAAGTGCCCTAATTAAGGGTCAAGTGACCACCAAGGTGTCAAGACAACCCTATCCATGTCTTCCTAGACCTTAGGGGAGGATAATGGGTCACCAAGGACCCATTGGGGTCAACCCAGAAGGTCAACTTGACCCAAGTCAACCCTAGTCCTAAATTGGGCAAGGTGCCCTATTTAAGGGCAATTGACCTCTAATATGCCCAATTGACCCTACCCTAACCTTCCTAGCTCTTAGGGGAGGCCAAAGGGTCACTAACCACCCATTAGGGTCAGTTAGGCCACCCAATGTGGCCTAGGGTTGGGCTAACACACATTAGGTCAATATAACCCAAATAGGCTAACCCAAGCTCAAACACAAATCCACATGTGCTAACCTCACTTTAAGTAGTCATATGGGTTAATGGAGGTGCTTTAAGGCTGAAATGATAATCAAATAAATTCGGCCATGGTGACTAGGAGAGATAAAATGGGAGTTCCCTCAATTTCTAGAGAGAGAAATTGAGCTTTAATGGCTATAGAAGTCCAAGGGCCTCCTCAATCCTCCTCCCATGACAAAGTCCCTCCTCCCTGGTCAGTTAGGAGAAGATTAACAAGCCATGGTCAGCCACCAAAGTGCCTGGAATCAATTTTCTCCAATTAGGAAGAGAGAGAAAGAGGGGTCAATAATGGCATGCAAGGTGAAACCCCCACAAACCTCCTCATTAATGGCTTGATTCAACTCCCCAGGAGTAGGGGAGGAGTTTCCAACATTTTTCAGATCACCAAGGGGCTGAATTCATTGAGAATTCTGTTACCCAAAATTCACCATTAATGGTGAAAATGAGAAATAAAGTCATGCCCTTTCCCCTCCCCATCTGAACATTTTAGAAGCATCCCTAGACCCCTGCAGCCATTTCCACATTTTCCCTTAAGCAATCGAGTCCTTTGGTAGTGTTGTTGCATAATGCCAAGCGGCGTCACCACCGGCCATGGCGACTAGGAGATCGGTAAGGCAACACCCCCCCCCCCCCAACACACACACATAGGTCCTCCCTCACCTCCTTCTTCAGTGGATAGATCCACTCCCGACGGCTGCCGGGATTGAGGCCTATAGGCCCAAGATCGGCATGGTCGAAAGCTTGGTTTTTAAGCTTTTAAATTCTAACCATACACCCCTGTTCTGGCCACCTCCGACAGGCCTACCACCGTCTATCGCCATCCACCACCTCAATGAAGGTGGTGGGGGAATTGGCCGATCGGGGAGACGTATAGGTGGCCAGGAAAATGCCTCTCAAATTAGTCCAGGACGAGACAATCTCGGTCGTTGGCTCAAGAAGGAAGATGAGCCGACCCCTTCGGTTATGCTTTAAGATTTGTTTTTACATTTGTAGGATGTTTGTCTCCGAGTTTGTGGGAGTTTTATCTTCGAGGTTGTAGATCCGTTAGTGGATCGAGTTTGTAGATCTGGTTTGTGGATCGAGGAGTAGTTCTGGCTTGTGGATCGAGTTTGTAGATCCATTGTGGATAGAGGTGTTGGAACGTTGCTCTGAGGTGTAAGATTATAATAATTTGATAAAGGTAAAGTAGCCGAATCGTACCCTTTGTGGTAGATATGCGAGGCAGAACAGTGGACGTACCCAATACAGGGAGCCACTATAAAAATCTCTGTGTTTGTGTGCTTGTCTTTTAAATCTTTTTATTCCACAAAAAGATGCAAACATCACCTATTCACCCCCCTCTAGATGATTTAGGTAGACGTTGGATACTTTCAATTGTTATCAGAGGGAGGTTGGTCAAATAAGGTTAACACCTTGATCAAGATCTTTGATCTAATGTTCAGAAATTTTGCACTTTCACAATACATCGAAGCAAAGATATATCATCTATGAAGCTACCAGTGTGTAGTAAGGAAAACTTTCCAATGTGGAAAGAACGAGTACTGTTCTCCATGGAAGCTGTTGATCCAAGGATCTTTTAGATAGTGGAAGAAGGACCTCACATCCCTACACAAGCTTCAACGATAAATACAACAATCATGATTACAAAGAAGATGATGGATCTTTCAAAGGATGAGATTGCCTTAGCCTCCTTTGATAAGAAGGCTAAGAATATCATAACAAGCGCAGTGGATGATTACATGCTACATAACTTATTCCACTGCAAGTCTGCTAAAGAGATGTGGGACTGTCTTGTTATCTTGATGGAAGGTATTGGGGAAGTGAGAGAAGATCGTAGATCGTTGTTGAACTAGGAGTATGAAGCCTTCAAGCAAGGTGCAGATGACTCCATAGCTGACAACTTTGAAAAGTTCTTCAAGATAGTGAACGGTCTCAGGAACTACGACCACGTCTTCACTTATGTTGAAATAAACGACAAGTTCCTTCGATCTCTCACAAAGTACTGGGACATAAAGGTTGCCGCCATCAGAGAATATGGAAAGTTGTTGTAGATCGACCCACAAAATCTTTTCTGTAAATTGCTCTCCTTCGAACTCCAAATGAACACCAGATAGAAGGAGAAGCAAGCAAACTGATCTTCAAGCAAAGAGAAGTCTACAGCCCTAAAGGCAGAAGGTTCAAGAAAGTCTAAAGCTCTGTCACTAGTAAAGACATGAGCTCCTGACACTCCCGAAGACTCTGAGCCTAACACGTCTGGCTCCGAGCTATCAGATGGAGAATTCTCCCTCCTCTCCAAGAAGTTCAAGAAGCTGCTAAGCAAGAGGAGACAGATGAAAAACAAATCCTTCTCTTTAGACTCCAAAATATCATGACGTGGCGGTGATCGCTCCAATAAAAGCCACAACAAGGAAGACATGTATAAGTCCAAACTGAACTAACAGTTTTCTTCTGACATAGTTTGCTACTGTTGCAACAAATCAGGTCACATGATTACGGAGTGTCCATACAAGAAGAAGGATAGCTCCAGGAAGGAAGAGAAAAGATCCTTCAAAGGGAAAAAGAAAGAAGAGAAGAGCTTCATCGCCAAAAAGACGAAGACTCTCAGTGACAGTTACTTGAGTGAGTCAAGTTCTGAAAACGAAGAAGCCTACTTTGGGTTGATGGCTCAATTTGACGAGGAAGTGGGCGACTCATAATACCATGGGAAGGTAAACTCGCACACCATTCTCTCTGAATCTGAAACTTGCTCGAATTGTCATGAAGACTACTCCTCTGATGAGATCGAATCAGAGTTGATGGCTCATCACGAGCAGTTGTTAATGGCTTTTGACAAATGCCGAATGGTAGTCCGAAAGCAAGTTAAAGAGATTGCCTCACTCAAGGCAGTGGAAGCAAATCTGAAGGAATAAATTGCACAATTACTTCCTCTCAGAGATGAAATATACTCCTTGAAAGAGAAACTCAGGGACTTTGCTGAGACGTTAAAGCTGAAAGAAAAGTATCTTGAAGAGATGGAAGAAAAGCTCGCGGTCGATAGAAAACTAATTGAAGGTTACTCCAAGCCAAAGACTATTCTCCCTCTCATCGATGAGTTCTCGACTTAGAAGAAGGGTAGTGGTCTTGTCCACGTCGGTGGTAAGGGTAAGCTGCCAGAAGGCTAGCGCCAAAGAAAATGGGAAAGCCCCCATGATTCAACCTTCATTCAGGAAAGTTCTCTTTCCAACGAACAAGTTTGACCTTGAGTCATCTTATGGTCATCATGCAAAGCCTACACATGTAAAGCCCAAGACCAGATACCAGGGATGGACCCGTCCCCGTGACTTTGGTGCCAACATATTCAAAGCACCTTATGAGGAGATCAAAATGAAAAGTTATGGTCCATATGTACATGTCCATAATAATAATAAGGCACCGAAAGCTAAATCTGTTATGCATAAGGCTAAAGAGATGGGAAGCCCTTGCGTATGCTGCAATAATGAGGATTCCACCTCTAAGAATACTACCCCTGCTAGACCTCACGTTCAAATGGTAAAGCAGGAGTACAAAAGGAGATACAACAGATTTGACTGTTGGTGCTGCAGCAAAATTGGTCATTTTGGCGCAGATTGTTGGTACAACCCTACCAATTTTGTAACCCCACGAGTTAGCTATGTGAGGCCGACCACTTGTAAGGATAATGTTCCTAGGGGGAGTAAGCTGACTAGGAACCAAGGACCCAAATACGTTTGGGTTCCTAAGGTAAACTGACTTTTTTTGTAGGTATGTCCAAAGGCCAACAAAACTCCAATCCGGTATTTGGAAAGTGGATGCTCTTGGCACATGACCGGGACAAGAAGCCTTTTGGTTGACTACACCCCAGTCAAAGACGGACCAAAGTTCATTTTTGGATATTTATACATGTGAACAACAAAAGGTTACAGTATGATTTCCAATGGCGTAGCCTTTTTTACAGATGTTGCTTATGTTGAAGGATTACACCATAATCTCATAAGCATAAGTCAACTATGCGACAAAGGCTACATCATTGAGTTCTGCAAGGATAAGTGTTTGATAAAATCGTCAGCAAATTTGGAGACGGTCTTAACAGGCACTCGGAGCAGAAATATTTTCTGTTTAAATTTTCTTTGCTTAGATACTTCTACCCCAGTGTGTTTTATGGCATAAAGTAGTGCGTCTATCTGTGACCAATAACACAAGAGATTAGCACATATTAATTTTAAAACCTTAAATATGTTATTTTCTCACAACCTAGTGCGTGATGCCCCCAGCATTAAGTGCCTTAAAGAGAGTCCATGTCACACCTTTCAAATGGTTAGGCAGACACGGGCCACCTTCAAGAGTATTGCTGATAAAGATTCTTCACGAAGCTTATACTTGTTTCATATGGACTTATTTGGTCCTATGCCTATTCACAGCTTAGGAGATAAGGTCTATACGTTAGTAATTCTTGATGACTACACACATTTCACTTGGGTGTTCTTTCTAAAACACAAGTCAGACAACTTTGATTCTTTCACTAACTTTGTCCGGCAAATTCAGAACGAATTGGACTGCATAGTGGTCAAAATTAGAAGGGACCACAGAACAAAGTTCGAGTCAGGTGCCTTGACAAAATTTTGTGAAAGCCATGGTATCTTTCATGAGTTTTCCTCCCCGCGCACTCCACAACAAAATGGAGTTGCTGAGAGAAGGAATAGAACCCTAATTGAAGCATGCACAACTGTGTTGAACGATCACTTCCGGAGTACTTATGGGCTGAAGCAGTCAACCCGGCTTGTCAGGCGCAAAACAAAGCACCAATCAACAAAAACTACTGTAAGACTCCCTATGAGCTATTGAAGGGCAAAAAACCGACTATGTCCTACTTTAGAATCTTTGGAAGCAATTTCTTCGTACTTAATAATGAGAAGTATTACCAAACAAAGTTTAGTGAAAAATGTTTTGAAGGTATTTTTGTAGGATATAGTAGCCATAGTAGGCATATAGAATTTTTAACAAGAAAACTCTGGTGGTAGAAGAGTTGATAAATGTTGTATTTCACGAGACTAGCTTGCTTCATAGCAGCTCGTCTAGTGTTATTAGTGCATATGCAGGTACCAGGTTCAAGGAACTTAGCTTGGATGAAGCTGTCAAGGAAGATGCTCCAAGCTCAGTCAAGCTCGTCAATCCAGGCTTCGTAAATGAAGAAGTTATAGAGGAAGAATTGCTTCAACCTATAGAGGCAACACCGAATGTTATAGAGCCTGTTGGAGGCAGAGTAAGGAACCTAGGGCTCAAACACCTACGAGATCACCCAGCTGATCAAATCATTGGAGAGCCAGGGGACGGTGTTAGAACCAGAAGAGGTACAACTAACGAAGCTTTGCATCTCAGTTTTTTGTCTTAGGTTGAACCGAAGAAGTTCGAGGAAGAGAACAAAGATGCCTCTTGGATCATGACAATGCAAGAGGAGCTCAGCCAGTTTGAATGATGCAAAGTCTGGGAGCTAGTGTAACGCCCCGAAACTCAAAGGAGGGACGGAGGACGTTTTGGGCCAGTTTTGGGTTCTGGCTGCAGGCACACGGCCTGGGACACGGGCATGTCCCAGGGCATGTCAAGCTTGTGTCGACACTCAGCCAGGAAGTCGACACTTTGGTCTCGACATTATGTCGAGACTGGGCACACGGCCTGCGACACGGGCGTGTCGCAGGGCGTGTTGACCCGTGTCGACACTTAGCCCGCGAAGTCGACACTCTGCGTTCAACGAAGTGTCGAGACATTGCACACGGCCTACGACACGGGCATGTCGCAGGGCGTGTCAACCCGTGTCGACACTCGTCCCGGGAAGTCGACACTTTGGTCTCGACATGGTGTCGAGACAAGGCACACGGCCTAGGACACGGGCGTGTCCAAGGCCGTGTCATCAGGTCGACGATCTTCGCTCGACAAAGTGTCGAGTGTCGAGACCGTGTACACGGCCTGGAGCACAGGCGTGTCGAGGTGACACGGGTAAGGACACGGGCGTGTCCTAGAACCCGTGCAGTGCTCGCGTTGTTTTTGGGGAAAAATGATGGGGGTATACGGCCGGCCACACGGCCGTGTCAGGTGGAACACGGGCATGTCAGGTCGAACACGGGCGTGTTCGATACCCATGTGTTGTTTCAGGCGAGCTGATTTTGACGGCGAATGAGGCACACGGCCCTGGACACGGGCGTGTGCCAGGCCGTGGTTCGGTCTAGATTGGGCTTTTCAGTCCCGAATCAAAGCCGTTCATTTCTTTAATTGATGATCCAACGGCTGGGGGTTGTTCCTGAAGGGATATACCTGGGATTGGACTTAGAAACCCTCACTTTTCATAAGTTATTATCTTTCTAAAACCTTAGAGAGAGAGGAGAGCCAAGGAAGGAAGAAGTAGCTAGATCCGGCTTTTGGAGGAGCTTCGAAGCTCCAAATCGCGAGCCGACTCCGGATCCACGGTGGCAAAGCTAGTGCGGTGCTTTTCATCCTCTTACTTTTCCATGGCGCCAAAGAGGAACGCTAGGGTAACGATTCTCTTCTTGAGCATGAGTAGCTCTCCTTCTTTGCATAGGAAGCCCGCTCTTCCGAGTTTACGGAGAGTTGGAGGCGTTCCTTCGGGTAGATATGTGAAGTCCCCGTTGTTTAGAGTCCGTAAGCGAGAACGGACATAGGCATGATGTGTGAAGCCTACCCGGACATGTTGGTTTGGATCGGTGATGTTGCATTGCATAATGTCGGAGAAGACTCCGTGCTATTGATTGTTTTTCGGGTTTTCTACGCGGTAGATTGCAGCAGGGAGCCTTGGGGATTAACCCAAAGGTGCACCCGGAAAACTGGGCGGATGTGAGATCCTGCCAACTTGGTGGCCTGAGATCCAACTTGAACATAACCGGGTTATGTGAATTGTGATGGAAATGGGACTCGGTGGAAGTTTGACCCGCGCAAATGGCTTAAATTGTCGTTGCGATGTGAGCACGGGTTAGATGGAACCGTACCTGTTCTATGTCGTTCGGTTAAAGAGTCCTAAGGGTACGTGGCACTTGCCGTTGGCATAGATTAGGGTCTTCGGTGGTCGATGGCTTAAATTGTCGTGACCCAGGCCAAGAAGACAAATTGCTTATAGGTTTGGCCGTCAAAGTGGCGGTGGTGAGTCCGGAATGTCTATGGCTTTAATTGACGTGACATTGACCGGTTCACCGAGAATGTGCCCTGAGAGCATGGGGCGTGTGGCCGTGCGAGCCAACGTCTATGATGAAATGGCTATATATATATATATTGCTCGCTTATGCTAATGAAATGCAAGGAAGGAGCATCGCCGCCCCGAGTTGGGGGCAGGATCGTTATAATTTGGTCAGCATTGCTGACTGTTGCCTTGTTTTGCCACCGTGCGGTGGTTTGTTGCTTGCAGGTGCTGCTGGACCAAGCGGTCAATAGCGGGCTAAAGCCCTTTTTGCGATGCCGGCCCTTGAAGGCCCAATTGGAAGTGTTTACTGTTTTATTCATGTATGACCGGCCTGCGTGCCGTGGTTTGTAAATCATGTAATATCAAGTGAAACATTTTGTAAGGCCTTAAGGCTTGTGTTGGTATTTGTATAACATTCCTATTTTGGATTAGTGGACATTCATGCTTTAGTGCTGAATTCTTATTTGCAACTTTTATAAACTGCTTCCGCTAGAATGCTCTGTGTAGGACGTTGATTGGTTGGATGGTTTCCATGAGTAACCACCCGGTCTGTCTGTGGCATACGGCGTCGGGCCCCGGCCGGACCTACTGCTATATGCTATGTGACGGATAGGGGGTGTTACAATTTGGTATCAGACTACTGGTTTTGGTCGGGCTTAAACTGAATTCGTGGGCGAATTCTTTTTAAGGGGTGGTGAGCACATTGTGTGCGTCATCGTTATAATTGTAAAAGAACCCATGAATGTCCACTTAGGAATGAAAATACTCGTGTTTGAGGAACCTGCGTGTTCCTATAATTGCTGTTTGCAATTTTATTTGGTCGCTTAATGGTGTTTTGTACCACTATAGGTGACCAGAAGTGGTGTTGGGCCTTCAGAACGCCGAGTTTCTGAGGCTAGTAGTGCACCGGATGTTGCTCCCGCAACACCTCTATTGGCTGAGAACTTACGATTGGTGGCTGAAGCGGTGTTGGCCATGATAAATGCGCAGCCTGCAAGGCAAACGCAGCAGCCCACTCCTGTGATGGAGCAGGAACCTCTTCAAGAGACTGAGCTGAGGAGAGTGGAGCAAGTGGTTGTGGAACCGGTGGTGCCAAGGAGGGAAACTGAGAGGCGGCTTAAGCATGTAATGAGCTTTAACCCTCCGTTATTCTCGGGGTTGGGAACCCCATCTCAGGCTGAATACTTGCTCTCCAGGGTGAAGAGAGTCATGACAGCAACGGAGACAGAGGAGTGGCAAATGACCACCATCGCTACGTTCCTTCTGGACGGTGAAGAGTGAATGTGGTGGGAAGGACTGGAGCTACACTTATTGAGAGGTAGGCAACTTGGTGATGTCTCGATGGAAGAGTTCTCGAGATTGTTCTTGGCTAGATACCTCCCTTCGACGCAGAAGATAGTGTTGGAAAACGAATTTCTGAAGTTGGTTCAGGGTGAGAAGAACGTGGATGAATATCTCCATGAGTTCACTCGTTTGAGTCGATATGCTATCTCCACTATCGTGGATGAGGAGCGCAATACTAATCGCTTCTATGAAGGCTTGAGAGATGAGTTGAGATTACTACTCTCGGGGCCGATGACGCAGGGTTTCTTAACCTTGGTCAATACTGCCCGGTCCTTGGAGAAGGACATGAAGAATGTGCAAGCAAAGAAAAGCTTGGGTGATAGGAAATGTGAATTTAAAGTGCCGACTACTTCAAAGGCCGGCTATCGGAGGTCTTTCAAGAAGCATAGGACTTCAGGTCCAGCTCCTTCTGGTGCTTCCGGGGCGACTACGGGTCGGACCCCGGGAGCGTGTTTTACTTGTGGAAAGACGGGGCATTTTGCCCATGACTGTTGGAGCGGACGTCCTAAGTCCGAGAGAAAGCCGGGAGCTACTTATGAAGAGAAGGGAAAGGCGGTGGAGTCGACCGCATCCCATTATGCTCCGGCCCAACCAAGGGTCTATAATCTTGGCCAATAGGAGACCATCAAACAGGCTGATGTGGTGACAGGTATGGTTTAATTTATAGCAAGTCAATTTCTTTAAATACTTGTTATGCACATGTTACCTTACCACTGCTTGTTCAGGATTTGTATTGATTTGTGAAAATTCGGCACGAGCACTCTTCGATACGGGAGCTTCACACTCCTTCTTGTCCGAAGGATTTATATCATGCATCGGAGACCCTTCTTCGATGGCGAAGGATAAGTTGGATGTGTTGTTGCCCAATGGGTGTTCGATGCGAGCGGATAGGATCTGCGATGTTAAGATTCGTATTGGGGAGCAGGAGTTCGACCTGCGGGCGTCTTTACTTCCGTTGGTGGAGTTCAACGTCATATTTGGCATGGACTGGCTCTCGGAGCAGCAGGCCCATATAGATTGCGGTAGCAAGGAAGTCAAGCTGGGAGCAAGTCGTGAAATGACTTTTACGGGCTTAAAGGGGTCGAGCAAGACGTTGATGTCTGCTCTTCAGGTGGTGAAGGCGGTTCGTGCCGGTGCAGAACTATTCTTTACACTAGTGGAGGTTGCAAAGTCGGAGCCCGCGTTGAATTGTATTTCAGTGGTATCGGAATGCCCTGAAGTTTTCCCTGCAGATCTTCCTGGAGCCCCACCTCAACGGGAGATAGATTTTACGATTGAGCTAGTGCCAGGGGCAAAGCCTGTGTCACGATCTCCTTATCGGCTAGCGTCTAAGGAAATGGCGGAGCTGAAAGTTCAACTGCAAGAGTTGTTGGAGCAAGGGTATGTGCGCCCGATTTTTTCGCCTTGGAGCGCACCGGTCCTCTTTGTTAAGAAGAAGGACGGAAGTTTGAGGCTATGTATTGATTATCGGGAGCTCAACAAGTTGACGGAGAAGAACAAGTACCCGATCCCTCGGATTGATGATCTTTTTGATCAGTTAGTCGGGTCGACGGTGTACTCGATGTTGGATCTCAAGGCTGGGTACTATCAGCTGCGAATACGGGAGAGTGATATCCCGAAGACAGCGTTTAATACGAGATACGGACATTATGAGTTTACGGTCATGCCGTTTGGGCTGACTAATGCGCCGTCAGTGTTCATGGATTTGATGAATAGGACTTTCAGGGAGTACTTGGACCATTTCGTGATCGTCTTCATCGACGATATTTTGGTGTACTCGTAGAGTGAGGAAGATCACTTCAAGCATCTTCATTTGGTGTTGGAGACACTAACGAGAAATCAGTTGTATGCCAAGTTCTCCAAGTGCGAGTTTTGGCTATCCTCAGTGGCGTTCCTCGGTCATATAGTGAGTGGAGAGGGTATTTCTGTGGATCCGGCGAAGATCGTTGCGATACGAGAGTGGCCTGAGCTTGTTACGGTAGCGGAAGTCTGGAGTTTTCTGGGGCTTGTCGGCTATTATAGGCGCTTTGTAGAGAACTTCTCACGGATAGCTTTGCCTCTCACTACTTTGACGAGGAAGGAGCATAAGTTCGTTTGGACGCCAGAGTGCGCGCGAGCTTTTGAGGAGTTGAAGTGTCGGTTGACCACGGCGCCTGTGCTGAGTTCGCCATGTGGGACCGAAGGCTATGAGATTTATAGTGATGCTTCGGGCAGCGGTTTGGGTGGCGTGCTACTGCAACACGTAAGTGTAATAGCTTATGGCTCGAGATAGCTGAAGGTGCACGAGAGGAACTATTCGGTCCATGACTTGGAGTTAGCGGCCGTGATTTTTTCCTTGAAGTTGTGGAGACACTATTTGTACGTTGTGAAGATTGATATCTACACCGATCACAAGAGCCTGAAGTATCTTATTGATCAGAAGGATCTGAATATGCGGCAGCGTAGATGGATGGAGTTCCTGGGGGACTATACATTCAAGATCTACTACGTGCCTGGTAAGGGTAATGCAGTTGCGGACGCGTTGAGTCGCCGAGCCCCAGCTCAAGCCAATTGGCTATCGGTGCATGATGAGCGGTTGCTGCGGGAGTTGGAGGCGTTGGAGATTGTTTGTGTGGATAGACAATCAAGTGCTGAAGCAGTTCTGAATTGGACTGAAGTCCAATATGACCTGGCTGATCGTATTCGGCAGGCTTTGGATATGGATGCTCATATGAAGCAGTTCATGGTAGAGGCTCTGGATGGGTCAAATTCTCAATTCGTCGTGGAGGACGGATTACTTTGGAAAGATGGTCGTCTGTGCGTCCCAAGTGTGGGCAATTTGCGGGTGGAGTTGTTGTACGAGGCACACCATACCAAGTACTCGATTCACCCGGGGAGCACGAAGATGTACCGTGATGTGAAGAAACTGTTTTGGTGGCCGGGTTTGAAGAAAGATGTGGCGCTATACGTAGCGAAGTGCCAAACTTGTGCCTTGGTAAAGGCGGAGTGCCAAAAGCCGGTAGGGTTTCTTAAGTCCTTGTCTATTCCGGAGTGGAAATTTGACGACATCTCTATGGACTTTGTGCGCGGTTTGCCAAGGTCACAAAAGGGGAACGACGCCATCTGGGTGGTTGTTGATCGATTAACGAAGGTGTCGCATTTTATTCCGCATAGGAAGGATGATCCGGTGGAGAAGTTGACAAAGCTTTATGTGGATAACATAGTACGACTGCATGGTGTGCCCCGCAGCATCGTGAGTGACCGAGACGGGCGGTTCACGTCCAATGATTGGAGGCTAGTGCAACAAATGTTGGGAACAAAGTTGAAATTCAGCACAGCCTTCCATCCGCAAACGGATGGGCAGACCGAGAGGGTCAATAGAACCATGGAAGACATGCTCCGCATGTGTGTCTTGGATTTCGGAAAGCAATGGGAAGACCACCTTTATTTGGTGGAGTTCGCATACAACAATAGCTACCAAGCGAGTATTCTGATGGCACCTTTCGAGGCCCTATATGGTAGAAAATGTCGCACGCCATTGTCTTGGTTAGAAACGGGTGAGTCAAAGTTGTATAAGCGATCGGAAGTGGAGGATGCTACTTCTTTGGTGAGAACCATTCGGGAGAGGTTGCTTATCGCTCAGGACCGGCAAACAAAGTACTATAATTCCAAGCACAGGAACGTGGAGTTCGCTGTGGGCGATTATGTATACTTAAAGATCAAGCCGTTCAAGGGTGTCTCGCGGGTGCGGTGATTGAAAAAGCTAAGCCCGAGGTACCTTGGACCGTTTGAGGTTTTGGAGCGAGTTGGTGAAGCGGCCTATCGGTTGAAGCTTTCAGTGGAGCTTAGTGGTTTACATGATGTATTCCATATTTCGGTGCTTCGAAAGGCAGTGCAAGAGCCTACGCAAGTGATCGCGGTTGATCAAGTGCCGGTGGATAGTGGGCTGACGACAAAGGTCAAGCCCGTGCGGATTGAGGACTCGGAGGTCAAGCGGCTACGCAATAAAGAGATGAGGATGGTCAAGGTCCGGTGGGACAATTGCGGTCGTGAGGAGCTCTCTTGGGAGAGAGAGCAGACTATGCTTGACGAGTATCCGGAGTTGTTCCGCTCAGGTACAAATTTTGGTTTTGTACATGTCTTTCCTTTATATAATTTCGAGGACAAAATTCTTTTAAGAGGGGGAGAGTTGTAACACCCCGAAACTCAAAGGAGCGACGGGGGACGTTTTCGGCCAGTTTTGGGTTCTGGCTGCAGGCACACGGCCTGGGACACGGGCGTGTTCCAGGGCATGTCAAGCTTGTGTCAACACTCAGCCGGGAAGTCGATGAAAGATATGGTACCTAGACACCTAGAGGGGGGGATGAATAGGTGACCTAATCCTTTTTAACTTTTGTTTGGCAGCACAACAGCTATTTCACTGAAATCTACAGCTAACAGCAATTACAGCATATAAACAGTAATTCCACAGCACAACACTGCACAGCACAGAAGACACACTAATTTATAGTGGTTCCCCAATCTTTGGGTACATCCACTTTCCCCCTTCGCCTATCTAGCAGTATACTAGATTCAGCCACACTTCTCCACTAACTCAGAACCCAACTAGGTTCCTACCTCAGGCCCAAAGCCTTACACTCAGCCAAAAGGCCTACACTCGGAGGCCTACACTCAGAGTTCTTCAACTCCTACACTCAGGCAATCAAGCCCTACCCTCAGCCTTTATAATATAGGCTTACAATTCTCTCAGATCCAATGGATCCTACAAGTTAAAATAGAAAGTACAATAGCTAACTCTACAACTCAGAAAATAAGAGAGGAGTTGAGAGATTCTTGAAGAGTTCTTGGAAGAACTCAGTTAGATCCAAACTGACTTAGCTTCCTTCAAAGCTTCTTGATTAGAACTGAATTAGTCTGAATCTTCTGCAGTTGTTCCTTGACCTCTGCTTCTTAAAATCCAGATGACTCTGAATTCTTCTTCTCAGCCTTAGTTCCAAAGACTGAATTCTTGGTTGGAGAGATCTGCCGATGCACAGCAAGATCTTCTTGAGTTGATACTTCAATATACCACTTTTACAAAGATCTGAACTCTCTCTATCAAAAACTTTTTCAACCACTTCTATATCACTTCATCAATCATGGTTTGTAAACTATGGGTGCCTATTTATAGGCTTCCTTCATGGTAACCGGCTGGTCCGGTTCATAACAGACTTCTGATATCTCTGACAGTTGATGTAGACCGGCTGGATTCAGCTGTCTTGTCAACCAGTCACTTCTTGAAATTCTCTAACTGTCAGATAGTGTCGAGACTTTCTGTTCTTAAGTGTCGACACTTATAGACCAAGTGTCGACACATGTTGTGTAAGTGTCGACACAAGTCTACAAGGTGTCGACACAATTCCTTGTATGTCTCGACACAGATTCTTCTGCATGTGTCGACACTGTTTGTGTACTTGTACTTCATTCTTTAACTGTATCCTTCTGTTCGACACATCTTTATGTGTTTGTCAAGTGTCGACACTGCTTCTTGGTGTCGACACAAGTCTTCACTTTTGTTTCTTCAGCTGAGTGTATTCCCTTAGTGTACACTTGTACGACTTTTCTGTTCTTTGCTAAGTGTCGACACAGCTCCTTGTGTCGACACTTTCTTCAAGTGTAGAGTCTTCAATTAAGTGTCGACACATTGTGCTGGGTGTCGACACTTTCTTCAAGTGTTGACTCTTCTGGTTGTGTGTCGACACATTGTGCTGAGTGTCGACACTTTCTTCAAATACTGACTCTTCAGCATAGTGTCGACACATTGTGTTGAGTGTCGACACTTACTTCAAATACTGACTCTTCACACGACACATTGTGTTGAGTGTCGAAACTTACTTCAAATACTGACTCTTCAGCATAGTGTCGACACATTGTGTTGAGTGTCGACACTTTTACTTAGACTCTGCAGACTTTTGCTGAGTGTCGACACAGCTCCAAGTGTCGACACTTTCTGGTGTAGACACAGCTCTTCTAGGTGTCGACACTTCTGCTAAGTGTCGACACAGCTTTTCTGCATACTTCTTCACTGAGTGTCGACACAGCTCCAAGTGTCGACACTTTCTGTCTGGTGTCGACTCTTCATCCCAGGTGTCGACACAATGACTCCAAGTGTCGACACTGCTTGTCTGGGTGGACACAAGCTGTCAAGTGTCGACACTTTTCCTCTGGGTGTCGACACATGACTTAGAAACTTTTAGCTTCAGTCTAGTGAATACCTAACCTGCACAAGTAACTCAAACACACATCAAATACACTATGATGTATATCATTGAGTTAGGTGAGGCTTCTTCAAATCAGGTACATTTGACCAATGTACCCAACAGTCGACACTTTGGTCTCGACATTGTGTCGAGACTAGGCACACGGCCTGCGACACGGGCGTGTCGCAGGGCGTGTCGACCCGTGTCGACACTTAGCCCGCGAAGTCGACACTCTGCGTTCGACGAAGTGTCGAGACATGGCACACGGCCTACGACACGGGCATGTCGCAGGGCATGTCAACCCGTGTCGACACTCGTCCCAGGAAGTCGACACTTTGGTCTCGACATGGTGTCGAGACAAGGCACACGGCCTAGGACACGGGCGTGTCCAAGGCCGTGCCATCAGGTCGACGATCTTTGCTCGACGAAGTGTCGAGTGTCGAGACCGTGTACACGGCCTAGAGCCCAGGCGTGTCGAGGTGACACGGGCAAGGACACGGGCGTGTCCTAGAACCCGTGCAGTGCTCGGGTTGTTTTCGGGGAAAAATGATGGGGGTACACGGCCGGCCACACGGCCATATCAGGTGGAACACGGGCGTGTCAGGTCGAACACGGGCATGTTCGATACCCGTGTGTTGTTCCAGGCGAGCCGATTTTGACGGCGAATGAGGCACACGGCCCTGGACACGAGCGTGTGCCAGGCCGTGTTCGGTCCAGATTGGGCATTTCAGTCCCGAATCAAAGCCGTTCATTTCTTTAATTGATGATCCAACGGCTGGGGGTTGTTCCTGAAGGGATATACCCGGAATTGAACATAGAAACCCTCACTTTTCATAAGTTATTATCTTTCTAAAACCTTAGAGAGAGAGGAGAGCCAAGGAAGGAAGAAGGAGCTAGATCCGGCCATTGGAGGAGCTTCGAAGCTCCAAATCGCGAGCCGACTCCGGATCCACGGAGGCAAAGCTAGTGCGGTGCTTTTCATATGCTTACTTTTCCATGGCGCCAAAGAGGAACACTAGGGTAACGATTCTCTTCTTGAGCATGAGTAGCTCTCCTTCTTTGTATAGGAAGCCCGCTCTCGCGAGTTTGCGGAGAGTTGGAGGCGTTTCTTCGGGTAGATATGTGAAGTCCTTGTTGTTTAGAGTCCATAAGCGAGAACGGACATATGCATGATGTGTGAAGGCTACCCGGACATGTTGGTCTGGATCGGTGAAGTTGCATTGCATAATGCCGGAGAAGACTCCGTGCTATTGATTGTTTTTCGGGTTTTCTACGCGGTAGATTGCAGCAGGGAGCCTTGGGGATTAACCCAAAGGTGCACCCGGAAAACTGGGCGGATGCGAGATCCTGCCAACTTGGTGGCCTGAGAGCCAACTTGAACATAACCGGGTTATGTGAATTGTGATGGAAATGGGACTCGGTGGAAGTTTGACCCGCGCAAATGGCTTAAATTATCGTTGCGATGTGAGCACGGGTTAGATGGAACCGTACCCGTTCTATGTCGTTCGGTTAAAGAGACCTAAGGGTACGTGGCACTTGCCGTTGGCATAGATTAGGGTCTTCTACGGTCGATGGCTTAAATTGTCGTGACCCAGGCCAAGAAGACAAATTGCTCATAGGTTTGGCCGTCAAAGTGGCGGTGGTGAGTCCGGAATGTCTATGGCTTTAATTGACGTGACATCGACCGGTTCACCGAGAATGTGCCCTGAGAGCACGGGGCGTGTGGCCGTGCGAGCCAACGTCTGTGATGAAATGGCTATATATATATATTGCTCGCTTATGCTAATGAAATGCAGGGAAGGAGCATCGCCGCCCCGAGTTGGGGGCGGGATCGTTATAATTTGGTCAGCATTGCTGACCGTTGCCTTGTTTTGCCACCGTACGGTGGTTTGTTGCTTGCAGGTGCTGCTGGACCAAGCAGTCAATAGCGGGCTAAAGCCCTTTTTACGAAGCCGGCCCTCGAAGGCCCAATTGGAAGTGTTTACTGTTTTATTCATGTATGACCGGCCTGCGTGCTGTGGTTTGTAAATCATGTAATATCAAGTGAAACATTTTGTAAGGCCTTAAGGCTTGTGTTGGTATTTGTATAACATTCCTATTTTGGATTAGTGGACATTCATGCTTTAGTGCTGGGTTCTTATTTGCAACTTTTATAAACTGCTTCCGCTAGAATGCTCTGTATAGGACGTTGATTGGTTGGATGGTTTCCATGAGTAACCACCCGGTCTGTCTGTGGCATATGGCATCGGGCCCCGGCCGGACCTACTGTTATATGCTATGTGACGGATAGGGGGTGTTACAGCTAGTGGCCAGGCCAAAGGGACAGAACGTAATTGGCACCAAGTGGATATTCATAAACAAGATGGACTAACATAGAGTAATTATCAAGAACAAAGCTTGGCTTATTGCACAAGGATACAGAAAATAAGAAGGGATCCACTTCGACCAGACATTTGCTCTAGTGGCTCGGCTCGAGGCGATCAGCTTGTTTCTTGTGTATGCTGCCCTCAAAGGCTTCACCGTCTATCAAATGGATGTGAAGTCAGCATTCCTCTACGGGAATCTGAAAGAGTAAGTATACATAGCAGAACCCCCAGTTTTGTCAATTCTCAATTCCCTGACTACGTTTATTTTCTACAAAAAGTATTATATGGTTTAAAGTAAGCTCCCCGAGTTTGGTTTGAGATAGTGTCTAGCTTTTTTCTTGAGAACAAGTTCACAAGGGGAAAGATAGACAAGACATTATTTCTTAGGGAAGTTAAAGGCAAGATTTGCTAATGCAAATCTATGTTGACGACATCATATTTGGCTCTACGGAAGACAACCATTGAAATTTTTTTTCTAAACTCAAGCAAGAGAAGTTTGGAATGAGCAGTATGGGTGAGCTGAAGTATTTATTAGGGCTTCTGGTGAAGCAATCTGAGGATGGGATTTTCATCTCTCAGATAAAATTCACCAAGGAGATTCTTAAGAAATTCGGAATGTAGAGCGCAACCTCTATGAGGAATCCAATGGGTTCAACTGTAACGCCCCAAGTTCAGGAAACACCCTTTTTGGGAGGTACCGTGCGGCGGTAGACCTACCGATGGTGGTAGGTCAGTGCTCTCGATGCTCTCGACACTCTCGGCGTCTCAGCGCATGCTAGTGTCGGGCGGTAATGTATACCACGTGGCGGTATTCCACTCGACGTTTGGTTAGGGGCACTCAGAGCTCGACGTTCTCGAGAACTGCTAGCTCTCAGCGGTAGCGATAGCGTGGGGCACTAGCCGTACGATTTGTTTGATAGAGCTCTCGGGTTGTTACCGCGTGGCCTTAACCCTACCGTAGGCGGTAGTGTAGTTTTGTCGTTTCTGAGCGGCGATAGTTTTCTACCGCATGGCGGTAGCATAGCAGTTATGACGTGTCCACATGTCACCACCCTTTTGCATTTTAAGCGGTGGCATCCTCGAGAAGCCGAACGATTGGGCTACCGCGCGGTGGTAACTTCCTACGCACGGCGGTAGCTCTCGTAAACTGAATTCTTGGAGGAATCAGGACTGTCCACTGGTTTTATTTGGAGATCCGATGGCTGGTGCGTGCCTCTGCGGGTGTATAGCTGGGAGTTAGGTTTTCCCAACTCATTCCTTCATTGGCACTCTCTTTCTAAGTACTAGAGAGAAGGGAGAGTGAAGAAGGAAGAAGAAGGGAGAGATCCCGCCGCCATAGGAGTTCTGAAGCTCCGATTCGCAAGCCGAGTACGGATTTATGGAGGCAAGGTCGTTGCTGTCGCGTCCATCCATCTAGATCTTAGTCATGACACCGAAGAAATTTCAAAGGGTAACAATTATCTACTTGGACATGTGAAGTCCTCTTTCTTTTGCATAGGAAACCCTCTCCCGCGAGTGTGTGGTGAGTCTGAGGTATTCCTTCGGGTAGATATGGATTATCCCCGTAGTTTTGCATATATAGTTCAGAATTGGAGTACGGACATAGGCATGGTGTGTGAAGCCCATACAGATGGGTTGGTCTGGATTTGTGATGTTTCATTATGCATGTATTGCCGGAGAAGAATCCGTGCTGTTTGTTTTTCGGGTTACTATGTGGTAGATTGCAGCAGGGAACTTTGGTGACTAACCCCAAGGAGCACCCGAAAAACTTGGCAGAAACGCATTTCTGCCAGATAACACACGACGGTAGTGTTACCGCCGGTAGTAGCTCTGTGAAAGTGCTATTGTGAGGCCTGTCTCGCGGAGACCTGGTGGCATGGTGTGGGGCTGCGTGCTCTGGGAGCCTAGCTTGGTTGCCTGAGAGCCCACCTTGTGCATAACCGGGTTATGTATTATTGTATGATCGATACGATGGGCCTCAGGGAAGCTTGATTCGCGCTGATGACTTAAATTGACATGGTGGTGTGAGAAACTGGTTGAGTGGAACTGTAGCAGCTCTATGTAGTTCGGTTAAGAGACCTAAGGTACTTGGCACCTACTGTTGGCATAGAAGGATGAGTCTTTGGCTTCAGCCAGAAAGACTTAAATGCTCATGGTGGTTGCCGTCCTGGGGGCGGCGGTGAAGACTCGGATTGGACCAGAGTCACTAAGAATGTGCCTTGAGAGCACGGGGTGTGTGGCCGTTTGTGCCTACGCCTGTGGTGAAGTGTGCTAAAATTGCACTTTCATTTATGTTGATGCGCGAAAACGACACCGCCTAGTTAACACGGAGGAGTGTTCGATCTCACGGGCAAGGTGAAGAAGAGGATGAAGGTTGCGGGGTTGAGGAGGAGAAGATGAAGCTTCTGAGTGCTCGAGAGTGGAGCAAGCTCTTGTTCGGGGATTGAAGTCATAGAGGAGAGGTATGCTGAGAGCAGCCAGGACGGCTGATGATCAGTGGAGGAGGTTGATCAGGAGAGGAGGTTGATCAGGATCTATCGAGCAGACGGTTACTATGATGGTTGTGCTTGCAGGTCGGTGCCGAGAGAGCTAAGCTGAGCTGAGAAGAAGAAAGGGGGCCTCTAGTAGTGGCAACAACAGAGTTCGCCCGCCGCAGCTTAAATGCCACTCTTGCGACAGGCTTTCCTTTGATTAATATTATGAGTTGCAACTTGCTAATACACCTTTACAAGAAAGCAAAAAAAGGGGTACAAAGAGGAAGCTGGCGGCTAAGGAAGGAATGCCAGAAGAGGTCGTGCGGACTGAACTAGAAGGTCGGCAGACCGCGCGGTTAGAAGAGGAATAAAGAACGCATGGACTGGAGAACCAGGTCGGCAGGCCGCGCAACTAAGGGCAGAGAGAAGGCGGACTGTGGAAAGGAGTCCACAGGAATTGAGCTTGCTGTGGGCTGTCTTCGAGCGTGAGCACCTTGGCGATGTTGTGTCCCCCTTTAAATGAGAGGCATGGGGGTCAATTTATAGGCCCGAGGATATAACAGATTGCGATGACGTTACCCCTGGCGAGACGGTAACTGGAGCGAGAAGAGGAAGGAGTCCGCTGAGTCCGCAACAGGCCGTGCGGACTGGGGCTTCCTTATTGAATTTTCTCAAAGTGGTCAGCAAGATAGCCTAAAGCCAAATTAATATTCTCAGAATTATCCTATTAACAACTTGATCATGCAGAAGCCCAAGAGCAAGCTTAACACCACACACAAATGGAGGCACAAGAAGGTCTTATATTCATATACACTTCTTTACAAGGCGAGGTATACATAGCGAGACATGATTTTGCTAGTACACGAGCTACAAATAGAAAGCACAAAACAAGCCGAGCGGACAGCACTGGAGACCGCCGAGACCGCCCAGTCCGCCAAGGTTGCCGAAGCCGCCCGAGCTGCTGCTACATGCCAAATAGTATACAGAGTGCGCCGAGACCGTGAGGTTGAGCGGACACCCCGTTATTCGCTGCCTGCTGAAGAACTGAGGAACAGACTGCCTACCCGCCTGTTGATCGGCGGCCAGGTTATTGGAACTTGGACAAGCTGAAGCAGAAAACTGACAAGCCGCAGAAGCGACCAGCTGAGACCGCAGAGACCGCACACTTCAATGCCCAACTCCTGGCTCCTTGAAGCTTGTCGCCGGACCTGCACACAGCAAACTGTCAGCACCACTCAACCCGCGCGGACAGAAAACCGCAGAACGCAACACTTGCCCAAGCCCAACTTACTGCTCACTACGTTACTGTAGACGTGCCGGGGGGGGGGGGGGGGGGGGTTCTATTTATAGGCGAGGTGAGGAGTGTGGTCACCACCCTAGTTCATAGAATCCGTAACGGTCCAGGCCCATAACCATGGGACCCAGCTGGAATCGCCGGCCCACCAGAGTACAGACCCGGGCCCACTGCTGGTAGTCAGCCTTTCACATTCAAGCTGCAGGCCATGTACCACCTTTTATAACGGTCCAGGCCCATCAACGTGGGACCCAGCTGGAATCGCCGGCCTACCAGAGTCCAGACCCGGGCCCACTGCTGCTAGTCAGCCTTTCACATTCAAGCCTGCAGGCCATGCACCCCAACCCCTCTCCGGCCTGTTTATCAGCACGGCGGGTTGTTGCAACTGGGGATCGAACCCAGGACCTTGATAAGAGAGCTTTACGCCACTCCCTCATCACCAACTGAGCTGCAGCTCAGTTGGTGATGAGGGAGTGGCGTAAAGCTCTCTTATCAAGGTCCTGGGTTCGATCCCCAGTTGCAACAACCCGCCGTGCTGATAAACATGCCGGAGAGTGGTTGGGGTGCATGACCTGCATGCTTGAATGTGAAAGGCTGACTACTAGCAGTGGGCCCGAGTTTGGACTCTGGTAGGCCGGTGGATCCAGCTGGGTCCCATGTTGATGGTCCTGGACCGTTATAAAAAGTGCACTTTTTATAACGGTCCAGGCCCATAACCATGGGACCCAGCTGGAACCGCCGGCCTACCAGAGTCCATACCCGGGCCCATTGCTGGTAGGTAGCCTTTCACATTCAAGCCTGCAGGTCATGCACCCCAACCCCTCTCCGTGTCTATTTATTAGCAGCGGAGGGTTGTTGCCACTGGGGATCGAACCCAAGACCTTGATAAGAGAGCTTTACGCCACTCCCTCATAACCAACTTAGCTGCAGCTCAGTTGGTGATGAGGGAGTGGCATAAAGCTGTCATATCAAGGTCTTGGGTTCGATCCCTAGTGGCATCAACCCGCTACTGCTGATAAACAAGCATAGAGAGGGGTTGGGGTGCATGACCTATAGGCTTGAATGTGAAAGGCTGACTACCAGCAGTGGGCCCGGGTCTGGACACTGGTAGGTCGGCGGTTCCAGCAGGGTCCCATGTTGATGGGCATGGACCGTTATAAAAAGTGCACTTTTTATAACGGTCCAGGCCCATAACCATGGGACCCAGCTGGAACCGCCGGCCTACCTAGAGTCCAGACCCGTGTCCACTGCTGGTAGTCAGCCTTTCACATTCAAGCCTGCAGGCCATGCACCCCAACCCCTCTCCGTGCCTGTTTATCAGCAGCGGCGGGTTGTTGCCACTGGGGATCGAACCCAGGACCTTGATAAGAGAGCTTTACGCCACTCCCTCATCACCAACTAAGCTACAGCTCAGTTGGTGATGAGGGAGTGGCGTAAAGCTCTCTTATCAAGGTCCTAGGTTCGATCCCCAGTGATAACAACCCGCCGTGCTGATAAACATGCCGGAGAGGGGTTGGGGTGCATGGCCTGCAGGCTTGAATGTGAAAGGCTGAATACCAGCAGTGGGCCCGGGTCTGGACTATGGTAGGCCGGCGTTTCCAGCTGGGTCCCATGTTGATGGTCCTAGACCGTTATAAAAACCTTGATGAGAGAGCTTTATGCCACTCCCTCATCACCAACTCAGCTGCAGCTCAGTTGGTGATGAGGGAGTGGCGTAAAGCTCTCTTATCAAGGTCCTAGGTTCGATCCCCAATGGCAACAACCTGCCGTGCTGATAAACATGCTGGAGAGGGGTTGGGGTGCATGGCCTGCAGGCTTGAATGTAAAAGGCTGACTACCAGCAGTGGGCCCGGGTCTGGACTCTGGTAGGGCAGCAGTTCCAGCTGGGTCCCATGTTGATGGGCCTGGACCGTTATAGAATAACCACCCAAGCCCGCTCACTAGCAAAACATCTGTCCGCTGAGTCCGCAAATACTTAGCCGGATTCCAAGAAAACCGCCAAGAGCAAGACAGCTGATGTTCACCACTAGGCGGCCTTGCACCAGACCGCCCACACTATGCAGACAAGGTATAGTTCACACAGTCCGCCCACATCATCACATGGACAGCCACACCCCTTCAACAATAGTCCGTACACGAACGAGGCAGTCCGCACAGTACAAGACCAAAGCCTCCATCACACAACAACTCCACGACCAAAGGCAGTCCGCCCGGTCAACAGCAGACTTGGCGGATACTGCGGACACACTGGACTTGTCACAGAATGTGCAAGCCTAGTAAATCACCAAAGGCCTAGCGCAAGCTTGGAGGACAAGAACTAGTCTGCCAACCCCCAAAACAGATCGCCAATTCCACCAAGGTAAACAGATCGCAAGTTCCACCAAGGTAAGGTAGTCCGCAAATAAAACTCGCACAGCTGCCCAAGACGGCCAACTGCCGGACTCCGCGCCAGTCCGCGCAGTCCTCCACAGTAGTTAACACCTGTTGTACCACCAGAGCTTGGCAAGGGCCACAACCAAACTCCAAGGCCAGTCCGCAACAGCGAACACCGCGGAATCGCCAATCCACAAGCCTCCCGTAGATAGGGCACCCAATCCGCCAGTTAACACAAGGTTGCAACACACAAGGCCGCTGAACAAAGCACTGCCTACAACCCGCAAACTACAGTTTGCTCAGGTCTCTTCACAAGCCCACCATCCTTGGTCATAGACCAACCAAGCCGCACAGCAGACCGCTCAGACCGCACACCAGGCCGCTCAGGCTGCACATGCTGCTCAACAACCAAGCCACCAAGAATGCCAACACCCAGGCCGCAACCAGCAGTCCGCCTGGGCCGCAGACTCAGTCCGCATAGGCTGCTTAGTCTGCCCGGCCTGCCCATCACACACTTCGACTTCATAAATTTCAACATTGCTTCTGGAACTGGTCCTACTGATGGCAGACTGGGAAGAGTCCGCCCAGATTGAGCTGATCGAGCCCGCACCAAGATTGTGTTGGCTGAAGGACTCTGCCCGCTGCTGGGAAGCGGGAGCTGGAAGCTATGTGGCAGACTGCGAGGAGAATCTGTAGAGTCCACCACTGCTGAACTGAGCGAGTGCCAAGGGCGCGAGCTGATGAATGTCTGCTGAGTCTGCCGAGTCCGTACGAGGCTGCGCGGTCTGGGAGTGCCTTGAGGTGATTCTGATGCCTGGCGGACTGGGAAGAGTCTGCCACTATTGTCCGAGCCCTCGCCAAGGCTGTGCGGGATGAGGAGGTTGACCCTACTGCTGGAGAGAAGCGGGTGCTGTAGGTGAGGAATGGCGGGCTGCATTGCGAATTCGCTGAGTCCGTAGAGTCCGTGCCTGCTGCTAAGCTGAGTCCGCTGAAGACGAGGCCTGCTGTTGCTGAGGAGCTGGGGTTCATCAACGTAGGTGGACTTGATGGTCTGACTGTACTTCAAGTCCGCCCAGCTCGCGATGAACTAGACGTGGCCGCTAATCTTTGCGGGTATCCGGAGAGGTGGAGCGACCGCGCTCCTTAGGCAGACTGATGAAGCTGGCTGTCCAAGTTGCTGGAGTCTGCACTGCTAAACAGAACTTGCCACACCTATTGGGTGACGAGGAATGGGCGATCTGCCGGACTAACGAGGTAGGCCGCGCATGTTGGTGAGGCGGAAGCCGAGGTAGCTGGTTGGCGGCCTGGGGGCAGGTCGCCACTCTTATTTGGCGGTTTGAGCAGTCTGGTCTTCTTGAAGAGCGACCTGCAAGAGCGGGCTGAAAGAGCCCAATTCTTGCAAAGGACACGACTTGTTGCCGACCTGGGCGGATAGGCAATCCGAGTCCAGCAAAGGGAGACATGTTGAGACAAGCTTGCGATTAAGCTGAAAAGGAGCGCGGCCTGCAGGAGCGGACTGCAGGAGCAGTCTGCGGCCCCTGCCGACCAAGGGAACAACATGCGGCCTGGGTGGTCAGACCGCTGAGACCTCCTAAGCCGTGAGGCCTGAGCGGACTGAAAAATGATGTCCGCCCAACCTAGGGCATTTCGAACTCCAGGAGAAAACTGGAGTAGGCCGCGACTAGCGAGCTGGCCACCTTGGGAAGGATCGCCGATTTTTGGGGTAACATAATCCCCGCACTTTTTTAAGTTTAGAAGGGAACTTCAAAAAAGTTGGAGACCCACGAAAATAGTGATCCACCCCAAATAAAGAGGAGACAAGGAGAGATAGAACCTGATCCTTCTCCTTAGAAGGTTGCCAATGCCTGTCTTTTTTATGCGAAGGAAAATTTAGTATAGGCATGTATGGGAGGTACGTCTTGCGCGTACCTGGTTTGCCTTTGCAAAACAAAGAAGATGTGTCTTTTGCTGAGTTCTGCAAAATGAAGGTGAGAGGAAAACATAGGAGCATAATAACTTGCAAGTATCTGGTGGAGGCTTGCATGCACCTATTATCCTCTGCAAAAGGAAGAGTGAGGAGTATGTAAGAAAGAAAAATGAGTTGCAAGTACCTGAAATGAACTTGCAAGTTTTTACTGGTTTCTGCAAAAGAGAGTTACAAGCAAATATGAGAGTAAAGAAAAAGCCATAAATACCTGAAGGCAACTTGCAGGTATCTGCTGGTCTCTGCAAAAGAAGAGTTAGAAGTAGACACAGTATATGAAAGTAACTTGCAAGTATCTGCTGATCTCTGCAAAATTAGAGTTAGAAGCAGACATGATATGTGGGAGTAGCTTGCAAGTACCTGTGAAGACACTTGTAAGAATCTGCTGATCTCTGCAAGAAAAGAGTTAGAAGCAGATATGGGAGTAAAGAAAAAGCCGCAAATACCTGAAGGTAACTTGCAGGTATCTGCTGGTCTCTGTAAGAAAGGAGTTAGGAGCAGACAAAATATGTGAAAGTAGCTTGCAAGTACCTGTGAAGAAACTTGCAAGTGTCTGCTGATCTCTGCAAGAAAAGAGTTAAGGGCAGACAAAATATATGGGAATAGCTTGCAAGTACCTGTGAAGAAACTTGCAAGTATCTGCTGATCTCTGCATAGTGAGAGTTAGAAGTAGATATGATATGTGAAGATTGTAAGTACCTGGGTGAGACTTGCAGGAGCCTTCTAATCACTATAAAGAGAAGAGTGAGCAGCAAAGATATTATGATTGTAACACCCCAAATCCCAATTTGGGTTCAGGTTCGGTGACACGGCCTGGGACACGGGCGTGTCCCAGGGCGTGTCGTGCTCGGGTTGAGCAAGTTGGGTGTATAGTAGACGAATTTCAGTCAACGATCGTCAAGTGCAGAGTACACGTCCTGTGACACGGGCGTGTCACAGGGCGTGTCCTTTGCGGGTTTCAGCCAAGGATACATGTGTCTGAGGACACGAGTGTGTCTTGTAGGACACGGCCTGGGACACGGGCGTATCCCAGGGCCGTGTCCCGCTCAGGTGAGGTAAAGTTATGCTGTGTGATGTCATGGCTGTTAGACACAGGCGTGTCTGGCTTAACACGTGCGTGTAAGGCGTGACACGGGCGTATCACACGGCCGTGTACTAGTTGGATTTGAGTCGGTTGTCTGTCGCTTAAGTGACACGACCTGTGACACGGGCGTGTCACAGGGCGTGTCAGACCATGTTCAGCCTATTTTTGGGAAGATCAGAGCCGTTCATTTCCCTATTCTGGATCCAAGGGTACAGGTCCCTTCCCTGTGGATAAAAGGTCGAGAATAAGGGCTTAGTCCTTCATTTCATTCCTTCTCATTCTCCAAGAGAGATAAAAAGAGAGGTCACAGGAAGGAGAAGAATGAAGAGGAAACCATCTGCTGGAGGAGCGACGGAGTGCGGATTGAAGATTCGAGTTTGGATTCGTGAAGGCAAAGCCGAGGCGGTGATTTTCATCCGGCTAGTTTATGGCTCCAAAGCGATCTTCAAGGGTAACGATCTCCTTCTTGGACATCGAAGTCCTTTCTTTATTCATATGCATGGAATCCTCCACCAAGAGGTGGATATCGTAAGTGATTCCTTGGTTGAATCTTGCATCTAGAGCCAGACGTGTGGAGTACGGTATAGGCATGCTGTGTGAAGCCCATCTGGATGGGTAGTCTGGATTGGTGATGGTTATGGGTAAACTGGAGAAGACTCCGTAGTTTTGATGATGTGTAAGAGTGACGAGTATTGACTTTGTTATATGGATGTATGAATGTTGATTCTGGATGTATGGATGCTTTGCGTAAGCTCCTGTTCGTGTTGAGCAATCAATTGGTAGCAACACCTGGGGATCATGGGATAAACCTGGCCTGCTACACCACTAGGGTGGGTTGATCGGTATTCGTGGGGGTCGATTAGTGGCAATTACTGGGGAGCCGAGTTAAACCCAACTTGCTACACCATAAGGGTGGGTCAATCTGGAATACGTTGGGAGGTCGATTGGTGGTAATGCCTGGGGAGCAGAGATAAACCTGGATTGCTACACCACTAGGGTGGGTCGATCTGCTATGGTTATGTTTGTGGTAATGCTGTGAGGTTAGTACCTCTGAGTGGGGTGGACGGAATGTCGCCAGCCTGTGGGATTGGTGGACTAGGATCGGACCGGCCAACCAATAAGTTAAAAACCTCTGATCGCGGTGGATGACTGGAATGTCTGGTACACCAATAAGGTGCCCTGAGTGCATAGAGCGTCGGGTGGATACCGGCATTTGTAATATGGTTGTGATTGGTAGATTGATAGAGCTTATGATGGCAATGCATACAGGGAAGGAACCACTGCCCCGGGTAAGGGGTAGGGTCATTATAATTGGTCAGCTAATGCTGACCATTACTTTGTTTACCACTCTTGGGTGGATATCTAATTGCAGGTGCTGATGCTTGAATTGAATTGAGCGGAATGAAGGATTGCTACTAAAGTCCCTTGAAGGCCGTGCGAAGCATGTTTCGATTTCATGTGTGGCCGGCCTGCGTGCCGATGTATGAAACTGTACATTTGTAAAGAGGCAACATTTAAGGCCTTAAGGCCATAAGTGTGTTTTGTATACATTCCTGATTTGATATATAAATGTGGAATTTGTATATTAGTGGACATTAGGTGTGCTGAGTTCATATAACTTAAAACGCTGTGCTAGAATGCTTTGTGTTAGGATCCGAGTAGAACAATTTTGATATCCCCACGTGACTCCACCGTTTGTCTGTGAAATATGACGTGGGGCCCCGGCCGGACCCACTGTTATATTCCATGTGACGGATGGAGGCGTTATAAAGTGGTATCAGAGCCAGGTTTGAGATTTATGGGAGGGAGAACATAATTGAACTCAGGAATGTCCACTAGGAATGTGAAGTCAATGTATATTTGCCATTATGAACTGCATGATTAATGGTGTTTTGAACATTGATAGGTGGCAAGGAGTGGTGCTGGGCAGTCTGAGCCCCAGCGGTCTGATGAGAGTGCGGCACCAGTTGAAGCGCCTACACCTCCCTCGGCGGAGACCATACGTGTGGTGACCGAGACGGTGCTCGCAGTGTTACAGGCACAGCCTACTGGGCAGGCAAGGCCTGCAGGGGTGCCAGTATGGGCTGGTGCAAGGCAAGAGTGTGCTGAAGTTGTGGTGGATGAGCAAGCAACAAATGAGCAGTTCAAAAGGTTTATGGATTTTCATCCACATACATTTGGTTGGGCGACTTCCCCAACGCAGGCGGAAGATTGGCTTGCAAGAGTGAAGAGGATCTTGACTGCAATCAGGACGTCGGAGGAGCAGAAAGTGACCTTAGCCACTTTTTTGCTGGAAGGGGATGCAAGACTTTGGTGGGATGATGTTGAAGTGCATCACTTGGCAGGTCGAGGTTTAGAGGAGATATCCATTGACGAGTTCTCCAGATTGTTTCTAGCCAAGTACTTGTTAATGTTGTAACAGATTGCGATGGAAAATGAGTTTCAACATCTGGTGCATGGTGAGACTGATATTGATACGTACCTGCATGAGTTTACCAGACTGGGATGCTATGCGGGGTCTACCTTCGCTGAGGAAGCACGGAAGACTAATCGCTTTTATGAGGGACTGCGCGATGAGTTAAGGTTGGTACTCCCGAGTTCAGTGAACCAAGGCTTCCAAGCATTGGTCGATACATCCCGTGCGCTGGAGAAAGATTTGAAGCGAGTACAAGAGAAGAAGAGACTGACAGTGGAGAAGCCAGAATTCAAAGTGCCATAGGCGGAGCAATCGGTGTTTAGAAGGCGAGACAAGAAAAGGTTCAGGCCTGCTGAATCAGCTCGGTCGACTATTTCTTCGGGAGAAACCTATGGGCAAGGACGTGTAGATACACATACATGTTTTAACTATGGCAAGAAAGGACATATAGCTAAATATTGTTGGAGTGCCCCTTCAAGGAGTGAGCAAAAGATAGGTGCGTCTTATGAAGAAAAGGGTAAAGCAGTGGCCGAGTCATCTACATCCCGGACACAACCTCGATTGCATAATTTGGAAGTGCAAGAGCCGCAATGCTCAATTGGTGAAATACAGCCTCGAGTGTTTAACTTGACGCCAAATCAGGCGGCTGAGCGGAAGTAAACATAGAGTAGTTACCTGAATCACTTTGGTACTGTAAATAATGTATATAAAGCACGCATAAGGAGATGGTTGTGTCCTATGTCATGTAAATGTTGATGCACATTTGGTGTTATGTAAGTGAGCGATAAATCGTGATATAGAAATATAATGGTTTTGGTTATAGATCCATAGATGGACTCGTGGATGGATGTGCACATGTGAGAGATCTGTATGTGTGTATGTGCTGCTTGGGTTGTTTGTTTTGTGCGATGCCTTGGGGCGAAACAAGCTGCGGCCTCTGAGCTCTAACCCGACTCGCTTTATTCGAGTGATCGGTTGCTGAGGGTGTAACGAGGAGTGCTTAGGTGAATGTCTATAGGTGAGCTAAATTACGAGATGAAATTTTTTTGAAGGAGGGGAGGATTGTAACACCCCAAATCAAAATTTGGGTTCAGGTTGGGTGATGCGGCCTGGGACACGGGCGTGTCCCAGGGCGTGTCGTGCTCGGGTTGAGCAATTGGGTGTGTGGTCGACGAATTTCAGTCGACGATCGTCGAGTGCAGAGTACACGGCCTGTGATACGGGCGTGTCACAGGGCGTGTCCTTTGCGGGTTTCAGCCAGGGATACGTGTGCATGAGGACACGGGTATGTCCTGGAGGACACAGCCTGGGAAACGGGCGTGTCCCAGGGCTGTGTCCCGCTCGGGTGAGGTGAAGTTATGCTGTGTGACGTACACGGCTGTTAGACACAGGTGTGTCTGGCTTGACACGGGTGTGTAAGGTGTGACACGAGTGTATCACACTGCCATGTACTGGTTGGATTTTAGTCGGTTGTCTGCCGCTTAAGTGACATGACCTGTGATACGGGTGTGTCACAGGGCATGTCAGGCCGTGTTCAGCCTATTTTTCGGCAGATCAGAGCCGTTCGTTTCCCTATTCTAGATCCAAGGGTCCAGGTCCCTTCCCCGTGGATAAAAGGCCGAGAATGAGGGCTTAGTCCTTCATTTCATTCCTCCTCATTTTCCAACAGAGAGAAAGAGAGAGGTCACGGGAAGGAGAGGAAGGAAGAGGAAACCAGCTACTGGAGGAGCTGCGGAGTGCGGATTGAAGATCCGAGTTTGGATTCGTGAAGGCAAAGCCGAGGCGGTGATTTCCATCCGGCTAGTTTATGGCTCCAAAGCGATCTTCAAGGGTAACGAGCTCCTTCTTGGACATCGAAGTCCTTTCTTTATTCATATGAATGGAATCCTCCACCAAGAGGTGGATATCGTAAGTGATTCCTCGGTTGAATCTGCATCTAGAGCCGGACGTGTGGAGTACGACATAGGTATGCTTTGTGAATCCCATCTGGATGGGTAGTCTGGATTGGTGATGGTTATGGGTAAACCGAAGAAGACTCCATGGTTTTGATGATGTGTAAGAGTGATGAGTATTTGCTTTGTTGTATGGATGTATGAATGTTGATTCTGGATGTATGGATGCTTTGCGTAAGCTCCTGGTTGTGTTGAGCAGTCAATTGGTAGAAACGCCTGGGGAGCACGGGATAAACCCGACCTGCTACACCACTAGGGTGGGTTGATCGGTATTCATGGGGGTCGATTGGTGGCAATGCCTGGGGAGCCGAGTTAAACCCGGTTTGCTACACCACAAGTGTGGGTCGATCTGGAATAGGTTGGGAGGTCAATTGGTGGTAATGCCTGGGGAGCAGAGATAAACCCGACTTGCTACACCACTAGGGTGGGTCGATCGGCTATGATTATGTTTGTTGTAATGCTGTGAGGTTAGTACCTCTGAGTGGGGTGGACAGAGTGTCACCAGCCTGCAAGATTGGTGGACTAGGACCGGACCGACCAACCAATAAGTTAAAAACCTCTGATCGACGGCGGACGACTGGAATGTCCGGTACACCAATAAGGTGCCCTGAGTGCACGGAGCGTCAGGTGGATACCAACGTTTGTGATATGGTTGTGATTGGTAGATTGATA
The DNA here is from genome assembly GCA_039583875.1 of Platanthera guangdongensis. Lineage (NCBI taxonomy): Eukaryota > Viridiplantae > Streptophyta > Magnoliopsida > Asparagales > Orchidaceae > Platanthera > Platanthera guangdongensis. The sequence goes on along the minus strand of CM077152.1, from coordinate 124,797,874 downwards.
GAGCTTATGGTGGCAATGCATACAGGAAAGGAACCACTGTCCCGGGTAAGGGGTAGGGTTGTTATAATTGGTCAACTAATGCTGACCGTTACTTTGTTTACCGCTCTTGGGTGGATATCTAATTGCAGGTGCTGATGCTTGAATTGAATTGAGCGGAATGAAGGATTGCTGTTAAAGGCCCTGAAGGCCGTGCGAAGCATGTTTGGATTTCATGTGTGGCCGGCCTGCGTGCCGATGTATGAAACTGTACATTTGTAAAGAGGAACATGTAAAGCCTTAAGGCCATAAGTGTGTGTTGTATACATTCCTGATTTGATATATAAATGTGGAATTTTTATATTAGTGGACATTTGGTGTGCTGAGTTCATATAACTTAAAACGCTGCGCTAGAATGCATTGTGTTAGGATCCGAGTAGAACAGTTTTGATATACCCACGTGACTCCGCCGTTTGTCTGTGAAATATGGCGTGGGACCCCGGTCGGACCCACTGTTATATTCCATGTGACGGATGGAGGCGTTACAATAATGAACTAAGCTGCAAGTACCTGAGCGGAACTTGCGAGTGTCTGCTAATCACTGCAAAGAGAAGAGTGAGCAGCAGACATATTATAATGAGCTAAGCTGCAAGTATCTGGACGGAACTTGCAAATGTTAACTGTTGATGAGCTGAGGTGCATATGACCAAATAGTAGAGGAAGTGCCTGATACACTCTGCTGATAATTGAAAGAAGATCAAACCAAAGCAGTGATCTTGCTAGATTAGAGACATCTTGGTCATGAAGTCCAGATCAATAAGAAGAGATCATCTTAGTTAGACTTTGCTTGCATGGCTTGATGATCAAGAAGAGTTAGATTCTTTGATCAATGTTTGATGCCATTGACATTTGGTAAGAGTAATGAAGAGCTTTGTGAATCATCACCTGATAGAGCTTAAGCAAGCAGTGAATAAAAATGAGAGTAATAGAGCTTATATAAGTAGAGAGCTTGTGAGTCACCATCTGATAGAGATTAAGCAGGCAACACATATGAGATGAGCATAAGAAAAGTGAACATTTGCTAATCCTTTTGGTAGGTCGGATTTAATCTGTCAACCTGTGAAAGTGGCAGTTGATAACAAAGAGGTCTATACTAGGAGATGACCAAGAAAGGTCATCACCAGTATAGCCCTACTTAGAGCGGACTAGCTACACTCCCTTGTCAGAGCACAAAAGGGAGACATGCATAAAATCCTAAGTAGGAAGCGGCAGATGCACTGCTCTCTTACCTCGAGTACAATCATCACTGATCAATGAGACTAGTTGCACCAAGTGGCCTATTGCTTGTCTGTAGAAAGATCAGTGGAATTGTGGATCCCGTGAAGGCACAGATCGAGCACCATAGAGTGTTCGACCATCACAGTTGTGAGATGATCGAAGAGACAAGGCTACGCTTTGATCGCCATTGCTTGTCAAGCAAAGATCACCGTAACTGTAATGTATCCTTAGCGAAGCACAACAGAGCTAACACAAGGGGCCTCCCTAGCACACACTCTGTGTTAGATGCCGACTAGGATCTGAAGTCCCGTATTCCTCCACATGAGAGTTGGATAGCCCCCACTACACACATGCAAAAACTCCTCGTGATGTGTGGTCATTGTTGCCTTATGCCGGAATCCAATCTCGAGGGGGCCTATAGCAAGACTTGGCGATATCTCATTGGTGTAGTGATCTCTTTGGCAAAGAGAAAAGTAGAGGAAGAAGCATTACAAGAAGGGAACTGTGTCAGTATGAGATCCCTGAGGTAAACTTTATTGAAAAGCAAGAAGGAGCACTTAGAAGTTCTTTGTAAAGAAAATGTTTGAAACAAGAAGAGTAGAGTAAGAGTAACCGATAATGGATGTGAGGAGCTTTGAGGACTCATGGATGTGATGGGTCACCCTTCTGGAGCAGATGTTGAAATTTACCCTCCTTCAGCATTTCCTGCACTAATCGTCGAAGAGCTCTGCAATCCTCTGTTGCATGACCCTTTTCTTTGTTATACTTACAGTATTGGTTAGAGTTTTTGAACTTTCGATCAGCAGGCTGAGAAGATCCCACAATGTTTGGTTTGTTCCCCATGGTGTGAGTTGCCTCACCCAATGTACTATTCACTTTGGATTCTTTGCGTAGGAAGAGACGTTGACGATTTCGGAAATATCTTCCTTTCTTCGCTTGCAATTGATGATACTTTGTGGGAGACTTTGGAGGTTGTCTGATAGGGTGCAAAACTTTTGGGCCTCTCTTCCTCTCAGCGGGAAGTTCAGGCAACTTCATTGTGTGATTGTAGGTGCAAGAGGTGGTTTGAGGGCTGAGTTTGCAGACACTCACCCTTTGTTTGGTAACTGAAAACTGCAAAGCGACCGCGACTTGTATGGATGGATAACTTGCCAGATGTGTATAAGGATCAACTGGCAGAAAAATTGGCAGATTAAAATGTGAATTCCCCACTGCTGGATTGACTGCAGCAACTGGTGCTGCTGCAGGTTGAGAGTCTAGTCATTGAATTTTAGTGGCTAGGGTGTCATTGAATGCTGCTATTTGTAGGGAAGTTTCCCGAAGTGTCAGCAAGAGGGCTTCCCAGAGAGCGTCTTCACTGGTACGAGGAATGTCTTGAGGAAGTTGGCGGTCTGACATGAGTAACCGTTGTTTTTCACCGTCTGTTCAGATCTGAAGGTCGCGTGTTAACTGTTGATGCGCGAAAACGACACTGACTAGTTAACACAGAGGAGTGTTCGATCTCACGGGCAAGGTGAAGAAGAGGATGAAGGTTGTGGGTTGAGGAGGAGAAGAGGAAGCTTCTGAGTGCTCGAGAGTGGAGCAAGCGCTTGTTCGAGGATTGTGGGGATAGAGGAGAGGTTTGCTGAGAGCAGCCGGGAAGGCTGATGATCAGCGGAGGAGGTTGATCAGGAGAGGAGGTTGATCAGGAACTGTCGAGCAGGCAGTTACTATGACGGTTGTGCTTGCAGGTTGGTGCCGAGAGGGCTAAGCTGAGAAGAAGAAAGGGGGCTGCTAGAAGCGACAATAGCAGACTTCGCCCGCCGCGGCTTAAATGCCACTCTTGCGATGAGCTTTCCTTTGATTAATATTGAGAGTTACAACTTGCTAATACACCTTTACAAGAAAGCAATAAAGGGGTACAAAGAGAAAACTGGCGGCTAAGGAAGGAATGCCAGAAGAGGCCGCGCGGACTGAACCAGGAGGCCGACAGACCGCGCAGTTAGAAGAGGAACAAAGACTGAGCGGATTGGAGAACCAGGTCGGCAGGCCGCACGACTAAGGGCAGAGAGAAGGTGGACTGAGGAAAGGAGTCCGCAGGAATTGAGCTTGCTGTGGGCTGTCTTCGAGCGTGAGCACCTTGGCGATGTTGTGGCCCCCTTCAAATGAGAGGCATGGGGGTCTATTTATAGGCCCGAGGAGGTAACGGCTTGCGGTGACGTTACCCCTTGTGAGATGGTAACTGGAGCGAGAAGAGGAAGGAGTCCGCCGAGTCCGCAACAGGCCGTGCGGACTGGGGCTTGCTTCTGGAACTGGTCCTGCTGATGGCATACTCGGAAGAGTCCGCTCGGACTGAGCTGATCGAGCCAGCACCAAGATTGTGCGGGCTAAAGGACTCTGCCCGCTGCTGGGAAGCGGGAGCTGGAAGCTATATGGCGGACTGCAAGGAGAATCCGCAGAGTCTGCCACTGCTGAACTGAGTGAGTGCTAAGGGTGCGAGCTGACGAATGTCTGCTGAGTCCGCACGAGGCTACGTGGTCTGGGACTGCCTTGAGGTGATTCTGCTACCTGGCAGACTGGGAGGAGTCCGCCACTACTATCTGAGCCCGCGCTAAGGCTGTGTGGGCTGAGGATGTTGACCCTGCTGCTGGAGAGAAGCAGGTGCTGGATGTGAGGATTGGCGAGCTGCATAACAAATTTGCTGAGTCCGCGGAGTCCGTGACTGCTGCTAAGCTGAGTCCACCGATGACGAGGCCTGCTGTTGCTGAGGATCTGGGGTTCATCAATGTAGGCAGACTTGAAGGTTTGACTGTACTTCGAGTCCGCCCAGCTCGCGATGAACTAGACGTGGCTGCTAATCTTTGTGGGTAGCCAGAGAGATGGAGCGTCCGCGCTCCTTAGGAGGAAAATGAAGCTGGCTATCCATGTTGCTGGAGTCCACCACTACTGAACGAAACTTGCCGCACCTGCTGGGTGACGAGGAATGGGCGACCTGCCGGACTAACGAGGCAGGCCGCGCATGTTGGCGAGGTGGAAGCTGAGGTAGCTGGCTGGCGGCCTGGGGGCAGGTCGCCACTCTTGTTTGGCGGTTTGAGCGGTCTGATCTTCTTGAAGAGGGACTTGCAGGAGCGGGCTGAAAGATCCCAATTCCTTCAAAGGACGTGGCTTGTTGCCGACCTGGGAGGATAGGCATCCGAGTCCGGCAAAGGGAGACCTGTTGAGACAAGCTTGTGGTTAAGCTGAAAAGTAGCGCGGCCTGCAGGGGCGGACTGCAGAAGCAGTCCGCGGCCCCAGCCGACCAAGGGAACAATGTGCGGCCTGAGCGGTCAGACCGCTGAGAACGCCCAAGCCATGCGGCCTGTGCAGACAGGGAAAAATCTATCCGCCCAACCTAGGGCGTCGTGAACTCCAGGAGAAAACTGGAGCAGGCCGCAACTAGTGAGCTGGCCACCTTGGGAAGGACCGCCGATTTCGGGGTTAACAATTTATATGTTGGTTTTTGCTAATAAAATTGCAGGGAAGGAGCACCGCCGCACCGAGTAAGCGGTGAAGTCGTTATAATTTGGTCATCTTTAGCTGACCGTTGCTTTGTTTTGCCACCATACGATGGATTGTTCTTATGTAGGAACACGTGAACTTAGTGGCAAATAGCCGGTTGAAGCCATTATTGCTGTGCTGGCCCTTGAAGGTCAAGGCGAAGTGTTTTTCTTTTAATACTATCATGTATGGCTAGCATGCGAGCCGATGTATGTAAAACACTTTAATTCAAGTTGAATGTTGTAAGGTCATAAGTCCAAGGCTTTTGTGTTTGTTATTTCATTCCTGTTGTGGTTGTAGTGGACATTCATGTTATGTTTATGGGTTCTTCTAACTTATTTAAAAGCTTCCGCTAGAATGCTCTGTATTAGGTTTCGATAATGTTTCATAGTAATTTGGTATTAATACGTAACTCCACTAACTGTCCGTGGAATATGACGTGGGGCCCCAGCCGGACCTTCTGTTATATCCCATGTGACAGATGGGGGTATTACAATTTGGTATCAGAGGGATGTTACGAATGTGGCAGTCATAAGGTCAATTAATGACATGCCTATGACCATATGGGGCCCCTTGTATTGTAGTCATAGGGTCAACACTCTGTGGAGGGAAGTGCGCTTAACGACGTGCCTATGACCCCTCCTTCTGCGGAAACCATCCGAATGGTAGCAGAAGTAGTGTTCGCTATGATCAATGCCCAACAGAGAAGGCATATGCAACCCCCTATCCCCGGGGTGGCTCCAATGCTGGTTGGTTCTCTGGAGAAAGTGGAAATTAGAAGATCATCCGATCAGCGGTTAAACATGCTTTTGGCACAAGGGACGCACTCTATTGACGAGTATTTGCATGTGTTTGTCATGTTAAGGCGCTACCCGGGGGCTGAGTTGGAAGATGAGCAAACTATGGTAAACAGGTTTTATAACGGTCTGTGTGATGATTTACGACTCATATTGGTAGGACCAAAGTTATTGGAATTCCGAGCGTTGGTGGAGTCGGCTAGATCGTTGGAAGTAGACTTGGGAAAAGTCCACCAGATTCCAGTGTGCAGGGTACCGAACTCTACAGATTTTGCAAAGTATGCATACCGTAGGAGGTAGTATAAGAGGTCTATAACCTCTATCGGTCAAGTTCCTTATGCTTGCCATACTTGTGGTAAGTTAGAACACCTTACCCATGATTGTCATGCTGATGCCCCAAAGTCAAAGAAAGCTAAGTCAGAAAAAGATGCAGGGCGAGTCCCACTTACTTGTTATAATTGTGGCAAGCCGGGACATATGGCCCGTGACTGTTGGGATAGGTTGTCGAAGAAAGAGAAAAAGGCAAAAGACCATAAGCAATATGACAAGATGACAGGTACGGTTTAGATTATAGCTTTTATACTCATGACATGATTAGTTACTGGCTTATGATTTGTGTAAGGGGACTTTGTCCCACTTTTGGTGGTGGAGAGTACTGTTTATTACGGGACTTCTCGCTCCTTAGCACCCAAGATGTTCCTGTGGTTCGTCCTAGTACTTCCCGATTATGGGTATTCAAATCAAACAAAAACATTGTCTTTAAAGATTGTAGGTTGTTTGATTTTAGGCATGGACTGACTCTCGAAGCAGCATGCATAGGTTGGCTACAACCTTAAGTGGGGTCACACTAGGGCAAAACCCACAGGAAGTGAGACCAAGTCAGCAGTCCTTAAAGGGTATGGAGTTGTTATTAACTCTATTAGAGACTAAGAACCCCAAGCCTGGGTTGGTCGGTGTTTCGGTGGTGTCGATATTTGCCGAAGTGTTCCCCAAGCTCTCCTAAGAGCTCCTCCTGAGAAAGAGAGATTTAGTTCACCATTGAGTTGGTTCCTGGTGCCAAGCCCGTGTCGCGGTCTCCTTACCGATTAGCACCGAGATAAGTGGCTGAGTTGAAAGCGCAGCTTCAAGTATTGATAGAGCAGGGGCATGTGCATCCAAATACATCACCTTAGAGTGCATCGGTCCTCTTCATGAAGACAGTCGGTAGTCTGCGACTGAGTATTGATTATCGGGAATTCAATAATCTCATAGAGAAGAATAAGTACCCGATTCAGAGGATCAATAAATTGTTCGATCAGCTAGTTTGGATCGATTGTGTATTCGAAGCTGGATTTGAAGTCTGGTTATTTTCAGCTATCAATCAGTGACAATGATGTACCAAGACGACGTTCAGCATACGTTATAGGCATTATGAGTTCACTGTCATGCCTTTCGGGCTGACGAATGTGCCATCAGTGGTTATCAATCTAATGAATAGAACGTTTGTGGAGTATTTGGATTGGTTCGTGATTGTGTTCATCGATGATATCCTAGTGTACTCCCAATCTGAGTATGATCATGCAAAACACTTGCATATTGTTCTGGAGACCAAGAGAAGTAATCAGTGTATGCCAAGTTCTTTGAGTATGAGTTTTGGCTATCTTCTACGACATTCCATGGCCATATAGTCGTGGTTAGGGTATCACGATGGATCCAACAAACGTTGTTGTAATATGTGAGTGGCCTGTATGGTTTGCTGTAGCAGAAGTCCGGGGTTTTTGTGGGCTTGCCAGCTACTACAGGTGCTTTGTAGAGAACTTCTCGTGGAGAGCGTTGCCTCTCGCAACCCTGTCACAGAATAATTAGAAATTTGTTTGGTCGCCATCATGCGCACAAGATTTCGAAGATCTAAAGTGTCTCTTGACCACGACGCCTATCTTATGTTCGCCTTGTGGTTTTGAAAGCTTTGAGGTTTATAGTGACGCCTCCAGGAGTGGTTTAGGCCGTGTTCTGCTTCTGCACGGGTCGGTGATAGCCCAAGGATCACGTTAGTTAAAGGTGCATGAGAGGAACTAATCGGTCCGTTATTTGGAGTTGGCGACCGTGGTATTCGCTTTCAAGCTTTGGAGGAATTATCTGGTCCATGAATTGGTGATTGGCGGCCGTGTTATCCACGATGAAGCTTTTGAGGCGCTACCTATATGGTGTGAAGGTTGACATTTACACACACCATAAGAGCTTGAAGTACCTATCCGATAAAAAGGATTTGAATATGCGTTGGCGAAGGTGGACAGAGTTCCTTGGGGAGTTCACCTTCAAGATACACTATGTACCTTGGAAGGGTAATGCGGTTGCGGATGCATTAAGTCGCAGAGCTCCCGCGCAGGCCAATTGGTTAATGATGCATGTTGAGCGTCTCGTTCGAAATTTAAAAGCCTTGTAGATCTATTGTGTTGATAAGATTCCTGATGCTGGAGCATAGTTGAGCCGGGCAAAAGTTCTATATGCCCTGGCTGATCGGATTCGGCAGGCTTTGGAGTTGGATGACAACATGAAGCGGTTCATGGATGAGGCTTTGCATGAGTCAAACACCTAATTTACCATCAATGATGGGTTATTGTGGAAAGACAGTCATTTGAGCTTCCCAAGTATGGGCAAACAACAGGAGGAATGGATGTACGAGGCTGCTCATACTAAGTACTCGGTTTACCCGGGGAGCTCAAGGTTGTACAGAGTTATGAAAAAGTTGTTCTGGTGGCCGGGACTGAAGGAAGACATAACACTTTATGTGGCAAAATGTCAGATGTACGCCTTGGTAAAGGCAGAGTGCTAGAAGCCCAGAGGATTCTTAGAGTCTTTGCCTATAACAGAGAGAATGCTCGATGAATACTCCATGGATTTTGTGCATGGTTTGCCGAGATCGCACAAGGTGAACAATGCCATTTGGGTGGTCGTTGATCATTTTAAGGAAGGTGTCACTTTTTATACCCAATAGGACGGATGATTTAGTGGAGAAGCTGGCGAAGCTTTATGTGGACAGCATAGTCCGATTGCACAACGTGCCCCGGAGCATGGTAAGTGCCCGAGATGGTCGGTTCATGTCTAATGACTGGAGGCTCATTCATCAGCGGTTGGGTACCAAGTTGCATTTGAGCACAACTTTTCACCCACAAACAGATGGACAAACAGAAAGGGTGAACAGGATGATGGAAGACATGCTTCATATGTGTGCGTTGGATTTTGGGAAAAGGTGGGAAGACCATCTTTACATGATTGAGTTCTCATATAATAACAGCTACCAAGCCATCATACAGATGGTGCCTTTTGAGGCTCTGTACGGAAGGAGGTGTCTTACACCATTGTCTTGGGTAGAAACGGGAGAATCGAAGTTGTAGAAGCGAAGGGACGTTGAAGATGCTACTTCAATGATATGGTTGATACGAGAACGGCTACTGATCGCTCAAGATAGGCAGACCAAGTACTTTAATGGCAAGCACCGGAACGTGGAGTATGCGGTGGGCGATTGGGTGTACCTCAATATAAAATCGTTTAAAGGCGTATCAAGGATTCAATGCTTAAAGAAGCTTAGTCCAAGGTATGTTGGGCCTTTTGAGATCTTGGAGAGGATTGGTGAAGCCGCCTATCGTGTAACACCCCAAAATGTAACAGGCAAAGAGTTGGCCTGGCTGGGCGAGAAATGGTCGAGCGGAGCTCGACGACATCGTCGAGCAGAGCTCGACGACATCGTCGAGCAGAGCTCGACGACATCGTCGAGCAGAGATCGATGAAATCGTCGAGCGGAGCTTGAAGAAATCATCGAGCGGAGCTCGACAAAATTGGCCCATTCGACGAATTTTGTTTTACGAAATTTGTCCCGTTCGACGAATTGTCGAAAATATGGATATGGCCGAGCGGTGTCTCGTGTCAGGTGGCTGGTGTGCATCCACTGAGCGGTGGTTGACTGTTCAGCTTCAATCCCGAGCCGTTGATGTATTTTGAGGGGAAGAAATCGTGTGGATGGAAGATAACCAATTCCTTTTTTATAGAGAATGGAAATTGGAAATCATTATTCCCTTTGTCTATCCTCTTTCTTCCCAAGTTCTGGAGCAAGTCCTCTCGACTATTAGGGTTTGAGTGCTCTGGTTGTGCTACTGAAGGAGGTTTTGCAGCTGGAATCTAAAGCCAAAGCGAGGTTTGCGAAGAGTAAAGTGCGACGATCATTTTCGTCCGACTAGAAACACTTTGTCATGGCTCCAAAGAGATCTTCAAGGGTAACAATCTTTCTTCTTGGACAAGTGAAGTCCTTATTTTGGCATATGCATGGAATCCCCCACCAAAAGGTGGAAAGTCGAGGGAGTCCTTTGGGTTGATTCATGAAATCCTCAGTGAGTGTTGCATATAGATCCGAAAATTTATAGTATGGAATAGACATACTGTGTGAAACCCATCTGGACAGGTTGGTCTGGATTGGTGATATTTTATTTTGCGCACCGGATAAGACTACGCGTATAAACGATAATTTTGTGTAGTCGGTCGGTTGTGCCTGTGAAGGGCAGTAGCAGGAAGTATTGGAGTGTAATTCCAGGAAAAGACCCGCAAAGTGCATGTACTGTATGCTATGAAAGACTAGTGTTTCTGGCACTACAGGTGACTACAGGGATTTCTGGATGGTTGGTCCAGATAAGGTTAAGGTTGGGGACGGAAAGAGAATTCTGTTGCTAATGCCGTATGATAGTGAGTGTCGCTAGCGATGGATCCTAGCTAACCTATGATTGTGAAGCCAGTGCTTAGGGGACAGTGTGGCTATTGTGAGCTATGTGAGCTCTTAAAAAGGCTTCATGCCGAACAGACAAGGGGATACCGACCCGCATCAGTTTAGTCATTGAACTGATGATTTGAGCAACGAGCAAGGGCTGAACTATATCCGGTATTATGGTTGTCTGACATGAGTGCCTGAGATATTGGCGTTCGTCAGGTTCACATAATGAGAGTCTTAGGCATGTGCTCCATTAAGACTAAAGTCTCTGGTTGTAGGTCATGGAGCGTAATTCTCAAGTTTGTCATTGGGAACGGTGGTGGGACCCTGGTTTTCCGGTACACCGAGAATGTGACCTGAGTGCACGGAACATCGGGCCGTGTGGTCGACGTTTGTGAATGTTGATGGTGCGTGAGTGCACATCTTGTAATATATCTACTTGTGAACTGCTATGCCTGCAGGGAAGGAATACCACTGCCCTGGATAAGGGGTAGAGTCGTTATCAATTGGTCAGCTGAATGCTGACCGTTGCCTTGTTTACCACCGTTGCGGTGGATTATCCCCATGCAGGTGCTGGAGAGCTGAGTGGAAAATAGTGGGCTGAAGCCCTTGTTGTTGCTGCTGCTGGCCCTCGAAGGCCGAATGAAGAATTTTGCTGTTTACATGTATGGCCGGCCTGCGTGCCGATGTTTGTAATCCACACTTATAAAACTTAACTGTAAGGCCTTAAGGCCAGACTTGTTGTGTATTTGGAGGAAATTCCTTTGTGGTGATATATATAAACGCTGGTTTATATATGATGGATATTCAAATGAGTTGAGTTCAAATAACATAAAAGCTTCCATTAGCATGCTCTGGATTAGGATGCGAATAGTTTTTGATATAAACATGTAACCTCGCCATCTGTTTGTGTTATATGGTGTGGGGCCCCGGTCGGACCTTTTATTATATGTCATGTAATGAATGGAGGCGTTACAATTTGGTATCAGCTTGTCTCAGTCTTCCTCTTTCGAATTCGTGGCCGAATTCTTTTGCGGGGTGGCGAATACGTGTAAGTGCGACCCGCTTTATCTGTAAATGAACTCAAGAATATCCACTAAGGAATGCAAATACACATGTTTGAGGAACTTGTGTGTTCCTATTTTGTTGTTCTTACTTGTGCAAAGTTGTTAAAGTGTGTCTTGTCCACCTATAGGTGACTCGAAGTGGTGCTGGGAAGTCTGAGCCTCAGCGTTCTGGTGAGAGTGCGACACCAGCTGAGGTGCCTACACCTCCTCCTTCTGCGGAAACCGTACGCTTAGTTGCTGAGCTGCTATTTGCAATGATTCATGCACAGTCTACAGGGCAGGCGCAACCTGCAATGGTGCCAGAACAAGTTGGTGTTTGGCCAGAACCTGTTGAGGCTGTTGTTGATCCTCGAGTAGCTGAATGGCGGTTGAAGTAGTTTATGAGTTTTAATCCTCCTACGTTTACGAGTGTGGGATCCCCAATGCAGGCGGAGGATTGGTTGTCCTGTGTGAAGACAATATTGATGGCGATAATGACGGAGGAAGAAAATCAAGTCACCTTGGCCACCTTCTTGCTGGAAGGACAGGCCTGGCTATGGTGGCACAAGATAGAGTTGAACCACTTAGCGGGCAGACAATTAATAGAAGTCTCGATAGAGGAGTTTTTGAGATTGCTCTTGGCAAAGCATTTGCCAGCAGCACAGCGCATCGCCATGGAAAATGAGTTCCAGTGTCTAACACAGGGAGAAAGTAGTATTGATACCTACCTACATGAGTTTACACGGTTGGGACGCTATGCGGGGTCTATCTTCGCTGATGAACAACGTAAAACCAATCGGTTCTACGAAGGGCTGCAGGATGAGTTGTGATTCCTGCTCTCGAGTTCGGTGAACCCGGGGTTTCAAGGGTTGGTGGATACAGCGTGTGCGTTGGAAAAAGATACGAAGCGGGTGCAAGTAAAAAGGGAATTGGATGTGACAAAGTCCGAGTTCAAAGTGCCGCACCCGGGGAAATCAAAATACCGAAGGAAATGGGGTAAGAGATCCAAGTCTTCTACACAGGCTCCCTCGAGTGTTGCATCTGGAGCAACTTTTAGGCAAGAGTATCGGACCTGCTATACATGTGGAAGAGTGGGGCATATATCCCGTGACTGTCGGGTTGGTCGATCAAAGGTTGAAAAGAATACAGGAGCATCATATGCTAATAAGGGAAAGGCAGTGTTGGAGTCGTCTGCATCGCTGGCGTAGACCCGAGTGTATAATCCTGGCCAGCATGAGGCCATAAAGCAAAGTGACATCATCACAGGTACGATCTAAGTTATTGATTGTTTCCTTTTCATACTTCATACCTTGTATGTATATTGTGTCTGATGCGTTTATCTTAGGCTTTGTCCTAATTCGGGACCATCCAGTGAGAGCACTATTTGATACAGGTGCTTCACATTCATTTCTGTCTGCGGACTTCGTAGCACGAATCAGAGTACTTAGTCATATGATGACAGATAGTGTGAAGGTGTTGTTACCAAACGGATGTGTGATGCTTGCGGATAGGACCTGCTATGTGGAAGTACAAATAGGAAGTCAGGATTTCTGTCTGAATGCATCTGTGGTACCGATATCGGAATTTGATGTGATCTTTGGTATGGACCGGCTCTCAGAGCAGCGTGATTCTATTGATTGCAATTCAAAGGAAATCACACTGGGACAGAATACCGAGCTTGAGACTAAATTGCTGGTATGCGAGGAGCGAGTGGGATCTTGATGTCTGCCCTCCAAGTTGTCAATGTTGTTCGGAAGGGCGCAGAGTTATTCTTCATGCTTATTCAGGCCGTTGAGCCAAAGGACAGTGTGAGTAATGTTTCGATTGTTTCAGAGTTTGCTGATGTATTTCCAAAGGAGCTTCCAGGGTTACCACCACAGCGGGAGATTGATTTCTCGATTGAGTTGGTGTCATGTGCAAAACCTGTGGCCTGCTCGCTATATCGGGTAGCGCCAAAGGAAATGGCGGAACTGAAAGGTCAACTACAAGAATTGTTGGAACATGGTTATATACACACAAGTATGTCACCTTGGAGCGCACCTGTTCTCTTTGTGAAAAAGAAGGATGGTAGCCTGCGATTGTGTTTCGACTATCGAGAATTGAACAAGTTGATGGAGAAAAACAAATATATGATTCTATGGATAGATGACTTGTTTGATCAACTGGCTGGGTCGATAGTATATTCAAAGCTTGATTTGAAATCTGGCTACTACCAGTTGCGGATTCGGGAAGGTGACAATCCCAAAAGAGCGTCTGGAACACGCTACGGTCATTACGAGTTCATTATAATGCCATTTGGATTCTATAATACACCATCGGTGTTCATGGACTTAATGCGCTGTACTTTTAGAGAGTACTTGGATTTATTTGTGATCGTCTTCATCGACGAGATCTTGATGTATTCTTAATCGGAAGAAGATCATGCAAACCATTTACGGATGGTGTTGCACACATTGAGGAGAAATAAGTTATATGCCAAGTTCTCCAAGTGTAAGTTCTGGCTATCTTCAGTGGCTTTTCTTGGCCATGTGGTGAGTGGAGAGGGTATTGCGGTGGATCAGTCAAAGATAAGAGCCGTACGGGAGAGGCCGATGTTGTCTTCGGTGGCCGAAGTTAGGAGTTTCCATGGACTGGCGGGTTACTACAAACATTTTGTAGAAAACTTCTCACGGATAGCTTTGCCTCTTACCACATTAACGAGGAAGGATCAAAAGTTCGTTTGGAAGCCAGAGTGCGCGCGAGCTTTTGAAGAGCTAAAGATTCGTTTGACCACATCGCCTGTTTTGACGTCTCCATGTGGTACAGACGGCTATGAGATTTATAGTGATGCCTCAGGGAGTGGCTTAGGCTACGTTCTTCTTCAGTTTGGAAAGGTGATCGCTTATGGCTCATGCCAGTTGAAAGTGCATGAGCGAAACTATCCCGTCCACGACTTGGAGTTGACGGCGGTGATTTTTGCACTTAAATTGTGCCATCACTATCTATATGGCATGAAGGTGGATATATTCACGGACCACAAGAGCCTAAAGTATTTTTGGATCAGAAGGATCTCAATATGCAACAATGAAGGTGGATGGAGTTCCTCGGGGAGTATACCTTTGATATTCATTATACTCCCAGGAAGGGAAACATTATCGCAGATGCCTTGAGTTGTCGGACTCCAACAAGGGCAAATTGGTTCCAGATGCATGATGAACGTCTGATCCAGGAGTTGGAAGCGTTAGAGATTTCTTGTGTTGACAAGAATTCCATAGCAAATGCATACTTGAACTGGACGGAGGTACAGTATGACCTTGCGGACAGGGTTCGACGAGCAACGGAACTTGATGCAAGTTTGCAATGCTATGAAGTGGATGGGTCAAATGGCCAATTCTCCTGGGATGTCAGCCTCTTACGAAAAGACGGTTGTTTGTGTGTCCCAAGTAAGGGTAAGTTATGAGAAGAATTGATGTATGAGGCTCACTTTACGAAATACTCAATTCACCCAGGGAGCACAAAGATGTACAATGACACAAAAAAGCTTTTCTGGTGACCAGGTTTGAAGAAGGACATCACACATTATGTGGCTAAATGTCAGACATGTGCCTTAGTGAAAGCTGAATGCCAGAAGCCTGGCGGTTTCCTGAAGTCGCTACCTATTCTTGAATGGAAGTTTGATGATATTTTGATGGATTTCGTGCACGGTTTACCGAGATCACAATGTGGTAACTATTCGGTTTGGGTGATCATAGACCGGTTGACTAAAGTGGCTCACTTCATTCCAAATAAGAGGGACGATTCAGTGGAAGTCTTGGCAAGGCTGTATGTGGAACAATTAGTACGATTACACGGTGTTCCCTGTAGCATCATAAGTGATAGAGATGAACGCTTCACTTCAAAGGATTGGAAGCTAATCCACTAGTTGTTGGGGACAAAGTTAACATTCAGTACAACCTTTCATCCACAAACAGATGACCAAACTGAAAGGACCAACAAACGATGGAGGACATGCTCCGAATGTGCGCCTTGGATTTTGGAAAGTGATGTGAAGATCATATTTATATGGTAGAGTTCGCCTACAATAATATTTATCAAGCTAGTATAAATATGGCATCGTTTGAAGCTTTCTATGGTAGGAAGTGTCGTACACCTGTTAGCTTGGGCAGAAACAGGTGAATCTAAGTTATATAAGCGTAAATAATTCAAAGAAGTTAATTCGACAATACGCTCTATTCGGGAGAGGCTATTAATAGCCCAAGATAGTCAAGCAAAATATAACAACGCCAAGCACCGAAACGTGGAGTTTGCGATTGGCGAGTGGGTCTACTTAAAGATCAAACCATTCAAAGGCGTATCCAGGATTCGACGCTTGAAAAGGCTGAGTCCAAGATATATTGGTCCGTTTGAAGTGGTGGAACGAGTTGGCGAAGCTGCTTATCGACTAGCTCTTTTGGTAGAATTGAGTGGATTGCATGATGTGTTCCACATTTTAGTGCTTCGAAAAGCCGTGAAAGACCCAACTCAAGTAATTGCGAATGATCACGTACCGGCCGAATCTGGGCTAATGACGAAGGTTAGGCCCTTTTGGATCGAAGATAAAGGGATAAGTAGCTGCGGAACAAGACAATCGGGATGGTCAAGGTCCGGTGGGACAATTGTGGCCAAGAGGAGCTAACATGAGAGTGGGAGCAGACCATGCGGGCAGAATTTCCCGAATTGTTTGTCTAAACTGGTATAACAGGTTTTGTTTTATGTTGGACAAAACATAAAATGTAACAAATTTTGTTGAAGAAAAGTGATTTTATAACCTATTGGATACTGTGTTCTGTCGCGGTATCCAAATTTAAGGACGAAATTTTTGTTAGGAGGGGAGGGTTGTAACACCCCCAAAATGTAACAGACAAAGAGTTGGCCTGGCTGGGCGAGAAATCGTCGAGCGGAGCTCGAAGAAATCGTCGAGCGGAGATCGACGAAATTGTCCGTTCGACGAATTTCGTTTGACAAAATTTATCCCGTTCGATGAATTGTCAAAAATATGGATATGGCCGAGCGGTGTCTCGTGCCAGATGGCTGGTGTGCAGCCAGTGAGCGGTGGTTGACTATTCAGGTTCAATCCCGAGCCGTTAATGTGTTTTGAGGGGAAGAAATCTTGTGGCTGGAAGATAACCGATGCCTTATATGTAGAGAATGGAAATTGGAAATCATTTTTCCCTTTGTCTATTCTCTTTCTTCCCGAGTTCTGAAGCAGGCCCTCTTGGCTATTAGGGTTTGAGTGCTCTGGTTGTGCTGCTGAAGGAGGTTTTGGGGCTGTAATCTAAAGCAAAGTGAGGTTTGCGAAGAGGAAAGTGCGACGATCATTTCTGTCCGAGTAGAAATACTTTGTCATGGCTCCAAAGAGATCTCCAAGGGTAACAATATTTCTTCTTAGACAAGTGAAGTCCATATTTTGGCATATGTATGGAATCCCCCACCAAAAGGTAAAAAGTCGAGGGAGTTCCTTTGGGTTGATTCATGAAATCCCCAACAAGTCTTGCATATAGATCCGAAAATGTGTAGTATGGAATATGCATACTGTGTGAAGCCCATCTAGACAGGTTGGTCTGGATTGGTGATGTTTTATTTTGTGCACCAAAGAAGACTCCACGTATAAATGAGTATTTTGTGGAGTCGGTGGGTTGTGCATGTGAAGGGCAGTAGCAGGAAGTACTAGAGTGGAATTCTAGGAAAAGGCCCGCAAAGTGCATGTACTGTATGTTATGAATGACCAGTGTTTCTGGCACTGCAGGTGACTGGATGGATTTCTGGATGGTTGGTCCAGATAAGGTTAAGGCTGGGGACGGAAAGAGAGTTCTGTCGCTAATGCCAGGCGATAGTGAGTGTCGCTGACAATGGCTCCTTGCTAACTTGTGATTGTGAAGCCGGTCCTTAGGGGACAGTGTGGCTATTGTGAGCTATGCGAGTTCTTAAAAAGGATTAATGCCAAACGGACAAGGGGATGCCGACCCGCGTCAGTCTATTCATTGAACTGACGATTTGAGCAACGGGCAAGGGCTGAACTATATCCGCATTATGGTTGTTTGACATGAGTGCCTAGGATATTGGCGTTCGTCAAGTTCATATAATGAGAGTCTTAGGCCTGCACACCATTAAGACTAAAGTCTCCGGCTATAGGCTGTGGAGCGCATTGCTCAAGTTTGCCATTGGGAATTATGGCGGGACCCTAGTTTTCCGGTACACCGAGAATGTGCCCTGAGTGCACGGAACGTCAGGCTGTGTGGTCGACGTTTGTGATATGTTGATGGTGCGTAAGTTGCACATCTTGTAATATATCTGCTTGTGAACTGCTATGCCTGCAGGGAAGGAAAACCACTGCCCTAGGTAAGGGGAAGGGTCGTTATAAATTGGTCAGCTGAATGCTGACCATTGCCTTGTTTACCATCGTTGTAGTGGATTGTCCTCATGCAGGTGCTGGAGAGCCGAGTGGAAAATAGTGGGTTGAAACCCTTGTTGCTGCTGCTGGCCCTTGAAGGCCGAATGAAGAAATTTACTATTTACATGTATGGCCGGCCTGCGTGCCGATGTTTGTAATCCACACTTGTAATACTTAACTGTAAGGCCTTAAGGCCAGACTTGTTGTGTATTTGGAGGAAATTATTTTGTGGTGATATATATAAACGCTGGTTTATATATGGTGGACATTCAAATGAGTTGAGTTCAAATAACTTAAAATCTTCCGTTAGCATGCTCTGGATTACAATGCGAATAGTTTTTGATATAAACCTATAACCTCGCCATCTCTTTGCGATATATGGTGTGGGGCCCCGACATGACATTCTATTATATGTCATGTAACGGATGGAGGCGTTACATATCGTTTGGCTCTTTCCTGGGAGCTGAGCAGTTTGCATGATGTATTTCACATCTCAGTGCTGCGGAAGGCTATCCAAGAGCCTACACAAGTGGTGGCTACAAATCAAGTTCCGGTCGATAGTGGGTTGACGACGAAGGTCAAGCCCATTTACATTGAGCATGTGGAAGTCAAGCAACTCTGTAATAAAGCCATCAGGATGGTCAAGGTCCGTTGTGTACAACCCCGTACCCGGACAAGTGGGATCCTCCCCAGGTAGCGGGATCGGGGCGTGCTCTGTGCGATGAGTGCTCGTGCATGCGTGCGGAGATTTTTATGTGTAAAGGCTTTTTATAAATATTTGATTAATATTATAATATATTAATATTATATATATTTTATATATATATACATACAAAGGGGAGGAGTGGCTCTCGGGTACAAGACAGCAATAGCAAAAAAACAAAAAAAAAAGAAATTAGAGAAGTAGGAGGGGGGAGCTCGGGGACAGCAGGTGGAAAAAAGAAAATGGAAAAGAGAAGTAGGAGGGGGGAGCTCGGGTACAGCAACACGAAGAGAAAAAGCTCCAAGAACCCTAGCTCTCCTTCCCCATCGCAAAATGGCTCGGCCAAAATGTCTCCCAGCAGAGCTCCGCCGCCTCACCATCCTCATCCTTATCCTCCGCTTTGCCTCCTTCTGCTTCTTACTTGCCGCTGCCGTGTTCATGGATTCCAACTCCTCTCGCTCTCACGACTCTCATTCCTGGCTCCACTTCCCACCTTCCGCTACGTGCTCGCCGCCAACTCCATCATCCCCGTCTACTCCCTCTTCGAGATCTGCGTCGCCGTCCGGGAGATACAAAAATCCTAAACCCTCCTCCCCAAATCAGTGCAGCTCTGGTTTAATTTTGGCCACGATCAGACATACTTATAAGGAAAGGGGGCAGGGGGCTCGGGTACAGGAAAAGAGGAAAAAGTAAGAGAGAAGAGCTGGGGGAAAAAGGGAGGAGGATCGGGATGTCTTCCCGCCGCCTGGAGCAAGGCCGAGCCCTAGCTCTCCTTCACCGTCGCAGCCGCCTGGAGCAAGGCCGGCCGGGATTTATTCTCCCTTCACCGCCCAGAGGTATATCGGAGAGGATCTCCTCTCCCAACACCGCTGTCAAAACACGCGTCAAGGGTAACAAAGTTTCTTCTTGGGCAGGTGAAGCCCTCAATTAACATATTTGCATGGAAGCCCCTCTCCACTAATGGGTGGGGGAAGGGAGCTCTCCGATGGGTCAATGTGTACATCCCCGTAGTTAATTGCATTTAGTATCTGAAAGCGTGAATACGGATTTAGGAATGCTGTGTGAAGCCCATCCAGATGCGTGTGCCGGATTGGTGATGTTCTGGGGTTCCCGGAGAAGACTCTGAGAAAGTTGTGTATTATCTGTTTGCAGGGAATAAATGCCATATCCCCAAAAAAGCGGGGTGAGCACAATGTAATTGGGTCGCTTTTAGTCGACTGATTTTTAGCTTGCCGCCGCTTGTCGAGACGTCGGTGTACAGGTGCTTCAGAACCAAGCAGGGAATAGCAGGCTTAAGGCCAAATTTGTATCGGCCCTCGAAGGCCAATTTTGCTTATGTTACCGGCCTGCGTGCCGAAGTATGGAATTTAAATTCCTGTAAATTAAAATGCTTGTGATGCCTTGTGCAGGCCCTAAGAAGGCCTATATTACGTTGTTGGAGGCCTAATTGAGGCTACGTACAGAAGAATTGCTCGGCGAGATCGTGTCATTGGTAGGGCGGGTGTGGAGCATTTTGCATAGAACCAAGGAGACACATCTGGATAGGAGAGAGTTGATCTTGAAATCCTCCTTAGATGTTCCGGTCGGCCAAGAGTGCCCTCAGAAAGTGTCTTAGCTCAGTCTTTGGCTTGGGAGGGGAAGAGTTTGTTAGTCTTCCGGGTATGCAGTGGGACCTCCATGATGAGACCTTTGGTCTGTCCCTTGTGTTCCCAGTCTTGTCCCTAGATCGTTCGCCTGAGGGTAGTAGGTGCGCGATCACCCCTCTTTTAGGACCCCGAACTCCATAGAGGTCAAATTTGGGCTTTAACACTTTTGGTGCGGTGAGCGTGGAGAGTGACCAATACGGAAGAACTCAGGTAAACGTCGTAGCTTTAGAAGAGGAACCAAGTGACAGCCAGGGTCATGCGCGGACGCTTTGTAGGTAAGGTCCTCATACTTGAAGTCATCCCATCCTATAGTTGTTGTTGGAATCCCATAACCTTTGGAGTAGGATTTGCACCTGTTCGAAGAAACGAACTATTCATCTAATTATGTCGCGCCTTAACTCGGGATCCTTTGCTTAAGAAAATGTTCGTACTTATCTTGTTTGCTCGGGTTTTGTTACTTTTCGATATGTCGTGGGGCCAATAAGAGTATGGCCTTTGGGATGATGTTAGCCTTTCAAGATGAGTAGATTGAGTTGAGCTTGTGGAAAAACCTTGTTAACGGGTCATTTTTATTTAAGGCAGATATAAAAGTATGTTAGAATCAAATAAAATTATAATAATTTCCAACGATGTATCTATAGAAATATGATATTTCCAAGAAAGCGTGTTCAAGCTGAAGGTAGTTGATTATAAAATTAAACAAACTGTTTTTTCGACTTCATCATTTTCTTCTACTAATCTGTATGCCAGATTGTACTATATTAATTTTAATTGTATGAAAATACAGATTAGTTTGAACCTCATTAGAAGAATTGGTGCATTCTCTAGCTTTAGATGTGAAGTATATGTATGATCAAATTTTTCTAGAGAACTTTTCAATTCTTAGATATAACTATAGTATCCTTGCAGTTGATGTACTCAGATTTATGCACTTCAAATCTCCATCCTACTAGATGGGGAAATAAACACTTTATGACACATCTATTAGATTCAATAGGTAAAGTTGTTGAAGTTGATAGTATAATTAGGAACCACTATCAAGACCCTCATGATGTTCGATGTGGAGCCAATGCTTCAAACAAGCTCACCCATTTCTGTCAGAACATAACACTATACACCAATTTACTGCTTCATGCTCACCCAAATTTAATAGAGTTGCAGAATGCAAAAATCAGTCTTTTACAGATGGTTGGTTGATTATGTTGTAAACAAATTTAGTAGATACACTAATGATCCTAGTGAACATTTGACAACATTACATATACTAAAGTTGAATGAATTAAATTTTAAACTATTAATAACCGTATTGTTGCGCACTATATGTGATTGAAGATCCCATTGATCAGGTTCAATGTGTATAGATAGAAGTTGATGTCGCATAGTGATCAACACAATAGGGAGAAGATAATGTAAACCTTTTTCTCCTCATTTATGGGTTGAAGTGCTCCACATTAGATAGAGGTTGAAACTAGAGTCTTTTACGGTTGTCAAAGATATTACTTTGAGAGATACAAGCTATGAGTTATCTCTTAAGGCAGTACCTATGTAGAGATAACAACGAATTCATTGATTATTGATGCCGACTAATCTCTAACAACTTTCATGAAAATCAAGGTAATGCGTAAGGACATAATGACATTCATCACTACAATTGAAGTGAACCGTGGGTACACTTATTTGATTTATTGGCTAATATTTGATGTTATGTGTTTGGGCTCCACTTAAGTAAAAAATGCTAAAAGCTGTTATAAGAATAAAATACTCTGTTGCATGTTGCTTGTAAAGAATCTCTTAAGGTGTTTATATACCTCACTCTCTTCTTTAGTTTTGTTTGGAGAGGAGACCTCGAGCAGACTTGCTGACCAGGCTCCCATCTAGCTGACAGATCTGTAGGCTCACTCGGTGGTTGGAGGTTGTTTGGAGACTTTTGCACTACTCCGAGCCTGGCTCGGCCCCAGGTAGACCCTCTGCGCAGGCTATCATTAGCTGGCAGGTCCGAAGGCTCGCATGTGGTGATAAGGGACCCCGAGCGCGTCTCAGCCCCAGGTAGACCCGCTGCGCAGGCTCTCATTAGCTGGAAGGTCCAAAGGCTTTCCTTTGGGGGGAAAGGATTGGTTCTTGGAGACTTGGTTCTTGGTTCTTGGAGACTTTTGCGCTACCCCGAGCCTAGCTCGGCCCCAAGTAGACCCGCTGCACAGGCTCTCATTAGCTGGCAGGTCCGAAGGCTCGCCTGTGGGGGTAAGGGACCCCGAGCACAGCTCGGCCCTAGGTAGACCCGCTGCGCAGGCTCTCATTAGCTGGCAGGTCCGAAGTCTCGCCTGTGGGGGAAATGATTGGTTCTTGGAGACTTGGTTCTTGGTTCTTGGAGACATTTTCACTACCCTGAGCCTGGCTCGTCCCCAGGTAGACCCGCTGCACAGGCTCTCATTAGCTGGCAGGTCTGAAGGCTCGCTTGTGGGGGTAAGGGATCCCGAGCACGGCTCGGCCCCTGGTAGACTCGCTGTGAAGGCTCTCATTAGCTAGCAGGTCCGAAGGCTCGCCTATGGGGGAGAGGATTGGTTCTTGAAGACTTGGTTCCTGGTTCTTGGAGACTTTTACACTTCCCCGAGCCTGGATAAGGGACCCCGAGCGTGGCTCGTCCCCAGGTAGAACCACTGCGCAGGCTCTCATTAGCTGGCAGGTCCGAAGGCTCGCCTGTGGGGGGGGGGGGGGGAAGGATTGGTTCTTGGTTCTTGGTTCTTCGAGACTTTTGCACTACCCCGAGCTTGGCTCAGCCCCAGGTAGACCCGCTGCGCAAGCTCTCATTAGCTGGCAGGTCCGAAGGCTCGCCTGTGGGGGTAAGGGACTCCCAGTACGCTCGAACCCGGGTAGACTCGCTGCTCAGGCTCTCATTAGCTGGACAAGGCGGTAGGCACACCTGGGGGGAAAGGATTAGCTCGGCGTGTACAAGAGAATACAAAAAGGTATAGCTTTGATGTTTCACAATATTACGAGGAATTATATACTGATTAAAAAGAATATTATCGAACCTTGATTATTCATAATAATGATCAAATCAATAAGTCTATATTGGGTAAAATTTCTAATATGAGTAAATATTATTTACATGATTGATTACAGAGCTCATGAGAGTGGGAATGGGCACGAAGAAGCTACTTCAATAGTCCTACGGATTTTCCTATCTATGGTCTATTAATCTTCGTGGGGATTGATTGCCTTCATATTAAATGTTAAGGTTGAGATAAATAAAACAAGATTTTTTGATAAGATCATAGAAAATAGAGGACAGTATTGAATATCACTGGAATAAAATGAGATTTTAAATGAGATTTAACATGAGAACTTGAAAAATCCACATTCACAACCCAGAAATTTGGCCTGGGTGGGAAGGTGTGCTCAGATTAATTCTATGATTTCATCACAAGAAAGATGACCTATTTTTACACATTTAAAACATAAGCATGGCAGAAAATAAATTTATTAAAATCAATAAAGCCAGATTCAGAAGAAATAAACAAGGTGCAACATGTGACATGAAAGCCATCAATTCAAGAGTCGGATAATCATGAACTTCATCACCATCAGATTAAATGAGAATATGGTGACAACTAAAAGTTAAAAAAGAAATTACCTAGAAGAAACTTGCTGTTAATAGTGATCTGTTTGCACAATCCGTAAAACAATTACGATATTTTATTTACATCTATTATGGGATTAGGAGCAAGTCCCTTGATAATTTGTGCAAAAATAGATTTTTTCCGTCCTGCTACATTATGAGAATTGCTAAATATGTTCAGAATGCTAAATTTAGTTTTCTCAAACCTTTTTTTGGCCGGCTCCCACTCGTCGGGTACTTGTGGTTGGATATTTCTTTTCGAGCTTGTGTCAACCTCAAAAAGAGCGGGGATTGTGTATAACCCCATACCTGCCCAAGTGGGATCCTCCCCTGGTAGTGGGCTCGGGGCGTGCTCTGAGCGATGAGTGCTCGTGCATGCGTGCAGAGATTTTTATGTGTAAATGCTTTTTATAATTATTTGATTAATATTATAATATATTAATATTATATATATTAATATCATAATATATATATTTTATATATATACATAGAAAGGGGAGGAGGGGCTCTCAGGTACAAGACAGCAAAAGCAAAAAACAAAAAAAAGAAATTAGAGAAGTAGGAGGGGGGAGCTCGGGTACTGCAACAAGAAGAGAAAAAGCTCCAAGAACCCTAGCTCTCCTTCCCCATTGTAAAATGGCTGGGCCAAAATGTCTCCTAGCAGAGCTCCGCCGCCTCAACATCCTCATCCTCATCCTTCGCTTTGCCGCCATCTGCTTCTTACTCGCCGTCGCCGTGTTCATGGATTCCAACTCCTCTCATTCTCACGACTCTCATTCCTGGCAACACTTCCCCACCTTCCGCTACGTGCTTGCCGCCAACTCCATCGTCTCTGTCTACTCCCTCTTCGAGATCTGCATTGCTGTCCGGGAGATACTGAAATCCTAAACCCTCCTCCACGAATCAGTGCAGCTCTGGTTTGATTTCAGCCACGATCAGACATACTTATAAAAAGGAGAAAGAAGGAAAGGGGGCAGGGGGCTCGGGTATAGGAAAAGTGGAAAAAGAAAGAGAGAAGAGCAGGGGGAAAAGGGAGGAGGATCAGGATGTCTTCCTGACGCCTGGAGTAAGGCCGAGCCCTAGCTCTCCTTCACCGTCGCATCCACCTGGAGCAAGGCCGGTCGGGATTTATTCTCCCGTCAACGCCCAGAGGTAGATCGGCGAGGAGCTCCTCTCCCGACACCGCTGTCAATACACGCGTCAAGGGTAACGAAGTTTCTTCTTGGGCAGGTGAAGCCCTCAATTAACATATTTGCATGGAAGCTCCTCTCCACTAATGGGTGGGGGAAGGGATCTCTCCGACGGATCGATGTGTACATCACCGTAGTTAATTGCATTTAGTATCTGTAAGTGTGAATATGGATTTAGGCATGCTGTGTGAAGCCCATCCGGACGTGTGAGCCGGATTGGTGATGTTCTGGGATTCCCAGAGAAGTCTCTGACGAAGTTGTGTATTATCTATTTGCAGGGAATAAATTTCATAGCCCCGAAAAAGGGGTGAGCATAATTTAATTGGGTCACTTTTAGTCGACTGATGTTTAGCTTGCCGACCCTTATCGAGACGTCGGCATACATGTGCTGCAGTACCAAGCAGGGAATAGCGGACTTAAGCCCAAGTTTGTGTCGGCCCTCGAAGGCCAATTTTGCTTATGTTGCCGGCCTGTGTGCCGAAGTATGGAATTTATATTACTGTAAATTAAAATGATTGCGATGCTTTGTGCAGACATTAGAAGGCCTATATTACGTTGTTGGAGGCCTAATTGAGGTTACGTACAGAAGAATTGCTCGACAAGTTCGCGCCATTGGTAGGGCGGGTGAGGAGCATTTTGCATAGACCCAAGGAGACACATCTGGATAGGAGAGAGTTGATCTTGAAATCCTCCTTAGATGTTCTCGTCGGCCAAGAGTGCCCTCCGGGTGTCTTAGCTCAGTCTTTGTCTTGGGAGGGGAAGAGTTTGATAGTCTTCCCGGTCTGCGGTGGGACCTCCACGTTGAGACCTTGGGTCTGTCCCTTGTGTTCCTAGTCTTGTGCCTAGATCGTTCGCCTGAGGGTAGTAGTTGCGCGGTCACCCCTCTTTTGGGACCCCGAACTCCACATAGTTCAAATTTTGGCTTCAACACGTTGGGACAAGTGTGACCGAGAAGAGTTATCTTTGGAGCGCGAGCAAGCTATGAGGGAGGAGTTTCCCGAGCTTTTTCCTAAGGTAACCTGATGTATTGTTACTCTTTCCATTTTCCTGTAACTTTTAATTTTGGGACGAAATTTCTTTAAGTGTGGGTGATTTGTAACGCCCCAGGTTCAGGAAACGCCCTTTTTGGGAGGTACCGCGCGGCGGTAGACCTATCGCTGGCTGTAGGTTGGTGCTCTCGACGCTCTAGGCTTCTCAGCGCATGCCAGCGCCGGGCGGTAATGTATACCGCACGGCGGTAGTCCGCTCGATGTTTGGTTCGAGGCACTCAGAGATAGACATACTCGAGAACCGCTAGCACTCGGCGGTAGCGGTAGCACGGGGCGGTTGCCGGACGATTTGTTTGATAGAGCTCTTGGGTTGTTAATGCTTGGCATTAACCCTACCGCAGACGGTAACGTAGTTTTGTCATTTCTGTGCGGCGATAGTTTTCTACCTCATGGCTGTAGCGTAGCAGATATGATGTGTCTACGTGTCACCGCCCATTTGGATTTATAAGCGGTGGTGTCCTCGAGAAGCTGAACGATTGGGCTACCGCGCGGCGGTAACTTCCTTCCGCGCGACGGTAGCTCTCGTAAACTGAAGTCTTAGAGGAATCAGGACTGTCCACTTATTTTATTTGGAGATCCGATGGCTGGTGCGTGCTTCTGCGAGTATATAGCCGGGAGTTAGGTTTTTCCCAACTCATTTCTTCATTGGTACTCTCTTTCTAAGTACTAGAGAGAAGGGAGAGTGAAGAAGGAAGAAGAAGGGAGAGATCCCGCCGCCATAGGAGTTCCGAAGCTCCGATTCGCAAGCTGAGTCCGTATTTCTGGAGGCAAGGTCGTTGCGGTTGCATCCATCCATCTAGATCTTGGGCATAGCACTGAAGAAATCTCAAAGGGTAATGATTCTCTACTTGGACATGTGAAGTTCTCTTACTTTTGCACAGGAAACCCTCTCCCGCTAGTGTGTGGTGAGCGTGAGGTATTCCTTCGGGTATATATGGATTATCCCCGTAGTTTTGCATATAGAGTTCAGAATCAAAGTACGTACATAGACATGGTGTGTGAAACCCTTCCGGATGGGTTAGTCTGGATTGGTGATGTTTTATTATGCATGTATTGCCGGAGAAGACTCTGTGCTGTTTGTTTTTTGGGTTTATACGCTATAGTTTGTAGCAGGGAACTTTGGATACTAACCCCAAGGAGCACCCGGAAAACGGGGCAGAGACATATTTCTGCCAGATACCGCGCGACGGTAGTGTTACCGCCGGCGGTAGCTCTGTGAAAGAGCTCTTGTGAGGCCTGTCTCATGGAGACCTGGGGGCTAGTGTGTGGGGCTGTGTGCTCTGGGAGCCCAGCTTGGTGGCCTGAGAGCCGACCTTATGCATAACCGGGTTATGTATTATTGTATGATCGATACGATGGGCCTCGGGGAAGCTTAATCCGCACCAATGACTTAAATTGACATGGCGGTGTGAGCAACGGGTTGAGTGGAAGTGTAGCCGCTCTATGTGGTTCGGTTAAAGAGACCTAAGGTACTTGGCACTTACCGTTGGCATAGAAGGACGAGTCTTAGGCTTCGACCGAAAAGAATCAAATGCTCACGATGGTTGCCATCCTGGGGGCGGTGGTGAAGACTCGGATTGGACAGGAGTCACTAAGAATGTGCCCTGAGAACACAGGGTGTGTGGCCGTTCGTGCCTACGCCTGTGGTGAAGTGTGCTTAAATTGCACTTTCATTTATATGTTGGTTTTTGCTAATAAAATTGCAGGGAAGGAGCATCGCCTCCCTGAGTAAGGGGTGGGGTCGTTATAGTTTAGTCAACTTTAGCTGACCGTTGCTTTGTTTTGTCACCGTGTGGTTGATTGTTCTTATGCAGGAACAGTTGAGCCTAGTGGAAAATAGCGTGCTGAAGCCCTTGTTACTGTGCTGGCCCTTGAAGGCCAAGGCGAAGTGTTTTTCTTTTAATACTATCTTGTATGGCCGGCCTGCGAGCCGATGTATGTAAAACACTTTAATTCAAGTCGAATGTTGTAAGGCCATAAGGCCAAGAATTTTGTGTATGTTATTTCATTCCTACTATGGCTGTAGTGGACATTCATATTATGTTTATGGGTTCTTCTAAATTATTTAAAAGCTTCCGCTAGAATGCTCTGTGTTAGGTTTCATAATGTTTCATAGTAATTTGGTATTAATACGTAACTCCACTAACTGTACGTGGAATATGGCGTGGGGCCCCGGCCGGACCTTCTATTATATCCCATGTGACGGATGGGGGTGTTACATCAACTATGTCTCTGGACAAGGATGAGAAAGGGAAACCTTTTGATGAAACCAAATATAGAAGCATAATTGGATCCTTGCTCTATCTGACTGCAAGTAGACAAAATATAATTTTCTCAATATGTGTCTGCGCTAGATATCAGGTGAACACTAAGGAATCTCATTATGTCGCTGCAAAGCAAATTTTAAGATACGTTAAGGGTACACCCAATCTTGGCTTATGGTACCCAAGAAGTAATGAAGTCGAGCTAATTGACTTTTCAGATGCTGATTTTGCAGGAAGCAGAGACGATAGGAAAAGCACTTCCGGGACATGCCAATTCCTCGGAAGATGGCTTATGTCTTGGAGCAGTAAGAAGAAAAATTGTGTGGAAACATCTACTGTCGAGTCAGAGTATATATCTGCGGGTAGTTTTTGCGCGCGGCTTCTGTGGATCAGAAACCAACTCGAAGACTATAATTTGAAGTTCAGAGAAATTCCAACATATTGCGACTCTTCCAGCGCAATTGCTATTGCCAACAATCCAGTTTTCCACAGTCGGACCAAGCACATCGAAGTTAGGTACCATTTCATCTGGGAGCATGTTGATAACAAGTACATAGCCCTCAGCTATGTCCCGACGGATAAACAAGTGGCAAATATTTTCACGAAGACACTGTATGAGGCTAAGTTCTCGTCATTTAAGACAGAACTTGGCATGCTCAACATGGAATCCTGAAGTGTTCATTTCTGAAGTCAAGGACAAAATCAATAAAGATCTTGTGTTTCTCGGAAACTTATGTGCATTTCTCGAAAACAAGTCATTTTCTTGGATTTCTCGAAAAGGACTTAGATTTCTCGAAAGACTCTACATTTCTCGAGAAAAAGTTTCTGGACTTCTCGAAATTATCTTTTCTTCTCGAGAAATGGAATCTAGATTTCTCGGAACACTACTTCTATTTCCCGAGAAAAGCCTTATGGATTTCTCGAGAAGCCTACTTTTTTCGAGAAATGCCCTATTCCACTAGAATTACTTTTCTTTTTGATGAAGAATCTGAACCGCCGCTCCAGGTACCCCTCTTTTATTTCTTCAAAATTTTTAATTTTATATAAATAAGAGTTAAGTCCATAGAAATACCCAAACCCACAAATTCAAAAAATTTTCCCGAGAAAGACGGTTCAGTTCCGCGAAGGTCACTGCCATTCTTCTTGCAAAATCCACTGCTTCTTCTCCGCCAAATCAAAAATTTCTCGTTCTCTGCATTCGATGGCTCCATCTTCCAAGATCGGTGTGGGAAGTGAATTCGTTCACACTGGAATAGAAGAAATTTCCGACGACTTCAAAAATGTTCTGATACTTCTGGAATTCGCCGGCCTCTCCTTTATCCTGGAACATCCTTGCAGGTTCTTACTACCTGATGTTGAAGAATTTTTCCGTCGTTCCAAGATCAAGAGAAGCGGGAAATTGTTGAAAACTACAGACAGAGGTATGAAACTCAAAATCAAGCCATCCTCTATCATAGAGTTTCTATGATTACCATCCATAAATGAAGAAGATTATCTAGATGCAGATGATTATTCCAGAGCCTACTCCTTCTACGGTCTTCCAGATTCTGCCACTTCAGTGAAAATACAGAACATGACTGATGAAAGTAAACTTCTGGCCGACATTCTCGGCAAGGTTATTCTATGCAAAACAGGGACTATTAGATATATCTCTATAGAGTTCTTTGATATGATAACTGCAGTTGTGTGTAGAAAGAAATTCCAGTGGAGCTGCCTTCTATTTGAAAAGATCAAGGAGAGTTTGAAGGCACCAAATTTTGGAAGAATTATTTCTCTGTACTTGAATCAGGCTCACCCAGAGATTTTTGACATAACTAAAGGTGTGGAAATTCACCACCTCAAGAAAGTCTTTATATCCCCAATCCAGAGATGGGAGATCAAAATTCAAAGGGCATGTCAGGCTCCACCTGTTTCAAGAATTATATTTGATGATGAGGACAGGATCCCATCTCCTCCTCACACTGATACAGCTGGCACATCTGGTGCAGCTATTGAGGGGGAGCCTGCTCCTCCAGTTCTTGTAGATGTACAACAAGCTGAGATACCAGAGAAAGAGGTTTACCCATATGTTCCTGCAGCTCGTATTCCTGAGAAAGTGGTTGATGTTGATGTTGTAGAGGAAGAGGAAAACATAGATTAGTCTGATGATGAGTAGAGCACCCCTGCACATGATGTTGGCTTAGGTATGAATGTTGACTCCTCTGATCATGACATTTTACTGTATAATACTACAGAGGCCATCAACAAAATGATAAAAGAAATTAATTTAGATGGCCCCCTGTTCATCCCTCTCGAGAATCCTACTGAAAAGACTACTGAGAAGTCCCCTAAAGCTATCCCTGAAGGGACCCCTCAAGAAACTCCTCCAGATGAGATACCATAAGACACTCAGCCCCAGGCACATGTTGAGGGGGAGAATGACGTTATATTAACTGATGAAGAAGAAATTATACCAGAACCTACAGGACCTCCCATGAGGAGTTTGGATTTCTCTATCCCCACTATCCTAGGTGAGGAAGGGGATGAGATACTACCTTTCCACAGAGGCAAGAGTTCAGTTGTGATTGAAGAGATCCCTATTTGGACAACTCCAGCTCTTCCTCCACCTCCTACAACTGAAATCATTACAGATGATACCCTTCTAGGTAAAATTGAATACATGCTTACAAAGCAATAAGAGTACTTTGATAAGTCTCTCAAAGAAGTCACTAAAAAAGTCACTGCTCTAGAGAAAGAGATGAGCAGAGGCTTTACTGAGATTCAACAAAACACAGATGAATTCAAAAGGCTGTTGAAAATTGGTGGAAAAGCCATATATCACACCATTACTAGCATTGGTCAAGTCATGGAGCAATCAGTCACTCTTGCAAACAATCAGATCCTATTGGAAAAGAAAGCTCAAGAACACAACTTCAAGACTTGTGAAGAGTTGGGAAGTTCAAAGTAGATGCCATAACAACCCTCTCTGTAGAAGTCAGAAAGGGGGAGGATGAAGTAAAAGAATATCTAAAAAAATCTGGTGAAGACATGAAAGTTCTATAGGATGCTAAACTGAAATAGATCAGTACATATGTACAAAAACAGATTCATTGTGTAAAGTTTCATACTTATGACATTGTTGTATGGATGCATAATAAAATTCTCCCAGACTTTCCAGTCAATCCACATGAGTCTCCACCTCCTCAACATAATCCAACTGTTTGCATGCCTACATTCTCTCCTAGACCAGAACATTATGAAGCTCCTCCTAAAGACTACTCTCATGTTTGGACTTCTGATCAACAAGAGTTTCCTCAAGATCTTTCTCCTGAAGTGCAAGTGCCAAAAAGAAGGAAGTATGGTGAGGGTGCCTCTGCCAGTCGATCCATTCCAAGTCAAGAAGCTGATAAAAGAAAAAACACAAGAATTTGCTGAAGTGTGGAGCCCAACCTCCAAGTCACTTATTCTTGAGACTCTAAAGTTGGTTGTGGATTATAATGAAGACAAAAATGATCAATACAGTCTCCAGTAGTGGGAGCTATATGAAAAATCTTTGACCAAGAGGAGTATCTATGATAGAGAATATGACATAAAAAATCCCAAAGCCCCTCCTAAACCTTCAAAGTACTACCCAAAGCCTTACTGCTATCAAAAGAGACAGCAAGAAAAGAAGGAAAGACAGCAAAAACAGAAATTTAAATGATTCTATGTTCATCAGCCCTATAGAATTTTGTGGGCTAAGACATTTCTGTAGAAAAAACTTATATATATATAATTTTGAATTTTGTTGAACTAGTTATTTCTTATCAGTCTTTACATACATACTCTGCTTTACTTATTATCTCTTTAGTTATCTTGATGTAATTCACCTTAGTGTAGAGGGCTCTGACTTCTATAAATAGAGGGAGATTGTTGGGTATTGTATCCACAATAATCCAGATTTGTATGAAGTCATCCTTGAACTAAGATGAATTAAGGTTATATTTGATGTCATCTTTTAGTTGAGTGCTTGTAGGTTAATATTGTTAAGTGTAGACCAATATCAGTTTACAATGAGTTATCAAACACGGGACCATGCAATGTAATCCCTCATTATGTGATCAATGGTGTTGACTTATGTGTAACCTCTCTATTGTGAAGCACTTCATTTTCAAGTACTAAAGAAATGGAGGAAAGGAAGGGTTGCTGGTTTCAACTTAGAAGAAAATAAAATTTTCACTGAAAATTTCCTGAGTCATTTTCTCGAGAAATGACATTTATTTCTCGAGAAGTCGAAGTAAATTTCTCGAGAAACTACAAGACTTCTCGGGAAATTACCTGCAAAATATGGTAAGTCCCTTTCTCGAGAAATGCCTTGTATATATCTCGAGAAGCCTGGTTGTTCTCGAGAAAAGCAAAAGTTCTCGAGAAAGCTAAGTCTCCTTCTCGAGAAATCTATCTTCAGTTCCAGAATTTTCGCTATGTATATTCCTTGAGAAGCCATATGATTTCTCAAGAAATAAATTCTTTTCTCGAGAAAGCATGTTATTCTCGAGAAATAAGTTCTTCACTTCACGAATTTTACACTAGCTCAATTTCTCGAGAGGTCGTATTATTTCTCGAGAAATCAAATCGTTTTCTCAAGAAATATTGTCCTTCTTGAGAAATCCGTGGTTTGCTTCACAGAAAATTTTCTTCAAGTCTTTTCTTGAGAAGCCAAGTCCTTTTCTCGAGAAAGCTATTTATTTCTCGAGAAATAGCATTCTTCTCGAGAAATGGACTTGCAAAAGTTTCGTTTCTAATTTTCTGACAGGAATTCAAATTAACCTAAGTTTAGCATGTTTGATCTTTCCTTAATTACGTGGATCCTACCTTAATGACGATTGACCATTGGTCGATGACATATATAAAGTCAATTCAAGGATTCATCGATAAGAAGAATCAATTAGAAGAAGAATAATTTTCACGGAATTAGAATCGCTCAAGCACTTTCCATTTTCGGGAGAAAAGCCGATCATCTTCATCGTCAATCCTCTCTACCGCACTCTCCAGATCCAGCGATTCAAAGCAAGACAAGATTTGACCGATCCAAGATCAACTGATTCTTCAACTTATATTCGATCGGGTTGGATCCTAGTTTTCCAACCAGCCTTCTCAGTTTTCTTCCTCAACCTTCATCATCAAGTTGTTCAAGTTTCAAGAAGAAAGATTCAAGAAGAATTCAGATCTGAAGAGTAAAATATTTTTCTTATTGTTGAAATTTATTTTACATTTGTAGGATCTTTGTCTTCGAGTTTGTGGGAGTTTTATCTCCAAGGTTGTAGATCCGTTAGTGGTTCGAGTTTGCAGATCCGGTTTGTGGATCGAGGTGTAGTTCCGGCTTGTGGATCAAGTTTGTAAATCCATTGTGGATCGAGGTGTAGGATCGTTGCTCCGAGGTGTAAGATTGTGATAATCTGAGAAAGGTGAAGTAGCCGAATCGTACCATTTGTGGTAGATAGGCGAGGCGGGACAGTGGACGTACCCAATATGGAGAACCACTATAAAATCTGTGTTTGTGTGCTTCGCTTTCAAATATTTTTATTCCGCAAAAAGACGCAAACATCACCTATTCACCCCCTCTAGGTGATTTAGGTAGACGCTTGATAATTTCAACCCCAATGTCTTGGGAGGTTTGCTTCATTGGGATATCTGAGCGGTAGGCTCGGTGGTTGTGGAAACAGGCAATTTAGCTCGGCAAGTCGAGGGCTCGGAAGGTTGTTGTGATGGACGGGTTAGTCCTGGGAGCCGATGGCTCAGAGATTTATATCTATCATAATTGCATGTGCATAAAGGTGGTGGGTCTTCGGTATTAGTTGGTCGTTCGCACCGACATCGATACATTGACTCGACAAGTGTGGTTCTCACTTAGACAAGGAATAGACTGGTGGATTTTCCAGCAGAGTACGCACTGGCTCCGAAGTTGTGTTCTTCGCATTGAGGCATACAAACCATTAGGCCTGGTAGTGCAGATACCCGCCCAGGAGTGGGGTGGCCCTACCCACTGTCTCCGTTGGCCACGGTAGAGTCTCCTAAGAGTGAAGATAGCCTCCAAAATGGGGGAACTAAAGGTCTGTGCACATAGAGTCGTGTGTTCATTACACTTGCATGAGTCAAGGCATAACATATCACTACACACATACTTGCATATAACCTGACACCCCATCGTATAAATTGGTATGAGGTTTTTATAAGATGGGAGCCTTGCAAAAGACCACTTAACTTATAAGTTTGTATGCACATTCATATAAGTTAAGGTTACTTATTTCTTAGTCTACTTTTCATACACTTACTGCTCTACTCTACTTGTTTACATTACTGCATCTTTATTTTAAAACAGCTAGCTTACTTTTCCTTTTATAGCTCTATAGTTGTTACAATATACCTGTGAGATAGTTTCACCGTCACCTGCTATGTTTACTCTCCACCCTCATAAGCTTCCTTACAATTCCTCCCGCACGGTGCCTAGGAGCCACTAGGGGAGGGGTAGGGGAAATCAGGTATAGTCTTTTGACTAACGGTCGGTGGGCCAAATATTTCATGGGCTCTAGATGGGAGACAGGGGCAGCAACAGGAGATGCCAAGGGCAGTGGAGGAGGCACCAAAATGCTATCGGTGCAACCAGCCAGTGCACATTCGAAGGAACTGCCCCATGAGGGAAGCACCCACACCAGCCTCTAGCTCTGTTAGTGTTTAACTTTACTTCTCTTCTGCGAGAGTGTTGTAGTGAGGATTTGATATACCGGGCATAAGCCCGTTTATATTTCTACATTTCCATTCGGTTTCAGTACTGTTATACTCATTGTGGACTATAACACTTTTACTCTTTTTTTGTTTATTTGTACTTCTGCTTTCTTCTGTGATCATCAATGCCAGTAGGATTGACGTTTTGTAGTGACGACCACCCCGAGTGTTGGTGTAACTCATGGGTCAATATAAAGAGCTAATCAAGGTCTATGACCGATGTAGAAAAGTTGTTAAAACTCAGGTCAAGGAAATAAAATCCCTTAAGGCTGAGGAGAGCACTCTGAGGGAGGAAGTCGTAAGGATGGACTCACTCAGAAAGAAATTTGATGCGCGATCGAAGAATACAACAAAGCTCTCGAGCACCTAAACCTGAAAGGGAAAATCCTCGAGAAGTTGGAAGAACAACTTGCCGTTGAAAAGAAAGTTGTTGAAAGTTTCTCCAAGCCCAAACTAGTCCTTCCATTTATTCCTGGATTCTCTGCTCAGGCTAAAGGAGTTGGCTTAGGCCATGAGGCTGCTCCAAGTAAATCCTTTAGGAGGAATAATGCTCAAAGAAGAAATAAGGTTGCTAAGAAAGCTTTAGCCAAAGAGAAGGGGAAAGATCCTCCTGATCAAACTTCGTTAAAGAAAGTCATCTTCCTAACAAATGAGTTTGATTTTGATTCATCCTACAGTCATTTTACTAGGCTTACTTATGTAGAGCCTAATTCAAGGTACCAAGAATGGATGCGTCCCCGGAACTATGGTGAAAGTGTGTTCAAGGCACCTTATGAGGAAATACAAATACAATACTATGATCCATATGTTCATGGCCACAATATTAAGAAGGAACCTAAGACCAAGCCAGTTGTACCTAAGGAAAAGGAGGTGCAAAAGCCTTGTGATGTCATCATTATGAGGCCTCTACCACCAGATTTGTCGCCCCTGCAAGACCACATGTTCAAATGGTCAAGCAGGAGACTTCAAAAAGATACAACAGGTTTGATTGTTGGTGTTGCGGCAAAGTTGGTTACTTTGCTGTGGATTGCTGGTTTAATCCCAGAAACCATAAAACTCCTCTAGTTAATCATACGAGGCAGACCACTCGTAGTGTTAACACTCCTAGGGGGAGTATGCTGACAAATAACCAAGGACCCAAATACGTTTGGGTTCCTAAGGTAAACTGATCCTATTTTTGCATGTATGTCCAAAGGCCAACAAAATGCCTATGTGGTATTTGGACAGTGGATGCTCTCGGCATATGACCGAGACAAGAAGCCTACTTCAGAATTATACTCCAGTCAAAGATGGTCCAAAGGTTATCTTTGGTGGCTCTGACCGAGGAATTACAAAAGGATATGGTACAATTTCTAACAGTATAGTCTCATTCACTCATGTGGCTTATGTGAAAGGATTAGAACATAATCTAATTAACATAAGTTAATTATGTGATAAAGGCTTTATTGTTACATTCTCTAAAGATCAGTGCCTGATAAAGTCGGCCTCTACTATGGAGACGATATTAATAGGAACAAGAAGATGTCTTAATTTTGTA
The DNA here is from genome assembly GCA_039583875.1 of Platanthera guangdongensis. Lineage (NCBI taxonomy): Eukaryota > Viridiplantae > Streptophyta > Magnoliopsida > Asparagales > Orchidaceae > Platanthera > Platanthera guangdongensis. The sequence continues at coordinate 124,761,371 of CM077152.1, read as the reverse complement.
TGTTTGGACACTTCTACCCCAATATGTTTTGTTACTAAAGATAGTGCATCTCTTTGTGATAAATAGCACAAGATACTTGCACATATAAATTTCAAAACCATCAACATACTATTATCTCAACACTTAGTACATGGCATACCTGTTATTAAGTGCATTAAAGAGAGTCCATGTCACACATGCCAGATGGGCAAGTAGACAAGGGCTACCTTTAAGGGCATTGCCGATAAAGATTCCTCAAGGTGTCTGTATCTACTACATATGAACTTATTCGGTCCAATGCAAGTTCGTAGCTTAGGAGGTAAGTCATATACGCTGGTAATTGTTGATGATCACACACATTTTACTTGGGTGTTCTTTCTAAAACAAAAGTCAGATACCTTTGATGTTTTCACGAACTTTGTCAGGAAAATCTAGAATGAATTGAACTGCTCAGTGGTCAAAATCATAAGTGATCATGGAACAGAATTTGAATCTGGCACCATGACATAATTTTGTGGTAGTCTGGGTATCTTTCATGAGTTTTTCTCCCCGCATACTCCGCAAAATAATGTAGTTGCATAGAGAAGGAATAGAACACTCATTGAAGCATGTACTACAACACTGACTGACTCCTCTCTACCATAGTACTTATGGGTTGAGGCCGTCAATACAGCTTGTCACGTGCAAAACAGAGTGTTGATCAACAAGAATCATCATAAGACTCCCTATGAGCTACTGAAATGCAGGAGACTGATTGTGTCCTACTTCAGGATCTTTGGTTGCAAATGATATGTACTTAATAATGGGAAATATCATCGTACAAAGTTTGGAGAAAAATGTTTTGAAGGTATTTTCTTAGATTATTGTAGCCATAGAAAGGCCTACAGAATCTTTAATAAGAAAACTCTGGTGGCAGAAGAGTCGATTAATGTTGTATTTGATGAGATGAGCTTGCTACATAACAGCTCTTTTAGTGTTTTTTTTGAAGATACAGGTTCAAAGCTGAAAGAATTAAGCTTGTATGAGACAGTTGGGGAAAGTGCTCCAAAATTCATCAAGATCACTCCTCCAATCTTTATTGGAGAAGACGATCACCAAGATGAAGAAGTTATCCAAGTGGAAGAAGTAACTCCAAAAATAGTGGATGCTCCCGATGCAAGAACTCTAGAGCTTAGACACCTGAGGGATCACCCTGTTGATCAGATCATAGGAGATCCTCATGTTGGTGTTAGAACTCGAAGAGGTATAACTAATGAAAATTTGCATTTGAGTTTCCTATTGCAGGCTGAACCAAAGAAATTCGAAGAAGCAAACAATGACACATCATGGATAGTTACAATGAAAGAAGAACTAAATCAGTTCAAACGCTGCCAAGTCTGGAAACTTGTACCAAGACCCAAAGGCAAGAATGTGATTAGAACAAAGTGAGTCTACAGGAACAAGATGGATGAAAATGGAACCATCATCAAAAATAAATCCAGACTCGTAGATAAAGGATAGATATGAAGAAGGGATCAATTTTGATCAGACCTATGCTCCAGTGACAAGACTCGAAGCAATGAGGTTGTTCCTCACATATGCTGCCTTTATGGGCTTTACTATCTATCAAATGGACGTGAAGTCAGCCTTCCTCAATGGTGATATAAATGAGGAAGTATATGTGGAATAACCAACAGGTTTTGTTCATCCTAACGATCCTAATCATGTTTACTTGTTATTTAAAGTATTGTACGGTTTAAAACAAGCACCAAGTGCTTGGTATGAAACTTTATCTAACTTTCTTCTTGAGAACAAGTTCACAAGGGGAAAGATAGATAAGTCATTATTTCTTAGGGAACTAAAAGGCAAGATTTTGTTAGTGCAAATCTATGTCGACGATATTATTTTTGGCTCTACTAACAACAACCTTTGCAAGAAGTTTTCCAAACTTATGCAAGGGAAGTTTGAAATGAGCAGTATGGGTGAGTTGAAGTATTTCTTAGGACTTTAGGTGAAATAATCTGAAGATGGAATTTTCATCTCTTAGACGAAGTTCAGCAAGGAGTTGATTAAGAAATTTAGAATGAAGAATGCAACCTCTATGAGGACTCCAATGGGTTCAGCTATGTCTCTAGACAAGGACAAGAAAGGAAAACCTTTCGATGAAACCAAGTATAGGAGCATAATTGGATCTTTGCTCTACTTTACTGCTAGCAGACCTGACATAATGATTTCAACATATGTGTATGCTAGATATCAGGTGAACTCCTAGGAATCTCAGTACTCTCCTGCAAAGCGGATTTTAAGATACCTAAGGGTACATCAAATCTTGGCTTATAGTACCTAAGAAATAATGATAAAGAACTAATTGGATTTTCATATGGAGATTTTGCAGGTAGCAAAGATGACTGGAAGAGCACTTTCGGGACTTGTCAATTCCTCAGAAGAAGACTCATTTCTTTGAGTAGCTAGAAGCAGAAATATGTTGCATTGTCAACCGCCGAGTCAGAATATATTTCTGCAGGCAGTTTCTACGCACAACTTCTCTAGATCAAGAATCAGTTAGAAGACTATAACTTGAAGTTCAGGGAAATTCTCATGTTTCGTGACTCCTTCAGCGCTATTTCAATTGCCAACAATCCAGTCTCTCACAGTTGGGCGAAGCATATCGATTTGAGATAACACTTTAATCGAGAGCACTTGGAGAATGGGTACATCAACCTTCAGTATGTTCCCACAAATAACAAGTTGCAGATATTTTCACGAAGCCGTTGGACGAGAGCAAGTTTTTGTTATTCAAAATAGAACTTGGCATGCTTAACATGGAGTCCTAAATAGTTTAATCAAAGTCAAGAGGAAAATCAGCTTCATCCAACTCAGAAAATGGCCAAGGAATTCTCACTCAGCAATCTTCAGAAAAACTCAAGTTCAGAAATTGATTTCTCGGAAAAGACTTCCCAATTTTTCGAACAGGACTTGGATCTTTTGAATAGGACTTGGATCTTTCGAAAAGGACTCGGATTTCTCGAAAAGTCTTCTAGATTTTTCGAAAAGTCTCGGACTCCTCGAAACAGGACTTGCATCTTTTTTTTTTCAAAAACCTCTGGCTCACTCGAAAAATAATAAGACCTCTCGAAGAAATATTTAATCCCCTTTCGAAAAATCCCATTCCTCTCGACAGATACTGTCTACTTTTCCAAAAAGGCCCAAAATCTGCCTTCCGAAAAACTTTCAAGAATTCGAACCGCCAGGTGCGTATATCCTTATTTTGAAAATTCTTAATTATATATATAAATAGGAAGCCCATAGAATTTCCAAACACCGACATTTCGAACGTGAGCTTCAGGAGCACGTGGATTCAAATCCCACTGCTTCAGTTCCTCTAGCTCTTCCGACAAAAGTTGTCGCTTTCGTTGTTCTCCCTCAACAAGTAAGAAAATCTTTCATCCTCTAAAATCAATGGCTCCTCCAATGAAGATAGGGTTCAGAAGCAAGTTTGTCCGCACTGGTATTGCTGAAATTTCAGACGATTTCCGCAACGTCATTATATTTCTTGAAACCGCTAGTCTTTCATTCATTTTAGAGCAACCATGCAAGGTATTCCTTCCAGACATTGAAGAGTTTTTCCGAAACGCCAAGCTTAAGCGAAATGGGAAGGTATTGAAGACATCCATCAGGGATGTGTAGATTAAAATGAAGTCGCCTTCCATAATAGAGTTTCTAAGACTGCCCGTAATTAATATGGAAGATTACTTTGAAGAACCTGATTATTCTAGGGCCATGTCTTTCTGTGGTCTCCCTGAATCCACCACTTCCATTCGTCGACCACAAATGAATGCTGAAAGCAAGCTCCTAGCTGACATTCTTGGGAAGGTCCTTCTCTGCACAACATGCTCCATTAGATATATTTCAACAAATTTCTTCGATATGATGACAACAGTAATCTGTCGCAAAAAATTCCAATGGGGGCAAATGATTTTTGATAAGATTAAGGGAAGCATCAAGACAACAAATTATGCCGGATCATCACATTATATCTAAATCAAGTCCACCCAGAAATTTTTGACATGTCCAAAGGTGTGTCTGTTCATCACTTGAAGAAAGTTACAATGGCCTCGATAAATAGATGTGACATAAGAATTCAGAAGCCAAGGGATGCTCTAGAAGCCCCAATAATTATAATTGATGATGAGGACAAGATCCCATCTCCTCCTCACACTGATACAGCTGACACATCTGGTGCAGCTTTTGAGGGGGAGCATGCCACTTTAATTCATGAAGATGTATAGAATTCTGAAGTTCCAGAGACAAAGATTCCAACAGATGTTCATGCAGCCCAAGTTCATGAGAAAATTGTTGATGTACCAATGGAAGAAGAAGGTAAAACTTTGTCTGATGATGAGTAGTGTACTCCTACATATGACGATGGCTCAGGTATGAGTGTGCACTCCTCCCTTGACCAAGACACTCTCCTAAATACTGTTGAGGATATAAATAAGATGATAAAAGAACTCAACTCAGATGACCCCTGCTCATCCCTCCCGAGAAGCCAACTGAAAAGACCCCAAAAGAAATTCCTCCAGAAGAAATACCTGAAGACTCACAACCGCGGGAACATATTGAGGGGGAGAATGATGTTATACAAATTGATGAAGAAGACATTACTCCAGAGCCTGCAAGGCCTCCTATGAGGAATTTAGACTTCTTTATCCCTTCCATTTTTAGACATGAGGGGGATGAGATTCTACCTTTCCAAAGAGAAAAGAGTACAATTGAAATTGAAGAAATATCACCATGGTCAGTCCTTGATCTTCCTCCTCCACCTCCTCCTACTGTTGTTATTCCTGATGATACCCTATTGGGTAAAATTGACTCAATGCTAACACAACAACGAGAGTACTTTGACAAGTCTCTCAAGGAAGTTACTGTCAAAGTCACTGCTCTTGAAAAAGAGATGAGCAGAAGCTTTGCTGAAGTACAACATAATAATGATGAGTTTAAGAGACTGCTGCAAATTGGTGGAAAGGCCATAAACCATACTATCACTAGTATTGGTCAAGTCATGGATCAATCAATTACATTGGCTAATAATCAGATTCAACTGGAGAAGAAAACTCAAGAACAAAATTTCAAGAGGTGTGAAGAAGTTGGCACATTCAAAGAAGATACTATAACAACCCTTACTGTAGAAGTCAGAAAGGGGGAGGACAAAGTTAAAGAAGTTCTTGACAAGAAAATTGTTGAGATGAAATCCAAGTGGGATTCACAATTGAAAGAGATGAGTACAGACGTACAGAAACAAATTCATGGAGTAAAGTTTCATACTTATGACACCGCTGTGTGGATGCATAATGAAATACTTCCACACTTTCCAGATAATCCACATGAAGCTCCACCTCCTCAACTTAACCCAACTGCCCAGATGTGTACCTTCTCTCCCAGACCAGAACATGATGAAGCTCCTCCTGCAGATAACTCTCATATTTGGTCCTCTGATCTACAAGAGCATCCTCAATAGATTCCTCCTGAAGTGCAAGCACCAAAAAGAAGGAAGTATGGTGATGGTGCCTCTACCAGCCGATCCATTCCAACTCATGATGCTGAGAAAAGAAAAGCACAAGAATTTGCTGAAGTATGTAGTCCAGCCTCCAAGTCACTCATTCTTGAGACTTTAAAGCTGGTGGTACACTACAATGAAGATAAAAATGACCATTACAGTCCCCAGGAGTGGGACTTGTATGAGAAATATTTGACTAAAAGAAGAATCTATGACAGAGAATATGAGAGAAATAATCCCAAAGATCCTCCCAAACCTGCAAAGTACTATCCTAAATTGTTCTGCTATTAGAAGAGACAACAAAAGAAGAATGAAAGGCAGCAACAACATCAATTCAAATGATTGGAGTTTAACCATAGTTAGAATTTTGTGGATATGGACACTTCTATGGACATACTTCTATATATATATATATATATATATATATATATATATATATATATATATATATATATATATATATATATATATATATATATATATATATATATTTGAATATTGATGTCATATTATTTCTCATTTATCATTGTAATTGCTATTGTACTTGCTAGTTAATTATTTAATTATTTTGATAGAATTCACCTTAGTGAAGAGAGTTCTGACTTCTACAATTAGGGGGAGATTGTTGGTTTTGTATCCACAATAACCAAGATTTGTGTGAAGTCACCCTTGAACTAAGATGAATTAAGTGTGTATTTGATGCATTTGTATAGTTTAATGCTTGCATGTCATTATTGCTAAGTTTAGACTAATGTCAGTTTACAGTGAGTCACCAGACACAGGACCATGCAATGTAATCTCTCATTGTGTGATCCATGGTGCTGGCTCATGTGTAACCTCTCTATTGGGATGCAATTCATTTTCAAGTACTAAAGTCATGGAAGAAAGGAAAGGTTGCGGACTTTTGATTAAAGAAGAAAATAAAATTTCCTTGAAAATTTCCCGAGTTAATTTTTCGAAAAGATTAATGTTTTTCGAAAAGTTTGAACTTCATTTTTTTGAGAAAGCCAAGTTGTTCTGTAGAAACATTATGATGTTTCGAAAAATTCTCAAAAAATTTCTAAGTTTTCCTATTCAAAAAATACCCTGAAGAGTTCTCGAAAAAATAAGTCATGTTTTCGAAAGAGCAACTAGTTTTCGAAAAATCATAAACTAGTTTTCAAAAAATCAATTTCATTCTTCGAAAAAGAAGAGTTGTTTTCGATAAGTTTTATTCCTTTCGAACAATAAGTTTCTAACTCAAACAAAATTCTACGTGAAGTCTTTTTCGAAAAAGGCTGAGTTAGTTTTCGAAAAACCAAGATGGTTTCGAAGAATTTTGATCCTTTCGAAGAACGTAGTGCAGAATAATTCAAAATTCATTCGTCGAACGGAAATCGCAGTTCGCTGAACAGGTTTTCAATTCATCAAACGGTAATTCAAAACTTCAATTCGTCGATCGGGAGTTCATTCGTCGAACGGAATTTTCAATTCGTCGAATAGATTTTAAATTCTTCGAACGTAGCTTCTGACGCAGCTTCTGTCCATTCGTCGACTGCAACTTCCATTCGTCGTATGCAACTTCAATTCGTCAAACAATATTTCTAGCTAAACGGGATTTCAATCTTCAATTCTTATTTGATATGGTTGATCTTTTCTTAAAGATTTCAGACTGTTAGAAGAAGTTCTATATAAGGTCTTGTCGATGGATTTGTCAACCCTAATCTTAATCGATAATCTTGACAGAAGTCTGAATCGCCGCAAGTTCCAGATCGGGAAAAGCCACACACACCCTCTTCATTTTCTCTATGAAGCTTCATCCTCGATCCAGTGATTCGACAGAAGAAAGATTTGCCAGATCACAAGATTCAAGATTCTCTATTCATTCACTTGATCGTGTTGAATTCAAAGAATTTCACATCGTGTTCTCTCAAGACTTCTTCCTCAACTTCTTCACAGAGCATTCAGTTTTCAAGAAGGTGGAACTCTGTAGATTTCATATCTAAAGTGAAGTTTTTTTCATTGTTGTTGTAAAACCTTATTTCAACTTTTGTAGGAGATTTGTCTCCGAGCATATAGGAAGACTTTTCTTCTGAGTGTAGATCCCATTTTGGGGGATAAATTTTATAGGAGTGTGTTTACTCTGAGTTTTAAGAGCATTGCTCCGAGGTATAGGATTGTTTAATCCGAGAAATAGTGAAGTAGCCAAGGCTAGCCGTAGTGATAGATTGGTGAGGTGGACAGTGGACATTCCCAAAATTGGGGAATTACTATAATTCCTTATGTCGTCCGGATTGTGCTTGATTATTCTGTGTTAATCCCTCTAAATTTTTTATTCCACAAAAGACGCAGATCTCACCTATTCACACCCGTCTAGGTGATTTAGGTAGATAACTAGATACTTTCATGGCGAACAAAACAAAGACGGACTGTCGAATACTACTACAGACCGCACAACCCTGCAAACACTACTTCTATTTCGCACAAACTGCAGCCCGTGATGAACAAAATCTGTGCCCAGTCAATCTGCCGAACTTGACGAATACCAGAAGTAGTCTGTAAACAGACGGACTAGGCGAGCTAGGCAACAAGCTCGACTTAGTCCCATGACTAAGTCCATGAAAAGCATCGTGATCTCCAACTAACTACGCCACCTGACACCAAGACCGCGCCCAATCTAAACAGTCTGCCATCTTGCAAACTACCCCATCAGACCGTGTGACCTCCAGGTAAACCATTCCGTGCAACTCTGTCAACCTCCTCGGTCTAACATCCAAATAACAAGTACAGAGACATGTCGGGCACTAGCGAGCTGCAGATGAGTCAACACAATCTGATGCATGCCACGTGGCACTATCGCTCGGCGATACCCACTATCGCCCGTGATATCAAGCCACTCAATGCTTTCAGGCATTGATTGCATCGAGTGCATCGAGTGTCAACTCAATGCTTTATTGTTATCGCCATCCTGCGATATCTAGTGTCGCCACTTGGCGATATCTTTTGACGGTTCATCAAAGGCATTGAATACGTCGAGTGAAACTCGACGAATGTCGCTATCGCCATCAAGCGATACCCACTGTCGCCGGGTGACAGTGACAAAAACTCTGTTATCATTCTTGGGGTATTACAACAGTTACCAATTCTAACAGCCTAGATTACGAAGGATGCTTGTTGAGCCAGACCACAAGAAATCACCGACACCTGCCAAATGCTGTTCGCCAAACCTGTCTGTCAGGCCGCGGCGGACACTGCGGTCTATGCGGTCTGCCCAGTCAGACCCCCAAACTCCACATTCTCCCACTTCAACAATTTTAACAGTATTGATCTAAGGCCCAACCCCTCATGGGCGAAGTGCGATGTGATCGTCCAGGTTGAAGCCCAAGCACTCCAAAGCCTCTCCGCCCTTGTTATTGGTCGCAGCGCATTGTTGAGGCCGGGTCTCGAAATCGTAACCCCCTTGATAAAGAGTCTTTAAACCACTCCTCATCACCAATTGAGCTGCACTTAAGTTCGACTCGAGATCAAAATGATTGGCTCGAGCTTTGAAATTTTACAAGCTCAACTTGAGTTCGACTCGTTTGCACCCCTACCTATTGTTAGAATTTGGGATCTATAAATAATCTAGGGATTAGACTTATTGCAAATGTAATATTAACTCAAGGGTCACACGTTAAAAACATATGAAATTAAATAAATAATAGTCTTGATCATACTTATATTGGATATATGTGAAAACCCAAACCTAAAATGGCATTTAATTAATTAGAAATTAATTAAATAATGATTTGGGAGTAATTATATGTCAAATTGGATTCAAAATGGGTGTTAAACGACAACTCAACACATGTTGACGTATGAACTGGACGTATGTCTACGTGGTGTGTGTTTATCATAAATACAAACTTTTCCGAAAACTATTCGACGTACGTACGTCTGTTGGAACTGATGTTTCATATTCTCTGAGTTTGAGAATATCAACTCCCAGGTTGTATTTGATCATGTGTAGGTTGACAGATGCAAGCGAAGAAGAAGAAGATTCATATGGCCACTAATGTCGAGCGGTAGAAGTTACCGCCGAGAGGTAGCCATGAATTAATTGGATAGAGCTCTCGGGAAACTACCGCTCCGCGGTAGTCCTACCACACGCTCTAATGCAAGGAATTATTTTGGCAAAGCTCTCTGGAAATTACATCAGGCGGTAGCAATTACCATGTCGCGCTAGTCTCTCGACGAACGTCAGGCAGGACTTCTCGAGAAACCAATCTACCGAAAGGCGATAGAGGTTAATGCATTGCTCTAGCATCTCGACGAATGACGAGTTAGTTTTCTCGAGAAACCATTCTACCGCAGGCGATTACTCTTACAGTTTCGCGCAAGTCTTCGTCGAATATCGTCACGAATGTTTTGAATCATCGTGTCCTATATTACCGCCCGACAGTAGCTGTAACCGTGCGGCTCTAGCAATGACAAACCAAAAATATTAATTTTAAATATTATTTAAGAGTTGGAAGACAGCTGGCATAACAAGTACGTGAACTTACCATCGGGAGCTAGTCTTACTGCTGGCGGTAGCCTATTTTCATGAAGACGTATAAAAGGTTGCCTTGGTTTCTGTGCCTGGTGATCGAAGAGAAGGAAAGGACATGAGTTCGTGAATTCTAGGGTTTGACCGCTCTTTCTTGTGCTCCATTCCACAAGTCTCTGTCGAAGAAGAAGACAGTCGTCTCCCTCCAGCTCGTGATCGAAAGACTCTGGCGATCCAAGATCTACATCGAATTCGAAGATCCGACCGATTGCAAGCAAACGAAGATCTCAAGCACCGACCGCGGATCTCCCTACAGAGAAGTCTTCAAGAGGGAGAACTTCATCTTTAAAATATTTACATCTTTTACTCTTGTAATTTTTTTGTCTTTTCTAAATCTTGTGGAGAGGAAAATCGACCGGTAAGGGTCGTCAGAATCTGGGTAGGACTCTGTGGGAAATTGTCCTAGGGATAAGGACGTCTAGATCGGGAGGATCTAGCGGGACTCTAAGACCCTTCCTTGTGAGGAGGTGAACATCCGGCTTGAAGACTTTTCCTAGAGGGAAAAGGAGAGAGCCAACCGGTCTGTGGAGTGGATCGGTATAGAAACCAAAAGATCATTTCTACTCATTACCTCAGAGCTCCGGCATCACGAAGATCACCCTTTTTGTACTCATCTAGAACTGTTATTGTTTTGAATTCTTGAAATGAAATCCTTCATTTCTATGTTGATTACTTCTGGATATGTGTTGTGATTGCTTAGAGAGTTTGTGTGTTTGTAGGGTTTGAACTCGGATCTGCACAGGGAAACGAGTTCATAAACTTACCGCCACGCGTTAGCTACCTAATGCCCCGCGGTAGCTTCCAGAACTCGATTTCCTAGAATGAAATATTTTTAAATTCAAAACAATGCTGCAAACCATATTCCCCTCCCCTCTAAGGTTGGCCACGAGATCCAACAAGTGGTATCAGTGGTAGGTTACTTAAAAAGGCTTAAAAACCTGAAGTAAGATGGCCAACTCCTTTCACGCGTTCAACGAGGGACAAGATGTGAGTCGACCTCCACTCTCTATGGGGAGTGACTATAGTCATTGGAGAACATGCATGAGAATCTTTCTGATGACTCAAAGTATGGATGTATGGGCCATGATAGAGAAAAAGTACACTGCACCCACTGTCATGGTTGGGGATAAAGTCATAGAAAAATCATGTGATAAAAGAGATGATGCAAACAAGATGAAATGTACGAATAATGCCATGGCTATGAACTCGTTATTCTGTGCCTTGGACAAAATTTAATTCAATAGAATATGTAAATGCGAGATTGCTTATGATATATGGAGTCTTCTTGAACTCACTCACGAAGGTACCTTGAAGGTGAAGGAGTCGAAGCTGTTCCGACTCGAATTTGAATATGAAAAGTTCTGGATGGAGATCGATGAGGATGTGGACAACATGTACACTCGCTTTACCAAGATCGCCAATGCCTCAAGATCTCTCGGAAAGAACTTTCCAAATCGTGACCTAGTGAGGAAGATCCTGCGATCTTTTCCTCCTCGCTTCAACCCGAAGGTGACAGCTATTGCAGAGTCTCATGAGATCAGCACCCTGGAGATATAAAGCCTCATCAGCAATCTGAATACACACGAACTTGAATTGAAGATTTAAGCAGAGGAATATCGCAGGGAAGAAAAGAAGAAGGGACTGGTGCTGATGGCCGCAAAGGAGAGAAAAGTTGTTGAAGATTCTGAGGAAGATGAGGAGGAGATCCTATACATTCGGGAGTTCAAAAAATTCATGAAGAATCCCAAGAAGTAGGGACAATTCAAGAAATTCCTGAAGAGAGGAGTTGGTGAAGGCAGAAGGTGGAACAACCCATCGAAAGAGATGGAAAGCGATGATGAGAAGTCCCACCCGGTGTGATATCACTGCCACAAGCCTGAGAACCTAAGTAAAGAATGCCCAAGACTCTAGGAGGAGGAAAAAGAAAAGCAAAACAAGCATAAAGGGAAGTAGAAGGTGTTGAAGGCGCTCACCTGGAATGAAGATGGTTCTGATGAATCAAGCACCACAGACTATGGTAGTGAAGACGAGGCAAATCTATGTCTCATGGGGAAGAATCAAGAAGAATCTGACGATGAGTCCTGTATCCAGAGCGACACTGAGGAAACTCCACCTACTTATACTGAACTTTTAGAAATTTATGAACACTTAGTTGATAAATTAGAAATATTTCTGAGAAAAAGTCTTTGAGAGTCGAGAATAAGAAAATAAAAAAGGATGAAGAAAAATTAAAAGGTGAAGTTATTAGAAGTTGCAAAGAAAAGATCGAGTATCTAGAGTGCTCTCACTTGATGACAATGATCGAAGAACAAAAGTCAAGTCTCTCCAAGTCATTTGTGAGAACGAATAACCTCATAAATGAAAAAAATGTATTGGAGAAAAGACTTCACTTGTCTCTTGCCAAGGTAGAGGAAGGCAAAAAAACAATTTGCCAATCAGTGTGTAATGCTTGTAACTGAAAACACAGCCCTAAAGGCAAGGATCCATGATCATAACTGTGTCATCCAGAATTTTGGAATAGGCCAAAAGTCTTTAAATATGTTGTTGGATGCACAGTGTCATGGATCTGGGAAGTTTGTACTAGAATACGTGTGTGCAATGTCCCCACCGAGTGGAAATCGTTATCAAGCTACCTCTAGACCTAATAATAAAAACTCACCAAATAAGGTCAAAAAGACTGAAAGGATTTCCCGATAATCAAACACGAGCTCGAGCAACCCGATAAAGGCAGCGTCTACTGCTTATATTGTGCGTGCAAATTGTCATAAATTTGGTCACACTTCTGGCTCGTGTCTGAGGAAAGGTGCTAAAAAGAATTTGCAAGTCTGGCTACTAAAGTCTTCTACCTATCATATGGGTGGGACAACTAGGGTAACCAGATCTTTACCCTCTCTTCTTTTTAGGTCTGTTGGCAGTGTATGGACACAAAGAACGTGTGGTACTTGGACTCTGGCTGCTCCAAGCACATGACGGGAGATAAAAACAAGTTCCTTAGCCTGGAGAAGAAGAAGGGTGGCATGGTGACCATTGGGGACAACATCAAAGGACGGATACTTGGAAGCGACACTATAGGTAACAATGCATTCTCTATTTCTAATGTTCTGTATGTAGACGGACTTAAGCATAATCTTATCTATATTAGCCAATTGTGTGATAAAAGTCTAAATGTCTTATTTGAGTCATCTACAAACAATTACAAAATTATTGATGCCAAAACATCTTGTGTATTACTTGTAGCTCACAGAAATCATAATGTTTACACTGTTAGTTTTGATGATATTTCTGCATCTAATTTGAAATGCCTAGTTACTAAGAATGAAGAATTAGACCTTTAACATAAGAGACTAGGACATACTGGTATCAAGCTAATTGTAAAACTATCAAAAAAGAAACTTGTTCGGGGACTTCCCAACTTAAGCGGTAGTTTAAATGTCTTATGTGGTTCGTGTCAAAAAGGCAATTTTGTCAAAACTTTCTTCAAAAGCAAAACTGAAGTTTGCACGTCTAGATCACTCGAACTCCTTCATATGGACTTGTTTGGACCTCTAAGTACATGTAGTCTCGGTGGAAAATGATACACCTTCATTATCCTAAATGATTACTCATGTTATTGCTGTACGATATTTCTAGTAAATAAATCTGACACCTTTAGCGAATTCTCCAAACTCTGTACGCGACTTCAAAATGAGAAGGAGCTAAAGATAAAATGTAATAGATCAGATAATGGAGGAGAGTTTGAGAATGAGGACTTCTCAAACCTGTGTGACACCTTAGGAATTAAGCATGAATTCTCTACCCCTCGCGCTCCCTAACAGAACGCGGTTGTAGAAAGAAAAAAACCGCAATCTTCAAGAATTAGCCTGCACTATACTTGCCAAGTTTGGCTTACCACGATCCTTTTGGGCTGAAGCGGTTAACACGACAAGCTACATGATGAACTGAGTCTTACTTCGTCCACTTTTAAAGCAAACTTCATATGAGCTGTATTTCGAAAAGAAACCTTCTGCATCGTATTTTAGAGTATTTGATTGCCCATGCTACATTCTAAATACTAAGGACCACTTAGGCAAATTTGACGAAAAATCTAATCTAGGTGTCTTCTTAGAATACTCGAACAAGAGTCGGGCCTATAATATCTACAACAAGAGGACCTTAGTGGTTGAAGAATCGGCCCATGTGCATTTCGATGAAAATTCCCCAACTAATAGCCTACGACGAATGAAGAGGAGGTTGAAGAGAGTATACTGATAGGAGACGAAGGTGAGTAGAGAATCATGGAGAGTGAAACTCAAATTCTTGAGCAAGGATATAGGCCTCCTAGTAACTTAATTTTTTCAAAGCAACATCCCCATGATCTAGTCATAGGAGAGCCATCTCACGGAGTTAGAACTCGGTCCGAACTTCATGATTCATTCTCAAACATGTGTTTCCCATCTGATATTGAACCCAAGAGCGTTTCAGAAGCCTTAAAAGATGAATCATGTGTAACACCCCAAATCCCAAAATCGGGTTTAGGTCGGGTTACACGGCCTGAGACACGGGCGTGTCACAGGCCGTGTGCTGCTCGGGTGAGCAGCCGGTGAGTAGTCGACGAAAATTCGATCGACGAAAAGTTTGTGTGTACACGCCCTATGACACGGGCATGTCAGGAGGCGTGTCATGGGGCGTGTCTTGCCCAAACTACTACTCGAGTGATTGTCTCGAGTAGGTCTCTAGTAAGGTCTCGAGAGGATGACAGGGGTGTGTCATCCTTTGGACACGGGCGTGTCCCGTTCTGTGTCGACACGAGTAGATCTCGAGGAAATGTCTCGAGTAGGTAGAATATGTCTCGAGCACCTAAAGGACACGGGCGTGTCATCCATGTGACACGGTCGTGTCATGACCAAATACTCAAGTAGTTCTCTCGAGTAGGTCTCGAGTGTGACTCGAGTGGGGTACATGCCTTGTGACACGGGCGTGACTGGGCCGACAAGGGCGTGTACCCTGGTCGTGACCTGTTTTGGATAATTCGGTTCGTGTGCCGCTAAAGGTACACGCCCAGTGACACAGGCGTGTCACAGGGCGTGTCAGACCAGAAAAGTCAATTTTAGAGATTTTTGTGGCCGTTCATCTTCTTCCTCTGGTATCTGATGACCCATGTGTCTCCTTGTTGCTTTAAGGCCGAGAGTGAGAAGAAAACTCTCATTTCTTCACTTAGCCATTATCTTTCTAAAAAACTTAAAAAAGAGGAGAGCAAGGAGGAGGAGGAGGAAGAGAAGGGATCCGTCCATTGGTGGAGCTTGAGAGTTCCGATCTGAGATCCAAGGCCATTTTTGTGGAGGCAAAGTTGTTGCGGTGCTTTCCAACCAGCTAGAATTTCATGGCACCAAAGTGATCGTGAAGGGTAACGATCTTCCTTCTTAGCCATGTGAAGGCTTCCTTTTTGGCATATGCATGTGATTCCCCCACCAGAGGGTGGATTGTGAAGGGATTTCCTTGGGTTGATTCGTGGAATCCCCATTCATTTGGCATATAGATCCGGAAATGTAGTACGGAATAGGCATGCTGTGTGAAGCCCATCTGGACAGGTTGGTCTGGATTTGTGATGTTGTATATACCCACCGGAGAAGACTCCGTGATTAAACGTGTAGTTTTGGGAGTCGACGGGTAAGACCTGTGAATGACAGTAGCAGGAAGTACTAGAGTGATAGTCCAGGAAATTACCCTTATATTGATTGTGATGTTCATGGGTTGTGCCTGTGAAGGGCAGTAGCAGGAAGTACTGGATTGGAGATCCAGGAAAATACCCTTGAGCTTTGTGATGATTGGTGGATTGTGCCTGTGAAGGGTAGTAGTAGGAAGTACTGGACGTGAATGCCCAGGAAATACCCGCAAATGCTGGTTCGAGCTAGGGATGGAAAATGAGTTCTGTCGCTACCGCTGAGCGTGGCACATAGCTAACCTGTGATTGTGAAGCCAGTCCGTGGTGGATATAGTGGCTAGTGTGAGCTTGATGAGATCTTGGATAAGGCTTGGTGCTGAACAAGAAAGGTGAAACCGACCCGCGCCTTATATTTAGCCTCAGGTACGCTGTACTCGGTGATGGCAAGACGACTTGAGCAACAGGGGGGGTGGCTGATCCGTGCCTGCGTTATGTCCGTCCGACTCGAAGACCTGAAAGTATGGTCAGTTGGAGCGCATAATGAGAGTCTTAGGCATGCGCGCCAGAAATACTAAATGCTCAATTTACAGTTGGGTTTCGGCCCTGATACGGTGGTAGGACCATGGTTCGCCGGTACACCAAGAATGTGTCCTGAGTGTACGGATCATCGGGCCGCGTGGCTGACGGTTGTGATGGAATGTTTGTGCGTCAAAGCACAATGTATGCTATCCATATATCGACTATAAATTTTTATGCCTGCAGGGACGGAATACCACTGCCCCGGGTAGGGGGTAGGGTCATTATAAATTGGTCAGCTGAATACTGACCGTTGCCTTGTTTGCCACCATTGGGTGGGCTGTCCTTGTATAGGTGCTGGAGAACCGAGCGGGACATTTAATGGCTGAAGTCCCTGCTACTGCTGTCGCTAGCCCTCGAAGTCTATTTTGAAAATATTATGTTTTGTTCATATGTGGCCGGTGATTGATATTTTCGCATCGAGTCCGAAAACTTGATGCGGTTAAAACTCCAAAAATTGGTGAGAATTCCCGCGGCACCCCTGACGGTTTATTTAAGAAAGCGGGCAGATGTGGTTTTTATTTAGAAAACGAGGAGCGTGGATTTATTTATTTGGATATAAAACGGTTCAGATCGAGTTTTAATGAAAGGAGGCAAGTGCACCTATCGCGTGTAGTATAGGATATTCTGGGGTGGAATATCGAGGTCGTATTGTTCTCGGGGTCGGTTCGATTATTTCTACTCTTCCCTAGAGGGGACTATTATTTTACCGATAATTATCTTGTCGGGATATTTTTTTTTATATATAAAAGTAAAAAGAAAGACATAAAATAGAAAATGAAAGCATTAAAGGGGGAGCCGATGATGAACTTAGCGCGACGGCATCAAATAAAATTTGAACTAAAATAAACTTTGAATTAACAGAGATCCTAATTTTCAAATCAATTAAGGCGGAGACTTGGCCGCGGAGGTTCCACTAAAATGAGCTCACCTAGCTATAGGGCTATCGCTCACCTGAACGCTAAGACTATTCGACCGAACATTAGTCCGACAAAGGATTACTCTTAACACCCGCATTACGCTAAGAACCCCGCTATTGGGTGGGGAACCCAATCCGGTAGAGTTGGCGCGCCTCCTCTCTCGAGGGTTACTGCGGAACTCTCTTTACCAAGGGGTGATCGGTCCATACGCACGGCCTCTCGGCTAGCTAGCGTATGGACTACGAAAATAGGGCCCACACATCGATATGTGGTCCTACGCGTCGTAAACCCTAAGCAAACCTTAAGTTAATTTAATTAATTAGAAAATAAGGACCTTTAATTATTTAAAGTTATTTTATTTGTCTCAATACTGTTCGATACTAAGGGCTAAGAACGGTTAGCCACTCATGAAATGAGGATGACAGGCGGTGAAAGCAATAAATAAAACAGTAAATGAAAGCGATAAAGAATATAGTAAAGGAAAGCAGAAAATTGCAAGTCCTACTCAAACGAGTAGGACTGACATGAAAGCAGTAAAGTGCGAGTCCCTGCGCAAATGCGTGGGCGGGAGAAATGAAAGAGAGTACTACTCAAACGAGTAGGAAAAAATAAATGCAACACACACACACACTCTACACAAAGTAAAACTCATGCACACACACTCTCGACATGAAATTAAACTGACTCACACAAATCCTACTCAAATGAGTAGGGAAAAATAAATGCGGGTCTACTCAAATGAGTAGGAGAAAATAAATGCACTAACTCTACGAAAAGTAAAACACACTCACTCTACTGAATTGAAAACGCACACACTCTACTAAAACAAAGCGCCATTTAACTCTTAACGAGTAGGCGAAAATAAATGTGCACACGTACAGAATTGAATAAAAACTAAGTTAATGAAAAATTAAAATAACTACATTTCTACCGTTAGAATGCGGTAGAAATGCATAAAAAGTTAAACTAAAAATTAAACGAGCAAAAAAGTTTGCAAATAAACGCAAAAATGGAAGTGCTCGGAAAATTGAAACAATTACATTTCTTATGCTATAATGCGGTAGAAATGCGTAAAAAGAAGACAAAAAATTTAAAGGAGCAAAAAGATTTTAAAATTAAAGAAAAATAAGAAGAGTTGAAAAATTAAAACAATGAGATTTTCATTCTTATGGTTTTATAAAGGAGCTTAAAAAGTGGAAATAAAACAGAAAAAGAACAAAACGTTTTAAAACCTAAAAAAAAACTAAGTTAAAGGAAGATGAAAACCACTTTTCAGATACCTTTATAACCTCATAAAAATGAAATAGAAAGCACTAAAAACTAAACTATGAAAATTATGAAAACTATTAAGCATAAAACTAAACTCATACACACACACGTATTAAAAAGACAAGAAAATAAAGCTAAAACAAGTAAAGAAAAATAAGATTGCCCAAGGAGCGTTGCTTAGATTCATTCCAGACCCTTATAAAGAGAAGAAAAAAACATTTTATTAAGATAAAAATAGTTACAAAGGAACGAAAAGAAAAACTAAAGAGAGGGGGAGGGAAATTTCCCTTACAAGGCTTTGGAAGCATCCAAACAGCATATCCCCTTAGGCAAAATGGCTCAAAAAGCAGAACAGAAATCCTTACAGCAACTGGCTATTTACAAATGAAATTTTGCACGGGACACGCCCTGGTCACGGGCGTGACAGGGGGGCGTGTCAGCACTGTACAAAATGCGGCTGGCGAGATTTGACAGCTTAGTTGACTTCGGGCTAGACACGTGTCGGTCACGCAGCAGTCACGCCACAGGTCACGGGCATGACGGTGGGCGTGTCGGGGAGGTAGAACTGGGTGCGGGTTGCGTGAAAAGTCACCGCGTGGGTCTTGTCGGCCAGGTGGAGGAGTCACGCCCTAGGTCACGGGCGTGACTGGGGGCGTGTCGGACTGGATCGACGAACGTCGAACGGAAACTCGTCGAGCTGGAGATTTCGTCGAGCGGAAGTGAAGTCATGCCCCAGGTCACGTGCGTGACTATGGGCGTGTCGGATCGGGTCGACGAACGTCGAGCGAAAAATCGTCGAGTGTGTTGACACGGGCTGGGGTCACTGGGCGTGTCATGGAACACGGGCGTGACGTCGGGCATGTCACGCTATTTCTTCAGAAATTTGTTGATTTCTCGGGAATTTGACGTTTCACGCCCTGGTCACGGGCGTGACCTAATTGACATGGGCGTGACCTAGCATTTTTTTTGGCATTTTTCCTGAAACTTTCAGGAAACAGAAATAAACTTAAGTGAGAAATATTTACAAAAAAAGAAGCAATTCATTAAATAAATATAAGTAAAAATGACGAAAAGTAACTAAAATGACTTATTTATTGTACATAAAAATGCGTATATTTACAATTCATCAAATACCCCTATACTTAAGCTTTTGCTATTCCAGAGCAAAAGTTGGAGATGAACTTATAAGGAATAAAAGAAATCATAAGTTTAGCTACCGCTTGACTTAATTAAAAGTAAGATCAAAATAAATATCTGGGGTACTAGAGTTAAATCCTAATTTATGAAATGTTATAAATAGAGAAAGAGTTTCAAAAAGAGTTCTAGATAAAACAAATAGAAAGCAAAAATTTATTTTTGTTAGTTTAACAAAGATGGATTGAAATTATATAAAAAAAACTTTAGCTTAAAAGAAGTTAAAGGAAATAATCCAATTTAAAAATTATGCTCTCAAACAAATTTTAAATTAAATCTAGAATCATTGAAATAGGATAAGTGGTTTGCTGGTTTATGAAGAGGGCTTGGAGTTAGAGGCGAGGTAATTTTTTCTCAAACATCTACATATTTTTTTCTTTTTGGATTATTAGGAAAATGAAATCTTATTTTCCTAATATCATTTTTTTTCAACTTCATAAATAAAATATAACCCAATGTATATGTGTAGGAGTAATGAATTTTATCCTCTTACTCCATAACATATAATCTTTTTAAATATTGAGTGCCTATGTTTACGGAATGAAATCTTATATTCCCATTGACATAAGATCTTTTAAGGGATGAAATAGGGGTAAGCATGTCAAGTAAAACATGAAAAAGATGGAGGTGGGTTTATTTTTTTCGAAAAGAAAACTAGATTTTAATAAAAAAGGTTTTGAGAGCAACCTTTTTAAAATGAACGTTCCTATGTTTCTAATAGCAAAAAGTAGAAATAATTGAAATTCATGATTGTTATTTTCTAACATAAAAGACGAGCTTCTATTTATAAAAATTAGAAATGGTGGTGAAAAACAAGTTCCCTATTATAAGGAAAAGACATAAAAAAATCTTTAAATCTTAACCTCAGACACTTAAATCTATCGAACTTTAATTAATAAACGAATAGTAAACAAAGAATAAGTAAAATTCACATATAAATTAACTCAAAATTAGATTTTTGGAAAGCAAAAAAGGGTTAATATATGGTATATTTGATTTTATTTGTTACAAAATTAACAAAATATTTTTTGAACTTTTAGTGTTTTTATCATTTTTTGTATTTTTTGAAATTTTGATTATTATCTTTTTAGGATTTTTAGAGTTATTTTCTTTTTTAGGATTTTTGGTTTTTCTAATTCTTTTTTGATTTTTTAGTGTATTTTGATAAGTTATTTACAAAAAGAGGAGAGAAAAAGTGTTAATTACAAAGAAGATAGTGGGGAAAGAGAGATTTTTACAAAAATGTACAAAGTAAAAACTCGAATGCGGCCCGCAAACAGACTCTTATTTAGGTGGTTGGTTCGATGAGTCGAACGCCACGGGCTTACTAAAAAGGTGAGCTTGTATTATTTGTAAATAAGAAGATGTGGGGGGGAGAGAGATTTATTTTTACAAAAACTTATTTACAAAGGAAAAGAAAATTTTTTTGAATTTTTTTTGATGTTTTATAAGTTTGTTTTTCGTGATTTTTTTGCGTTTTATGATAAAAATTTTTTTTTTAGGTTTTACTTTTTGTAATTTTTTATATTTTTATGAGTTTTTGTAAACTGCAGAAATAAAAAAAATATGAAAACACCCTCATACTTAAACTCAACATTGTCTCCAATATTGTAGCCTAAGTATACAGAACGATAATAGACAAAATATAATATGTACAAAATGAAAAGGGTGGGGGGGTAGGAACTTCCCTGAGATGAGGTCGGGGAAGCCCTTTATTGATAACCCTGCATTATTAGAAGTAAAGAAAGAAACAAAAAGATAACAAAAAAAGACACATTCGGCCAAAAGGTTGCGGGCGGTAGGGGATGGCAAGTGCGTGTGCGACTCAATTAGCTAACGTCTTAGCTATAAGTGCGCGAACAGAAATGCGTACCCCAAACGCGCACAAAAGAGTAAAGTGCGCCTACGCAAAATGAAATAAAATAAGTTAAAATAAGTTAAAACCAAATATATACATTTTTAATAACAAAATAGATATATATATTTTTTTTTTTCTTATAGATTTTTTTGTTATATTTTTTGTGGTTTTTAAGTTTTTTTAGTTTTTTTTCAGTTTTATTTTTTTTTTGAATTTTTGAGGTTTTTAGAGTTAGTTTTTTTTTGTTTTTTAGGTTTTTAAGAGTTTTTCAGTTTTTAGAGTTTTAGTTAGTGTTTTTTTTGGTTTTTTGGTTTGTAGTGTTTTTTTTATAAAAATAATGAAAATTTTTTAAGTTTTGTTTTAGTTTTTAGATTTTTTTTCGGTTTTTTAGGTTTTTCAAGTTTTTAGTTTTATAGGTTTTTTAAATTTTTGGAAACAGCGCTATTTCATTTTTGTTTTTTTATAGATAAATATATATGAAAAATATAAGTATAAAATAAACTCATTTTTTTAAAGTTTTTTTTTAGTATTATATTATTATTATTATTATTAGTAGTAGTAGTATTTTTTTGTTGGCCATTTTAAATTTTTGTTATATATATAGATATAGGTAAAATTAATAGATTCCAGGGTTCAAAATAACGACTCGAAAAATTCCCGGCAACGGCGTCAAAACCTTGATTGATATTTTTGCATCGGGTCCGAAAACTTGATGCGTTTAAAACTCCAAAAATTGGTGAGAATTCTTGCGGCGCCCCGGGCGGTTTTTTAAGAAAGTGGGCGGATGTGGTTTTTATTTAGAAAACGGGGCGCGCAGATTTATTTATTTGGATATAAAACGGTTTAGATCGAGTTTTAACAAAAGGAGGCAAGTGCACCTATTGCGTGTAGTACATGATATTCTGGGGTGGAATATCGAGGTCGTATTATTCTCGGGGTCGGTAAGATTATTTCAATTCTTCCCTGGAGGGGACTATTATTTTACCATTAATTATCTTGTCGGAATATTTTCTTTTTATGTAAAAGTAAAAAGAAAGATAAAAAAACAGAAAATGAAAGCATTAAAGGGGGAGCCGATGATGAGCTTAGCGCGATGACATCAAATAAAATTTGAACTAAAATAAACTTTGAATAAAAAGAGATCCTAATTTTCAAATCAATTAAGGCGGAGACTTGGCCGTGGAGGTTCCACTAAAATGAGCTCACCTAGCTATAGGGCTAGAACCCAATCCGGTAGAGTTGGCGCGCCTCCTCTCTCGAGGGTTAGTGCGGAACTCTCTTTACCAAGAGGTGATCAGTACATACGTGCGCCTCTCTGCTAGCTAGCGTATGGACTACAGAAATAGGGCCCATACATTGATATGTGGTCCTACACGTCGTAAACCCTAAGCAAATCTTAAGTTAATTTAATTAATTAGAAAATAAGGACCTTTAATTATTTAAAGTTATTTTATTTGTCCCAATGCTCTTCGATACTAAGGGCTAAGAGCGGTTAGCCACTCATCGGAATGGGGACGGCTGGCGGTGAAAGTAATAAATAAAGCAGTAAATGAAAGAGATAAAAAAAGCAGTAAAAGAAAGCTGTAAAGGAAAGCAGAAAATTGCAAGTCCTACTCAAACGAGTATAACTGAAATGAAAGCAGTAAAGTGCGAGTCCCGACGCAAATGCGTGGGCAGGAGAAATGAAAGTGAGTCATACTCAAACGAGTAGGACAAAATAAATGCAACACACGCACACACTCTACAGAAAGTAAAACTCACGCACACACACTCTCGACATGAAATTAAACTCACTCACACAAATCCTACTCAAATGAGTAGGGAAAAATAAATGCGGGTCCTACTCAAATGAGTAGGAGAAAATAAATGCGCTCACTCTATGAAAAGTAAAACACACTCACTCTACTAAATTGAAAATGCACACACTCTACTGAAAACAAAGCGCCATTTAACTCTTAACGAGTAGGCGAAAATAAATGCGAACACGTATAGAATTGAATAAAAACTAAGTTAATGAAAAATTAAAATAACTACATTTCTACCGGTAGAACACGGTAGAAATGCATAAAAAGTTAAAATAAAAATTAAACGAGCAAAAAAGTTTGCAAATAAACGCAAAATGGAAGTGCTCGGAAAATTGAAACAATTACATTTCTATCGCTAGAATGCGGTAGAAATGCGTAAAAAGAAGAAAAATTTAAAGGAGCAAAAAGATTTTGAAAAGAAAGCAAAAATATAAAGAGTTGAAAAATTAAAACGATGAGATTTTCATTCTTATGGTTTTATAAAGGAGCTTAAAAAGTGGAAATAAAACAGAAAAAGAACAAAAAGTTTTAAAAACTAAAAAAAACTAAGTTAAAGGAAGATGAAAACCACTTTTCAGATACCTTTATAACCTCATAAAAATGAAATAGAAAGCACTAAAAACTAAACTATGAAAATTATGAAAACTATTAAGCATAAAACTAAACTCATACATACACACACACACGTATTAAAAAGACATGAAAATAAAGCTAAAACAAGTAAAGAAAAATAAGATTGCCTAAGGAGTGTTGCTTAGATTCATTCCAAACCCTGATAAAGAGAAGAAAAAAAACATTTTATTAAGATAAAAACGGTTACAAAGGAACGAAAAGAAAAACTAAAGAGAGGGGGAGGGAAATTTCCCTTACAAGGCTTTGGAAGCATCCAAGCAGCATATCCACTTAGGCAAAATGGCTCAAAAAGCATAATAGAAATCCTTACAGCAACTGGCTATTTATAGATGAAATTTTACATGGGACACGCCCTGGTCATGGGCGTGACAGGGGGCGTATCAGCACTGTACAAAATGCGGTTGGCGAGATTTGACAGCTTAGTTGACTTCGGGCTGGACACGTGTCAGTCATGCAGCGGTCACGCCCCAAGTCACGGGCGTGACGGTGGGCGTGTCAGGGAGGTAGAACTGGGCACGGGTTGCATGAAAAGTCGTCGCGCGGGTCTTGTCGGCCAGGTGGAGGAGTCATGCCCTAGGTCACTAGCGTGACTGAGGGAGTGCCGGACTGGAACGACGAGCGTCGAACGGAAACTCGTCGAGCTGGAGATTTCATCGAGCGAAAGTGAAGTCACGCCCCAGGTCACGGGCGTGACTCTGGGCGTGTCGGGTTGGGTCGACGAACGTCAAGCGAAAAATGGTCGAGCTTGGTGACACGGGTTGGGGTCACGGGGCGTGTCATGGAACACGGGCGTGACGCCAGGCGTGTCATGCTATTTATTCAGAAATTTGTTGATTTCTTGGGAATTTGACCTGTCACGCCCTGGTCACGGGCGTGACTTAATTGACACGCGCGTGACCTAGCATTTTCTTGGCATTTTTCCTGAAAATTTCAGGAAACAGAAATAAACTTAAGTTAGAAATATTTACAAAAAAAGAAGCAATTTATTAAAGAAATATAAGTAAAAATGACGAAAAGTAACTAAAACGACTTATTTATTGTACAGAAAAATGCGTATATTTACAATTCATCAGCCGACCTGCTCGCCGATGTTTGGAAGCCACTTTTGTAAAGAACAAATGTAAGGCCATAAGGCCAACTGACTTTGTATTTGGTGAACATTCCTGTTTCTATATATCAATGTGGATATTATATGGTGGACATTCATTTTTGGAGTTCAGTTTCGTGTTATAAGCTTCCGCTAGAATGCTATGAGTTAGGATGCGCAACTTTGGTATCACTCCGTGACTTCCCCGTCTGTTTTGTAGCCTATGGTGTGGGGCCCCGACCGGACCTTCTATTATATGCTATAAGAACGGATGGAGTCATTACATCATGGTTCTTTGTGATGATTGAGGAGCTGAGCCAATTTGAGCGAAGTAAGGTTTGGATGTTAGTGGAACGTCCAAATAACCATCTAGTCATAGGATTAAAATGGGTTTTCAAAAATAAACTTGATGGTGAGTCTAGGATAATAAGAAATAAAGCTAGGCTAGTGGCTCAAGGGTATTCTCAGATAGAGGGTTTGGATTTTGAGGAGTCATTTTCCCCTGTTGCTCGTCTTAAGTCCATTCATATATTTTTGGCGTTTGCAAGCTATAAGTAAATTAGATTGTTCTAAATATACATTAAGAGTGTTTTCTTAAACAGATATATGAAAGAAGAGGTATATGTCGAGCAACCACCCAGTTTCATGAATGTCGCCGACCCAAACTACATATACAAGTTGGTAAAAGCCTTGTATGAACTGAAGCAGGCACCCCGTGCTTGGTACGATAGGCTCACTACATTTCTCTTAGATCATGCCTTTGAGATGGGTAGTGCAGGCACAACCTTATTTTTAAAGACCAAGAATATAGATCTGATTATCTTACAAATCTATGTCGATGATATCTTCTTTGGGGCCACAAATGAAAAGATGTGTGAATAAATTGTCACCCTAATGAAATCTGAATTCTAAATAGGCTTAGTAGGTGAACTTACCTAATTCTTAGGATTTCAGATCTCTCAACGCAAAGGCAATATTTTTATAAGTCAGTCAAAATATATCAAAGATATGCTCGTGCGTTTTGGGTATGAGAATCTAAAACAAGTCAAAACTCCAATGAGTGCCTCTCTTAAATTAGGAAAAGATGAAAGTGACATTTCTGTTGATCAGACAGTGTTTAGAGGTATGATAGGGTCATTGCTATATTTAAGTGCCTCTAGGCCCGATATTACAATCGCGGTGTGTCTTTGCGCTAGATATCAAGCCGACCCTAAGGAGTCATACTTGAAAGTCGTAAAGAACTTTTTTAGGTATCTGATTGGCACACAAAACCTCAGACTCTGTTATCCACACACCACTGAATTTACACTACACAGATACTCAGACTCGGACTATGACAGATGTTCATTTGATCGCAAGAGCAGAAGTGGAACGTACATGTCACTTCCTAGGGCCTGCATTAGTTTCCTGGTTAAGTAGAAAACAAAACTAAGTTGCACTTTCTACGTTGAGGCCGAATATATTGCCTTAGGAAGTTGTTGAGCATAAGCATTGTGGATGTCTCAAACATTAGAAGACTTTGGCTTCACTTCTAAGAATGTTACACTTAGGTGCAATAACAAGAGTGTCATAGACCTGACATATAATCCAGTGCACCATTCTAGATCAAAACATATTGATGTGCGTCACCACTTTATTCGAGATCATATAAAAAAGAGAATGTGAGTGTTAGCTTCATTGGCACCGATGACCAACTAGCGGACATATTCACTAAACCACTCCTGGACGCACGTTTCTCACTACTTCGACTCGAGCTTGGAGTTTTGGACCTCTCATCCTAGTCACCGTCGTGTGTGTCTGATTATTTTTTTGTGGTTCTTGTCTTTGTTTTTTTCGCATATCTGTTTTTGTTTACTTGAGTTTCCGTATCATTTTTTCTTTCAACAAAATATATATATATATATGAAAACAAAAAAACTGTGGATTGTTCATTTTTTAAGGGTTCACATGACTATGACTTTGACCATAATGCATACGTACAATGTTTGAGTTTAGACTCATAATTTATGTAAACATTGTCCTCCGGTCATAGTGGGTTGAATCTATAGGTGCTTAGCTATTGAGTGCGCCAAGATGAGGTCGTGTTTGTTGCCCATGCCTCTAGGTATGTGTAAGGATTTAGATAGGGGATTGACTTCACATGATACACACATCACTAGCCGGTGCACTCAATATGAAAAATGCTACGAGTATATGTTATAACTAGTGACACTATATTCTAACATGCTAGAAATATCAATGTCACGATACATTTGTGATTATACTAGGTGTGAAACTTTGGGCCAAAACTATTTTACAAAAGTAGTGTATACAAGTTAAAGTGTATCTATCTAGGTGGATAGATTTCGATTGACTTGGGGCTCCGTGAATTTTAAAAAAAATGATCGAAGTGATCGATCTATGTTAACAAAATAACTCTATGCAAACTATCACATCTCTTGCCACGGTCCCCCCAAGCACTACTAACTCCTCCTGATAAGTCTTCATGAGCATTGTGAGGATGAGCACCTTTGTTAAAGAGTTACTTCAATCTTGTGCATTGACTCTATCTTTAGCTTAGTGCCCCTAGTTTTTGCCTATGTATGACATAGAATGACATGTGAAGTGATTATTCACCTTATTTTGTCTTATGATAGGATCCTAGACGATCGAGATTTTTCATGGACAATATGCTATCTTTCCCTTGGTGTCATCTCGCTTTCGATGCTACACGAACATATGTCATTGTCTTGTCTAAGACTTCCACATATAAGAATTGGACTGCCACTACATTATCTCTCTTTAGCACAATACGTACTAGCACACGATTTACACTCATGACATTCTCAATGTTTGTTCAACTTGATTACAACCTCACTCTTATAGAATTGTAGATGAACTCATTGTATGCCTAATTGAGTCTGTGCTATTCAAATCATATTATCTCCGAAAATTGAACGTCTCTAATTGTGAACTTTGCTCCATTGTGTGACCCATATGCCTACAATTCTTTGATATGTATTTTTGTTGAATCACCTCTATGCTTGTCATGTTTATCTTTACCTTTTGGGTGCACTATCAGAGGTTTGTCTAACACTCATCACATTTACTTTTTTTTATCCTGCATGTCTGATTGACCTTGCCCACCCTTTTGATATTATCAAAGGGGAAGAATAAATTGATAAATTGTTCATGAGTATGAGTCACGGGTTAGGAGCGGTCAGAGGTAGGGGGAGCATGTTAACATTGTGTGCACATAGATAGGGGGAGCATGTCGAACATGTAGATAGGGGGAGCGTGCATGTAGGTGAGCCATATAGAGAACCTACAACCTGATGTTAGCTTATAACTCTTATTCTTTATATATGCACTCTATCTCATTATTATTTCTCATGAACGGAAGTTGATATTATCAAAAGGGGGAGTTTGTTGGAACTGATGTTTCATATTCCCTGAGTTTCAGAATATCAACTCGCAGGTTGTATTTGATCATGTCTTCTATTGATAGAGTGTGCAGGTTGACAGATGCAAGCGAAGAAGAAGAAGATTCCTATGGCCACTAACGCCGAGCGGTAGAAGTTATCGCCAAGCGGTAGCAGTGAATTAATTGGACAGAGCTCTCGGGAAACTACCGCTCCACGCTACTCCTACTGCATGCGCTAACGCAAGGAATTATTTTGGCCAGGCTCTCGGGAAATTAACACAGGTAGTAGCTATTACCGCGCCGCGCTAGTCTCTCGACGAACGTCAGGCAGGACTTCTCGAGAAACCAATCTACCGCCTGGCGATATAGGTTAACGCGCCGTGCTAGCCTCTTGACGAATGACAAGTCGGTTTTCTCGAGAAACCATTCTACAGTAGGCGATAGCTATTACCGTTCCGTGCTAGCCTTCATTGAATATCGACACTACTGTTCCAAATCGTCGCGTCCTATATTACCGCGCGACGATAGCTGTAATTGCGCGGCTCTAGCAACGATAAACCAGAAATATTCGTTTTAAATATTAATCCAGATTTGGACGACAGCTGGCACAACAAGCGCGCGAACTTACCGTCGGGCGCTAGTCTTACCGTTGGTGGTAGCCTATTTTCATGAAGATGTATAAAAGGCCGTCTTGGTTTCTGTGCCTGGTGATCGAAGAGAAGGAAAGGAAGGGAGTTCATGAATTCTAGGTTTCCACCGCTCTTTATTGCGCTCCTTTCCACAAGTCTCCGTCGAAGAAGAAGACAGTCGTCTACCTCCCGCTCGTGATCGAAAGACTCCGGCGATCCAAGATCTACATCGAATACGAAGAGCCGACCGGTTGCCAGCAAACAGAGATCTCAAGCACCGGCCGCGGATTGCCCTACGGAGAAGTCTTCAAGAGGGAGAACTTCATCTTTAAAATATTTACATCTTTTACTCTTATAATCTTTTTGTCTTTTCTAAATCTTGGGGTGGGGAAAATCGACCGGTAAGGGTCTTCGGAATCCCGGTAGGACTCCGTGGGAAATCGTCCTGGGGAGAAGGATGTCTAGATCAGGAGGATCTAGCAGGGCTCTAAGATCATTCCATGTGAGGAGGTGAAGAGTCGACTCGAAGACGTTTCCTGGAGGGAAAAGAAGAGAGCCAACCGGTCCGTGGGGTGGATCAGTATAGAAACCAAAAGATCATTTCTACTCATCGCCTTAGAACTCCGACGTCACGGAGATCACCCTTTTTGTACTCATCTAGAACTATTGTTGTTTTCATGAATTCTTGCAATGAAATCATTCATTTCTATGTTGATTACTTCTAAATGTGTGTGGTGATTGCTTAGAGAGTTTGTGTCTTTCTAGGCTTTGAACTCGGATCTGCACAGGGAAACGAGTTCATAAACTTATTGGCGCGTGTTACCTACCTAATGCCCCATGGTAGCTTCCAGAACTCGATTTCCTAGAATGAAATATTTTTAAATTTCAAACAACGCTGCAAACCTTATTCACCCACCCCCCCTCTAAGGTTGGCCACGAGAACCAACAACGTCGACCCCCCCCCCCCTTTAAGGTTGCCCATGAGAACCAACAACGTCGACTAGTGAAGTCGACGTATGTCAAGTTGGGAAGTAGCCAAATAGTACTCTACGTACGTCGAATATTTATGAAGTCTACATACGTTGACTTAATGTGTGTTTATCAAAGTTTCTGTGCCATGGGATAGTACTAATGAATGTTGATTTATGAAGCTATCCTACGTCGACTAGCAAAATAGAGCTCGACACAAAATTCTCCCTCTCGACGTACAAAAAGGCATTTTTATGAAACTACAATAAATACCGTCATTTAGGCTTTTTCAACTACGCCTTTTGAGTTTGACTCTCACGACTGCTGAAGAATCTATAGCTGCATCTTCCCCTGGAACAAAATTAGTATTTCATGGAGAAGAAGAGACGGCCCGAGTTCGTTGGACAGACGACAAGATGTTTCCTGCGTTCGTGTGGATACTTGTAAAGATATAAATCTCTTTCTACATTGTGATTCCCACACGACAATTATTCTTTTTGAAATTTGATTTCGGCTCAAGTATATTCTCGATTCTTGAATTATTAGTTTTTTCATGATTATTTCAATCAATTTCTAGCTAGTTTTTTTGTTGTGCATTAGATGCATAAGAAATCCAAAACCATTGTGCCCCAAGAGGAGTTGAGCGCCTACAAAGCCTTGTGCATGACACAACTTAGAAAAAAGGAACTTTTTCCCCAATACCTCTTCTTTGAAAAAAGATTTACAAAATATATAAATTAGTCTTTGTATTTTGGCCTTAATTGAAATAGGTCTCTACACTTTTTTACATATAAAACAGTATATATTTTGGCCTTAATCTAAATTAGCTCCCTAATTTTTTTTTCTCCTCAAATTAATCATCAACTTTATGCTTTATTGGATATAGGTTCTTAAAATAACTTTTTGTTATGTATTTAATAATTTGCGATGATGAAGACAGATGCTGAAAATCAGCCCAGGAAATGTCTTTTATGGGAAAAATAAAAATTTGAGACCCAAAATCCTAGAAATGAAGATGACAACGAGAAATTAAATCATCCTCTCCAACTTTTCAGATATCTAAGATTACTAATTTCTGTATTTTTCCATTACTCTAAGCAAATGAATTCATATGAAGAAAATTTATCTCTGTTTTTTTAGGGAGTTGTTAAAGACAAATCAAAAATGGCTATCCGCAAAGTATTGTTAACAGCAATCATATTTTTTGAAAATTACTAGATGCAAATAAAATTGTTATAAGCAAACCAATATTATTAACAACAAACCAATTCTAAAATTAAAAATCTTGTCATATTTTGTAATTGTGATAGTCAATCAATTCAACATAAGATAACAAAAAGAACATGACTCTGATAATGACTAACCGCACACCAAAATCTTAAAATCCCTCTCCAAAATATTTTGCGAGTTTTTTGCAGGCAAATCGCTGCCCTCAGAAGTCACACACCACTTTCACAGAAACAATCAGAAACGTTGTACGAAACCCTCATTTGTAGCCTCTCCAGAACCCTCGCCTAAATCCTCAAAGAAGAAGATGCATGTTGATCTAAGAACTCAGGAGATGTCAAACCCTACTGTGAATCTAGCTCCAGTGGTGACAAATACCAGCATGATGATGAGATGGAAGTGGATATTGATAGCGTTGGTGTGAAAACTCCTTAGGAGCTTGATAGATTTATCATTAATTATAATAAGAGTTTGATCAAGAACAAGCGCAAGGAAAAACTAGTTGTTCTAGCAAAAGCTGAAGTTGAAAGTAATTATTTCTGTTGTGATTGTTATGTTGATCAATATCACGTGTAAATGAAGTATTTTAGAGTAATATTTAATTTAGTATTTTACGTTGAATTGGAAAAATGACAAAAAATTTAATTTTTGATTTGGTTTATTGTTAACAATATTGGTTTGCCGTTAACAAATTTGTTTGCACCGAATAATTTCCAAAATGCATGGTTTGTGATTTGCGGATAACCATTTTTGGTTTGCTTTTAACATTTCCCTTTTTTGATTGCTCTCAAATATGCATATGTTCCACTTCAGTAAGCTCATTGTACAACCTCAGGCTCGCAGGAAGCAACTCAAGGAGTAGTGCTGAGTTGGGGGGGCGAGAGTGGCGAGAAGACTACAGAGGCGAGTAGGACCATAGGGTCAACTCGCCGGTACTTTAAAGAGGCAAAACATTGTGGGCGAGACGAGAGCAGCAGAGCAGGCGAGACGACCCTCGTGACGCGTGCTGGCCTCTTTTGGCGAGACGCCTCTCGCAAGTCGGGGGACTCGCGAGAC
The DNA here is from genome assembly GCA_039583875.1 of Platanthera guangdongensis. NCBI lineage: Eukaryota > Viridiplantae > Streptophyta > Magnoliopsida > Asparagales > Orchidaceae > Platanthera > Platanthera guangdongensis. Next base: position 124,729,022 of record CM077152.1, on the reverse strand, counting down.
GAGCAAATAGGCTCGTCTCGCCTGCCAGTCGTTTTCTCACTTGCCATATGAGGAAAAAGTGTTTGTACTTTCTTACCCCCAAGGGGGGGATTTTACTCTTTTACCCTAGTTAATTTTACCATTTTGCCTTTTATGGTCTGCGCATAACCCTTCAGAACTGCAGAGTTTGGCTGTTGGCAGACCTAACCCAGGGTATTTTGTTAATTTTAGGTCGGTTCAGTTTGGTTATGGGCATGTCAAACTCAGAGGTCTATAAATAGACCGATAAGGTGCCTTGAAGAGGTTGTTGAACCCTTCTACCTTCTTCCTCCAAGGCACCTAGCTCAGTACTGGCTAGGGAGGGGAAGAACTCTTAATTCTTCCGAATAAGAGGTGGGACCTCCAAGCTGAAGCCCACGACCTGTATCTAGTTTCGAGAATAGCGTTGAGAGGGGGGTTCGGGAAGAGTAGGTGTGAGCTACAACTTTAGGTCTGAACTCTAAGTGAATTCGGGCTCCTGGCTTCAACATTTTCGGGCTCCTGACTTCAACATTTTTTGTGTGCTGGGCGTGGACCGCAGCCTATATAGAAGATTCTTGAACTACCTCATGGCTGGAAATCTTGGAGAAGGAGACGGGGACGGGCCCACAACCCGGGAGGATTTGTAAGAAGGGAAGAATTCATGGCGTGCATCAAAGGCATCATGGACATGTTGTAGGGGATGTCACGGCAGGGCGACTGCTCGACTCCTTTTCCTCAGGCGCCCGCTCTCGCTCATCAGGACGAGCTCGTCTCGACAAGAATTGGAGAGGACGTGCCCGAGAGGCGACCCAGAAAGGAAATGTTGATAGAAGGTAGCGGGCGAGATGTGGCAGGTAGGGAGTTATTCCCTTGCCCTGTGAGTGTCGTATCGCCAGACGACGTCGTTGCTCGGGTGGAAGCAGCGAGACCCGTGGCGAGAGGGTCCCCATCTTGCGAGTTGATCCTTTCAGCTCCAGTCCTTGAAGGGTTCAGGGTGTAACATCCCATGTTACCTCTAGACCCCTCAACTTAGATTGGGTTAGGCATGGGGTGAGATTTGAGGAGACCAACTAGGTTTGACCCCAGGTAGTGGGTGGTAGCCATGTGGGGCCCACTATAAGACCATAGTCAAACTAGGTCAAACTAGCCTAAGAGGGGACCCTAGCCACACCATGACCCCACCACATTGCCCTAACCCTAAAGACAATCTAAGTGGACCCTAGGGTATGTCACTGGGTCAACATTTTGACCCCAGTTGACCAAGGTCAACCTTGGGCTTAATTTGGTCAAACCCACACCCATAGGCCTAATTAATCTAAGTGGGGCACCCCCTTGACCCAAACCAAGTTGGGTGGTGCCACTAGACCCATTTCCACCAGGTGGGGTCAGCCCACCCACCATAGTTGACCAGTCAACCCCAAAAGTCAAATTGGTCAACAATTTGACCTAAGGAATGAAATGAAGGCCAAGTCATTCCCCCTTGGACCAAGCCCACCAAAATTGGCCCATAGTCAGCCCAAGTGAACAAGACCAACCCTACCCCTCTAAATCAGGAGAGAGAATGCATGCAAGGGGGTAAAATTGGAAATTTTAGGAGAAGAGGAGAGAGAAAGAGGAATGAAGGAAATGGTGGCCACATGGCCACCCCATCAGCTGACTTAGGCTGCCCAAAACCAAGTGGCTGACCTCCCCTCTTCATTTCCAGCAGAATTCCAGAGCTGAGAGCCACATGGCAGCTGGGTGAAATCTCCAAAGCCCAAAACCGAGCTAGCATTGGAGATATCTCCACTTATAGCCCACCTCAGTCCAAACAGAGCTCACCATCAGCTTCAGAAGGCCGAGAGGAGTGGAATTCGACTACTTACTCATGGAGAACGGTGGAGAATTGAACTTTCGGGGAGGAGCTCGCCGGCGTACCACCACCACGGCAAACCGCCGCCTGACCCGCAGCCAAGCCCCGATTATGTTGCGTTTCACTTCACCTCTACCCGCACTAGCTTCTTAGATCAAATAGGCGAGAGATCGGGCTCAATTGAGCCCGATGCCATGTGAGAAAATCGAGAAAATTCTAAGTTTCTGAAACCGCTCGGGATCGCCGTCGCCGCCGTCTCCCGCCGCCCCATCGCCGGGAAATGATAGCCACCACCACCGTGAAGGTGATGGCACCATTGGCCGGAGGTGGCGACGTCTCAGCTGGCCGGAAACCGCCGGCAAAATCGTTCCAGGTCGGCTCGATCTCAGCCGTTGGCTGGAGGTAGACGATAACCCGATCCCGTCAATTCTTACTTTAAGATTCGTGCGCCGATTTTAATGTAAATCAGTTTAATAAATGAATAGTAACATTTCTGTCACATATATTCAGCCCTCTTGCATGTTAAATTTAGGCCTCCTAGAGGCATTTCCAGACCTTAGACCCTCAATGAAAAATGTAGCCTAGGGTCTTACCTTTAAAATGCCACCCTAAACATACATTTTGGAGTAGTGTACAGCCCTGTAGGACATTTCTCTTAGGACTGGTCCTAGACTAGGTCAAAAATTATATTGGATGCCCTGGTCTCAATATGAGTCACCATGACCCCAAATTTTGGGCACATGCATGATTAAGGCTTACTTACCTCCTGACAAAATTTAGGAATTTTTGGAAAATATTTTCCTATAGTTTTGGGTAAAATATCAAAATTTAAATAAATGATATATATGGAGTTCTACTCCTCCCCATGGCCCCAAATTTTGGTGGTGGGTCAGTGGGGTCACCCTTGGTGCATGAAGAAATTTTCAGCACCTTGGGATTACTGCATGTGGGAGAATCCACTTGCATGTGCTAACCCATGTTAAGGCTTGGTGTGCAAATAGCAAAAATGCAAATTGGTGAATTTAGCCCAATGGTTGCATGCAAGAATTATGACATTATTTATAGTGGCTCATTAGGGTAAATGTCACTCTTCAAATTAATAATGGAATTTTTGGAATCAAAATTCCATTTATTGGAATTTACTTTAAAAATAGCTATTTTGGAATTAAAAATTGGAAAATAGGATTTATTCAAGTACAAATCCAAACAACATTACCAAGGCATAGATTACATCACATTTGACTTAGGAAAATTATGATATCTCTGTTTTGAAGAACCTTGGAGTAGATACCCTAAATTTCCCATTTTACCCTTATCATGATAATTCTTGAAATGATATATTTATACCTCTGAAAAATTTGGGATTTATTCTACTGTTATAAAATGTTGTTATTAGTTTATCATGAATTTCTCAGAATTTATTGGATGCATTACTTGTGTTAAATTAGTACAATGGCATTTTGATAAATACCTTATAATGGAACCCCATAGGCCATCTTACATTCAATGTTGATGATTTTCTGCCAATAGCCATAATTTAGTGTCCTAAAGGCGCTGTAATTTTGCTGGAATTTTTGAGTATATAATGCTTATACTTCATGTGTAAAATGGAATTTATGTGGGATTGATATTAAATAGAAAATGACAATAAATAATTTAAGGAAAATTATGAAATTTTGAAGGCAGCAATATTTGGTCAATATACATCTCAGGAAAAATTTCCTAAGTCAGTGGATGCTTAATTAAATCACTTCATGTGTAAAGTGACCGAGCAGTTAAATTAAAAGAATTAATTAAATGACCATTTGGCCAGGAAAAATTATGAGGATCCTTAGGGTAGTTCCCTTAGTCCATAATACCTTAGGATAAATATTTAGGGGCAAGATGCCTTAAGTTTTGGAAGATCACATTTCTAGGGTAAACATAGGTCATGGTCTGCATATAACACAAACAGGTCTTGCCTTAGGGGAATTAGCAGGGGACTGATTATCGGCAGAAATAAGAGAGAGAGTTCAACATATGTAACCCTGGTGGGTAGAGTTTTTCTCAGTGAGGGATCAAAAGTGCAAGTCTTAACTAACAACTGGAGTGGGGATCGGCGGAAGACCGTCGGTTTTCCCGGTAATAACTTAAGTCACTAGGGTAATACTAAAGCAATAAGGAGAGCTGGGAAGATACATGGGTAGCCATCAACTAAAATAAATATCCTTGCGAAAGGGAACGCTGGGCGTAATCCCAACACAGTTCCTAGTGCCCCTTGAGAGCCCTTCACAGGGAATACCGGGGGCAGTCCTGGGATTAACCTAAAATCTCTAAGTATAATAAACCGTAGGCAAGAGTAGTTTAATAGGTTAGGACATTGTTGTACCTTCTCGCCCGTGTGGGGGCTGGAGAGATTCATGATATATGCTCACCCGTTTGGGGTTTGAGGGAGTTGACACAAAGGCACTGATGTGCGTTCTCACCCGGGTTTGGGTTTGAGGGATTCAGGACGGGTTTTTGTCCTGCGAGCGGAAGGCTCGGTATGAATTACTTGCATGTGCATAAATATCGTGGCGGGGCATGCGGTACTGGCCGTTCGTCACACCGACGGCAGTACGGTGCACCAGGCGGTTGTGGGAGTTAGAGGGGCCAGTGGGTTGTTTTACACTGCGGTCTGGAGGACGACCCCCGATAACACACATCCGACCCAACAAGACTGACGGGTTTGTCAGCAAAGTACGTACGCGAGACTCTAGAGTGCACCTTGGACGTGTACAGAGGCGTATGAGAGGGGTCTAAGGCTTGGTAGTGTGCATACCGGTCTAGAAGCGGAGACGCCCGCTCCGCTGCTGCCGTAGCCACAGCGGTGGTACCCGAGAGTGATGCTAGCTCTCAAAAAGTGGGAACTAAAGGTCTGTGATCACAGAGTCGTTGTGTGTGAGTTGCACTTGTCTGCGCATAAAATTGCATCATATCATTCATTCATATTAGGTCATACGCTTCATAGATCCTTATCATATAAATTAGTATGGGCTCTTTTATATGATAAGTTAAATTTCCTGGAAATCCTAACTTATATATTTGTATGGGCATTTATATAAGTTAGGGTACGTTTGTGATGATAGCATAGTGGTAGCATAGCTTATTTACTTGTTCATTCTACGGCTTCTTTACTTTTCCTTACTGCACAGCTCTTACTTGCTTACTACTTGTACTGTACTTAGCATTGCTAGTGTAGAATTTCATTATTTAGTACCACTTTAGATAGATATTGTCACCTGCTTCCATTTTGCTACCCCTTGTTGTCCTCCGCTTCGTCCTCCCGCTCGGTACCTAGGAGCTGCGGGGCGAGGTGTGGAGGAAACGACTTAGTCTTTTTGACTAATGGTCGATGACCAACTATTTTTAGGAGCCCGTGGAGATGGAGCACCAGCACGTCGAGGAGGCAGGGCATGAGGAGCAGATACCACTTCAGCAGACTACTACCACTACTGTGCGTCCTCAGGTGGGACGAGTCTTGATGTTCTAGTTTAGCTTCCGCATTTACTATTTTGTGAGAGAGAGAGAGAGATTTGATGTACTGGGCATAAGCCCTTTTTACTCTTTCTTCTGTGGACTAGTGATGTACTATTCATTTCCTTTATATGATTGTACTGTGACTTGCGGACTGATGGCACTTTATACTCAGTTATACTTCTTATTTCTCATATGGGCCTACAGGTTTATGATCGTACTAGCCGGCAGAATCGGCGTGTTGCGGTATCGACTAACCCGTGAGTTAGTGCCACCGTAAGACGGCGGTTCTGGGCATAAGATCCGGTAGCCCTCCTTGGTAAGGGGGAGGGGGGTCTTACAAACTGGTATCAATTGAACAACGATCATATGAGAAAGAAGTCCACCACATGGGACCACCCCCGCCCCAGCATTAGTTTGCGGACAAACTATGCAGCGGAAGCAGTGGTGTGCCCATGTACAAAAGTCACAGAAATGGTCCACAAAGTACAATTTGATAGGCCAATTTTGCTTTAAATAGAAATGGTCCACAAAGTACAATTTGATAGGCCAATTTTGCTTTAAATAGAAATGGTCCACAAAGTACAATTTGATAGGCCAATTTTGCTTTAACCTTACCTTTATGCAACCTCCACTGGTCGCAGCGCCGCAAAAATGTGGCTCCTCCCCCTCCAGCTGCCACTCCATTCCTACATACGGAGATGGGGCAGACCCTGACGGCGATTTTGGATGCCTTTAGAGCCCAGCAAGTCCCGGCTCCACAGCCAAATCCAGGGTCGAGCTGGCTGAGTGCATTCAAGAGCCTGTCCCCACCGACGTATCGTGGGACAGAGGATGCAGTGAAGACGGAAGAATGGCTGGAGGCCATACACGAGATCTTAGCAGGCATCAGCTGCCCAGTCGGCCAGGCAGTACCTCTAGCCACCTCCGTGCTAGAGGCTCATGCAAAGAGATGGTGGAAATCAGTCCGGGAGACTACTTATGCAGACTTTGAGCTGTCAGAGATTTCTTGGGAGGAGTTTGGCGATGTGTTTCTGGAGCACTTCGTCTCCGCTACGGACAGGGATGCTTTGGAGGAGAGGTTTTTGAACCTCAAGCAGGGGACCAGATCAGTGATAGAGTACCAGAGAGAGTTCTCCCACTTGGCCAGGTTCGCGGGGATTCAGGACACCGACGACAGGAGGTATGCGAAGAGGTTCTACCGGGGCCTTAGGGATGATCTGAGGCAGGCTCTGTTATTCATTTCACATGGCACATCCAGGCAGATCATCGAGATGGCGAAGAAGCTGGAGGCTGACCAGCTGATGGTGCGAGCCGGAGGGAAGAGACCATTTGATGGATCGACATCTGGTGAGAGCAGTAGGGGCTCTCAGAGAGGCAGGACCATCGGATACAGGAGGGGTGGGGGACGTCGTCGTCCCAACTTCAGGCAGGAGCAAGGGCCTCCTCCAGCTTTGGCTCCCCCACCTCTACAGATGCACGATCCGAGGAGACAGGATGACCGAGGCCACCGACAAGTGGTTTGTTATGGGTGCCGCCAGCCAGGGCACATCAGGTCGGAGTGCCCGCACCGATTCCATCCCCCTCCTCCTCCTCCACCACCAGTGGCCCCAGTACAGCAGGGCCGAGGACGAGGCCGAGGACGAGGCCGAGGTCGGGGATATCACGGCAGGAGGCGCGAGCAGGAGCAGATATACGCCTTGGACCTCACAGAGCCGAGGAATCCCGAGGAGGTCATGACAGGTACTTGAAGTTAATTTTGAGTTTTCTTAAATTTTTCAATGATATATATATAGTACCTGGAACCATAGGACAACAATTAACCTTCGCATAAACAAACCTCAGGCATAGTCATGATCAGCGGCAAGCCTGCCCATACTCTTTTCGACACGGGTGCGTCACACTCGTTCGTATCCGAGACCTTCATCGACGGACTCGAAGGCGTGGAGAGATTCCCTGGACTAGAGATGAGGGTACGCCTACCCGATGGATCGGAGCTGCGGACCACTGCACATTGTGATATGGAGGCCGAGATTGGCGGCAAGGCATTTGAGGCGCCGGCGACTATCTTGAAGCTGCAGGACTTTGACTTGATCTTGGGCATGGCCTGGTTGCACCGGAACCATGCCCAGATAGATTGTCCGTCCAGGAGGATCACGCTGAGACATGGCGACTCTCATGTCATCGTTGAAGGTATCCAGCCTGTCTGCCACCTACTATTATCTTCTATACAGGCTGTGAAGGCCCATGAGCAGGGTGAAGAAGTCTATATTGTCTGCTTCGAGATGGTTGGGACAGAGGCTACTATCTCAGATATTCCGGTGGTTCGGGATTTCTCCGACGTATTCCCGGAGAAATTGCCCGGGCTACCGCCTGCTAGAGACTTGGATTTCAGGATTCAGCTAGTGCCGGGAGCGAAGCCGGTGTCCCGAGCACCCTACAGGATGGCCCCTAGAGAGTTAGCAGAGTTCAGAACTCAACTGCAGGAGCTAGTCGAGTCAGGATTTGTACGGCCTAGCTCATCGCCATGGGGAGCGCCAGTTCTATTTGTGAAGAAGAAGGACGGATCACTGCGATTATGTATAGATTACCGGGAGCTGAACCGGTTGACGGTCCGCAACACCTATCCTCTGCCTCGGATAGATGAGTTATTTGACCAGCTACAGGGAGCATTCTGGTTCTCCAAGTTAGATTTGCGATCCGGCTATTATCAGCTCCGTATCAGGGAAGAAGACATACCGAAGACGGCTTTCAGTTCGCGCTATGGATTATACGAATTCACGGTGATGCCTTTTGGGCTCACGAATGCTCCTGCTGCATTCATGAGTCTGATGAACCGTGTTTTCGAGCCTTTCTTAGATCGCTTCGTGATAGTATTCATCGACGACATCCTTATATATTCTCGGACTCAGGAGGAGCATACGGAGCACTTGGCACAGGTCCTGCAGAGGTTGAGGGAGACACAGATGTACGCAAAATTTTCGAAGTGCCAGTTCTGGTTGCAGGAGGTGGCTTTCCTGAGGCACACGATCAGCGGGGCTGGGTTAGCAGTGGACCCGGCCAAGATAGAGACAGTGAGGGATTGGCCACGGCCGAAGACCGCATCTGACATCCGCAGTTTCTTGGGACTAGCAGGCTATTACCGCAAGTTCGTGGAGGGGTTCTCGAGGATAGCACCCCCCCTCACGTCCTTGACGAAGAAGGATGCAGATTTTGTTTGGTCAGAGCGGTGTGAGGCGGCTTTTCAGGAGCTGAAGGACCGACTCATCTCATCCCCCATTCTTGCGCTTCCATCCGGGAGCGAAGGATTCCAGATCTACACGGATGCCTCTTACCAGGGGATGGGTGCAGTCTTGATGCAGCATGGACACGTTATCGCTTATGCTTCGAGACAGTTGAAGAAGCATGAGCATAACTATCCAGTACATGATCTAGAGCTCGGGGCTGTGGTTTTCGCCCTGAAAATATGGAGGCATTACTTATATGGGATTCATTGTGACATCTTCTCAGATCACAAGAATCTCAAGTATATCGATACTCAGAAGGACCTAAACCTGAGACAGAGGAGGTGGCTGGAATTTCTCTGTGATTATGATTACAAGATCCACTATCATCCGGGAAAAGCGAACACGGTTGCGGATGCTTTGAGCAGGAGGGCCGGCACTTCTGGACCGGAGCCCCGATTGATGTCCATAGAGCTGCTTTAGATGATGGAGGACATGCACATTACCGTGGTGTCCGAGACCGAGCCAGCGGTATATAGAGAGTATTTGAGCTCAGTGATCAGCTGCGATGATATACAGGAGCGCATCCGAGCACATCAGAGGCTGGATGCTGCATTACAGCCGATTTTTAGTGCCCTAGAGAGGGGCAAGGTCGAGGACTACACGCTACAGGATGATCTTCTTCGGTTCCGGGGGCGCATCTACATACCAGCAGGGGGCAGTATTCGAGATGACATACTCCGAGAGGCACATTTCTCGAGATATTCAGTGCACCCTGGCATCACCAAGATGTGGGCAGATTTGCGGAGACCTATGTATTGGCCCGGGATGAAGAGGGAGATCACGGATTTTGTGACCCATTGCGAGACCTGCCAGCGTGTGAAGGCGGAATGCAAGAGCCCGGGAGGTTTACTACAGCCACTGCCAGTTCCAGAGTGGAAGTTCGAGGACATTGCTATGGACTTTGTACACGGATTGCCTCGCTCCCACTCCGGACATGATTCTATATGGGTTATAGTGGATAGATTGACCAAAGTCGCGCGGTTTATTCCAGTTCGGAAGGATGCCCCAGTCGCAGTTCTGGTGAGACTATTTGTGGAGCAGTACATCAGATATCATGGTATCCCCAGGACTATTGTTTCGGACCGTGATGGTCGGTTCACTTCGAGCGAGTGGAGGGCCGTGCATGCTCACTTGGGATCTCGGCTTACCTTTAGTACCGCCTTCCACCCGCAGACCGACGGACAGACCGAGCGGACCATCCGGACCATGGAGGACCTGCTCAGATTATGCATATTGGATACGGGGAGGCCTTGGGAGAGGCTGCTACCATTGATCGAGTTCTCGTATAATAACAGCCACCAGGCTAGCATCAGGATGGCTCCGTACGAGGCTCTTTATGGGAGGAGATGCCGGACACCGCTATCATGGGTACAGGATGTGGATACCAGGGCTCTGGGATCTGATTATATAGAGGACACTGAGGCTCAGATTCGATTGATCAGGGATCGGCTACTGGAGGCCCAGAGCAGGCAGGCAAAGTATTATGATGCTCGGCACCGGCAGGTGGAGTTCCAGGTCGGAGACAGGGTATTCTTGAAGATACGTCCGGTACACGGTGTTTCACGGGTGCGGAGGCACAAGAAGCTCAGTCCACGATACATGGGGCCCTACCTGATCCTGGAGCGGATCGGCCCCTTAGCTTACCGACTGCAGCTGCCACCGGAGTTGGGTGCACTACATGACGTCTTCCATGTCTCTTCCTTACGGAGAGCTCTCCTTCGGCCGGAGCAGCACATCACTACTACAGCCGGACCGGTAGAGCCTGACAGATCAGTGAGATTGGAGCCGATCCGGATTGACGATACAGCCATCCGAGTGTTGCGGAAGAAGAAGGTTCCCCTGGTGAAGGTGTTGTGGTCCAAACATGGACGGGAAGAGCACACTTGGGAGCCGAGAGATCTGATGCTGGAGCAACACCCGGAGCTATTCGCATCAGGTACATTTAAGTTATGCTTTTAAGAATTCTTGATGATTCATGCAATTAGAACCCCGTAGACCCGAACTTAAATTTCGGGGACGAAATTATTTTCTTGTTTATTGGAATTTGTAACATCCCATGTTACCTTTATACCCCTCAACTTAGATTGGGTTAGGCATGGGGTGAGATTTGAGGAGACCAACTAGGTTTGACCCCAGGTAGTGGGTGGTAGCCATGTGGGGCCCACTATAAGACCATAGTCAAACTAGGTCAAACTAGCCTAAGAGGGGACCCTAGCCACACCATGACCCCACCACATTGCCCTAACCCTAAAGACAATCTAAGTGGACCCTAGGGTATGTCACTGGGTCAACATTTTGACCCCAGTTGACCAAGGTCAACCTTGGGCTTAATTTGGTCAAACCCACACCCATAGGCCTAATTAATCTAAGTGGGGCACCCCCTTGACCCAAACCAAGTTGGGTGGTGCCACTAGACCCATTTCCACCAGGTGGGGTCAGCCCACCCACCATAGTTGACCAGTCAACCCCAAAAGTCAAATTGGTCAACAATTTGACCTAAGGAATGAAATGAAGGCCAAGTCATTCCCCCTTGGACCAAGCCCACCAAAATTGGCCCATAGTCAGCCCAAGTGAACAAGACCAACCCTACCCCTCTAAATCAGGAGAGAGAATGCATGCAAGGGGGTAAAATTGGAAATTTTAGGAGAAGAGGAGAGAGAAAGAGGAATGAAGGAAATGGTGGCCACATGGCCACCCCATCAGCTGACTTAGGCTGCCCAAAACCAAGTGGCTGACCTCCCCTCTTCATTTCCAGCAGAATTCCAGAGCTGAGAGCCACATGGCAGCTGGGTGAAATCTCCAAAGCCCAAAACCGAGCTAGCATTGGAGATATCTCCACTTATAGCCCACCTCAGTCCAAACAGAGCTCACCATCAGCTTCAGAAGGCCGAGAGGAGTGGAATTCGACTACTTACTCATGGAGAACGGTGGAGAATTGAACTTTCGGGGAGGAGCTCGCCGGCGTACCACCACCACGGCAAACCGCCGCCTGACCCGCAGCCAAGCCCCGATTATGGTGCGTTTCACTTCACCTCTACCCGCACTAGCTTCTTAGATCAAATAGGCGAGAGATCGGGCTCAATTGAGCCCGATGCCATGTGAGAAAATCGAGAAAATTCTAAGTTTCTGAAACCGCTCGGGAACGCCGTCGCCGCCGTCTCCCGCCGCCCCATCGCCGGGAAATGATAGCCACCACCACCGTGAAGGTGATGGCACCATTGGCCGGAGGTGGCGACGTCTCAGCTGGCCGGAAACCGCCGGCAAAATCGTTCCAGGTCGGCTCGATCTCAGCCGTTGGCTGGAGGTAGACGATAACCCGATCCCGTCAATTCTTACTTTAAGATTCGTGCGCCGATTTTAATGTAAATCAGTTTAATAAATGAATAGTAACATTTCTGTCACATATATTCAGCCCTCTTGCATGTTAAATTTAGGCCTCCTAGAGGCATTTCCAGACCTTAGACCCTCACTGAAAAATGTAGCCTAGGGTCTTACCTTTAAAATGCCACCCTAAACATACATTTTGGAGTAGTGTACAGCCCTGTAGGACATTTCTCTTAGGACTGGTCCTAGACTAGGTCAAAAATTATATTGGATGCCCTGGTATCAATATGAGTCACCATGACCCCAAATTTTGGGCACATGCATGATTAAGGCTTACTTACCTCCTGACAAAATTTAGGAATTTTTGGAAAATATTTTCCTATAGTTTTGGGTAAAATATCAAAATTTAAATAAATGATATATATGGAGTTCTACTCCTCCCCATGGCCCCAAATTTTGGTGGTGGGTCAGTGGGGTCACCCTTGGTGCATGAAGAAATTTTCAGCACCTTGGGATTACTGCATGTGGGAGAATCCACTTGCATGTGCTAACCCATGTTAAGGCTTGGTGTGCAAATAGCAAAAATGCAAATTGGTGAATTTAGCCCAATGGTTGCATGCAAGAATTATGACATTATTTATAGTGGCTCATTAGGGTAAATGTCACTCTTCAAATTAATAATGGAATTTTTGGAATCAAAATTCCATTTATTGGAATTTACTTTAAAAATAGCTATTTTGGAATTAAAAATTGGAAAATAGGATTTATTCAAGTACAAATCCAAACAACATTACCAAGGCATAGATTACATCACATTTGACTTAGGAAAATTATGATATCTCTGTTTTGAAGAACCTTGGAGTAGATACCCTAAATTTCCCATTTTACCCTTATCATGATAATTCTTGAAATGATATATTTATACCTCTGAAAAATTTGGGATTTATTCTACTGTTATAAAATGTTGTTATTAGTTTATCATGAATTTCTCAGAATTTATTGGATGCATTACTTGTGTTAAATTAGTACAATGGCATTTTGGTAAATACCTTATAATGGAACCCCATAGGCCATCTTACATTCAATGTTGATGATTTTCTGCCAATAGCCATAATTTAGTGTCCTAAAGGCTCTGTAATTTTGCTGGAATTGTTGAGTATATAATGCTTATACTTCATGTGTAAAATGGAATTTATGTGGGATTGATATTAAATAGAAAATGACAATAAATAATTTAAGGAAAATTATGAAATTTTGAAGGCAGCAATATTTGGTCAATATACATCTCAGGAAAAATTTCCTAAGTCAGTGGATGCTTAATTAAATCACTTCACGTGTAAAGTGGCCGAGCAGTTAAATTAAGAGAATTAATTAAATGACCATTTGGCCAGGAAAAATTATGAGGATCCTTAGGGTAGTTCTCTTAGTCCATAATACCTTAGGATAAATATTTAGGGGCAAGATGCCTTAAGTTTTGGAAGATCACATTTCTAGGGTAAACATAGGTCATGGTCTGCATATAACACAAACAGGTCTTGCCTTAGGGGAATTAGCAGGGGACTGATTATCGGCAGAAATAAGAGAGAGAGTTCAACATATGTAACCCTGGTGGGTAGAGTTTTTCTCAGTGAGGGATCAAAAGTGCAAGTCTTAACTAACAACTGGAGTGGGGATCGGCGGAAGACCGTCGGTTTTCCCGGTAATAACTTAAGTCACTAGGGTAATACTAAAGCAATAAGGAGAGCTGGGAAGATACATGGGTAGCCATCAACTAAAATAAATATCCTTGCGAAAGGGAACGCTGGGCGTAATCCCAACACAGTTCCTAGTGCCCCTTGAGAGCCCTTCACAGGGAATACCGGGGGCAGTCCTGGGATTAACCTAAAATCTCTAAGTATAATAAACCGTAGGCAAGAGTAGTTTAATAGGTTAGGACATTGTTGTACCTTCTCGCCCGTGTGGGGGCTGGAGAGATTCATGATATATGCTCACCCGTTTGGGGTTTGAGGGAGTTGACACAAAGGCACTGATGTGCGTTCTCACCCGGGTTTGGGTTTGAGGGATTCAGGACGGGTTTTTGTCCTGCGAGCGGAAGGCTCGGTATGAATTACTTGCATGTGCATAAATATCGTGGCGGGGCATGCGGTACTGGCCGTTCGTCACACCGACGGCAGTACGGTGCACCAGGCGGTTGTGGGAGTTAGAGGGGCCAGTGGGTTGTTTTACACTGCGGTCTGGAGGACGACCCCCGATAACACACATCCGACCCAACAAGACTGACGGGTTTGTCAGCAAAGTACGTACGCGAGACTCTAGAGTGCACCTTGGACGTGTACAGAGGCGTATGAGAGGGGTCTAAGGCTTGGTAGTGTGCATACCGGTCTAGAAGCGGAGACGCCCGCTCCGCTGCTGCCGTAGCCACAGCGGTGGTACCCGAGAGTGATGCTAGCTCTCAAAAAGTGGGAACTAAAGGTCTGTGATCACAGAGTCGTTGTGTGTGAGTTGCACTTGTCTGCGCATAAAATTGCATCATATCATTCATTCATATTAGGTCATACGCTTCATAGATCCTTATCATATAAATTAGTATGGGCTCTTTTATATGATAAGTTAAATTTCCTGGAAATCCTAACTTATATATTTGTATGGGCATTTATATAAGTTAGGGTACGTTTGTGATGATAGCATAGTGGTAGCATAGCTTATTTACTTGTTCATTCTACTGCTTCTTTACTTTTCCTTACTGCACAGCTCTTACTTGCTTACTACTTGTACTGTACTTAGCATTGCTAGTGTAGAATTTCATTATTTAGTACAACTTTAGATAAATATTATCACCTGCTTCCATTTTGCTACCCCTTGTTGTCCTCCGCTTCGTCCTCCCGCTCGGTGCCTAGGAGCTGCGGGGCGAGGTGTGGAGGAAACGACTTAGTCTTTTTGACTAATGGTCGATGACCAACTATTTTTAGGAGCCCGTGGAGATGGAGCACCAGCACGTCGAGGAGGCAGGGCATGAGGAGCAGATACCACTTCAGCAGACTACTACCACTACTGTGCGTCCTCAGGTGGGACGAGTCTTGATGTTCTAGTTTAGCTTCCGCATTTACTATTTTGTGTGAGAGAGAGAGATTTGATGTACTGGGCATAAGCCCTTTTTACTCTTTCTTCTGTGGACTAGTGATGTACTATTCATTTCCTTTATATGATTGTACTGTGACTTGTGGACTGATGGCACTTTATACTCAGTTATACTTCTTATTTCTCATATGGGCCTACAGGTTTATGATCGTACTAGCCGGCAGAATCGGCGTGTTGCGGTATCGACTAACCCGTGAGTTAGTGCCACCGTAAGACGGCGGTTCTGGGAATAAGATCCGGTAGCCCTCCTTGGTAAGGGGGAGGGGGGTCTTACACAGGGAGACCCAAATGACCTACTATGTGGGAAAAGACGACCCTCTACAACACTTACAATGGTTCGAAGATGTGGTCTCCATCAGGCCGATGACGGATGCGTTCAAGTGCCGTATTTTCACCATCACCTTGAAAGATAAAGCTAGTGACTGGTTTCATCAACTCCCAACATGCTCAATCTATAGCTTTGAAGATCTAAGTAGAAGCTTACAGTTGTGTTTCTCAACCTCAAAGAAAAGGAAGAAAAATCCCGAGTCAATTTTTCTGATCCGGCAGAAGGCGGACGAATCCCTGTCCCAGTACATGGACAGGTTCCAGGAATAAATTTTGGATATTCAGGAAGTGCCTGGATTTGCTCTCCAGATGGCCTTAACCGTTGGGCTGCGGGAGGGTTTCTTCAAGATGAGCCTAACTCGAAAGGCACCACTGTCGTTTGAAGGGTTGTTGGAGAAGGCCACGAAAGAGATAGCGATGGAGGCGGCAAACCCGGCCTTTGCTAGAAAACTGGCAAGGTTGACGGAGGTCGAGTCAAGAGAACCAGGAGGGGAAGATAGCAAGAAGGGAGAAGGAGGCAGGATCCGAGGGCCCCGATGTGTCAGGAGTTTGGTTGGAGGCAACAGGGAGGCCCTTTCCAAGGGCAAGGAAGAGGTTTTTCCCGGGGGGAAGGAACAATCGAGGAGGACCAGGAAGGTTCAACCAGCAGGGGTGGGGATATGGACCCAGACCACCCCTACCCCCGCCTCATCAAGCTATGACCATCAGCCGAGGGAGAGGTAGCGACAGAGAAAGAGGAAGAGCAGGAGCGGGAGTTGGAAGAAGGAGGAATCCTCCGGAGGGGAGACGGGGGGGGGGGGAGGTAGTGTTGCCATATTGTGACTTCCATGAGGAGGAGGTTCATGCAATGGCTACCTACCCGGAATTCCTGGAGATGAAGAGAGCTAGGGGAGTAGTGGAACAACAACTATCCGTACGAATAGTAGAGGTGACTGGGACCGGGGAGGAGGACAGGTGTGTGGACCGGGCAGATGTGGGAGATCGAGGTGGGATCAGAGTGATCCATGGGGGAGTGGAGATTGAGGCTGCCCGTAAGGCGGGCCATCATACCATGTACCATCAGAGCATAGCCTCGACGTCACAAGCCCCTCCCTAGATAAGAAAATAACCTTCTCTCGAAAATACATGCCAGACCACGAAGAACACTTTTGTGATGCGCTGGTGATCCAGACCGCCATTGAAAACTTCACGGTATCGCGGATCCTTGTCGATAATGGGAGTTCGGTGAATGTCATCTTCAAAAAGGCATTCAATGAGATGAGGGTGGAGGCTCGAAGGGTTCTTGCAGCAGATGGGCCGTTGTTCAGATTCCCGTGAGAAAGGAAGGAAGTCAAGGGGGGAGTAGGACTCTGGGTGACTCTGGGGGGGTGTCAATGAATTGTCGTTTTGTCATAGTTGACGCCCCCAGCAGTGACAATGCCATTTTGGGAGCCCTTTGATCAGTTACTTTAGGTGTGTCCCATCATCTTTCCACGAATTCCTGAAGCTCAATGTCGGGGGACCCAGATCAGAGTACAAGGAGATCCAAAGGCAGCTAGGGAGTGCTATGTGACGGCAATGAATATCATTTCTTGGTAAGGGGAGGCTGAAGAAATGGGGGAAGAGGATGGAACGATCGGAGCAGGAGGTCGAAGAGGAAGGAGAAATAGGGATGGAGAGGTATTGCGGCAGAGCCGAAAATGGCGAGAGTGAATGATGGAGAGATGGAGGTAGAGGCGAAGAAAGGAGAGGTGGAGTCAATGGAGAGAGAAGGAGGGAGGAAAGAGAAATGAAAGATGGCGGAAGTGGAGGAGTCGTCCAGGGTGGAAGCTCGGCTAGGGAAGAGGGGAAGTTCGCTGTCGGAAAAAGGAATCCCAACCGAGGAAGAGTTGGAGATGTTTCTGAGAGAAGTGGCTGTGGCCATTGCGGAGTGCGAGACAGTGGACTGTGAAGCCAGAGAACACAGTGGAGGATATGTTGGTGGAGCAGGAGAAAGTGGAAGAGTCGTCGAGGCTGAAGGCGGAAGTGGAGGTGCTGGAAATAGAGATCCTCACCAAGGAAGGGAGGAAAGAGAAGGTAAAAAATCAGTGAAGAGCTCAGTTCCATGGACCAGGAGGAGATCAGGGCGTGCGTGCAGAGGAACATTGCCATCTTTGCCTGGAGCACAGCTGACATGCCAGGAGTCGATGCAGACATGGCATGCCGACGTCTCAACCTTGACCCCAATGCTTGTCCTATACAAAAGAAGAAGAGAACCATCGCCACTAAGATGGTCGACTGATCAGAGAGGAAGGAGAGAAGCTCGTCAAGGCGGGGTTCATATCTGCATGTAAATATCCGGGGTGGGTGAGTAATGGTGTAATGGTGAAGAAGGGAGAGGGGAAATGGAGGATGTGTATGGATTTTTATCTCTTAAATAAAGCATGCCCTAAGTTTTGTTATCCTCTGTCTCGAATCGACGTGCTGGTTGACTCTGCCATTGGTTTTTCACTAATAAGCTTTCTAGATGCATTTTCACGGTACCATCAAATACGCATGCACCCGCCGGACGTCAAGGATGTCACCTTTGTTACGGAGTGTAACGCCTCCATCCGTCACATGGAATATAATGGTGGGTCCGGCCAGTGCCCCACGCCATATTTCACAGACAAATGATGGAATTACGTGTGGAAATCCAAATCTCATTCAACTTGTATCCTAACTCAAAGCATTGTAACGCAGCATTTTAAGTTATATGAACTCATCACAGTGAATGTCCACCAAATATATAAACACCACATTTATATATAGAAACCATGAATTTCAACAACACATACACGCTCATGGCCGGAAGACCTTACAAGTTACTCTTTATAAATATATACAATTTCATACATCGGCACACAGGCCGGCCACAAATGAAATCCAAACATTATTCGCATGGCCTTCGAGGGCCTTTTAGCAGCAACCCTTTAGTTCGCTCAATACAATTCACCCATCCACACCTGCAATGAGACATCCACTCCAACAGCGGTAAACATAGTAATGGTCAGCATTAACTAACAAATTATAACGACCCTACCCCTTACCTAGGGCACTGGTTCCTTTCCTATATGCATTTCAAGCATAATATTTATCAATCACAACAAATGCGCTCAGGCACAACAAAATCACAAACGCCGGTCTCAGCTAGATGCTCCGGACACTCAGGGCACCTTACGGTGTACCGGACTCTATTGCAACACCACCGATCAGAGAATTTTTAACTTGTTGGCTTGTCGGTCCAAGTCACCCCAACCCGCACACTGGGAGCATTCTGCCCAAACCACTCAGAGGTGATAATCTCACGGCAAACTTGAGCATTAATAGATCGACCCACAACTGTGGTGCAGCAAGTAGGGTCTACCTCACGTCCTCCCAAACATTGCCACCAATTGACCTCCCAAAACAACCAGGAGGCAGGTTAGCCTTTCCCGTCCTCAAACCGTCAGTAGCGCACCACTAGACACGGGTCGGCCTTCCCTCCTGATTAGCCGCATCTTTTCGCTCTCCCAGAGCAATTAGCACTCACAGCACTCACACCACAAGGAGCTTAAGCAATGCATCCAAGATCCACACACCCATACATCCATATAATAGAGGCTACACACATATATCTTACACAGCATCAAATCCACGGAGTCTTCTCCGGTTTACCCATAACCATCACCAATCCAGACCAACCGTCCAGATGGGCTTCACACATCATGCCTATGCCGTACTACACACTTCCGGCTCTAGATGCAGACTCAACAAAGGAATCACTTACGATATCCACCTCTTGGTGGAGGACTCCATGCATATGCATAAATAAAGGATTTCAATGTCCAAGAAGGAGATCGTTACCCTTGAAGATCATTTTGGAGCCATGAACTAGCCGGATGGAAATCACCGCCTCGGCTTTGCCTTCACGAATCCAAACTCGGATCTTGCTTCCGCACTCCGCAGCTCCTCCAGCAGCTAGTTTACCCTTTCCCTTCTTTGCTCCCTTGCTCTCCCTTTCTCAATCTCTTTGAGAATGAGAAGAAGAAGAAGAATGGCTTGAATAAGCTTCTCCTCCCCCTCATTCTCGGCCTTATCTCAGCAGGGAAGAGCTTGGGCCCTTGGATCCAGGATAAGGAAAACGAACGGCCCTGATTTGCCCAGAAAAAGGCTGAACACAGCCTGACATGCCCTGTGACACGCCCGTGTCACATGTCGTATCCCTTAAGCGGTACACAGCCGACTCAAGCCAGAGCAGTACACGATCGTGTAATATGCCCGTGTCACACCCTACACGCCCGTGTCATGGCCGACTCGCCCGTGTCAGGAAGCCGTGTACCACACATAGCACAACATCAACTCTCCCGAGCTGGACACGGCCACGGGACACGACCGTGTCCCACGCCGTGTACCCCAATACACACTCGTGTCCATCAACACCTGCACTCCTGGCTAAAACTCGTAAAGGACACACCATGTGACACGCCCGTGTCATAGGCCGTGTGTTCCCTCCAAGACTTCATCGACTGAATTTCGTCGACCACGCACCCAACTGCGTGACCCAAGCACGACACGCCCTGGGACATGCCCGTGTCCCAGGCCGTGTCACACAACCTTAACCCAAATTGGGATTTGCGGGTGTTACAATCCTCGCCTCCTTCAAAAAAACCTTTGTCCCAAAATTTAGCTCAACGACAACCAGCAACATAATCAATCCTTGTTGCACCATAGGCAACCGATTACCCGGAAAAAAAGCGAGCCGGGTTTGAGCTCAGAGGTCACAGCGTGGCTCACCTCAAGGCATCGCACAAAGCAAACATCACAGTCAGAGCACACACATCTACATATCCTTCACATGTGCACATTCATCCACATTTTCAATATACACCATGATTGATCGATCACTGAAATAACACAAAGTGTGCACCATATCTCATCGGTTAACACGACGTATAACATATATGTACACAACCATCCCATTATTTCTGTCAGTAGTTAGAACGCCCAAGTAGTATGTGTTACGATTCAATGATTACTTCCGCTCACCCACATTATTTTGTAGATAACGTTTCATAGCCTCTTGGAGTTCCAAATTAAACACACGAGGCTAAACTTCACCAATTGAGCTTTGCGGCTCTTGCACTTCCAAATTATGCTGCCGAGGTTGCGTCTGGGATGCAGATGACTCGGCCACTGCTTTACCCTTCTCTTCATACGACGCACCTACCTTTTTCTCACACCTTGGAGCATCACTCCAACAATTGTTGGCTAAATGTCCTTGCCTGCCACATCGAAAACATGTACGTGTCTCCACACGTCCTTGTCCATAGGTTGCTCCCGAAAAAATAGTCGACAAAGTTGATTCATCAGGCCTAAACCTTTTCTTATTCGTTTCTTAAACTCTGACTGTTCCGACTGCAGAACTTTAAATTCTGGCTTTGCCACCGCCAGGCTCCTCTTTTCTTGTACCCGCTTCAAATCCTTCTCCAGCACACGGGCTGTATCTACCAACATTTGGAAGCCTTGGTTCACCGAACTCAGAAGTGCCAACCTTAACTCGTCACGTAGTGCCTCATAAAATCGATTCGTCTTCCGAGCCACCTCAGTGAAAGTAGACCCCACATGGCCCCCCAGTCTGGTAAACACATGCAGGTGCGTGTCAATATCAGTCTCACCATGCACCAGAGCTGAAATTCATTTTCCATCATAATTCACTGCGACATTGGCAAATACTTGGCTAGAAACAATCGAGAGAATTCATCCATTGAGACCTCCTCTAATCCTCGACCTGCTACGTGATGCACTTCCACGTCATCCCACCACAGTCTCGCATCTCCTTCTAGCAGAAAAGTGGCTAAGGTCACTTTCTGTTCCTCCCCAGTCCTGATTGCAGTCAGGATCCTCTTCACTCTTGCAAATGAATCCTCTGCCTGCGTTGGGGAAATCGCCCCACCAAACGTAGGTGGATGAAACTCCATAAATCGCTTCAACTAGTGCCGCACTCTCATCGGACCGCTGGGGCTCAGACTGTCCCACACCACTCCTCGTCACCTATCAATGTAGAAAACATCATTTAGCATCCATTGCCTCAATGCAAATATACATTGACAACATGGTCACGCTCCTCTCGTACATGTATCACATTCCTAGTGGACATTCTTGAGTTCAATTATGTTCTCCCCTCCCATAAATCTCAAACCTGGCTCTGATACCACTTTGTAACGCCTCCATCCGTCATATGGAATATAACGGTGGATCCGGCCGGGGCCTCATGCCACATTTTACAAACAAACGACGGAATTATGTGTGGAAATAAAAATCTCATTCAACTTGTATCCTAACATAAAGCATTCTAGCGCAGTATTTTAATTTATATGAACTCATCACAGTGAATGTCCTCCAAATATATATACACAACATTTATATATAGAAACCAGTGAAAGTCCACTTAGTGTCAACTACCTTCACCTATGGGGGGGGGGGAATAGGTGTCTTGCAGCGTTTTTGCGGAATTAAAATTGTACCTGCACAAGAAAACAAAACAACACATCACAGAAAGGACACAAGCAATTTATAGTGGTTCCCCGATTTGGGTACATCCACTTTCCCCCTTCGACCTATATCCCAACCAGGGATGACTCGGTCACTTCACCAACAGTATTGAAATCCAATCCTTGCACTAACGGAAGGAACCCTTCCACACGTAGGAGTCACCACTCCCACAACACGGGTTGCACCCAACCCTTACAACTAGGAACCAACGTTCCTTTACAACAAAATTGAAAATAGCATGTACAAGAAATACAAACAACTTATGGAGACTAAGGTGTCCCTCTTCGTTCGATGACGTGTTCTTGAAGTCAACGAAGAGTCCACAACCCTAGATCTCACTTGGAGAGAATCTCCCCGAAACCGGCGGCAGCACGTATTGCGGCGGCTTGGTTCTCGGGATTGGCGGCGACAACGGAGAGCTGCTGCTGTACTTTGGAGATTCAATCTTCGTAGCAAAGCTAGCAAGGTCTTCCAACGGTCACACTAGGATCGATCGTCTCGATCGATTCGGAAAGGGAAGGTTTTCCCGATTCTACGAATCAAGAGATAAAGGATCTCTGGTTAGACGCGTGAGACGCAGTGCTTGGCTAACCTTCTGTCGCCGGGAGATCTGGAAGAATCACGATCAAAATTGGTGATCTACTGGCACGAGCGGCGACGACGGCGGAGCGGATTTCGAGATCTAGGTCAAGGTCGGCGGCTCGGCTTCGTTTTTCTGTGTGTCTTTACTGTTCAAAATACGCGTGTATTTATACAGTAGAATACTCCTTTATGACCGTTATGGGTCCCACCAGAAGAAACCCTAAAAGCGGTTCAAAACAGCGTCTTAACATATGATCCGGTCCAGCGGGATCCAGAAAATCGCCCAAGTCCAAATCGGCGAGAATCGAAGGTGATTCACGACGAGTCGGCGAGAATCATCCAGTGATTCTCGACGATTAGGTGAGAATCATCCAGTGATTCTCGACGATTAGGCGAGAATCACTAGTGATTCTCGCCGAATCACTTGATGATTCTCGACGATTATGACTTAGCGACAGATTTGCACGCTTTGATGTAGCCGGATAGAGATGGTGAGAATCAGCCAGTGATTCTCGACGATTCGGCGAGAATCACTAGTGATTCTCGCCGAATCGGCGGGAATCACTTGGTGATTCTCGTCGATTATCACTTAGACGATTCTTCGTCTTTCCACCCATGAGCTGCTCTTTGACCCATCCTTGCTCCTTGTCTGCTCTGGCATTATCATAGCCCTGTACTTGAAAATAAGTACACTCCAATAGAGAGAGTACACGTAGGCCAACACACTGATCTACTCAACAAGGGATTACGTCACGCAGACCCGTGTATATTGACCTACTGCACCCTGACATTGGTGTGTACTTAGCATGGAATAACTGCAAGCACATTTTAAAAGATTTCATCAAATACATTGTCTATTTACCTTAGCTTGTTTAGGGGCTTCTTCAAATCAGGTATGTTGTGGATACAATACCCAACAACCAGGAATGTCTACAACACACACACGCTCACGGCCTGAAGGCCTTACAGGTTACTCTTTATAAATATATACAATTTCATACATCGGCACGCAGGCCGGCCACACATGAAATCCAAACATTCTTCGCACGACCTTCGAGGGCCTTTTAACAGCAAACCTTTAGTCCGCTCAATGCAATTCACCCATCAACACCTGCAATGAGACATCCACCCCAAGGGCGGTAAACAAAGTAACGGTCAGCATTAGCTGACCAATTATAACGACCCTACCCCTAACCCGGGGCAGTGGTTCCTTCCCTGTATGCATTGCAAGCATAATATCTATCAATCACAACAAGTGCGCTCAGGCACAACAAAATCACAAACGCCGGTCTCAACCAGACGCTCCGTGCACTCAGGGCACCTTAGGGTGTATCGGACTCAGTGGCAACACCATCGATCAGAGAATTATTAACTTGTTGGCTGGCCGGTCCTAGTCACCCGAACCCGCAGACTGGGAGCATTCGGCCCAAACCACTTAGAGGTGATAATCTCACGGCAAACTTGAGCATTAATAGATCGACCCACGACTGTGGTGCAGCAAGTAGGGTCTGCCTAGCGTCCTCCCAAACATTGCCACCAATCGACCTCCCAAAACAATAAGGGGCAGGTTAGCCATTCCCGTGCTCAAACCGTCAGTAGCGCACCACTTGACGCTGGTCGGCCTTCCCTCCTGATTAGCCACATCTTTTCGCTCTCCCATATTAATTAGCGCCCACAGCGCTCATACAACAAGGAGCTTAAGCAAAGCATCCAATATCCACACACCCATACATCCTTACATCCATACAATAGAGGCTACACACATGTATCTTACACAACATCAAATCCACAGAGTCTTCTCCGGTTTACCCATAACCATCACCAATACAGACTAACCGTCCAGATGGGCTTCACACAACATGCTTATGCCGTACTACATACTTCCGGCTCTAGATGCAGACTCAACCAAGTAATCACTTACGATATCCACCTCTTGGTGGAGGATTCCATGCATATGCATAAATAAAGGACTTCAATGTCCAAGAAGGAGGTCGTTACCCTTGAAGATCTTTTTGGAGCCATGAACTAGCCGGATGGAAATCACCGCCTCAGCTTTGCCTTCATGAATCCAAACTCGAATCTTGCTTTCGCACTTCGCAGCTCCTCCAGCAGTCGGTTTCCCCTTTCCCTTCCTTTCTCCCTTGCTCTCCCTTTCTCTCTCTCTTTGAGAATGAGAGGAAGAAGAAGAAGAAGAAGAATGACTTGATTAAGCTTCTCGCTCCCTCATTCTCAGCCTTATCTCAGCAGGGAAGAGCTTGGGCCCTTGGATCCAGGATAAAGAAAACAAACGACCCTGATTTGCCCAGAAAAAGGCTGAAAATAGCCTAACACGCCCTGTGACATGCCCGTGTTACAGGTCGTGTCCCCTAAGTGGCACACAACCGACTCAAGCTAGAGAAGTACACGGCCGTGTGACACGCCTGTGTCACACCCTACATGCCCGTATCATGGCTGCCACACCCGTGTCAGGCAGCCGTGTACCACACATAGCACAACATCAACTCACCCGAGCGGGAGACGGCCATGGGACACGCCTGTGTCCCAGGCCGTGTACCCCAAGACACACCCGTGTCCATCAACACCTGCACTCCTGGCTAAAACCCGTAAAGGAAACGCCCTGTGACACGCCCGTGTCACAGGCCGTGTGTTCCCTCCAAAACTTCGACGACTGAATTTCATCGACCATACAGCTAACTGCATGACCCGAGCATGACACGCCCTGGGACACACCCATGTCCCAGGCCGTGTCACCCAACCTTAACCCAAATTGGGATTTTGGGGTGTTACACGGAGGATGGGTGCTTCTGCTTCAACATGATGCCATTTGGATTAAAGAATACGGGAGCAATATATCAAAGAATGATGTATCGAATCTTTCAGGGGAAGAAGGAGTGGAACCTCAAAGATTATGTGGACGTCCTAATGATCAAGAGCTGAGACCTCAGGTCTCACGTCCTAGATCTAGAGGAAACCTTTGAAATCACAAGGAAATACAAGATGAGACACAACCCCCTAAAATGTATCTTCGGGGTCAACAAGGGAAATTCTTGGGGCATCTTCTTACCCCATCCGGGGTAGAACCCAATCCAGATAAGTTGAAGGCAATCCTATAATTAGAATCCCCGAAGAACGACAAGGAGGTCCAATGGCTCACCGACAAGATGGTCGGATTAAGCCGGTTCCTCTCCAGGGCGGGGGAAAAGTGCTCGCCTTTCTTCCGAACACTAAGAGGGGGAAAATTTGAATGGACCATTGAATGCGAAGAAGCTTTTCAAGCTCTAAAACAACAACTCACCCGGACGTCGCTACGCCAAGGACCAAGAGAAGGGGAGGGTTTGTTCTTGTACCTAGGAGTGGGGGCCGGAGCAATGAGTTCGGTTCTTGTACGAGAGGAAGGAAAATGGCAGTTCCCAATCTATTACGTGAGCAGGGTCCTGAAGAAGGCGGAACTCAAATACCCTATCCTTGAAAAGCTGGCATTCGCTCTCATCATATTAGCCATGAAGCTCAGGACATACTTCCAGGCCCATTCGATTCGGGTAGTGACGAATTGTAACACCCCTAGAGCTAATTTGGAGTTTATATAGTAGTGGACATTCTTTGAGTTGAGTTCATGATAACTTAAAATGCTACGCTAGAATGTATTGAGTTATGGTACGAGTACATTTTGATTTCCACAAGTAATTCTGCCGCCTGTCTGTGACATATGGCGTGGGGCCCCGGTCGGACCCACCGTTATGTGCCACGCGACGAGTGGGGGCGTTACACGAATCACCCCCTCCGCCGCATCCTGGAGGGGGTGGAGCATTCTAGGAGGTTGGCCAAATGGTCGATAGAGCTCAGTGTGTTAAACCTTGCTTTTACTCCTCGGCTCGCCATCAAAGCACAAGTTTTGCGGATTTCCTGCCAGATTACGTAGTCGAGGTCGGAGAGGCTGAAGCACCTCTTCGAGCTACTTGGGAGATACTAGTAGATTGAGCATTTTAAAGAAGTTCTTTTGGAGAGGGTATGATCTTGGTGAGTCTAGAAGGGACAAGAATTGAGCAGGCTCTGAAGATTCACTTCATAATCACAAAAAATAAAGCAGAATATGAGCCGATCATCGCGGGACTTAGGCTATCTCGGTAGCTGGGCATACAGGACATCAAAGTCTCTACGGACTCTATGGTGGTAGTAGGACAAATCAAAGGAGAATTTGAAGTAAGAGAACTCACCCTCCAGTTGTATCTGATGAAGGCCAAAAGCATCATCGGGCAATTCCAAAGCATTTCAATTCAACAAGTCCCGAGGGATGAAAGTGCTCAGACTGACCTGCTCGCCAAATACGGCTCTCGGGCCGGGGAAAAGGTGCCGAAACTTTTCAGGCCATCCATAGAAGAAGGAGAATTAATGGAGGTACATCAACAAGGCTCTTGCATGGACTCCTTCATCATCTTTTTGACCTCGGGGCGTCTTCCCGAGATGGAGCTCGATAAGAAGCAGATTAGGTATAAATCGGCATACTACCTACTTAAGGATGAGACATTATACCGAAAGACGCTATCAGGTTTGTTGGCTCGATGTATATCTGAGGGAGAGATTCCAAGAGTTTTAGAAGAAATTCATTCGGGGGAGTGTGGGAGTTGATACGTTGGACGACAAGTGTACCGGTCGCACAAGTAATATAAAATGGGTGAATTTCCCTAAGTATCGATCTCTTCAAGGAACATAGTAACCACTTCATCATATACAAAGAGATAATCTACACTATCAACAACAAGAGAAGAAAAGTGTGTGAAATTGACCGGATTCGAAGTCTTGCGGAGGATTCACAGAAGGAATCGCCGGCTTCTCAATCCGCATCCTAGCTCGGTCCTCAACTGCATCCAGGGTAGAGGAGGCTGTCACTAACTCACAATGTACCCGTCTTCTTCGTGTCACAATCCGGTGGAGTACGGTACATACTTCTCTTAGCTTGATGGAGAAAGCTAAATCTAACTCTTCTTGAAGCTCAAGGATGAAGGAGGAGGCCGAGAGGAAGCTAGGGCTTGAATATGGCGTTGAAAGCTTGCCCGGAGCACCTCCCTAAGGTAGAAGATGAAGGAAAATGGCGGAACCCTTCCTTGGAGGCGGAAAACGGCGGGGGAGAAAATCTCTTTTTCAATGGAGGAAAATCTGCGCTTTAAATAGAAGCAGGTCAGAAAAATATGCACGCACGATTTGGCACACGACCGTGCGCTAACCGTGCGTTATTAACTTCCAGGCACACGGCCGTTGACCCGTGCGTTTTACTTGCACACGGGCGCTTCCGCCCGTGCATTTTACTCGCGCACGGGCGCTTCCACCCGTGCGTGAAGGAAATTGCACTGGTAAACACAGAGCGTATGAATTCAAGAAAATACAGTGGAACCGTGCGTTTTACTTGCGCACGGGCGCTTCCGCCCGTGCGTGAACAAAGCGCATGATTAACCATAGAATGGAACAAACACGAAAGCTACAGGAAAACCGTGCATTTCCTTTGCGCACGGATCCGACGAAACCGTACATTAATCGTGCGTTAAGATGGTCGAGCTCAATTCGTCGATCTCAGCTCAATGTTTCTCCTGCACAACAAAACGCAAGATCACAAAGAACCGTGTGCTAAGAAAATGCATGACCGTGCATTTTGCTCAAACCTGCATTTCAGCCTTGGGTAAAACGCACTACCTGCATACCAACAAATAAAAGCAAACCGGACCTTCCAACAAAACAGGATTCAACAAAAGCAACTGAAAAGAGCCCCTGTGGAGCACCTGGTGCTTACCCCCAACAACAGAATGTGCAATTGCACACCACAAGGGCCAAAAAAAATGCACTTATCATGAAAAACTATATAAATGAAATATCAACTATAACATACTAAAATTGTAGTGCAAGTGTCTGAAAACTAGCCCAGATGAGTCCTAAAAATCCTATATAAATCGGATTCATCACACCCCCAGATTTACTAGTTTGCGCGTCCCGAGCAAACAATATCTATGGAGATGGGGAAAATGATTTAGCTAACATAGAAATTATGATATGGAGTACCATATGAAGTCGCATGCTCGTATGGGTAAAAATATAAATAGAGGAAATTTCTAAGTATGCAAAATAGTTTACAATTTTCACAATGTTTATCAACATTTTATTATTACTCAAAAATGGAATCACGGTGAATCTTCCGGTCACGCATAGGAAGAAAATAGGCAGGCCACTAAGGTGAGAATTGCCAAAGACCGGGGCTCAGGATCACCTCCAAAGAAATCCATCAATGTCGGGGACCATATGCTTGCTCGTTCACGCTCTCTCCACGGTACTGGTTTGACTCAAGCATGAATCTGTAGGACTTTAGGAGAACCATGGGGATTGGGTTACGGTGAGGTAAACAAAGATAAACAGGAAGACTATGCACCTAACCCAAATGAGCTATCATAAAAAGAACCCCTCTGCTAAGCAAGATACACACGGGTACACCACACCCCCAGACTTAATTTTTCAAATATGGTTGTGTGCACCGCCTACTCCAAACACAATCTCCTCTCAAATAGAATTTTCAATTATACTTTTTCTTTTTTTACTTTTCATTTTCACATATTTTTATTTTCAAATCATTTTCATTTCTTTAAACAGTTTCGGCAAATAGAAGCTTTGGAGCACATCCACATATTCACATGTAATATCACCACATCAACACCCAAACATGAAAAATATAAAACCCTAAAGCTCGACTTGGGTGTGTGACTAGGATCGGCAATGAGGCTTTGGTGAAATAATTGTGGAGCTGAATCAAAAGAAGGGTAGGCACAATGAGGCTTAGCGAGGATAAGACGTTAAGAATGGTACAAAGCTCAACCAGGCCAAAATTATGGCCAACATTACACTCATGCATGACTAACCTATACCCATTCTTCAAGAATAGCTTGGTGAAAGTTCTTAGCCAACGAGAAAGACTCTCCTTCCTCCCGACTCGAGCAATACGAATGTAACGACTGTCTACACACATCCCTAAGCTACCGTCGGATTCACACCGGATTCACCAATTTTTGAGTAGAATAAATAATATTTACGCAATTAGAAAAATATAAAGCTATAAGCATAGAGAAAAATTAAATCTACTCCAATTTCTAAACGAGACGAGAGCACTCAACTAGGAGCACAACAATGTCAACATTTTACTCTGTCTCACAATCCTATGCCAGCACAATAATTTTCCCAAATCATACAAAAGAAACGAGTTTAACTCGCATCACGCTAACAGCTAAGCACTCGCTCATGTGGGTACAGTAGTGTGTGATACAATGAACTAATCAAAATAAAACAATAAAAGCTTCTAGTATGCAAATGAAATGTGCGCGTGGAAAAGGTAACAAATACCGGCTCTCCCTCAGACATAAACTAAGCCATACAGCATATGATATAAAAATTTAAATCAAAAAGAGAAAAGGGAAGAGGTTATCCAATGCTTAGCCATTCAGCATACCAGAAGATGCGTGAAAAAATAGAAGCAGTTCCTCCATATGAAGAATCACAACCCCGCCAATACGATTTTCTATGAGTACCTGCAAGGGTGAGCTTCACAAAAACAAAATAAAAATATACGAAATACAAAGAAATACTAAACTAAGTTAGCCTGAGAAATAAAAATACATGAAATGAAAGATAAGTACTGGGGTTATTGTCATCCCAGCACGACTTATTCTGCTAAGAAAAAGGTTCTAGCTAATGGGCCTATGAAATAAAAAGTGCACGGGTAACTGTTCCATTATCCGTTTCGGTAATGGGTACCGATACGGCGATAGAGCAGTTACCCCTCTACCTAAATAAGAATACCCGCCCAACACAGGTAGAGGCAATGTGAAGTAAGAAGAGGAGGAGCACTGGTCCTTACTCATCTCACCACAAAATATATCCTTGCCCAGCAAGGTATTATCTACTACAGGAAGACAACAGATGGAGAAAGCAATCAATGGAGCTTCCTCAACAGAGGAGGAATCAACCTCCTCACAAAAGAGGATGCTATCATCGATGGCTTGAACTGAAAGCTCCAATTTCTCCCAAAGCACCTGCGAAGACTCAACCCGCACAGGCTCAGATTTAGACAGGGGATCAAGAAATAAAGGAGATGAACAACTAAAATAATCAGAAATATGGGGAGTGATCCCGGTCTCACTCCCAGCAGGATCCAAGCATAGATCATCGTCGGTATCATCAACCGACTGACTAGAAATTGGGAAGATAATTCTTGCAAAGAAAGCGGAGGAACAACAACATCAGAGAAAATATGTGCAGGTTCCTTCGGGGGTGAATACAAAAGTAGGGAAGAACGCATGGGGAGAGACGACACCGCAATGTTGTCACACCGATCAGTAGAAAGTTTGATGGGTATATCCGCAGTAGTCCCCCATAGACAAGGTGGTGCAGCGAATATGTCATCAGAATCAGAAGGGGCAGCCGATTGAGAGGTGGATGGAACAAATCAGATAGCCGGTTCATCCCCCTCCTCCAACTGGAATTGAAATTCTGCGCAATCTTTCAACACGTGGCCGGTGCTACGACAACACAAACACCATTTTCCATTACTCCTCAGTCCTGGTGGCACCAGAGAGGAATAAGAAGAAGGTTAAGGCTTAGAAGTGAAGTGACCATAAGACTGGGGTATGGTGTATGAAGTACCATAAGAGGACGACGCTCTATACATTGAACCACGAGAATCATGCTCACTTTCTTCAGTGGGGCACTCATCACTATCATGCCTATAATCCCTGCATCATCTACAACGGATATTCAAATAAGAATACATGGTGCAACAAGGAAGAATTCACCAACAGTAATATTCTAAGCAAAAATTAACTACACACCAACAGATAAAAGAAAAGTAATGCCTGCTGCTGAAAAGTTAAAACTAGAATAGGAAAAAAAATAAACAACAAAGTATAAAAACTAAAGCAAAGATGAAAACATGAAATGTACAAATGGAAAAGGGCTTCGATCTACTATCTCCCTCTCCAAAAACTCACACGACTTTGTTCCCCGGCAACGACACCAAAAACTTGATGCGTTGGACGACAAGTGTACCGGTCGCACAAGTAATATAAAATTGGTGAATGTCCCCAAGTATCGATCTCTTCAAGGAACACAGTAAGGTGAAGTTAATTTCGAGGAGGACTTGAGATTGAAGACCTTAGGTCAGAGTTAACTAAGGGGGTTTTGATGGTCACGGAAAAACAAAGTAAAACACTAACAGCTACTCCTATGCAACGCCGCTATGCGATGCTTCGCTAGGCGGGATGGAAGACTACACGGGCTGCTATGCACCGAATCGCTAGGCGGATGGACGAGTAGGCTTGCGGATGAGGTGGTGAGAATGGCGGAATGAGGGTCGAGAGCACCTCTTCGCTACGCACGCAAGTAGCAAATACTTGTGTGGCAAAACGGATGTGGTGGTGGATGGAAACAAAGGCGCACCTCAAGTAAATAACAAAAATATAAAATCACATATACATGATTGCATACAAACATTTTATAAACTAAACACACTTCATCATATACAAAGAGATAATCTACACTATCAATAACAAGAGAAGAAAAGTGTGCAAAATCGACCGGATCTGAAGTCTTGCAGAGGATTCACGGAAGGAATCGCCGGGTTATTAACCGCATCCTAGCTCGGTCCTCAACTGCGTCCGGGGTAGAGGAGGGTGTCACTAACTACTAATGGACCCGTCTTCTTCGTCTCACGATCCGGTGGAAGATGGAACAATCTTCTCTTAGCTTGATGGAGAAAGCTAGATCTAACTCTTATTGAAACTCAGGGATGAAGAAGGAGGCCGAGAGGGAGCTCGGGCTTGAATATGGCGTTGAAAGCTTTCCCGGAGCACCTCCCTAAGATGGAAAATGAAGGGAAATGGTGGAACCCTTCCTTGGAGGTGGAATACGGCGGGGAAGAAAATCCCTTTTTGAATGGAGTAAAATTTGCGCTATAAATAGAAGTAGGTCAGAAAATAGGCACGCACGGTTTGACGCACGACCGTGCGCTAACCATGCGTTATTAACTTCCAGCCCAAGCTTGCGGGTGAAGATGCGTTGACCCGTGCGTTTTACTCACGCACGGGCGCTTCTGCCCGTGCGTGAAGGAAATCACACGGGTAAACACAGAGCGCAGGAAATCAAGAAAATACAGTGGAACCGTGCGTTTTACTAGCGCACGGGCGCTTCCACCCGTACGTGAACAAATCGCACGATTAACCACAGAATGGAACAACAAACACACAACAAGAAATCTACAGGAGAACCATGTATTTCCTTCGCGCACGGTTACGATGAAACCGTGCGTCAACCGTGCGTAAAGATCATCGGGCTCAGCTCGACGAAATTCGTCGACCACCACTTGATGTTTCTCCTGCACAAAGAAAATGCATGATCGTAAAGAACCGTGTGCTAAGAAAACGCACGACCGTGCGTTTTCTTCAAACCTGCATTCTAGCCTTGGGGAAAACGCACCACCTGCATACAAACAAATAAAAGCAAAGAAAACCGTCTAGCAATGCAGATATGCAACAAAAGAAACTGAAAAGAGCCCCCGGGGAGCACCAGGTGCTTACCCCCATTAACAGAATGTGCAATTGCACACCACAAGGGCCAAAACAATACACTTAGCGTGAAAACTATATAAATTAAATATCAATGATAACATACTAAAAGTGAAGTGAAAGTGCGTGAAAACTAGCCCAGATGAGTCCGACAAAACCTATATAAATCGGACTCATCAGGAGTAACTCAGGAAGTTAGACCTTGGAGGGGAGAGTGTTGAGGCAAGGCTATTTCTGGCCTACTCTCAGGAAGGATGCAGAAGAATTTGCGAAGAGATGCCGAAAGTGCCAGGAGTTCGCCCCTCTCTAACTCCTTCCCGCCCAAAGATTACGTATAATCACAACTCCCTGGCCCTTTACAATATGAGGACTAGATTTGGCGGGTCCTTTTCCCCAAGCTAGTGGCCAAAGGAAATTTTTGCTTGTCATGGTGGATTACTTTTCAAAGTGCCTAGAAGTTAAGGCATTGGCTAAGGTAACGTCAAAAGTCGTCAAAAATTTCATATGGGGAGAGATCATCTGCCGGCACGGGTTTCCGTTGGCCATCGTCACCGATAAAGGACCACAATTTGCTAGCACGGAATTCGTGGACTTCTGCGTCCAACTGGGCATAGACCTCCGCTTCTCTTCGGTTCATCATCCTCGAAGCAATGGACAGGTGGAAGCGGCAAACAAGATTATCGTGAATCTTTTGAAGAAGAAGGTGGATAACTTGAGGGGAAGTTGGGTAGAACAGCTCCTTCCAGTTCTCTGGGCTTTGAGGACCACACCAAACACCACCACGGGAGAGACTCCATTTGAACTCTCCCATGGCTCGATAGTCGTCCTACCTATAGAGTTCGAGGTCGTATCTCCAAGAGTAGCCGCGAAGATAGGGGACGAAGTATGGAGGGCAGAGAACGAGGAGGAGCAAAAACTCTCTCTTGATCTGGTGGAGGAACTCAGGGATTTAGCATTGATCCAGCAGGAAGAAGTCAAATGTCGGATGGCGAGATACTTTGATAAACATATAAGGGTCAAGCAGTTCCAGAAGGGCGACCTGGTCCTCAAAAAAGTAGACGTAGCGGGCAGAGGAGTCTCAGTAGGAAAACTCAATCCCAACTGGGAAGGCCCCTTTGTCGTGAAGGAGGTCCTGAAGTCAGGAGGGTACCACCTCCAAGATATGGACGGGCTGCCCCTCGATCGTACCCGAAGCGGTGATGACTTAAAAAGATTTTATCCCTAATATTTTTTCATCTTTGAATACTTGTAAATTTTTTATGACCTTCAGATATAATGGAATCCCAGGAATCTTCTTTCATGGTATGAGGGTGAAACTGATGAATAAAAAGACCCCGAGCAGACCTGCTGACCAGGATCTCACCAAGCTAGCAGGACTGTAGACTCACTCGGTGCTTGGAGTTTGCTTGGAGAGGAGACCCCAAGCAGACCCGCTGACCATGCTCTCATCAAGCTGGCAGGACTGTAGGCTCACTCGGTGGTTGGAGTTTATTTGGAGAGGAGACCCCGAGCAGACCCGCTGACCAGGATCTCATCAAGCTGACAGGATTGTACGCTCACTCGGTGGTTGGAGTTTGTTTGGAGAGGAGACCTCGAGCAGAACCGCTGACCAGGCTCTCATCAAGCTGACAGGAATGTAGGCTCACTCGGTGGTTAGAGTCTGTTTGGAGAGGATACCCCGAGCAGACCCGCTGACCAGGCTATCATCAAGCTGGCAGTACTGTAGGCTCACTCAGTGGTTAGAGTTTGCTTGGAGAGGAGACCCCGAGCAGACCCGCTGACCAGACTCTCATCAAGTTGGCAGGATTGTAGGCTCACTCGGTGGTTTGAGTTTATGTAGAGTGGAGACCCCGAGCAGACCCGCTAACCAAGCTCTCATGAAGAAGACAAGACTTTAGGCTCACTCATTGGTTGGAGTTTTATTGGAGAGGAGACCACGAGCAGACCCACTGACCAGGCTCTCATCAAGCTAGCAGGACTGTAGGCTCACTCGGTGGTTGGAGATTGCTTGGAGAGGAGACCCCGAGCAGACCTACTGACCAGACTCTCATCAAGCTGGCAGGGTTGTAGGCTCACTAGGTGGCAGAGTAAATGGTGAGATCCCTCAGAGAAAACTATATGTACTTATCAGGGAACAGAGAAAGTCTGTAGAAGATTTTATGGGAAGAAGAGATTGGTGCAGTACAAGTAAGGCTGGACATCTCCAACCGGTACTCTGCAAAGAGGGTCTCGCCCATAGCGAGTGGACACTCGCTGGCAAAGGAAAGGTCTCGCATAAAAAAATTAAAAATGGGTGACTTCTCATAAAGAGCAGGTTAAACTCTAGGGTCTACTCACGCTGGATTCGTCTCGAGGCGAGACGAGGGAGAAAGGCCAAACGGTCTCGCGCACAGAAGGGGAGAGGAGAAGTCTAATGACTCATACCTTCAACTAATTCTCAAACGAGATTGCAAGTAGCTCTACCTCGTTAGTAGAAGCAGAGTAGAGGGTCGCCGTCGGCAAATAAAACAAAATAGAATAAAATAAAGGGAACATAGAGCAAGGGGTTATAACAAAAATTTCCCTATTCATTACAAAGAAAGGAGAGTATTCTCCCACGAAGACGTACTTCAATGTCTCAAAAAAAATAAAAGTACAAATAAAAGAAGGAAGCCAAAAAAAGAGGGGAGGGGAGAAGTCTCAGGTATTGACGACGTCCCTTCATTCATCTTCACTGGAAGCTGAACTCTCGTCTGTCTCGCCATAAAGTTGTGGCACCAGGTCACGGGCGGTGACGGACTTGTCATCTTCCATGAGAATCCCCAGCTCCTTCATCATCTTTAAAACAAGCTCGGTCATCTTAATGTTGGCATCCCGGCAGATATAGTCAACCTCGTCAAAGGAGTAATGAGAAGGAGGGGGTGCTTGGAGTGGTTCCGGGCAAGAGGGAGGTAGAGCACTATCGAAGAGATGGGCATTCTGGGACTTCAAGCTTTTATTCTTATCCTCCAGGGCAGCTATGCACGAGCTCATCTGGTCCGCCATCTCGGCATCCTGCGAGAAGCCCATCAATCAACAAAAGCATACGCAAGAGTGAAACTAGCCAAAGATAAGATTAAAAGGCTTACCACGTCGCCCTGGCTCTTGGCGAGAAGATATCAGCAACCACCGACCTCTTCTCGAGGCCAACTGACTTCTCTCACTCCTCCTCTAGCCCCTCCTCGACATCCTTTTATTTCTTGTTGTTAAAAACAAGGAGGCGCGAGACTCGGTGCGAGAGCTCCAGGGAGCCAAGTTGAGCTTGTGTTGTCTTCAGGACGAGGTCTCGCGACGAGTCCTTTTCAAAAGGATCCGTCCCAGGACCACCGTAGAGGACATAACCGAGAGAGAATGCGTGGCTAGTGGGAGGGTCCTGCTCCTTCCATGATGGAAGGATGGTGGATACCGACACCCATTTCGTGTCCTTTTCCCACAGGAGGACTGGGTCGCCGACAACATCACTTACCACGGGCCCCATGTTGTAGTTTTGATGCGAGGACGGGCTGGACGGCTGGGGGAGCCGGCTTCGCGAGATCGAAGCTCAGCAGGTTGAGCCGAAGTGTTGGTGGGCCGGTCGAATAGTGTCGTCTCGCAAGATGGAGAGACAACTTGTGGGCGAGGCGATTGCGAGTCTCCCACAGAGATAGGGCTCAGGGATCCCGACATCTCCTTCCTCTCTTTACGGGCTATCTCCTTTTTCCCTTTCGGGAACGTCATGAATTTCTTGATTTTCTTCTTGGGTTTGTGCCGAGGAGTAGCGACATCAACCCTAGGTCTCTTCTTGGAAGCAGGGGCCAACGACTCTTTCGCCGCCATGCTGGCAAGGGCAAGAGCTTTTGATGGCCCAACGTTGCTTAAGTAAGGGGGATGGGCTGGGATTTTTCTCTCTCCTGAATAAGCACGGTTAGAAATGATAAAATAAGGGAAGGATGAACATAATGTTAAAGAAGCGCGAGTGTACCTTCGCCTGGAAACACAGGAAGGAGAGAGTCGAGGTCTCTCCTTAAGAAGTTGACCTCGAAATGCTTCTCAGCGAAGAACTCGCAGAGGTCTTTATCTGTGCCCCCGACCTTGGGAGTCGCGTATTATATTTCGGCGGGCGACACTAGGGCGAGTGGAACACCTCACAAATTCCCGTAGATGAAGACGAAGCGGGTGAGCTAGTGATAATTCTTGTTGGGGGTCTCGCACACCTTCAGACCCAGTCTTGTGAAGTACAAGACGCCGTCATGGTTGGCGTGGTAGATGAATAGCTTGTGGAAGGCATTAAGGCTGAACTCGATGCGCTTGCGGCGCATGTAGCTTGTGAATGCAACTAAAACCGAGATGGCGTTCAGGTTTAGTTGCGCGGGGACGTCTCCAAAGTATTTTAAAATCTGTTTAACCTCTGGCTAGAGGGGAAGTCTCAGCCCCAACACGAAGTGCAAGATGGGGAAGGCAAGTTCGCTGGGGTAGAATGTATTGATCAACTCGCCGACCTTCGGCGACCGAGACTCAAACCCCTCCACCAGGAATTCAAGGGTGAAGCGACTGTAGCCTCCTCGGAGATCCTGCCGGGAGGAAAATCATGGTTGACGAATTTTCTTCCGCACTGGCTGCGTCCCTCACCCTCATCAATCCTTTTCTTTCCCATGGTAGGCGAGACGATAAGGGCGAGAGGAGGTGGAGAAAGAGTGGTGAGAGTAAGCTGCGAGAGAGATGAGGAGAGAAGTCTAGATCTGAGACGCAGCAGGAGGGGGAAGCGCAGGTGTTAATCATTTCGGTCTAGGAGGGAGTTATTTATAGCGGATACTCAAAGTAGAAAAATGGGCGGGAAAAGTATGAAGGGGGGAGTTGAAGAGGCTGGCTGACGATTCGCTCTCTCTCTCTCTCTCTCTCTCTCCTAACCTCGAAGCATGATTTTTCTAACAAGCCAGAACAAAGGAAAAAATCTATTACCGCAGAGCCCAGCATGAAAAGAGTTAACATGATAACATTATTAATTGTTTCATTCCACACAGGGCGGACATCATGTCCGCGAGGTTTAAATAACAAGTTATAATTAAACAGCCGAGACGACAAATTAATCGAAACAGCAGAACTATAAGGTATAATTAAATAAGCGAGATAATTAAACAGGTGAGACGAGGTGGAGGGTCTTCAGTTCTTGTGCCATTTCCAATGACCTCCACCGCGAGATCCTGCACATGGGGGCCGACCGAGGGACATGAAAGGCGCGAGTGGGTTCAGGACCGCGGCGTGCGAGACGAAGGTGCTGTTCGACCTCGCTTATGATGGCCTGGGGGAAGGTCTCATCTATTTAAATTCCAGCATCGATCTTGGAGGAGAGGCGAGCACATTCAATTTCTAGCCAGTCAATGCGCCTATCAGTGGCCTGCTTGTCCCGCTCCATCTCGCAGATAATGCACGTGTACTTCCGAAGCATCTCGGCAGCCCTGCACTTCATCTCCACCAGATCCATGGGATCACCCAGATAGTCTTCTATCTCATCTGGGTGAGGGAGAGGCGAGAGGGCGGGTGGCCTAAATAATTCTTCAGCTGCCGAATTGATCTGGGCGCTTGCATAGGAAAACGTCATGGATCAGAATGAATGGTGTTCTCGCAAGAAGGCTTGGAAGCCGCAAGCTGTACGGATAGAAGATTCAGCCCAGTGGTCTCGAATACGGCAGGTGAGGGAATGAAAGTCTATATGAAGCGAAAAGGAGAGGTTAGTTCATTTACCCGGGTTGCGAGAGGTCCCCGCAAGTCGCGAGAAGTCGTCATTCTTCACAGCAGGAGGAGTGGATTGCTGAGGCGAGTCGGAGTCCTGATGATGGATGTCGGTAGCGTTAGGTGGATTCGCAGGCTGGGGGGGAATAGGCGAGATTTCCCTGAAAATCACGAAGTAAATCGGCTAGATGATAAAAGAAAGAAGAAAAGTGGATGGGGAGAGGAGCCAAGAATCACCTGTCTCTCCCTAGAAGATGTGGGAGGAGGTGTGTAACGCCCTAAAAATCATTTTTGAGCTGATCGCGTCCAAAAGAAATTTTGGTGCCTGTATAGGGGTACACGACCTAGGATATGGGCGTGTCTAAGGCCGTGTATTTCCTTGTGTGTTGGCCGACTGTATCCAGAGAAGGACACGGCACGAAACACGGATTGTGCACAGTTTTGACATGGCCGTGTCAGGGGTGACACGGGCATGTTTATACCCGTGTCTCCACCCGTGTTCAGGAGGTTCGTGTCGGTTGGTGTGGCGGTTATATGTGACATGCCCCCGGTCACGGGCGTGTCAAGGACCCGACACGGGAGTGTCAGGTTGAGACACGGGCGCGTCTTAGCCCGTGTGGTTTTTCTGCATTCGACGATCGGGCCTGGATCGAGGCTCACGGCCTAGGACACGACCGTGTGCAAGGCCGTGTTCGGCCCAGGTTTGAGGATTTTTGAGCGGATCTGAGCTGTTCGATTTCTTTAATTAAGATCTGACGGCCCAGATGAGTCTCTGCTCTGTTAAGGTCGGAAATAGAGGTTCAATTCCTCATTTCTCTCTTAAGCACTCTCTTTCAAGGAGTTAGAGAGAGGAGGAAGAAGGAGGAGGATTCCGGCCGCCGACGGAGCATCGGAGCACCGTTTAGAGAACCAAGAGCGGATCCGTGGAGGAAATCCCGTTGCGAAGACTTCTATCCAGATAGTTTTCCATGTCGCAAAGGCATACTACAAGGGTAACGATTCTCTACTTGAGCATGTGAAGCTCTCTTCCTTTTGCATAGGGAAACCCGCTCCCGTGAGTGTGCGGTGAGTGTGCGGTGTTCTCTAGGGTTGACGTGAATAGTCCCCCTTGTGTTGCATATAGAGTCCGGAATCGTAGTACGGACATAGGCATTGTGTGTGAAGCCTACCCGGACATGTTGGTCTTGATCGATGATGTTGCATTTGTTATGGTTTGCCGGAGAAGACTCCGTGCTTTGGGTTTTTGGGTTCTACGCGGTAGATTGCAGCAGGGATCCTTGGGGATTAACTCCAAGGCGCACCCGAAAAACTGAGCGGAATCATTGTTCTACAAACTTGGCGGTCAAGGAACCGACCTTGAAAATAACTGGGTTTTGTGATTGTTTGGAATAGCAGGATCTGAGAGAAGCTTGGATTGTGTGTACGTCTTAATGTGAACTACGCGATGTCAGCAATGGGCAAGTGGAATCGGACCTGGGCTATGTGGTTCGGTGCGAGAGACCCGAAAAGGGGACTAGCCGTTGGCATAGTCGGGAGCCTTTGACGGTGGTCAGAAAGGCTATATTGCTCACGAGGTTGCCATCCTAGGGGTGGTGGTGAACACGCTGAAGTGTCAGGATTCACCGATAATGTGCCCTGAGTGCACGGGGTGTTTGGGCATGCGAGACTATACCTGTGGCGTAGTATGTTTGTTCTATACTGTTTAGCTGGGCTAATGAATTGCAGGGAAGGAGCACCGTCGTCCCGAGTTAGGGGCGGGTTCGTTATAATTTGGTCGGCTTTGGCTGACCGTTGCTTTGCTTGCCACCGTGCGGTAGAATGTTGCTTGTAGGTGCTGCAGAGTCGAGTACCAAATAGCGGGCTGGAGCCCATGTTGCTGTGCTGGCCCTGGAAGGCCAAAGCGAATAGTTGTTTTTTATTTTGTCATGTGTGGCCTAGGGCTGAGCATATTATTTGAAACTCGAAAGTCGCTTAAAAATCGTTCGAAAATTGAGTCGAATCGGAATCGGTTAAAATCAATCTGACTCAATTTGAGTCGATTCAATTTGACTGGAATCTGATTTCGAGTCGATTTCGAGCCAGCACTGAATCGCTCGAAATATGATTCGAATCAACTCGAATTAATTAAAAAAATTATGTATTTATTAATATATTCTTATTTTAAGATTAAAAATAACCAATTTAAATCTAAATAAAAAGAATAAAGACTTTAAATATTTTGTTTGCTAAATTTATAGGTTGTCCAATTTAATTTTGAGCAAACTATGAATAAAACGAAAAATTGCTCAATTTCGAGCCAATTTGACTCGATTTCGAGCCAACCCGATTCGATTTCGAGCCAACCCGATTCGATTTCGAGCTGACTCGGAATCGAGCCATTTCGAGTCGAGCCGACTCGACTAGAAATCAATTTCGATTTCGAGTCGATTTCGAGCCGAGTTCGAGTCGAAAATTTCGATTTCGAGCCGAGCCAAAATCGCTCGAACTCGACTCGATATCAGCCCTAGTGTGGCCGACCTGCGAGCCGATGTATGGAAAATGTTATATTGCTAAGTGAACTTTTGTAAGGCCATAAATCCAGATATCTTTCAGTGTATTTGTTTTTCATTCCAGTTGTAGTGGTTGTGGACATTCATGATTATTGGATTACTATTACGGGTTCTTTCAACTATTTAAAAAGCTTCCGCTAGAATACTCCGTGTTAGGACGAGTAGTCTTAATTGGATAGTTTGGTTATTCATACGTAACCCTTCTGACTGTCTGTGGTATATGGCGTCGTGTTCCAACTGGACCTTCTACTATATGCCATACGACGGATGAGGGTGTTACAATTTGATATCAGACTTCTGGTTACGGCCAGGCTTAAATGAATTCGTGGGAGAATTCTTTCAAGGGGTGGTGAGCACATGTGTGCGTCATCGTTATAACATCAAAAAGAACCCATGAATGTCCACTTAAGAATGAAAAATACACTTATTTTGTGGAACCTGAGTGTTCCAATGATTGTTTTTAGCAATTTGTTTGTCGTCTAATCGTGGGTCTTTGCTATTTTAGGCAGCTAGGAGCGGTGCTGGTCAGTCGGAGCATCCGTAGTCGGCGGAAAGTAGCGCACTGAGAGACGTGCCTACAAGACCTCCTTCAGCGGAAACCATTAGGTTGGTGGCGGAAGCAGTCTTTGCGATGATAAATGCCAAACCTGCAGGGCAATTGCACCACGCACCACCTGTTGTTGAGCAAGAACCGGTTAGGGAGGCAGAGCCGAGAGTGGTGGAGCGCGCAGCATTGGATCAGGTAGAGCCGAGGAGAGCTACAGAGAGACAGCTCAAGCATGTAATGG
The DNA here is from genome assembly GCA_039583875.1 of Platanthera guangdongensis. Taxonomy (NCBI): domain Eukaryota; kingdom Viridiplantae; phylum Streptophyta; class Magnoliopsida; order Asparagales; family Orchidaceae; genus Platanthera; species Platanthera guangdongensis. The sequence continues at coordinate 124,686,833 of CM077152.1, read as the reverse complement.
CCTTTAATCCTCCGAGATTCGATGGGGTTGGAACGCCAGCTCAAGCTGAGGATTGGCTCTCTACGATAAAGAGGGTCTTGACGGCCACATTAATTGAGGAGTGGCAGAAGACCACCATAGCGACCTTCCTTTTGGCTGGTGAGGCAAGGCTGTGGTGGGATGAGTTGGAGTTTCATCTCTTAGTAGGAAGGCAGCTTGCTGATATGCCTATGGAGGAATTCTCAAGATTGTTCTTGGCCAGATATTTACCCTCTACTCAGAAGCTTGAGATGGAGAATCAGTATTTTGGGTTGACTCAGGGAGTTAGAAGCGTGGATGAGTATCTCCACGAGTTTACACGGTTGGGTCGGTATGCGGGTGTCATGTTTACGGAAGAAGAGAGGAAGACCAACCGATTTTATGAGGGTCTACGCAGCGACCTACAGTTACTCCTTGTTAGGCCTAAGGTGCAGGGCTTCCTAACCTTGGTCAATTCGGCCCGGCCATTGGAAAAGGTTGTGAAGAAAGTGCAAGAGAAGAAGTACCCAGGGGAAAAGAAGGCAGAGTTCAAAGTGCCAAATGCAAAGTCAGGATTCCGCAGATGGAACAAGAAGCAGAGGACTTCGAAATCAGCCCCTTCGACTGGTACGTCGGGGCAACCACAAGTCGAGTCGCAGGAGCTTGATACAACTGTGGGAAGATGAGGCACTTTGCTCGTGAGTGTTGGAGCGGACGTGCAAACTCCGAGAGGAAGCCTGGAGCAACCTATGAAGAGAAAGGGAAGGCGGTGGAGTCAACCGCATCCCATCATGCTCTAGCCCATCCTGGAGTTTATAATCTTGGTCTGCAGGAGGCCATAAAGCAAGCTGACGTGGTAATAGGTATGAGTTAAATTTTAGCAGTTTAACTTTATATAGTTGTTACCTCTTTTTGTATGTTAGCTTGTTATTCTTGGTGCTAGGCTTCGTGTTGGTTTTCGATTGTCCGGCGAGAGCCCTGTTTGATACGGGGGCTTCACATTCCTTCTTGTCCGAAAGTTCATATCACGCATCGGGGTTCCTTCCTCGATGGCAAAAGACAAGTTAGAAGTGTTGTTGCCCAATGGGTGCTCAATGCGCGCGGATAAGTTATGTGTGATGAAGATACGGGTTGGGGACCAAGAGTTTGATTTGCGAGCGTTGGTTCTACCGTTAGTGGAGTCCGACATAATATTTTGTATGGTCTGGCTCTCAGAGAAGCAAGCTTACATCGATTGCAACCAAAAGGAGGTTAAGTTGGGGCTGCATACGGAACGGGAGACTACGTTTGCGGGCATGAAGGGGTCGGGTAAACTTTTGATGTCGGCCCTTCAAGTGATCAAGGCAGTTCGGTCTGGGGCAGAGCTGTTTGTCACCTTAGTGCAGGCTTCAATGCCTAGGCCAAGTCTGGATAGTATCTCGGTTATGTCCGAGTATCCTGATGTGTTCCCAGATCATCTCCGAGGAGCCCCTCCTCAGCGGGAGATTGATTTTATAATTGAGCTGGTACCGGGTGCCAAACTGGTGTCACGCTCTCCGTAACAGATAGCGCCGCGAGGGATGGAAGAGTTGAAGGTGCAACTGCAGGAGTTGTGTGAGCAAGGTTATGTACGTCCAAGTTCGTCGCCTTGGAGCGCACCGGTTCTTTTCGTTAAGAAGAAGGATGAGAGCTTGTGACTCTGTATTGACTATCGGGAGTTGAGCAAGCTTACGGAGAAGAATAAATATCCGATCCCCAGGATTGACGATCTATTTGATTAGTTGGTTGGGTCTACAGTATATTCGAAGTTAGATCTGAAGTCCGGCAATTACCAATTGAGGATAAGGGAAAGCGACATCCCGAAGACAGCATTCAGCACGCGGTTTGGGCATTATGAGTTCACGGTCATGCCGTTTGGGCTGACCAATGCGTCATCCGTGTTTATGGATCTGATGAATAGGACGTTCAGAGAATACTTGGATCATTTAGTGATAGTATTTATCGATGATATCTTGGTATACTCGCAGTGTGAGGAGGACCATTACAAGCATCTACACATGGTGTTGGAGATGTTGAGGAGAAATCAGTTGTATGCTAAGTTCTCCAAGTGTGAGTTCTGGTCATCCTCAGTAGCGTTCCTTGGTCATGTCGTTAGTGGAGAAGGAATAGCGGTGGATCCGGCGAAGATAATGGCGATACGGGAGTGGCCTATTTTGACTACAGTGGCGGAAGTCCGGAGCTTTCTAGGGATTGCCGGCTACTACAGGCGCTTCGTAGAGAACTTCTCGCGGATAGCGTTGCCACTCACGACGTTGACAAGGAAAGACCAGAAGTTTGTGTGGTCGCTGGAGTGTGAGCAGGCTTTTGAAGAGTTGAAGAGGCGGTTGACCACGACGCCTATTTTATGTTCGCCGAGTGGAACCGAAGGATTTGAAATTTATAGTGATGCTTCGGGCAGTGGTTTGGGCTGTGTTCTGCTACAACATGAGAGCGTGATAGCCTATGGTTCACGACAATTGAAGGTTCATGAGAGGAATTATCCGGTTCACGACTTAGAGTTAGCAGCCGTGATATTCGCTTTGAAGCTATGGAGGCACTACTTGTATGGTGTGAAAGTTGATATCTACATCGATCATAAGAGCCTGAAGTACTTGTTAGAACAGAAGGATCTGAACATGAGGCAGCGGAGGTGGATGGAGTTCTTGGGGGATTATACCTTCGAGATATATTATGTACCTGGGAAAGGAAATGCAGTGGCGGATGCATTGAGCCGCAGGGCTCCTGCGCAGGCCAGTTGGTTGTCGGCATATGGTGAGAGCTTGGTCTGTGATTTGGAGGCATTAGAGATCTCCTGCGTTGATAAACGGTCTAGTGCCGAGGCGATATTGTGTTGGACAGAGGTGAAGTATGACCTGGCTGATAGAGTTCGACGGGATTTGGTTCAGGATAGCGGCATGAAGTGGATCTTAGATGAATCTTTGGATGGGTCAAATTCCCAGTTTGCGGTTGAGGATGGACTGCTAAGGAAGGACGGTCGTCTATGCATCCCTAGTGCGGATAATCTTCGGGAGGAGTTGATGTACGAGGCTCATCATACCAAATACTCAATCCACCCGTGAAGCACGAAGATGTACAGAGACATGAAGAAGTTGTTCTGGTGGCAAGGATTAAAGAAGGATGTAGCACTTTATGTGGCCAAGTGCCAAACTTGTGCCTTGGTGAGGGCAGAGTGCCAGAAGCCCGGAGGTTTCCTAAAGTCCTTGCATATCCCGGAATGGAAATTCGACGACATTTCTATGGATTTTGTGCATGGTTTGCAAATGTCGCAGAAGGGAAACGACGCCATCTGGGTGGTCGTCAAAAAGTTGACAAAAGTGTCGCATTTCATCCCGAATAGAAAGGAAGATCCGATGGAAAAGTTAGCCAAACTCTATGTGGATAATATCATATGGTTGGATGGTGTGCCCCGCAGTATTGTAAGTGACCGAGATGGACGCTTCACGTCCAAGGACTGGAGGCTGGTGCATAGTATGTTGGGAACTAAGCTGAGTTTCAGCACAACCTTCCATCCACAGGCAGACGGTCAGACCGATATGGTCAACAGAACGATGGAGGACATGCTTCGTATGTGCGTCCTAGATTTCAGAAAACATTGGGAAGATCACCTGAACATGGTGGAGTTTGTGTATAATAGCAACTTTCAAGCAAGTATTGGAATGACACCTTTCGAGGCCTTGTATGAGAGGAAGTGTCGTACGATGTTGTCTTGGTTGGAGACAGGCGAGTCGAAGTTGTATAAACGTCAAGCAGTGGAAGGCGCCACTTCAATGGTACGTACAATTCAGGAAAGGTTGAAGATCGCTCAGGACAGGCAGGAGAAGTACTATAACGCTAAACATAGGAACGTGGAGTTCAGTGTTGGCGACTCGGTGTATTTAAAAATCAATCCGTTCAAGGGTGTTTTGCGGGTTCGATGCTTGAAGAAGCTGAGTCTGAGATATCTTGGACCATTTGAAATCCTAGAGTGTGTTGGCGAAGCGGCATATAGATTGAAGCTGTCTGTGGAATTGAGTGGGCTATACGATGTGTTCCACGTATCAGTGTTGCGTAAGGCGGTGCAAGAACCTTCGCAGATAGTTGTGGTCGATCAAGTGCCGGTTGATTACGAGTTGACGACAAAGGTCAAGCCTATACGTATAGAAGACGTTGAAGTCAAACGACTCCGCAACAAGGAAATCTGAATGGTTAAGGTCCGTTGGGATAACTGCGGACTTGAGGAGCTTTCATGGGAGCGAGAGCAAACTATGTTGGAGGAATACCACGAGTTATTCCACTCAGGTAACATTTAGTTTTGTGTACCTTTACTTAATTTCGGGACGAAATTGCTTAAGGGGGGGGGGGATTTGTAACGCCCCGAAAATCGTTTTTGAGCTGATCGCGTCCAAAAGAAATTTTGGTGCCTGTATAGGGGTACACGGCCTAGGACAAGGGCGTGTCCAAGGCCGTGTCTTTCCTTGTGTGTTGGTCGGATGTATCCAGAGAAGGATACGGCAGGAAACGCGAGTTGTGCACAGTTTTGACATGGGCGTGTCATGGGTGACACGGGCGTGTTCATACCCGTGTCTCCACCCGTGTTCAGGAGGGTCGTGTCGGTTGGCGTGGCGGTTATATGTGACACGCTCCCAGTCACGGGCGTGTCGAGGACCCGACACGGGCGTGTCAGGTTGAGACACGGGCGTGTCTTAGCCCGTGTGGTTTTTCTGCATTCGACGATCGTGCCTGGATCGAGGCACACAGCCTGGGACACGGCCGTGTGCAAGACCGTGTTCGGCCCAGGTTTGAGGATGTTTTAGCGGATCTGATCCATTCGATTTCTTTAATTAAGATCCGACGGCCCAAATGAGTCCCTGCTCTGTTAAGGTCTGAAATAGAGGATCAATTCCTCATTTCTCTCTTAAGCACTCTCTTTCAAGGAGTTAGAGAGAGGAGGAAGAAGGAGGAGGATTCCGGCCGCCGGCGGAGCATCGGAGCACCGTTTAGAGAACCGAGAGCGGATCCGTGGAGGAAATCCCGTTGCGAAGACTTCTATCTGGATAGTTTTCCATGGCGCAAAAGCGTAATACAAGGGTAACGATTCTCTACTTGAGTATGTGAAGCTCTCTTCCTTTTGCATAGAGAAACCCGCTTCCGCGAGTGTGCGGCGAGTGTGCTGTGTTCTCTGGGGTTGACGTGAATAGTCCCCCTTGCGTTGCATATAGAGTCCGGAATCGAAGTACGGACATAGGCATTGTGTGTGAAGCCTACCCGGACATGTTGGTCTGGATCGGTGATGTTGCATTTGTTATGGTTTGCCGGAGAAGACTCCGTGCTTTGGGTTTTCGGGTTCTACGCGGTAGATTGTGTTGGATCCCTAGTTGATTTGGGCTAGGTTCACTAACTTAGGATGTGACCCAACATGTATAGCCAGGGTCAAAGTTGTGTCCTAGAGTCTAGGTCAAGTCCTTAGAGTCAACATAAGATGGACCAGCTATCAACAAGACTACCAGGGACTCAAGACTTAGAATATTTCAAGACTAAGTAAAAATGAGTTCGACGTTCGTCGAACTCAGGTCGACGAAAGACGTTCTCAGCTCGACAAACCTTAGACATTTCTCTGAGCTGAGCTCGACGATCTTCATTCTCTGGTCGACGAAAATTGGGATACTTCAACAAACTAAAGTCAGGATAACTTCAGATTATTCTAAGTCCAACTTCAGACTTTAGTCGACGAACAAGATTCTGAGCTCGACGAACTTGGATCTCATGTTCACAACTTCTCAGGTCGACGAAGTCAACTTCTCAGGTCAACGAACTCTGTACTCTACTCGACGAATTCTGGAACCAGAAGATTTGTGTCGACACCAAGAATAATCTGTCGACACCAACTTATGTCGACACCAGAAGATTTATGTCGACACCAAGAATAATCTGTCAACACGAACTTATGTCGACACCAGAAGATTTGTGTCGACCACTAGACTAATCAGTCGACACCCACTTATGTCGACACCAGAAAACTTGTGTCGACACCAGAAGATTCATGTCGACACACAGAATATCATTCAACACAAAATACTCGACTAGGTCCAGAATGGTTGTTGAACTCCAGACGACGAATGCAATTGTCAGCTCGACGAACTTCAGACAGAAAAGGCAAAGGTTCTGAAGCATGCAAGTTCTGCTATCAGCTCGACGAACTTGGAACTTAGCTCGACGAACAGAAGTCGTCTAGTCGACGAATTAAATATCTCTGCTCGACGAATTGGTAACTCAGTTCAACGAATTCTGCCAACTATTTGACGACTCCAGACTTAGCCTTTTCCAGCCTTCTGTCCCCATTCTAATGCGAAAATTCCCGAGTAATTAATGCTCAACATTCTCTGAATGTATCCATTAGAGGGAGCATTAATTACAGTATTCCTCAGGAATATTACTTGCTGATTTTCCACGGGACAGTTGAGAAAATACATCAATGCCGATTATTCTCAGGCCGTCAGCATTAATTACAGATGATTCAAATTTTAGAAAAGATATAGATGCAAAGAAGATCGACAATCACAAGAGAGAAGAAGAATATACTCAGTCAAAAAAATACATAGACACACACAGACTGACTGCAAGAACTCATACAACAGCAGAAAAGCTTCACACAAGAAAATCATACAGAAGCTTACAGTGACAGGCAGTGATCATCATTCAGAAGAAGGAGAACAATCATAAAATATCAAGAGTCTTCTTCTTCAACATTCTCTTCAGGACTTCCAAGGACAACAAATATCAAATCAGTCAAGAAGCCCCTGCATCACTGCTTGTTAAGAACTCTGATTGAAGACCTATCACCCTACAGCAAAGCTTCCTGCAAACCTGAACCATTCTCCATTTCAGGGGGAGTTGTTTGCTAACATCATTGAATCCACAAGTCTTCTCAGTTTATTGAGAAAGAGAAGACATAATCACTCTCTCACCCCCTCCTGTATAAAGGGTTGTCATCTCCCTTCAAAAGTGATTCCTGGTTGCAAGTATCCTAACCAAAAGACTAGAGTTGGTTTTTGGGGACCTGATCAAAACCCATTGGTGTCAGGCACCTGATCAAAAAATTGAGTGGATTCCTACCAAGGGTGGTAGAAGAGTGGACTACCCAGATTTGGGGAACCACTATAAATTTCTTGTGTCGTCTGGTTGTCTATCTTTTTCTTTTTATTCTTGCTGTGTGGCTGTGATTAGGTTTAATCTTTTCTGTTTTCCAATTTTCTTAATTACTGCACTTTTTCAATTAGTATCAGAGGAAGGTTCCTTTGGTTGGACAAGTTAACCCTTGAACCAAAGATCCTGAGTTAGATCTACACTTCACTTTATTCACATTTAACTTTGAAACACAGCCATGGAACAGAATAAAGATTATGCAAGCACCAGACCTCCAGTTTGCAACTTGCAAAAGTTTGGAATCTGGAAGGAAAGAATCAAGCTATACATGAACTCTATTGATGAAGATATTTTTGCTTCTATCATAACAGGTGTACCTCCACCACCTGCTGCTCCTCCCAGCACTTCTACAGATATGACTGCAGTCCCTCCTCCAGATTATAATGATGCTTACAGGAAAGCCAAGATGGCTGATGTAAAAGCCATGAACATACTGACACAAACAATGTCTGATGACATTTTCCAGAAGGTTGCTGAGTGCACATCAGCAAAAGCCATTTGGGATTCCCTAAACCAAATGGTTGATGGATCAGCTGATGAAAGGAAGGATAGGAGATCAAATCTCATATCCCAATATGAGAATTTCAATAAACAGGAAGCTGAGACAGTGTCAGAGATGTACAATAGATTAAGCTCAATTATTAATGAGCTAAAAACTCTGGACAAGGTCATCACTCTCACTGAAGTGAATGACAAAATTCTGATGTGCTTACCAAGCTCATGGGACACAAGAATTTGGCCCATCAAGGAGGCCAGATACCTGAATGAGATGTCAACTGAATCTCTATTGGGCAAACTGAAATCTTATGAGCAGTTAATAAAGACAAGGGAGGATGCTGAACAAAGAACACCTCCTGCAGCCAGAAGAGATCAGAACATAGTATTCAAAGCCTCAGAAGAATCAGAATCCACTGCATCAAATAAAGAGCTCATGAGTCTCTTTGCAAAGAGATTCTTCAAGATGGCTAGAAAGGACTTCAGGAGGAAGTCAGCAAGAAAGGATGACATGCCAAAGTATGACAAGACACCAACAAAGGAAGTGGTGTGTTATGGATGCAGAAAGCCTGGGCACTTTCTCTCTGAGTGTCCAGAGAACCAGAAGAAAGAGAAGAGAAGAGAAAAGGAAAAGGATTCCAGAAAATAGTTCACCAGCAAACCCTCTTTCAGCAAACACAAGAGGAAGGAAAAGGGGTTTGTAGCTGAGACTTGGAGTGAGACTGAAGAAGAGTCAACATCTTCAAGCTCCAGTGAAGATGAAGAAGAAGAAAGTGCAAAAGAGGTTTGCATCATGGCAATTGATGCCTCAAGAAGCAACTCCGAAGAAGGAGAGCCAGAAAATGAGGAGGCTTCTGAATCAGAAGCTGATCAGGTATTATCATGGTTTGATTATAATTCAGAATCTTTTAAATCAGATTTTAAAATCATGTGTTTGGATTTAATCAAGTCTGAGAAGGAAATCAAACTTCTCAGAGATAAGCAAGTTAACTATGATAGCTTAGTATTAGAAAACACTAAATTGAAAAATGAAATAGATATGTTTAGTGAACAAATCACCCTTCTGAAAGATGAATTAAATAAGGCAAAACAGCTAGAAGAATCACTAAATGGAAGAAGCAAACAACTAACAGTAATCACCAACATATCTAATGCTAGATTTAATGGAAGTAAGTTAGGATTAGGTGCATCATCTAGTGAACCACCTACTATTCAGAAACACCACCTGTCACAACCCATAAATTTTATTTCTGAGAAAGGAAAGAAGAATACTGAGCAAATATATAAGGTAAATAAATTTTTTGAACAAATTCAAACTAAGAACATAATTGAAAACCATAAAACACCTAATAAAAACAAAGTTCAGCAATTTTCGTCGACCTCCGATCGACGAAAAGGAGCTAGTTCGTCGAACCACGATCGACGAACTCTGAACGCCAGCTATAGTTATTATTATTCGTCTAACTGCGATTGACGAACTTGGTATGGTTCGTCAAGCAGAGATCGACGAACATGGGGCGCAGAGAATGAACATGTTTATTCTCTGGGCAGAGATCGACGATCTCAACCCAATTTGTCAAACTCTGTTCGACGAACTTACATAAATTCGTCGAACCCAGGAAGACTTAACCAAAACTATAACTTTAACAGAAACTTAAATACTTCTAGGAAATCATTTAATCCCCTAGCTGATTGGACCATTGCACCCAGGAGATACCACCCCCTAGGATATAAATCCCAACCAGAATTTGCTGTTATCTCTAGTCTCTCTTATCAGCCATACAAAGGCCCCAAGGTAACCTGGGTCAAAAATCACTAACTATTTGTATTGCATGTGAAGAATTATCCAGGGGTAAATGAAACTTGGTACATGGACAGTGGCTGTTCCAAGCATATGACTGGCAGCAAGGACATCCTAATCAACTATAAGTCCAAGCTGGGGCCAAAAGTCATTTTTTGTGACTCAAAATGTGGACAGTTAGAAGGAGTGGGAGAAATAAAAATAGGAGTTGTCACATTCAGAAAGGTGATATATGTAAGTGGACTGAAGCATAACCTCATCTCCATAAGTCAATTATGTGATGATGGTTATCAGGTATATTTTAACCCTTCTACTTGATCTATCATTGATAGAAATAACCAAAATGTTTTAACTAGAAGTAGACAAGGAAACATTTATTTAGTAAATTTTCTTTCTGCCACAACTGATATATGTTTGCTAAATTTAACTAGTACTCAGAATGATTTATGGCTCAAAAGACTAGGACATGTAAACCTGAAAAACATTGCTAGGTTATCTAAGCACAACTTTGTTAGAGGTCTACCTTCTGCTCCATACAAGAAGGAAGGTGTAACGACCCGGCCCTTTAGACCAAGCATCGCCGGCCTACCAGCGGCCCGGGTTTAGGCCCTTTAGACCACCCCACGGCACCACTGGTAGTAAGCCTAAACATCAAGGCCTGCAGGCCCAATGCACCCCAATCAAATCTCCGCGCTTGTTTATCAGCAGCGGTAGGTTGTTGCCATGGGGTCTCGAACCCGCAACCTTGATAAGAGAGTCTTAATACCACTTCTCATCACCAACTGAGCTGCAGCTCAGTTGGTGATGAGGAGTGGTATTAAGACTCTCTTATCAAGGTTGCGGGTTCGAGACCCCGTGGCAACAACCTACCGCTGTTGATAAACAAGCGCGGAGATTTGGTTGGGGTGTATTGGGCCTGCAGGCCTTGATTTAGGCTACTACCAGTGGTGCCGTGGGGTGGTCTAAAGGGCCTAAACCCGGGCCGCTGGTAGGGCGGCGATGCTTGGTCTAAAGGGCCGGGTCGTTACAAAAAGTGCACTTTTTTTGTAACGACCCGGCCCTTTAGACCAAGCGTCGCCAGCCTACCAGCGGCCCGGGTTTAGGCCCTTTAGACCACCCCACGGTACCTCTGGTAGTAAGCCTAAACATCAAGGCATGCAGGCCCAATGCACCCCAACCAAATCTCCGCGCTTGTTTATCAGCAGCAGTAGGTTGTTGTCACGGGGTTTCGAACCCGCAACCTTGATAAGAGAGTCTTAATACCACTCCTCTTACTCTGATACGATTTACTCGTGGAGGAAATGCGGGTTATGACAGTAGGTCTCTACAGGGCTTGTCAATTAGGCAAGCAAACTAAAACTAGTTTCAAATCAATTAATAAGAGTGATTCACCTAGGGTCTTGTACCTGCTACACTTGGATATTTTTGGACCCATAGCTGTACAAAGCCTGGGAGGGAAATCTTACACTTTAGTTATAGTGGATGACTTCTCCAGGTTCAGTTGGGTATTCTTTCTGAGAACAAAGTCAGATACATTCAAGGTTCTTACAGATTTTCTCCGGACCATACAGATTGAGTTATCTACTCATGTTGCATTGATCAGAAGTGATCATGGCATAGAGTTTGAGTCTCTTCTTATGCATGAGTTCTGTGATAAGGAAGGTATCAGGCATTGCTTCTCAGCTCCTAGAACTCCCCAACAAAATGGGGTAGCTGAAAGGAAAAATAGGACACTCATTAAAGCTGCAGGTATATTGCTTGCTGATGCATACATGCCACTAACCATTTAGGCAGAGGCTGTAAGCACTGCAAACTATGTCCTGAATATGAGTTTAATTCACAAACTGAAGAACAAGACTCCCTATGAATTGCTCAAAGGGAAGAAACCTAAAATAAACTATTTTAAAGTTTTTGGTTGTACATGTTATATACATAATAACAACAAGAAATATATTAGAAAGTTTGAAGCTAAGGCTGAAGTGGGAGTTTTTCTAGGATACTCCCAAGTAAGCAAGGCTTATAGGGTATTTAATAAATCAACATTAAAAGTAGAAGAGTCAATTCATGTTTATTTTGATGAAACTAACATGTATTGCAAGGAGAAAAAAGTTTCTACCTGTAGCAACTTGCAGGTACCCCACTTGTATGAGACATTGGATGGACTAAACCTCACCCAAGAGGTTCCCACTCATCCCTCTCCACAGGTCATTGAAGATATTAAAGAAGATGAAGCTGAAGAACATGAGCCTCAACCAACAGCAACTATAATTCTACAAGAGGAATTTATTCAAAATGTTGTTGCACAACCAACTCCACCCACTGATTTTGTCACACTTAGGGATCGCTGCAGATCTCAAGTAATTGGAGACATATCAGCAAGTGTATAGAGAAGGCATCAACTCAACCAAGACTTGATGCATGCCTGTTTTATCTCTCAGGTTGAACCTCTAACCATTCATGATGCTGAGCAAGATCCCCACTGGATCCTTGCAATGTAAGAGGAATTAAACCAATTTGAGAGATGTATAGTTTGGGATTTGGTTCCAAGACCACAAAACTACCCAGGCATTGGAACCAAATGGGTTTTCAGGAATAAGCTTGATGCCCAAGGAGTCATTGTTAGGAACAAGGCTAGGCTTGTTGCTCAAGGATATAGGCAAGAGGAAGGAATTGACTATGACCAGACCTTTGCACCTGTTACAAGGTTGGAAGCTATAAGGATCTTCCTTGCCTATGCATCATTCAAAAGGTTCAAAGTTTTCCAAATGGATGTGAAAAGTGCTTTCCTAAATGGAGTGTTACAAAAAGAGGTTTATGTAGAACAACCTCCATGTTTTGTTTCTCCAACTTATCCCTCTTATGTTTTTAAATTAAATAAGGCTCTTTATGGTCTAAAGCAAGCTCCAAGAGCTTAGTATGAGACCTTAGCAAGTTTCTTATTAGAGCATAAATTTACAAGAGGAACTGTAGATAAAACCCTTTTCACTATACATCATAAGGACCAAATTTTGTTAGTACAAATATATATAGATGACATCATATTTGGCTCTACAGATTCAAAATTGTGCAAGATTTTCTGACCTCATGCATTCTAAATTTGAAATGAGTAGCATGGGAGAGCTTTCATATTTTCTTGGTCTCCAAGTGAAACAGCTCCCTGATGGCATCTTCATCTCTCAAGCAAAGTATGTTAAAGAACTTCTAAAGAAGTTGGGGATGGCTGATGCCTCAGCTAAGAAAACTCCCATGGCCACCAATGTTGTTGTGGACTCTGATATACCAGGAAAACCTGTAGATCAGAAACTTTATAGGGGCATTGTTGGGTCCATATTATACCTCACAGCAAGTAGGCCAGATATTATGTTTGATATATGCCTTTGTGCTAGGTTCCAAGTAAACCCTAAAGAATCTCATCTAATTTTCTTAAAAAGGATTTTAAGATATATAAAGAGTTGTCCTAATCTAGGCCTATGGTATCCTACTGAATCAGAATTTGAGTTAACTGGATACTCTAATGTTGATTTTGCTGGATGCAGGGTTGATAGAGAAAGTATTTCAGGAACCTGCCAGTTCCTGGGTATGAGATTAGTATCCTGGTTCTGTAAAAAGCAAACATCAGTGTAAACTTCAACTGCTAAAGCAGAATATATTGCAGCAGGCAGCTGTTGTTCACAGATGCTCTGGATACAGAATCAGCTTCTAGATTATGGGTTCAACTTAAATAATTCAACCATATTCTGTGATAATACTAGTGTTATAGCCATAGCACAAAATCAAGTTCACCATAGTAGGACTAAGCATATTGACATAAGACATCATTTCATTAGGGAATGTGTAGACAAAAATAAGATTAAGCTTGTCTATATCTACACTAATTTACAAAAAGCTGATATATTCACCAAACCTCTGGATGAGAAAAATCATGCTTTCTTTCTAAATCAACTGAGAATGATCAATGGAGAAGACTTAACTTAAGTTCTGTTTTCATTCGACGAATTTTCCAAAGTTCGTCGAACGGAGCTCGACGAACCGGGGAAGGTTTGAGAGATATTCGTCGAACAGAGTTCGACGAACTCTCTATGAGTGAAATAATTTTTGTCCACCAGCGATCGACGAACGTTGCTTCAGAAGATATTCGTCGACCTAAGTTCGACGAACCGTCTTCAATTCTTTTGATGAGCTCGATGAATTATTTACCCCAAAACTATTTCATCGACCTCAGTTCGAATAATTAATTTTATTTTCGTGGAACGGAGTTTGTCGATTCATATTCTGGAAAACCTTATATCTATGTTTTCTTCGACCTTCATCCCGCGCTTTCTATTCCCTTGCACTTGATCGCCGTTTATCTCATCTGCAGGTGATTCCATGGCGATTCCAGCAGAAGCTCTAACTGCTATGAAGTTTGACATTGGATTTGATGTCGACTTCGAATCATTCCAGCACTCGGATCTAATCTTTCTATATATTCTGGAACTTTTGGAAGAACACAATCTGAAGAACCTGATGAACACCAGGATAAAGTTGGCAGGAACAGAAATTAGAGAATGGGTCTATACTTCATCCACTTCTGAAGACAATACTATGACATGATCAATTGCCGGTAACACTGTCTCCTTAACCCCCGTGGTTTTAACTGGAATATTTGGTTTGACAAATGGCGAAGAGGAATTAGAAATTGATTCTGAAGTGTTTAATATGATGCTAAATCTGATGGGTTATGCTGGTGACAACCCAAATAAATTATTGAAGAGACATTTGTCTGCAGCATACAAGTTCCTAGCAGACATTGTTGGGAATGTCTTGCTTGGCAAGCATACTGCCCATGACTACATCACAAGACATCAGTTCTTGGTCATGTGTGCAGTAATAAATAAGAAGCAAGTGGACTGGGCTCAGATCCTCTTTGATCTGATAAAGAAGAAAAATAACAAGAAAGAAGTGTGTTTTGGAAGGATCCTAGAGATCTTCCTCAAGGAAAAGGCTGCTGAATCACTGGTCTCACAGACCATATTCATCAATGCCAGTAAAAGGCTCACTTGTACCTTATTTGGCAGGTGGGAGAGGACAATCACAAAGCCCACTAAGGCTTCTACCTCTTCCACCCCAGCTTCTGAAGGAACCAGGGATGTTAAAGCCACTCCCACACCTGCTGAAGAGATTCATCCCACACCACCATCTCTTCTGTAACACCCCAATTTTTTTTGCAAGAGGTTCAGTCTGCAGTTCTGGAAATTCTTTTGGGTTCTGGCAGGAGGCACACGGCCTACGACACGGGCGTGTCGCAGGGCGTGTCGAGGCCATGTCGACACTCGGTCCAAGTGTCGACACTTTCGCTCGACAAAGTGTCGAGAGTGAGGCACACGGCCTGCGACACGGGCGTGTCGCAGGGCGTGTCGAGGCCGTGTCGACACTCGGCCCAAGTGTCAAAACTTTGTGCTCGACAGAGTGTCGAGAGTGGGGCACATGGCCTGCGACACGGGCGTGTCGCAGGGCATGTCGAGGCCGTGTCGAGGCCGTGTCGACACTCGGCCCAAGTGTCGACACTTTTGCTCGATAGTGTGTCGAGACTGGGGCACACGGCCTGTGACACGGGCGTGTCACAGGGCATGTCCCGTTTGGTCGACGATCTTCGCTCGACGTTTTTCCGTGGTGTCGACACAAAGCCTGTCGACGGGTGTCGAGACTTGGCACACGGCTTGGGACACGGGCGTGTCCCAGGCCGTGTCACCTCTCGGGTTGGTGTTGGGGCCGTGTCGTTGGAGACACACGGCAGGCCACACGGCCGTGTCACTGGGGACACGGGCGTGTCGAATCGAACACGGCCGTGTCGAATGCCCGTGTCTGATTCCAGGCGCGTCGATTTGAGACGGCGAATGAGGCACACGGCCCTGGACACGGGCGTGTGCCAGGCCGTGTTCGGCCCAGGTCTTTTATTTTCCAGGCGAATCGCAGCCAGTCTTTTTCTGGTTTTGGGATCTGACAGTTCAGGCCATCTCCTGGGAAGTTAAGTCCGAAGTTAGGGTTGCAGATCCTCATTCTTTTTCAAGTCCTCTCTTTCTTAGTTCTTGAGAGAAACTAGAGCAAGGAGGAAGAAGAAGAACTCTTGGGCTGTAGGAAGGGTTTCAGAGCTCCAAATCGCGAGCCGAGTCCGGATCCGTGAAGCTTGGAGTGTTGCGAAGTTTTCCATCCGGCTAGTTTGCCATGACAAGGAAGAGGAGTCGGAAGGTAACGACATCTCTCCTCCCGGTCTTTAGGATGCACGTTTTTAGCATCGTTTTCTTCTAGATTTTTGGGCACCAAACTCTCAAATGAGAGGGGCTTTGGTTTGCCAAGGTTCAAGAGGAACCTCCGGGTGATTGAGTCCGTCCCCGGCATTTTTTTGCATTAGAGATCCGCTTCGTTAGTGGATTAGGCATGGTGGGTGAAGCCGTGGTCGCGACCGTTAGTCCGGCCCGGTGATGTTGCATACGAACTTAGGGATTAGTAGAGATTTCCGTTGCGGCAAGATGCCGTTTGTGTTGTGGTGGTGATTGTCCCGTTTGCTTGAAAAGGTACGGGTAGTCGAACCCGGACAAGATTAGCTCCTCGTGGCGGTAGATGGTTTCCTTGAGGGACAAGATTAGCTCCGTATGAGAATGGAGATGGTTTCCTTGGTGGACAAGGTTAGCTCCGCACGAGTTGGAGATGTTTTCCTTGGTGCGCGGGAACGCTGCGGTACAAAGAGGGATTGCGATGTGTTTAGTCTTGGTTGTGTTGTGCCAAGGCGTGGCTATATCTCCGTGGTCGGCTGGCTATCCCGTGACATGTGCGTCATGTGTGGAGAGTGTCCCGGCGAGACTAGTCCCCTTCTGTGAGACTGACGAGAATGCCAAGCTTGGGGCAAGCCCGGGCAAAGAGGCCATGAGCGGGTGGGCTCCAGCAAGGCTTCTTAGAATCGGTCAGTCTGTGGTTGTTGGAAACCTGACATGAGACGTCAGAGCTTGCAGGCAAGCCCGGGGCTAAGCCCACGAGCGGGTGGGCCTTGGCAAGAATTCCATGTGGCGGCCTGTGCGCCGTGTGAGGGAGTTGTGTCTCCCTCAATGTTTGCGGCTTTATGCCAATTGGGGAAATGTGAGTACCCAAATGATGTGATGTTGTGCTAGATGCATACGTTGTAGGGTACCTTGGGTGAAGCCCGGGTGTTGCATTCATGTTGCATAGTAGGCCCTTTCTTTATATGCTCAACCAGTAGAGAACATGTTTGTTGATTGAGACATCCAAACCTGTTTTAATGCTTTTCTAGTTATAGAAATTTATATTGCATATGAAGTGCTGACTTGCAGGTTGGAGGGTTCCCCGGGGTCCGTTAGGGGCGGCCGGGAGGAGATGTGTTGTTACACAGTTTGAGGTCAGCCTTTGCTGACCCACGTTACTAATAATTTTTACAGGGCAAGGATCGCACGCAGGAGCTAGCACGCCGGCCAAAAAGGCCTAAGCCCATGAAGTGTTTTCTCTTTTGGTAGCACTACTTTTGATTGATGTATGCTCGAGACTATTTTGTCCGGCTTGCATGCCGAGGTAGATTAGGAGTGTTGAGCACATTCAAGTTTGATGTACTGTTTACTTTTGGACATTTGATGTAAGGCCTTAAGGCCATTTGTTTACTCTTTTTGTTAGTGGATAACTTATAGTTGTGCTTGGTTTTCCGCTGTGTTGTGCAAGTGTTTTGAGTGTGGGTAGCTATATCAACTTTTAATACTAAAGCTGTGGTGTTCGTATGTTGTGGGGCCCCGGCCGGACCCATATTATACGTCCATTACAGGGGAGGTGTTACAATTTTGGTATCAGAGGGAGGTTTGATTCAAGGTCAGTGCGTAGAGAAGTTATCCACATAAGAGTAACGCGGGACCATGAGTGTCCTTATGTTTTAGTCTTGAGATTGGAGACTAATCCCTTATTTCTTGTCTTCCTGAAGAGTGCAAGCAACGAGGCGGGCACTTCAAGAGCAAGGGATGATCTTTCGGCGAGCAGTGCTACTGCTCCAGGTCTTTTGGGCACGGGTGTAGACCCGGCCGACTTCTGCCGCATGCTTGCAGAAGCGATGGTGGCAGCTCAAGCTGCAGCAGCGGCTCAGGTGGCAGCCCCTGCCACACCAGATACGGCAACGGCCGTGCCAGGAGCAGAAGCCAGGCGAGTGGAGCCTTTGGCGGAGAGGGTAGTTGTCGGACATGGAGACCGACACATGAAGTATTTCCTGAGTTTCCATCCCCCGTCTTTCAAGGGTGTTGGAACGCCAGCGGATGCAGAGGATTGGTGGGTTCGCATTCAAGAACTGTTAAGGGCGGCAGAGACGCCAGAGGAAAAGAAAGCTGAGTATGCGGCGTTCATGTTGGAAGGAGACGCCAAGTTGTGGTGGGTGAGCCATAGCGGCCGCCAGTTTCCGGGACGCACCCCGTCAGTGGAAGAGTTCGGGGATGCTTTTCTTAAGAGGTATATCCCAGTTTCAACTCGGTTGGCCCTGCAGAGGCAGTTTCTGCATCTAATGTAGCGAGACAAGACAGTGGATGAGTACGTGCAAGAGTTCACCCGATTGGGTCGTTATGCGGGAACGACAATGGCGGATGATGTAGAGAGGGATAACCTCTTCTACCAAGGTTTGAGGGAGAATCTGAGACAACCCCTCATCTCCATGAAGAGGGCGGGATTTAATGAGCTAGTTGAAGCCGCCAGGGGTTTGGAGAATGATTTGGAGCGAACCCAACGCCGTAAGGGTTTTACTCCCAAGCAAGGGGAAGGGAAGCCTTCCCAATCTCATAGTAAGTCTGATGGGAGTAGGTGGAGGAAGAAACCTCACACTCCCAGATCTGGAGAGAGGAGCAGCTGGACGCCTGGGGGTTCCCACTCTAGGGGACCGCCGACGTGCTACAAATGCGGGAAGGTTGGGCATATAGCCCGTGCTTGTCAGCAAGGGGGAGCGTGGCAAGAGTCAAAGCAGGAGCAGTCTGTGCGCTCGGGCCCCAGTGCTGCAGAGAAAGGAAAGATGGCGGAGTCGAGCGCTTCTCGGTTCCAACCGGTGCAACCAAGGGCTTACAACCTTGGACAGCAAGAAGCGATCCGCCAGACTGATGTGGTGACAGGTATGAAGAGAATTTAAGTTTAAATTTTGTGCTTCATCCTTTTAGACTTTTGTGTAATGTCTATATTGTAGGCTTCGTGTTAGTTTCCGGATACCCCGCTAGGGTATTGTTTGATACGGGAGCATCGCACTCCTTTCTTGCGGAGAGCTTCATCCGGAGAATAGGAGTTGAGTCTTTCTCGTCGGGAGCAGAGCTGAAAGTGCGCATGCCCAATGTGTCATCTATGACCACCGGGGCTAAAGGGCGCATTTGTTGGGAGCTTGACGGAGTTGTCTTCGCTCTGGAAGCGGCAGTGTTACCTTTAGTAGAGTTCGATGTCATTTTGGGCATGGACTGGCTTGCAGAGCAGCGCGCCAGTATTGATTGCCTTTCTAAGGTGGTGACCTTAAGGAGTAAGGGGCAAATGGAAGTCAAATTTGAGGGCCTTTGTGGAGTGGCCTGTTCCCTGATTTCGGCCATGCAGTTGGTGCGGGCGGTTAACCAGGGTGGTGTAGCGCTGGTAGCGTTATTGGAGGTTCGTCTCTCCCAACTGACTATTGAGGAAGTGCCTGTGGTGGCAGAGTTCAAGGATGTGTTTCCGGATGAACTTCCTGGAGCGCCTCCTCGGCGGGAGATCGACTTCTCGATCGAGTTAGTGCCGGAGGCTAGACCGGTGTCGCGTCCTCCCTTTAGGATGGCACCAAAGGAGTTGGCGGAACTTAAGGTAAGTACAGTGCAGGAACTGTTGGAGCAGGGGTACATTAGGCCCAGTTCCTCACCGTGGAGCGCACCGGTGTTGTTCGTAAAGAAGAAGGACGGTAGCATGCGCCTGTGCATAGACTACCGAGAGCTCAATAAGTTGACCGTCAAGAATAAGTATCCGATCCCTCGGATAGACGATTTGTTTGACCAATTGGTGGGGTCAGTGGTATATTCGAAGTTGGACTTGAAGTCGGGATACTATCAACTACGAATTCGAGATGAGGACATACCCAAAACTACCTTTGGTACAAGGTATGGACACTTTGAGTTTACGGTGATGCCGTTCGGGTTGACGAACGCACCATCGGTGTTCATGGATCTGATGAATCGGGTATTCCGGAAATACTTGGATTCTTTTGTGGTTGTTTTCATTGATGACATTTTGGTGTATTCCAAATCGCAAGTGGAGCATGAGACCCACTTAAGAATGGTTTTGCAAGTGTTGAGGGAGAATGAGTTGTATGCAAAATTCTCCAAATGCGAGTTCTGGTTGGAGAAGGTGGCATTTTTGGGCCACGTGATTAGCGGTGATGGGGTGGCAGTGGATCCAGCAAAAGTGGAGGCCATCAGAGATTGGCCGGTTGTTAGAAAGTAGAGAAAAGAAGCGAAAAGTAGAAGACAAGCGAATAAACTTCTGAATAATTGAAATTTTATTATCCAAAAAAGATATCATTTACAAAGGTATGGCCTCCCTTATATAGAATGGAGGAGATAAGAAAGAGAGTATACAAACAATGTGGGACTAAACATTTACAGTACTGAGCGGCTAGAATAATGGAGACCGCATAGGCCGCGCGGTTAGACAGATGGGCTAACCGCTCGGCAACTCCAGCAGGATAGAACAGGTCGCAGAGGATGACCGATAGACCGCCCGGTCTCCAGGCACCAGATAGACCGCCAGACCGCTCGGTTAACAAACCGCTGGATCAGACCGCTAAGCCGCCCGGTCTAATACTTCAACACTCCCCCTCAAGCTGGAGCATAGATATCAATCATGCCCAGCTTGTCACAAATGCGGAAGAAGGAAGTAGAAACCGGCTTGGTGAAGATATCTGCCAACTCCTTGTCAGAGGTGACAAAAGGAGTACAAATCTGTTTCTTCAAAATCTCCTCCCGAATGAAGTGACAGTCAACCTCTATATGCTTCGTTCTCTCATGAAAGATCGGATTCCTGGATATGTGTATAGCAGCCTTGTTGTCACAGAACATAGGGAGAGGACAATCATATACCTCGCCCAGGTCAAGCATGAGAGCCCGCAACCACTTTAACTCACACGTAGTTGACGCCATACTCCGGTATTCTGCTTCGGCACTGGATCTGGAAACAACAGACTGTTTCTTGCTCTTCCAACTTACGAGATTACCTCCAACAAAGGTACAAAAACCTGACGTGGATTTACGATCGCCTTTGTCATCTGCGTAACTGGAATCTGAGTAGGCCTCAACCCTCAGATGGCCATTCTTCTGGAAGAGTAACCCTCTGCCCGTGCTGCTTTGATATACTCTAAAATCTTCAGGGCGGACTGAAGATGACACTCCCTAGGAGCTTGCATAAACTGACTGACCTTTCCTACAGCGTAGGCGATGTCGGGTCTAGTCACCGTGAGATAGATGAGTTTGCCTACCAAACGTCTGTACCGTGTGACATCAGATAGAGGAGGCGATTCATCCATCCACGTTTTGTCCTCTCCAACAGCCATGGGAAGATGAGCTGGTTTGGCACCTGTCAAGCCTGCTTCTTGAAGAAGATCAAGGGCATACTTCCGTTGAGAGAGAACCAAGGAGTCAGGCTTCCGAGAGATTTCTATCCCCAAAAAGTATTTTGGAGAACCCATATCCTTCGTGACCAAGTGCTGACGGAGGTGCTTCTTCGTCAAGTCCACCCCATCTTGGTCATCACCAGTAAGAAGAATATCATCCACATATACGGCTAAAACCACCAGTCCCGAGGCCGTTTTGCGAATGAACAAGGAGTGATCGGCCGAACTCCTTTGAAAGCCGATGGTTGCCACAATACCACTAAATTTTTCGAACCATGCCCGAGGGCTCTGCTTTAGGCCATAAATGGCCTTCTTCAAATGACAGACACGTGTCTCCCCCTGAGCAACATACCCAGGAGGTTGCTCCATATAGACATCCTCCTGAAGATCGCCATAGAGAAAGGCATTCTTCACATCAAGCTGGGAAATAGCCCAAGCCCGGTTAACGGCCACAGAAAAGAGAACCCGGATTGTGCTGAGGCGAGCAACCGGAGAGAAGGTATCAAAGTAATCAACGCCATAAGTCTGAGTAAAGCCCTTGGCCACCAGCCGGGCTTTGTAGCGATCCACAGTGCCATCGGGGCGAAACTTCACAACAAAGACCCAGCGACAGCCAACCACATCAGTGCCCACGGGAGGGGGAACCAGAGTCCAGGTACCCCGTTCAGTAAGAGTAGCCATCTCCTCATCCATGGCAGACTTCCAATGAGGGAGAGCGAGAGCCTCCTGGTAGGTACGGGGAGTAGAAGTAGCAGAGATAGCCAAGGCAAACGACCTGCGAGAAGGAGAAAGCTGATCATAAGAAACAACAGCCGTGAGCGGGTGTTGAGTACACGCCCGCACCCCTTTGCGAAGGGCAATAGGAACATCCAGATCATCGGGAGCGTCGGCGACAGTAGCGTCAGTGACCGGAGCGTCCGTGGCGGAGAAGGCTGGCCCGGGACTAGAGAGAGACGGCAGCGGAGAGGAGGGTGGAGGGGTGGGTGGGGAGACGGACTGGGAATGAGTGGGTGGAGGAGGAGACGAAGGTGGGAAAACGTGAAGAGGTGTGGAAGAAACGGAGATATCAGAAGAAAGAGAAGGAAGAGAAGAGGGAGGAGAGAAATAGGAAGCATTTTCGAAAAAAGTCACATCTGCGGAGACAAACTGCTTGCGGAGAAGGGGGTCAAAGCAGCAATAGCCTTTTTGAGTGGTAGAGTACCCCAAAAAGACACACTTGGTGAACGGGGGAAAGCTTGTCGCGGGTAGCGGAGGGAGCGTGAACAAAGGCCGTACAGCCAAAGACACGGAGAGGAAGAGGAAAAGGTTTCTGGTGGGGGTAGAGAAGGGAGAAGGGAGTCCGGCCGTGGAGGACCGTGGAGGGAATGCGATTGATGAGATAGCAAGCGAGAAGCACAGCGTAGCCCCAGTAGGAGCGAGGGACGTGCATCTGCGTCATGAGAGTACGCGCAACATCAAGCAGGTGACGGTTTTTACGCTCCGCCACCCCATTCTGTTGGGAGGTGTAAACACAAGTCGTTTGATGAATGAGGCCGTGTTGGTGAAAGAACGCGGAGAACTCATGAGACAGATATTCCTTGGCATTATCAGAACGTAAGACCTTAATAGAAATAGCAAATTGAGTCTTAATCATAAAGTAAAAAGATTGCCAAACAGAAAATAGCTCAGAGCGATCCTTTAATAGATACACCCAGGTACATCGAGTAAAATCATCGATAAAAGTGACAAAATAGGAACTGCCCCTACCAACTGTGAGGGTAGGAGCAGGACCCCATACATCAGAATGAATAAGATCAAAAATGTGAGAGGAGCCACGGCCTTGCTTCGGTGGGAAGGAGGAGCGATGATGTTTGCCAAGCTGACACGCATCACAGTTGAGCGGAGAACTGGTGGGAGGTAAGTGGGGCAGAAGCTGACGAATGAGCCGAGGAGGAGGATGTCCAAGACGAAGATGCCACTGAAGGAGATCGGTGGAGGAAGAGTAGGCAGAAAGAGCTGAAACATCGTCGAGGAAGTAGAGGCCGCCGCTCTCAGTCCCAGTAGCAATCGTCCGCTGGGTCCTCGGGTCCTGAAAAGAACAAGTAGTGGGAGTGAATAAAACGGAGCACTGAAGTTGCCGGCATAAAGTAGTAACTGATAGCAAATTGCACGGGAACTTCGGGACATAGAGGGTATCCTCCAAGCAAAGCGAAGGAGTGAGTTGAACCATGCCCGTCCCATGAACCGGAGACGGGGAACCATCCGCCACACGAACTGGGGGTAAGCGGTCATGGGTCTCAAGACGGGAGAAGCAATGAGGGTTGCCCGTCATATGATTGGTGGCACCGGAGTCAATCAGCCATTTACCTTGGGTAACGACGTGGGCACTACCTGACGTCGTGGCCACAGAGGCAGACGGCCTAGAAGAGGCGGAGGCCGAAGAAGGAGCATCACCGGAAGGGCGAAGATGAGGATGTTTCTGCCAGCAGCGGTCAACAGTATGGCCAGTACGACCACAGTGAGAGCAGAAGAACCGGGAGGAACCCCGTCCGCCAGAGGAGCCACGGCCACTAGGGCCCCCCCGCTGAGCGTGGTGAGCAAAGGAGTCCTGGGAAGGGGGGGAGGCCAACAGAGGCCGCTGGAGGAGCGAAGTAACGGCGGCAATGCGAGCCGCAGTGGCATCCAAAGTAGGAGATTCCGCCTCACCCAAGATCTGCTGGCGGATCATATCATAAGAGTCGGAAGACGAAGAAGATAACAAACAACCAGGAGTTCCTGGAAGTGTTTGTGCTGGTCGGCCAAGTCCGCGAGAAGGGGCGATTCTGGAGGATTTCAGCCCCAAGAGCCTGAACCTGCTGATAAGCCGCAGCTGGGGACATGGAAGGGCGGGCGAAGAGGTCCGCATAGAGAGTATAAATGCGGGACGTCTGACCCCCCTTAGAATAGAGAGCAGCGAGGTGAAGCCATGCGGCCTTGACCGTCTCATCATGGCGAATGACGGGAAGGCACTCATCAGAAAGGCTGTTGGCCAGCCAGGTGCGAACAAGAGCATCACTCGCATCCCAGTCATCAAACTCAGGAGAGGTGCGAGGAGGAGGGTCATCGGTGAGGTGATGACGCTTGCGTTGAGAATGAAGGAGAAAGGTGAAAGAAACACTCCAATCGGGATAGTTGGAGCCAACAAGCTTGGACAGAGTGCCAATGTTGCCCGAAGGAGGAGGAGGAGAAGGAGCTGCAGGAGTAGGAGTAGTGGTGAGACCGGAGGTAGTCATAGAACCCGGCAAGCAGAAGAAGCCGCGCGAACTGAAGCGGTTAGAAAGCAGACGAAGCCGCGCGAACAGTAGCGGCTTGAAACAGGCAAAGGCACAGGGGAAAGAGGTCGCGCGGACTGAAAAGGCCGAGCGAACAGCAGAGAGGAGAAGAGCAGGTGACCGCGACCAAGATGCGGGTAAGAAAGTAATAACCCGCACGGTCAGGCAGATCACAGCAGCGACGAGAAGGCGGTCAAAGGCACAGCGGGGAAGAGGTCGCGCGAACTAAAAAGGCCGAGCGAACAGAAGAGAAGAGAGGAGAAGAGCTGATGACCGCGACCAAGATGCGGGTGAGAAAGGAACAACCCGCACGGTCAGGCAGATCACAGCAGCAAGCCGCGAGTAGAGAGACAACACACGCGGATAGGGACAGACCGCAACGACTAGGAAGTCGGAGCGGGAGGAAAGAACAAGGAGCGCGGCGACAAGGAAACAGGTCGCTGCGACAAAGAGCAGTAGGAGAAGAGAAGAAGAAGCAAGCCGCGCGAACAGGGCAGCGGACAGAAACAAGCCGCGCGGATAGAAACAAGCCGTGCGGACAGAGAGAAGCCAAGTCGCGAAGCAAGTCGCAGAATGCGGAAAACAAGCCGCGAACAACAGAGAGCGCACAGAATCAGAGGGAAATGACCGTGTGCTCTGATACCATGTTAGAAAGTAGAGAAAAGAAGCGAAAAGTAGAAGACAAGCGAATAAACTTCTGAATAATTGAAATTTTATTATCCAAAAAAGATATCATTTACAAAGGTATGGCCTCCCTTATATAGAATGGAGGAGATAAAAAGAGAGTATACAAACAATGTGGGACTAAACATTTACAGTACTGAGCGGCTAGAATAATGGAGACCGCATAGGCCGCGCGGTTAGACAGATGGGCTAACCGCTCGGCAACTCCAGCAGGATAGAACAGGCCGCAGAGGATGACCGATAGACCGCCCGGTCTCCAGGCACCAGATAGACCGCCAGACCGCTCGGTTAACAAACCGCTGGATCAGACCGCTAAGCCGCCCGGTCTAATACTTCAACACCGGTGTTGAGGACCGTGGCGGAAGTCCGAAGTTTTCTTGGACGCGCCTGGAATCAGACACGGGCATTCGACACGCCCGTGTCCCCAGTGACACGGCCGTGTGGCCTGCCGTGTGTCTCCAACGACACGGCCCCAACACCAACCCGAGAGGTGACACGGCCTGGGACACGCCCGTGTCCCAAGCCGTGTGCCAAGTCTCGACACCCGTCGACAGGCTTTGTGTCGACACCACGGAAAAACGTCGAGCGAAGATAGATGGTAGTGGGGCCCAGGTCTTTTATTTTCCAGGCGAATCGCAGCCAGTCTTTTTCTGGTTTTGGGATCTGACGGTTCAGGCCATCTCCTGGGAAGTTAAGTCCGAAGTTAGGGTTGCAGATCCTCATTCTTTTTCAAGTCCTCTCTTTCTTAGTTCTTGAGAGAAACTAGAGCAAGGAGGAAGAAGAAGAACTCTTGGGCTGTAGGAAGGGTTTCAGAGCTCCAAATCGCGAGCCGAGTCCGGATCCGTGAAGCTTGGAGCGTTGCGAAGTTTTCCATCCGGCTAGTTTGCCATGACAAGGAAGAGGAGTCGGAAGGTAACGACATCTCTCCTCCCGGTCTTTAGGATGCACGTTTTTAGCATCGTTTTCTTCTAGATTTTTGGGCACCAAACTCTCAAATGAGAGGGGCTTTGGTTTGCCAAGGTTCAAGAGGAACCTCCGGTGATTGAGTCCGTCCCCGGCATTTTTTTGCATTAGAGATCCGCTTCGTTAGTGGATTAGGCATGGTGGGTGAAGCCGTGGTCGCGACCGTTAGTCCGGCCCGGTGATGTTGCATACGAACTTAGGGATTCGTGGAGATTTCCGTTGCGGCAAGATGCCGTTTGTGTTGTGGTGGTGATTGTCCCGTTTGCTTGAAAAGGTACGGTAGTCGAACCCGGACAAGGTTAGCTCCTCGTGGCGGTAGATGTTTCCTGAGGGACAAGGTTAGCTCCGTATGAGAATGGAGATGGTTTCCCTTGGTGGACAAGGTTAGCTCCGCACGAGTTGGAGATGTTTTCCTTGGTGCGCGGGAACGCTGTGGTACAAAGAGGGATTGCGATGTGTTTAGTCTTGGTTGTGTTGTGCCAAGGCGTGGCTATGTCTCCGTGGTCGGCTGGCTATCCCGTGACATGTGCGTCATGTGTGGAGAGTGTCCCGGCGAGACTAGTCCCCTTCTGTGAGACTGACGAGAATGCCAAGCTTGGGGCAAGCCCGGGCAAAGAGGCCATGAGCGGGTGGGGTCCAGCAAGGCTTCTTAGAATCGGTCAGTCTGTGGTTGTTGGAAACCTGACATGAGACGTCAGAGCTTGCAGGCAAGCCCGGGGCTAAGCCCACGAGCGGTGGGGCCTTGGCAAGAATTCCATGTGGCGGCCTGTGCGCCATGTGAGGGAGTTGTGTCTCCCTCAATGTTTGCGGCTTTATGCCAATTGGGGAAATGTGAGTACCCAAATGATGTGATGTTGTGCTAGATGCATACGTTGTAGGGTACCTTGGGTGAAGCCCGGTGTTGCATTCATGTTGCATAGTAGGCCCTTTCTTTATATGCTCAACCAGTAGAGAACATGTTTGTTGATTGAGACATCCAAACCTGTTTTAATGCTTTTCTAGTTATAGAAATTTATATTGCATATGAAGTGCTGACTTGCAGGTTGGAGGGTTCCCCGGGGTCCGTTAGGGGCGGCCGGGAGGAGATGTGTTGTTACACAGTTTGAGGTCAGCCTTTGCTGACCCACGTTACTAATAATTTTTACAGGGCAAGGATCGCACGCAGGAGCTAGCACGCCGGCCAAAAAGGCCTAAGCCCATGAAGTGTTTTCTCTTTTGGTAGCACTACTTTTGATTGATGTATGCTCGAGACTATTTTGTCCGGCTTGCATGCCGAGGTAGATTAGGAGTGCTGAGCACATTCAAGTTTGATGTACTGTTTACTTTTGGACATTTGATGTAAGGCCTTAAGGCCATTTGTTTACTCTTTTGGTTAGTGGATAACTTCTAGTTGTGCTTGGTTTTCCGCTGTGTTGTGCAAGTGTTTTGAGTGGGTAGCTATATCAACTTTTAATACTAAAGCTGTGGCGTCGTATGTTGTGGGGCCCCGGCCGGACCCATATTATACGTCCATTACAGGGGAGGTGTTACATCTTCCAGCACTCCTTCCAGCAAAACAACTCACTTTCTCTCCCATTATTTCTTCAACACCCCAATCACAACAGCATACTCATGTTCCTACTCCACCTCCATCTCCACCACTTGACATCACTGACATTCCATCTATCCCTCTTCAATAAAATCAACACCCAACACCTCCTGATTCCCCTCATGACATATATTTCTACACCACCACAGTCTCCACTTCCCCCACATCTCTCTTCCATACCATTTTAAATCCTACCATCAGATACCATGATGCAAGATGCCACCTCTCCATCCCCATTAACATCTAACCTTCACATACATGTTGATCCACCCTCTATTCCCTCAATAGTTGCCACCCCTTCCACACCAACTGCAACCCCATCTACAACTTTCTCATTGGACCCCACTACCATCTCATCTATCATCACCATCATCACCCCCTTCTAAAATCCCTTATAGCAGAGGCCATTACACCTCTTGCTACTACCATTACCTCTTTATCTGCTCAAATATCTGCCCTCACTACTGCCCCCTCCTCAGTCAGGGGCCTGGCCTCAGTTCCTACTGAAACCAGGCAGGGGGATATGCTTGATGATGAAGCAGCAGCAACAGCTTCAAACACTTTAGCTCCAGCACTAGCAGATACTCCAGTCCCCACAGCAGTATATACAGATTGTATAGATAAAAATTTAATTGATTTTATTGATACTGACATGGACTTTGATGAGTCAGATTCTGAAGAATTCACAACTGTTGGTGATTTTATTCTAAATCCCACAGTTAACATAGAAGACTTGCTGAAAACCTTTGACACTGTGCATATGCAGTATCTTCCAGAAGAATTCACTAAGCCACAGTTGGTTATTGTTCCTTATACCCCTCCTATCAGTCAAGCAGTTGCTAAGCAACTATGTGACAGCTTTGTAATTCCAGTTTCTGCACCAACCTCTGTAGTCATTCCATCCCCTCCAGAAGCTATCTCAGCACCAATCTTTGTTATGGATGACTCCCCTATGCCAAATCTAGATGAGTTGATCTTGGCTGACATTGAAGAAGAAAATAAGGCTGCAGCTGAAAGCTCTGTCCCAGTTAGCTCTGATTCTTGTATAGTCTCCTCTTCAACTCCTGTTGAAACTCCAGCCCTTGAAACCTCTGCTCCTGCTATAGAAAAGACTGCTACTTATGATAAAGCCTTGAAAGCATTGGATGCTCTATATGATAACCCTCAGAGTTCTGCTAGTGATTCAGATGATGATGATGATGGAGAAGATTTAGATGAAGAAACTGCTAAGAAGAAGAAGAAAATTTTGTCAAAGAAAAGGAAAGCCCCTCCTCCTGCTGCTGCTAAGCCAAGCTCAAAGAATGACACCCCATTCTATATCCTCCAAAATATTACTCCTTACAAAGGAATGCCAGCATGGATGTGGATGTCTAAAAATAAGCAAAAGGAGAAGAAAAGAAGCAGAAAATATTCTCCTCCACCAGTTTAGAGATACAGAAGAGATCCACCTCCTCCACCTCCTCCAGCAGCGGGTGCCACTGGCTCTAGCTCTCAGAGATCTTCCCCTATGCAAACTTATCAGAGACATTAAGAGAGATCTTCTGGAAGCAGTCAGCAAATACATCACTCTTCAGAAACTCAACAACAACAACAACATCAACAACATCAGCAGCAACATCAAAGTATCCCTGCAGATCAGAAAGCTAAAAGTCCCGAGAGACCATATTCACCTCCTGTTCCTTTTGAGGATCCTGAAACAGCAGACATTGCTAAAATGGCCAGGTTCCAGGAACTTGTTGGTCTGTCCTTGATTAATAAAGCAAAAGCTGAAGGCAAAGATATATCGGGATATTCCACTATGTCCAAATACAGGAAGGAAGAACTCAAAAGATTTGACAAAGCAAATAAACTGTTCAATGTTGATGACTACATGAAGCTACACCCTGAAGCAGTTGTCCCCAGAACTACATCCCTGAAGATTATTGGGGCAGCTGACATGACAATGACACATGCACTGGCTTTGGATCCAAAGAGAGAAATTATCTTTACAAAGCCAGGTGAAAAGATTAAAGAAGATAAGTCCATAGAGAAGAAGCAGAAGAAGTAATCCTTACTTTGTTTTAATTTCTTTGCTTTTCTTTCTGCATTTGCTTTCAAACTGTGTTATCTGTTTAAACAAAGCTTATGTACATATATATCTGCTGCATGTGTTGGTAATTCTCTACCAGATATATCTTTTTTCTTGCTTTGTTTATTTTTATGTTATGTTTTGAGTCTATTATAAAAATATAAAAAGATATTATAATAAACTAATTTAAAAATCAAAAAGAAATATGAAAAAAAAAAAAATCAAAAAATAAAAGACAAAAAAATCCCACGTTCATCAACCACTCAGAACACCCCACACGACGACCAACAGGGACCCAAGACCTCTA